>OY726524.1:14050125-15250125 GCA_963383655.1 Bathymodiolus septemdierum | reverse complement strand
AACAGCAATCAAAGCATGGCACTGGTCCTTGGTTGGTAATGTGTATTACTTATATACTAGGTGTAGTTCTCATGGTGACTTTGAGATGTAGAACAGCAATCAAAGCATGGCACTGGTCCTTGGTTGGTAATGTGTATTACTTATATACTAGGTGTAGTCCTCATGGTGACTTTGAGATGTAGAAGAGCAATTAAAGCATGACTCTGTTCCTTGGTTGGTAATGTGTATTACTTATATACTAGGTGTAGTCCTCATGGTGATTTTGAGATGTAGAACAGCAATTAAAGCATGACTCTGTTCCTTGGTTGGTAATGTGTATTACTTATATACTAGGTGTAGTCCTCATGGTGACTTTGAGATGTAGAACAGCAATTAAAGCATGACTCTGTTCCTTGGTTGGTAATGTGTATTACTTATATACTAGGTGTAGTCCTCATGGTGACTGAAATGGAGAACAGCAATCAAAGCATGGCACTGGTCCTTGGTTGGTAATGTGTATTACTTATATACTAGGTGTAGTCCTCATGGTGACTTTGAGATGTAGAAGAGCAATTAAAGCATGACTCTGTTCCTTGATTGGTAATGTGTATTACTTATATACTAGGTGTAGTCCTCATGGTGATTTTGAGATGTAGAACAGCAATTAAAGCATGACTCTGTTCCTTGGTTGGTAATGTGTATTACTTATATACTAGGTGTAGTCCTCATGGTGACTTTGAGATGTAGAACAGCAATTAAAGCATGACTCTGTTCCTTGGTTGGTAATGTGTATTACTTATATACTAGGTGTAGTCCTCATGGTGACTGAAATGGAGAACAGCAATCAAAGCATGGCACTGGTCCTTGGTTGGTAATGTGTATTACTTATATACTAGGTGTAGTTCTCATGGTGACTTTGAGATGTAGAACAACAATCAAAGCATGGCACTGGTCCTTGGTTGGTAATGTGTATTACTTATATACTAGGTGTAGTCCTCATGGTGACTTTGAGATGTAGAACAGCAATTAAAGCATGACTCTGTTCCTTGGTTGGTAATGTGTATTACTTATATACTAGGTGTAGTCCTCATGGTGATTTTGAGATGTAGAAGAGCAATTAAAGCATGACTCTGTTCCTTGGTTGGTAATGTGTATTACTTATATACTAGGTGTAGTCCTCATGGTGACTTTGAGATGTAGAACAGCAATTAAAGCATGACTCTGTTCCTTGGTTGGTAATGTGTATTACTTATATACTAGGTGTAGTCCTCATGGTGATTTTGAGATGTAGAACAGCAATTAAAGCATGACTCTGTTCCATGGTTGGTAATGTGTATTACTTATATACTAGGTGTAGTCCTCATGGTGACTTTGAGATGTAGAACAGCAATTAAAGCATGACTCTGTTCCTTGGTTGGTAATGTGTATTACTTATATACTAGGTGTAGTCCTCATGGTGACTTTGAGATGTAGAGCAGCAATTAAAGCATGACTCTGTTCCTTGGTTGGTAATGTGTATTACTTATATACTAGGTGTAGTCCTCATGGTGATTTTGAGATGTAGAACAGCAATTAAAGCATGACTCTGTTCCTTGGTTGGTAATGTGTATTACTTATATACTAGGTGTAGTCCTCATGGTGACTTTGAGATATAGAACAGCAATCAAAGCATGGCACTGTTCCTTGGTTGGTAATGTGTATTACTTATATACTAGGTGTAGTCCTCATGGTGACTGAGCTGTAGAACAACAATCAAAGCATGGCACTGTTCCTTGGTTGGTAATGTGTATTACTTATATACTAGGTGTAGTCCTCATGGTGACTTTGAGATGTAGAACAGCAATTAAAGCATGACTCTGTTCCTTGGTTGGTAATGTGTATTACTTATATACTAGGTGTAGTCCTCATGGTGACTTTGAGATGTAGAACAGCAATTAAAGCACGACTCTGTTCCTTGGTTGGTAATGTGTATTACTTATATACTAGGTGTAGTCCTCATGGTGACTTTGAGATGTAGCACAACAATTAAAGCATGACTCTGTTCCTTGGTTGGTAATGTGTATTACTTATATACTAGGTGTAGTCCTCATGGTGACTTTGAGATGTAGAACAGCAATTAAAGCATGACTCTGTTCCTTGGTTGGTAATGTGTATTACTTATATACTAGGTGTAGTCCTCATGGTGACTGAAATGGAGAACAGCAATCAAAGCATGGCACTGATCCTTGGTTGGTAATGTGTATTACTTATATACTAGGTGTAGTTCTCATGGTGACTTTGAGATGTAGAACAACAATCAAAGCATGGCACTGGTCCTTGGTTGGTAATGTGTATTACTTATATACTAGGTGTAGTCCTCATGGTGACTTTGAGATGTAGAACAGCAATTAAAGCATGACTCTGTTCCTTGGTTGGTAATGTGTATTACTTATATACTAGGTGTAGTCCTCATGGTGACTTTGAGATGTAGAACAGCAATTAAAGCATGACTCTGTTCCTTGGTTGGTAATGTGTATTACTTATATACTAGGTGTAGTCCTCATGGTGATTTTGAGATGTAGAAGAGCAATTAAAGCATGACTCTGTTCCTTGGTTGGTAATGTGTATTACTTATATACTAGGTGTAGTCCTCATGGTGACTTTGAGATGTAGAACAGCAATTAAAGCATGACTCTGTTCCTTGGTTGGTAATGTGTATTACTTATATACTAGGTGTAGTCCTCATGGTGACTTTGAGATGTAGAACAGCAATTAAAGCATGACTCTGTTCCTTGGTTGGTAATGTGTATTACTTATATACTAGGTGTAGTCCTCATGGTGATTTTGAGATGTAGAACAGCAATTAAAGCATGACTCTGTTCCTTGGTTGGTAATGTGTATTACTTATATACTAGGTGTAGTCCTCATGGTGACTTTGAGATGTAGAACAGCAATTAAAGCATGACTCTGTTCCTTGGTTGGTAATGTGTATTACTTATATACTAGGTGTAGTCCTCATGGTGATTTTGAGATGTAGAACAGCAATTAAAGCATGACTCTGTTCCTTGGTTGGTAATGTGTATTACTTATATACTAGGTGTAGTCCTCATGGTGACTTTGAGATGTAGAACAGCAATTAAAGCATGACTCTGTTCCTTGGTTGGTAATGTGTATTACTTATATACTAGGTGTAGTCCTCATGGTGATTTTGAGATGTAGAAGAGCAATTAAAGCATGACTCTGTTCCTTGGTTGGTAATGTGTATTACTTATATACTAGGTGTAGTCCTCATGGTGACTTTGAGATGTAGAACAGCAATTAAAGCATGACTCTGTTCCTTGGTTGGTAATGTGTATTACTTATATACTAGGTGTAGTCCTCATGGTGATTTTGAGATGTAGAACAGCAATTAAAGCATGACTCTGTTCCTTGGTTGGTAATGTGTATTACTTATATACTAGGTGTAGTCCTCGTGGTGACTTTGAGATGTAGAACAGCAATTAAAGCACGACTGTACCTTGGTTGGTAATGTGTATTACTTATATACTAGGTGTAGTCCTCATGGTGACTTTGAGATGTAGAACAACAATTAAAGCACGACTCTGTTCCTTGGTTGGTAATGTGTATTACTTATATACTAGGTGTAGTCCTCATGGTGACTTTGAGATGTAGCACAACAATTAAAGCATGACTCTGTTCCTTGGTTGGTAATGTGTATTACTTATATACTAGGTGTAGTCCTCATGGTGACTTTGAGATGTAGAACAACAATTAAAGCATGACTCTGTTCCTTGGTTGGTAATGTGTATTACTTATATACTAGGTGTAGTTCTCATGGTGACTGAGATGTAGAACAGCAATCAAAGAATGGCACTGGTCCTTGGTTGGTAATGTGTATTACTTATATACTAGGTGTAGTCCTCATGGTGACTTTGAGATGTAGAACAGCAATTAAAGCATGACTCTGTTCCTTGGTTGGTAATGTGTATTACTTATATACTAGGTGTAGTCCTCATGGTGACTTTGAGATGTAGAACAACAATCAAAGCATGGCACTGTTCCTTGGTTGGTAATGTGTATTACTTATATACTAGGTGTAGTCCTCATGGTGACTTTGAGATGTAGAACAACAATTAAAGCATGACTCTGTTCCTTGGTTGGTAATGTGTATTGCTTATATACTAGGTGTAGTCCTCATGGTGACTTTGAGATGTAGAACAGCAATTAAAGCACGACTCTGTTCCTTGGTTGGTAATGTGTATTACATATATACTAAGTGTAGTCCTCGTGGTGACTTTGAGATGTAGAACAACAATTAAAGCATGACTCTGTTCCTTGGTTGGTAATGTGTATTACTTATATACTAGGTGTAGTCCTCATGGTGACTTTGAGATGTAGAACAGCAATTAAAGCATGGCACTGTTCCTTGGTTGGTAATGTGTATTACTTATATACTAGGTGTAGTCCTCGTGGTGACTTTGAGATGTAGAACAGCAATTAAAGCACGACTCTGTTCCTTGGTTGGTAATGTGTATTACTTATATACTAGGTGTAGTCCTCATGGTGACTTTGAGATGTAGAACAGCAATTAAAGCACGACTCTGTTCCTTGGTTGGTAATGTGTATTACTTATATACTAAGTGTAGTCCTCGTGGTGACTTTGAGATGTAGAACAACAATTAAAGCATGACTCTGTTCCTTGGTTGGTAATGTGTATTACTTATATACTAGGTGTAGTCCTCATGGTGACTTTGATATGTAGAAAAACAATTAAAGCATGACTTTGTTCCTTGGTTGGTAATGTGTATTACTTATATACTAGGTGTAGTCCTCGCGGTGACTTTGAGATGTAGAACAGCAATCAAAGCATGGCACTGTTCCTTGGTTGGTAATGTGTATTACTTATATACTAGGTGTAGTCCTCATGGTGACTGAGATGTAGAACAACAATCAAAGCATGGCACTGTTCCTTGGTTGGTAATGTGTATTACTTATATACTAGGTGTAGTCCTCATGGTGACCTTGAGATGTAGAACAGCAATTAAAGCATGACTCTGTTCCTTGGTTGGTAATGTGTATTACTTATATACTAGGTGTAGTCCTCATGGTGACTGAGATGTAGAACAACAATCAAAGAATGGCACTGTTCCTTGGTTGGTAATGTGTATTACTTATATACTAGGTGTAGTCCTCATGGTGACTTTGAGATGTAGAACAGCAATCAAAGCATGGAACTGTTCCTTGGTTGGTAATGTGTATTACTTATATACTAGGTGTAGTCCTCGTGGTGACTTTGAGATGTAGAACAGCAATTAAAGCACGACTGTTCCTTGGTTGGTAATGTGTATTACTTATATACTAGGTGTAGTCCTCATGGTGACTTTGAGATGTAGAACAGCAATTAAAGCACAACTCTGTTCATTGTTGGTAATGTGTATTACTTATATACTAGGTGTAGTCCTCATGGTGACTTTGAGATGTAGAACAACAATTAAAGTACGACTCTGTTCCTTGGTTGGTAATGTGTATTACTTATATACTAGGTGTAGTCCTCATGGTGACTTTGAGATGTAGAACAACAATTAAAGCATGACTCTGTTCCTTGGTTGGTAATGTGTATTACTTATATACTAGGTGTAGTCCTCATGGTGACTTTGAGATGTAGAACAACAATTAAAGCATGACTCTGTTCCTTGGTTGGTAATGTGTATTACTTATATACTAGGTGTAGTTCTCATGGTGACTGAGATGTAGAACAGCAATCAAAGCATGGCACTGGTCCTTGGTTGGTAATGTGTATTACTTATATACTAGGTGTAGTCCTCATGGTGACTGAGATGTAGAACAACAATCAAAGCATGGCACTGTTCCTTGGTTGGTAATATGTATTACTTATATACTAGGTGTAGTCCTCGTGGTGACTTTGAGATGTAGAACAACAATCAAAGCATGGCACTGTTCCTTGGTTGGTAATGTGTATTACTTATATACTAGGTGTAGTCCTCATGGTGACTGAAATGGAGAACAGCAATCAAAGCATGGCACTGGTCCTTGGTTGGTAATGTGTATTACTTATATACTAGGTGTAGTTCTCATGGTGACTTTGAGAGGTAGAACAACAATCAAAGCATGGCACTGGTCCTTGGTTGGTAATGTGTATTACTTATATACTAGGTGTAGTCCTCATGGTGACTTTGAGATGTAGAACAGCAATTAAAGCATGACTCTGTTCCTTGGTTGGTAATGTGTATTACTTATATACTAGGTGTAGTCCTCATGGTGATTTTGAGATGTAGAACAGCAATTAAAGCATGACTCTGTTCCTTGGTTGGTAATGTGTATTACTTATATACTAGGTGTAGTCCTCATGGTGACTTTGAGATGTAGAACAGCAATTAAAGCATGACTCTGTTCCTTGGTTGGTAATGTGTATTACTTATATACTAGGTGTAGTCCTCATGGTGACTTTGAGATGTAGAACAACAATCAAAGCATGGCACTGTTCCTTGGTTGGTAATGTGTATTACTTATATACTAGGTGTAGTCCTCATGGTGACTTTGAGATGTAGAACAACAATTAAAGCATGACTCTGTTCCTTGGTTGGTAATGTGTATTACTTATATACTAGGTGTAGTCCTCATGGTGACTTTGAGATGTAGAACAGCAATTAAAGCACGACTCTGTTCCTTGGTTGGTAATGTGTATTACATATATACTAAGTGTAGTCCTCGTGGTGACTTTGAGATGTAGAACAACAATTAAAGCATGACTCTGTTCCTTGGTTGGTAATGTGTATTACTTATATACTAGGTGTAGTCCTCATGGTGACTTTGAGATGTAGAACAGCAATTAAAGCAAGGCACTGTTCCTTGGTTGGTAATGTGTATTACTTATATACTAGGTGTAGTCCTCGTGGTGACTTTGAGATGTAGAACAGCAATTAAAGCACGACTCTGTTCCTTGGTTGGTAATGTGTATTACTTATATACTAGGTGTAGTCCTCATGGTGACTTTGAGATGTAGAACAGCAATTAAAGCACGACTCTGTTCCTTGGTTGGTAATGTGTATTACTTATATACTAAGTGTAGTCCTCGTGGTGACTTTGAGATGCAGAACAACAATTAAAGCATGACTCTGTTCCTTGGTTGGTAATGTGTATTACTTATATACTAGGTGTAGTCCTCATGGTGACTTTGATATGTAGAAAAACAATTAAAGCATGACTCTGTTCCTTGGTTGGTAATGTGTATTACTTATATACTAGGTGTAGTCCTCGTGGTGACTTTGAGATGTAGAACAGCAATCAAAGCATGGCACTGTTCCTTGGTTGGTAATGTGTATTACTTATATACTAGGTGTAGTCCTCATGGTGACTGAGATGTAGAACAACAATCAAAGAATGACACTGTTCCTTGGTTGGTAATGTGTATTACTTATATACTAGGTGTAGTCCTCATGGTGACTTTGAGATGTAGAACAGCAATCAAAGCATGGAACTGTTCCTTGGTTGGTAATGTGTATTACTTATATACTAGGTGTAGTCCTCGTGGTGACTTTGAGATGTAGAACAGCAATTAAAGCACGACTGTTCCTTGGTTGGTAATGTGTATTACTTATATACTAGGTGTAGTCCTCATGGTGACTTTGAGATGTAGAACAGCAATTAAAGCACAACTCTGTTCATTGTTGGTAATGTGTATTACTTATATACTAGGTGTAGTCCTCATGGTGACTTTGAGATGTAGAACAACAATTAAAGCACGACTCTGTTCCTTGGTTGGTAATGTGTATTACTTATATACTAGGTGTAGTTCTCATGGTGACTGAGATGTAGAACAGCAATCAAAGCATGGCACTGGTCCTTGGTTGGTAATGTGTATTACTTATATACTAGGTGTAGTCCTCATGGTGACTGAGATGTAGAACAACAATCAAAGCATGGCACTGTTCCTTGGTTGGTAATGTGTATTACTTATATACTAGGTGTAGTCCTCGTGGTGACTTTGAGATGTAGAACAACAATCAAAGCATGGCACTGTTCCTTGGTTGGTAATGTGTATTACTTATATACTAGGTGTAGTCCTCATGGTGACTGAAATGGAGAACAGCAATCAAAGCATGGCACTGGTCCTTGGTTGGTAATGTGTATTACTTATATACTAGGTGTAGTTCTCATGGTGACTTTGAGATGTAGAACAACAATCAAAGCATGGCACTGGTCCTTGGTTGGTAATGTGTATTACTTATATACTAGGTGTAGTCCTCATGGTGACTTTGAGATGTAGAACAGCAATTAAAGCATGACTCTGTTCCTTGGTTGGTAATGTGTATTACTTATATACTAGGTGTAGTCCTCATGGTGATTTTGAGATGTAGAACAGCAATTAAAGCATGACTCTGTTCCTTGGTTGGTAATGTGTATTACTTATATACTAGGTGTAGTCCTCATGGTGACTTTGAGATGTAGAACAGCAATTAAAGCATGACTCTGTTCCTTGGTTGGTAATGTGTATTACTTATATACTAGGTGTAGTCCTCATGGTGACTTTGAGATGTAGAACAGCAATTAAAGCATGACTCTGTTCCTTGGTTGGTAATGTGTATTACTTATATACTAGGTGTAGTCCTCATGGTGATTTTGAGATGTAGAACAGCAATTAAAGCATGACTCTGTTCCTTGGTTGGTAATGTGTATTACTTATATACTAGGTGTAGTCCTCATGGTGACTTTGAGATGTAGAGCAGCAATTAAAGCATGACTCTGTTCCTTGGTTGGTAATGTGTATTACTTATATACTAGGTGTAGTCCTCATGGTGACTTTGAGATGTAGAACAGCAATTAAAGCATGACTCTGTTCCTTGGTTGGTAATGTGTATTACTTATATACTAGGTGTAGTCCTCATGGTGACTTTGAGATGTAGAACAGCAATCAAAGCATGGCACTGTTCCTTGGTTGGTAATGTGTATTACTTATATACTAGGTGTAGTCCTCATGGTGACTGAGATGTAGAACAACAATCAAAGCATGGCACTGTTCCTTGGTTGGTAATGTGTATTACTTATATACTAGGTGTAGTCCTCATGGTGACTTTGAGATGTAGAACAGCAATCAAAGCATGGCACTGTTTCTTGGTTGGTAATGTGTATTACTTATATACTAGGTGTAGTCATCGTGGTGACTTTGAGATGTAGAACAGCAATTAAAGCACGACTGTTCCTTGGTTGGTAATGTGTATCACTTATATACTAGGTGTAGTCCTCATGGTGACTTTGAGATGTAGAACAGCAATTAAAGCACAACTCTGTTCCTTGGTTGGTAATGTGTATTACTTATATACTAGGTGTAGTCCTCATGGTGACTTTGAGATGTAGAACAACAATTAAAGCACGACTCTGTTCCTTGGTTGGTAATGTGTATTACTTATATACTAGGTGTAGTCCTCATGGTGACTTTGAGATGTAGAACAACAATTAAAGCATGACTCTGTTCCTTGGTTGGTAATGTGTATTACTTATATACTAGGTGTAGTTCTCATGGTGACTGAGATGTAGAACAGCAATCAAAGCATGGCACTGGTCCTTGGTTGGTAATGTGTATTACTTATATACTAGGTGTAGTCCTCATGGTGACTGAGATGTAGAACAACAATCAAAGCATGGCACTGTTCCTTGGTTGGTAATGTGTATTACTTATATACTAGGTGTAGTCCTCGTGGTGACTTTGAGATGTAGAACAACAATCAAAGCATGGCACTGTTCCTTGGTTGGTAATGTGTATTACTTATATACTAGGTGTAGTCCTCATGGTGACTGAAATGGAGAACAGCAATCAAAGCATGGCACTGGTCCTTGGTTGGTAATGTGTATTACTTATATACTAGGTGTAGTTCTCATGGTGACTTTGAGATGTAGAACAACAATCAAAGCATGGCACTGGTCCTTGGTTGGTAATGTGTATTACTTATATACTAGGTGTAGTCCTCATGGTGACTTTGAGATGTAGAACAGCAATTAAAGCATGACTCTGTTCCTTGGTTGGTAATGTGTATTACTTATATACTAGGTGTAGTCCTCATGGTGATTTTGAGATGTAGAACAGCAATTAAAGCATGACTCTGTTCCTTGGTTGGTAATGTGTATTACTTATATACTAGGTGTAGTCCTCATGGTGACTTTGAGATGTAGAACAGCAATTAAAGCATGACTCTGTTCCTTGGTTGGTAATGTGTATTACTTATATACTAGGTGTAGTCCTCATGGTGACTTTGAGATGTAGAACAGCAATTAAAGCATGACTCTGTTCCTTGGTTGGTAATGTGTATTACTTATATACTAGGTGTAGTCCTCATGGTGATTTTGAGATGTAGAACAGCAATTAAAGCATGACTCTGTTCCTTGGTTGGTAATGTGTATTACTTATATACTAGGTGTAGTCCTCATGGTGACTTTGAGATGTAGAGCAGCAATTAAAGCATGACTCTGTTCCTTGGTTGGTAATGTGTATTACTTATATACTAGGTGTAGTCCTCATGGTGACTTTGAGATGTAGAACAGCAATTAAAGCATGACTCTGTTCCTTGGTTGGTAATGTGTATTACTTATATACTAGGTGTAGTCCTCATGGTGACTTTGAGATGTAGAACAGCAATCAAAGCATGGCACTGTTCCTTGGTTGGTAATGTGTATTACTTATATACTAGGTGTAGTCCTCATGGTGACTGAGATGTAGAACAACAATCAAAGCATGGCACTGTTCCTTGGTTGGTAATGTGTATTACTTATATACTAGGTGTAGTCCTCATGGTGACTTTGAGATGTAGAACAGCAATCAAAGCATGGCACTGTTTCTTGGTTGGTAATGTGTATTACTTATATACTAGGTGTAGTCATCGTGGTGACTTTGAGATGTAGAACAGCAATTAAAGCACGACTGTTCCTTGGTTGGTAATGTGTATCACTTATATACTAGGTGTAGTCCTCATGGTGACTTTGAGATGTAGAACAGCAATTAAAGCACAACTCTGTTCCTTGGTTGGTAATGTGTATTACTTATATACTAGGTGTAGTCCTCATGGTGACTTTGAGATGTAGAACAACAATTAAAGCACGACTCTGTTCCTTGGTTGGTAATGTGTATTACTTATATACTAGGTGTAGTCCTCATGGTGACTTTGAGATGTAGCACAACAATTAAAGCATGACTCTGTTCCTTGGTTGGTAATGTGTATTACTTATATACTAGGTGTAGTCCTCATGGTGACTTTGAGATGTAGAACAACAATTAAAGCATGACTCTGTTCCTTGGTTGGTAATGTGTATTACTTATATACTAGGTGTAGTTCTCATGGTGACTGAGATGTAGAACAGCAATCAAAGCATGGCACTGGTCCTTGGTTGGTAATGTGTATTACTTATATACTAGGTGTAGTCCTCATGGTGACTGAGATGTAGAACAACAATCAAAGCATGGCACTGTTCCTTGGTTGGTAATGTGTATTACTTATATACTAGGTGTAGTCCTCATGGTGACTTTGAGATGTAGAACAACAATCAAAGCATGGCACTGTTCCTTGGTTGGTAATGTGTATTACTTATATACTAGGTGTAGTCCTCATGGTGACTTTGAGATGTAGAACAACAATTAAAGCATGACTCTGCTCCTTGGTTGGTAATGTGTATTACTTATATACTAAGTGTAGTCCTCATGGTGACTTTGAGATGTAGAACAGCAATTAAAGCACGACTCTGTTCCTTGGTTGGTAATGTGTATTACTTATATACTAAGTGTAGTCCTCGTGGTGACTTTGAGATGTAGAACAACAATTAAAGCATGACTCTGTTCCTTGGTTGGTAATGTGTATTACTTATATACTAGGTGTAGTCCTCATGGTGACTTTGAGATGTAGAACAGCAATCAAAGCATGGCACTGTTCCTTGGTTGGTAATGTGTATTACTTATATACTAGGTGTAGTCCTCGTGGTGACTTTGAGATGTAGAACAGCAATTAAAGCACGACTCTGTTCCTTGGTTGGTAATGTGTATTACTTATATACTAGGTGTAGTCCTCATGGTGACTTTGAGATGTAGAACAGCAATTAAAGCACGACTCTGTTCCTTGGTTGGTAATGTGTATTACTTATATACTAAGTGTAGTCCTCGTGGTGACTTTGAGATGTAGAACAACAATCAAAGCATGGCACTGTTCCTTGGTTGGTAATGTGTATTACTTATATACTAGGTGTAGTCCTCATGGTGACTTTGAGATGTAGAACAACAATCAAAGCATGGCACTGTTCCTTGGTTGGTAATGTGTATTACTTATATACTAGGTGTAGTCCTCATGGTGACTTTGAGATGTAGAACAACAATTAAAGCACGACTCTGTTCCTTGGTTGGTAATGTGTATTACTTATATACTAGGTGTAGTCCTCATGGTGACTTTGAGATGTAGAACAACAATTAAAGCATGACTCTGTTCCTTGGTTGGTAATGTGTATTACTTATATACTAGGTGTAGTTCTCATGGTGACTGAGATGTAGAACAGCAATCAAAGCATGGCACTGGTCCTTGGTTGGTAATGTGTATTACTTATATACTAGGTGTAGTCCTCATGGTGACTGAGATGTAGAACAACAATCAAAGCATGGCACTGTTCCTTGGTTGGTAATGTGTATTACTTATATACTAGGTGTAGTCCTCGTGGTGACTTTGAGATGTAGAACAACAATCAAAGCATGGCACTGTTCCTTGGTTGGTAATGTGTATTACTTATATACTAGGTGTAGTCCTCATGGTGACTGAAATGGAGAACAGCAATCAAAGCATGGCACTGGTCCTTGGTTGGTAATGTGTATTACTTATATACTAGGTGTAGTTCTCATGGTGACTTTGAGATGTAGAACAACAATCAAAGCATGGCACTGGTCCTTGGTTGGTAATGTGTATTACTTATATACTAGGTGTAGTCCTCATGGTGACTTTGAGATGTAGAACAGCAATTAAAGCACGACTCTGTTCCTTGGTTGGTAATGTGTATTACATATATACTAAGTGTAGTCCTCGTGGTGACTTTGAGATGTAGAACAACAATTAAAGCATGACTCTGTTCCTTGGTTGGTAATGTGTATTACTTATATACTAGGTGTAGTCCTCATGGTGACTTTGAGATGTAGAACAGCAATTAAAGCAAGGCACTGTTCCTTGGTTGGTAATGTGTATTACTTATATACTAGGTGTAGTCCTCGTGGTGACTTTGAGATGTAGAACAGCAATTAAAGCACGACTCTGTTCCTTGGTTGGTAATGTGTATTACTTATATACTAGGTGTAGTCCTCATGGTGACTTTGAGATGTAGAACAGCAATTAAAGCACGACTCTGTTCCTTGGTTGGTAATGTGTATTACTTATATACTAAGTGTAGTCCTCGTGGTGACTTTGAGATGCAGAACAACAATTAAAGCATGACTCTGTTCCTTGGTTGGTAATGTGTATTACTTATATACTAGGTGTAGTCCTCATGGTGACTTTGATATGTAGAAAAACAATTAAAGCATGACTCTGTTCCTTGGTTGGTAATGTGTATTACTTATATACTAGGTGTAGTCCTCGTGGTGACTTTGAGATGTAGAACAGCAATCAAAGCATGGCACTGTTCCTTGGTTGGTAATGTGTATTACTTATATACTAGGTGTAGTCCTCATGGTGACTGAGATGTAGAACAACAATCAAAGAATGACACTGTTCCTTGGTTGGTAATGTGTATTACTTATATACTAGGTGTAGTCCTCATGGTGACTTTGAGATGTAGAACAGCAATCAAAGCATGGAACTGTTCCTTGGTTGGTAATGTGTATTACTTATATACTAGGTGTAGTCCTCGTGGTGACTTTGAGATGTAGAACAGCAATTAAAGCACGACTGTTCCTTGGTTGGTAATGTGTATTACTTATATACTAGGTGTAGTCCTCATGGTGACTTTGAGATGTAGAACAGCAATTAAAGCACAACTCTGTTCATTGTTGGTAATGTGTATTACTTATATACTAGGTGTAGTCCTCATGGTGACTTTGAGATGTAGAACAACAATTAAAGCACGACTCTGTTCCTTGGTTGGTAATGTGTATTACTTATATACTAGGTGTAGTTCTCATGGTGTCTGAGATGTAGAACAGCAATCAAAGCATGGCACTGGTCCTTGGTTGGTAATGTGTATTACTTATATACTAGGTGTAGTCCTCATGGTGACTGAGATGTAGAACAACAATCAAAGCATGGCACTGTTCCTTGGTTGGTAATGTGTATTACTTATATACTAGGTGTAGTCCTCGTGGTGACTTTGAGATGTAGAACAACAATCAAAGCATGGCACTGTTCCTTGGTTGGTAATGTGTATTACTTATATACTAGGTGTAGTCCTCATGGTGACTGAAATGGAGAACAGCAATCAAAGCATGGCACTGGTCCTTGGTTGGTAATGTGTATTACTTATATACTAGGTGTAGTTCTCATGGTGACTTTGAGATGTAGAACAACAATCAAAGCATGGCACTGGTCCTTGGTTGGTAATGTGTATTACTTATATACTAGGTGTAGTCCTCATGGTGACTTTGAGATGTAGAACAGCAATTAAAGCATGACTCTGTTCCTTGGTTGGTAATGTGTATTACTTATATACTAGGTGTAGTCCTCATGGTGATTTTGAGATGTAGAACAGCAATTAAAGCATGACTCTGTTCCTTGGTTGGTAATGTGTATTACTTATATACTAGGTGTAGTCCTCATGGTGACTTTGAGATGTAGAACAGCAATTAAAGCATGACTCTGTTCCTTGGTTGGTAATGTGTATTACTTATATACTAGGTGTAGTCCTCATGGTGACTTTGAGATGTAGAACAGCAATTAAAGCATGACTCTGTTCCTTGGTTGGTAATGTGTATTACTTATATACTAGGTGTAGTCCTCATGGTGATTTTGAGATGTAGAACAGCAATTAAAGCATGACTCTGTTCCTTGGTTGGTAATGTGTATTACTTATATACTAGGTGTAGTCCTCATGGTGACTTTGAGATGTAGAGCAGCAATTAAAGCATGACTCTGTTCCTTGGTTGGTAATGTGTATTACTTATATACTAGGTGTAGTCCTCATGGTGACTTTGAGATGTAGAACAGCAATTAAAGCATGACTCTGTTCCTTGGTTGGTAATGTGTATTACTTATATACTAGGTGTAGTCCTCATGGTGACTTTGAGATGTAGAACAGCAATCAAAGCATGGCACTGTTCCTTGGTTGGTAATGTGTATTACTTATATACTAGGTGTAGTCCTCATGGTGACTGAGATGTAGAACAACAATCAAAGCATGGCACTGTTCCTTGGTTGGTAATGTGTATTACTTATATACTAGGTGTAGTCCTCATGGTGACTTTGAGATGTAGAACAGCAATCAAAGCATGGCACTGTTTCTTGGTTGGTAATGTGTATTACTTATATACTAGGTGTAGTCATCGTGGTGACTTTGAGATGTAGAACAGCAATTAAAGCACGACTGTTCCTTGGTTGGTAATGTGTATCACTTATATACTAGGTGTAGTCCTCATGGTGACTTTGAGATGTAGAACAGCAATTAAAGCACAACTCTGTTCCTTGGTTGGTAATGTGTATTACTTATATACTAGGTGTAGTCCTCATGGTGACTTTGAGATGTAGAACAACAATTAAAGCACGACTCTGTTCCTTGGTTGGTAATGTGTATTACTTATATACTAGGTGTAGTCCTCATGGTGACTTTGAGATGTAGAACAACAATTAAAGCATGACTCTGTTCCTTGGTTGGTAATGTGTATTACTTATATACTAGGTGTAGTTCTCATGGTGACTGAGATGTAGAACAGCAATCAAAGCATGGCACTGGTCCTTGGTTGGTAATGTGTATTACTTATATACTAGGTGTAGTCCTCATGGTGACTGAGATGTAGAACAACAATCAAAGCATGGCACTGTTCCTTGGTTGGTAATGTGTATTACTTATATACTAGGTGTAGTCCTCGTGGTGACTTTGAGATGTAGAACAACAATCAAAGCATGGCACTGTTCCTTGGTTGGTAATGTGTATTACTTATATACTAGGTGTAGTCCTCATGGTGACTGAAATGGAGAACAGCAATCAAAGCATGGCACTGGTCCTTGGTTGGTAATGTGTATTACTTATATACTAGGTGTAGTTCTCATGGTGACTTTGAGATGTAGAACAACAATCAAAGCATGGCACTGGTCCTTGGTTGGTAATGTGTATTACTTATATACTAGGTGTAGTCCTCATGGTGACTTTGAGATGTAGAACAGCAATTAAAGCATGACTCTGTTCCTTGGTTGGTAATGTGTATTACTTATATACTAGGTGTAGTCCTCATGGTGATTTTGAGATGTAGAACAGCAATTAAAGCATGACTCTGTTCCTTGGTTGGTAATGTGTATTACTTATATACTAGGTGTAGTCCTCATGGTGACTTTGAGATGTAGAACAGCAATTAAAGCATGACTCTGTTCCTTGGTTGGTAATGTGTATTACTTATATACTAGGTGTAGTCCTCATGGTGACTTTGAGATGTAGAACAGCAATTAAAGCATGACTCTGTTCCTTGGTTGGTAATGTGTATTACTTATATACTAGGTGTAGTCCTCATGGTGATTTTGAGATGTAGAACAGCAATTAAAGCATGACTCTGTTCCTTGGTTGGTAATGTGTATTACTTATATACTAGGTGTAGTCCTCATGGTGACTTTGAGATGTAGAGCAGCAATTAAAGCATGACTCTGTTCCTTGGTTGGTAATGTGTATTACTTATATACTAGGTGTAGTCCTCATGGTGACTTTGAGATGTAGAACAGCAATTAAAGCATGACTCTGTTCCTTGGTTGGTAATGTGTATTACTTATATACTAGGTGTAGTCCTCATGGTGACTTTGAGATGTAGAACAGCAATCAAAGCATGGCACTGTTCCTTGGTTGGTAATGTGTATTACTTATATACTAGGTGTAGTCCTCATGGTGACTGAGATGTAGAACAACAATCAAAGCATGGCACTGTTCCTTGGTTGGTAATGTGTATTACTTATATACTAGGTGTAGTCCTCATGGTGACTTTGAGATGTAGAACAGCAATCAAAGCATGGCACTGTTTCTTGGTTGGTAATGTGTATTACTTATATACTAGGTGTAGTCATCGTGGTGACTTTGAGATGTAGAACAGCAATTAAAGCACGACTGTTCCTTGGTTGGTAATGTGTATCACTTATATACTAGGTGTAGTCCTCATGGTGACTTTGAGATGTAGAACAGCAATTAAAGCACAACTCTGTTCCTTGGTTGGTAATGTGTATTACTTATATACTAGGTGTAGTCCTCATGGTGACTTTGAGATGTAGAACAACAATTAAAGCATGACTCTGTTCCTTGGTTGGTAATGTGTATTACTTATATACTAGGTGTAGTTCTCATGGTGACTGAGATGTAGAACAGCAATCAAAGCATGGCACTGGTCCTTGGTTGGTAATGTGTATTACTTATATACTAGGTGTAGTCCTCATGGTGACTGAGATGTAGAACAACAATCAAAGCATGGCACTGTTCCTTGGTTGGTAATGTGTATTACTTATATACTAGGTGTAGTCCTCGTGGTGACTTTGAGATGTAGAACAACAATCAAAGCATGGCACTGTTCCTTGGTTGGTAATGTGTATTACTTATATACTAGGTGTAGTCCTCATGGTGACTGAAATGGAGAACAGCAATCAAAGCATGGCACTGGTCCTTGGTTGGTAATGTGTATTACTTATATACTAGGTGTAGTTCTCATGGTGACTTTGAGATGTAGAACAACAATCAAAGCATGGCACTGGTCCTTGGTTGGTAATGTGTATTACTTATATACTAGGTGTAGTCCTCATGGTGACTTTGAGATGTAGAACAGCAATTAAAGCATGACTCTGTTCCTTGGTTGGTAATGTGTATTACTTATATACTAGGTGTAGTCCTCATGGTGATTTTGAGATGTAGAACAGCAATTAAAGCATGACTCTGTTCCTTGGTTGGTAATGTGTATTACTTATATACTAGGTGTAGTCCTCATGGTGACTTTGAGATGTAGAACAGCAATTAAAGCATGACTCTGTTCCTTGGTTGGTAATGTGTATTACTTATATACTAGGTGTAGTCCTCATGGTGACTTTGAGATGTAGAACAGCAATTAAAGCATGACTCTGTTCCTTGGTTGGTAATGTGTATTACTTATATACTAGGTGTAGTCCTCATGGTGATTTTGAGATGTAGAACAGCAATTAAAGCATGACTCTGTTCCTTGGTTGGTAATGTGTATTACTTATATACTAGGTGTAGTCCTCATGGTGACTTTGAGATGTAGAGCAGCAATTAAAGCATGACTCTGTTCCTTGGTTGGTAATGTGTATTACTTATATACTAGGTGTAGTCCTCATGGTGACTTTGAGATGTAGAACAGCAATTAAAGCATGACTCTGTTCCTTGGTTGGTAATGTGTATTACTTATATACTAGGTGTAGTCCTCATGGTGACTTTGAGATGTAGAACAGCAATCAAAGCATGGCACTGTTCCTTGGTTGGTAATGTGTATTACTTATATACTAGGTGTAGTCCTCATGGTGACTGAGATGTAGAACAACAATCAAAGCATGGCACTGTTCCTTGGTTGGTAATGTGTATTACTTATATACTAGGTGTAGTCCTCATGGTGACTTTGAGATGTAGAACAGCAATCAAAGCATGGCACTGTTTCTTGGTTGGTAATGTGTATTACTTATATACTAGGTGTAGTCATCGTGGTGACTTTGAGATGTAGAACAGCAATTAAAGCACGACTGTTCCTTGGTTGGTAATGTGTATCACTTATATACTAGGTGTAGTCCTCATGGTGACTTTGAGATGTAGAACAGCAATTAAAGCACAACTCTGTTCCTTGGTTGGTAATGTGTATTACTTATATACTAGGTGTAGTCCTCATGGTGACTTTGAGATGTAGAACAACAATTAAAGCACGACTCTGTTCCTTGGTTGGTAATGTGTATTACTTATATACTAGGTGTAGTCCTCATGGTGACTTTGAGATGTAGCACAACAATTAAAGCATGACTCTGTTCCTTGGTTGGTAATGTGTATTACTTATATACTAGGTGTAGTTCTCATGGTGACTGAGATGTAGAACAGCAATCAAAGCATGGCACTGGTCCTTGGTTGGTAATGTGTATTACTTATATACTAGGTGTAGTCCTCATGGTGACTGAGATGTAGAACAACAATCAAAGCATGGCACTGTTCCTTGGTTGGTAATGTGTATTACTTATATACTAGGTGTAGTCCTCATGGTGACTTTGAGATGTAGAACAACAATCAAAGCATGGCACTGTTCCTTGGTTGGTAATGTGTATTACTTATATACTAGGTGTAGTCCTCATGGTGACTTTGAGATGTAGAACAACAATTAAAGCATGACTCTGCTCCTTGGTTGGTAATGTGTATTACTTATATACTAAGTGTAGTCCTCATGGTGACTTTGAGATGTAGAACAGCAATTAAAGCACGACTCTGTTCCTTGGTTGGTAATGTGTATTACTTATATACTAAGTGTAGTCCTCGTGGTGACTTTGAGATGTAGAACAACAATTAAAGCATGACTCTGTTCCTTGGTTGGTAATGTGTATTACTTATATACTAGGTGTAGTCCTCATGGTGACTTTGAGATGTAGAACAGCAATCAAAGCATGGCACTGTTCCTTGGTTGGTAATGTGTATTACTTATATACTAGGTGTAGTCCTCGTGGTGACTTTGAGATGTAGAACAGCAATTAAAGCACGACTCTGTTCCTTGGTTGGTAATGTGTATTACTTATATACTAGGTGTAGTCCTCATGGTGACTTTGAGATGTAGAACAGCAATTAAAGCACGACTCTGTTCCTTGGTTGGTAATGTGTATTACTTATATACTAAGTGTAGTCCTCGTGGTGACTTTGAGATGTAGAACAACAATCAAAGCATGGCACTGTTCCTTGGTTGGTAATGTGTATTACTTATATACTAGGTGTAGTCCTCATGGTGACTTTGAGATGTAGAACAACAATCAAAGCATGGCACTGTTCCTTGGTTGGTAATGTGTATTACTTATATACTAGGTGTAGTCCTCATGGTGACTTTGAGATGTAGAACAACAATTAAAGCATGACTCTGTTCCTTGGTTGGTAATGTGTATTACTTATATACTAAGTGTAGTCCTCATGGTGACTTTGAGATGTAGAACAGCAATTAAAGCACGACTCTGTTCCTTGGTTGGTAATGTGTATTACTTATATACTAAGTGTAGTCCTCGTGGTGACTTTGAGATGTAGAACAACAATTAAAGCATGACTCTGTTCCTTGGTTGGTAATGTGTATTACTTATATACTAGGTGTAGTCCTCATGGTGACTTTGAGATGTAGAACAGCAATCAAAGCATGGCACTGTTCCTTGGTTGGTAATGTGTATTACTTATATACTAGGTGTAGTCCTCGTGGTGACTTTGAGATGTAGAACAGCAATTAAAGCACGACTCTGTTCCTTGGTTGGTAATGTGTATTACTTATATACTAGGTGTAGTCCTCATGGTGACTTTGAGATGTAGAACAGCAATTAAAGCACGACTCTGTTCCTTGGTTGGTAATGTGTATTACTTATATACTAAGTGTAGTCCTCGTGGTGACTTTGAGATGTAGAACAACAATTAAAGCATGACTCTGTTCCTTGGTTGGTAATGTGTATTACTTATATACTAGGTGTAGTTCTCATGGTGACTTTAAGATGTAGAAAAACAATTAAAGCATGACTCTGTTCCTTGGTTGGTAATGTGTATTACTTATATACTAGGTGTAGTCCTCGTGGTGACTTTGAGATGTAGAACAGCAATCAAAGCATGGCACTGTTCCTTGGTTGGTAATGTGTATTACTTATATACTAGGTGTAGTCCTCATGGTGACTGAGATGTAGAACAACAATCAAAGCATGGCACTGTTCATTGGTTGGTAATGTGTATTACTTATATACTAGGTGTAGTCCTCATGGTGACCTTGAGATGTAGAACAGCAATTAAAGCATGACTCTGTTCCTTGGTTGGTAATGTGTATTACTTATATACTAGGTGTAGTCCTCATGGTGACTTTGAGATGTAGAACAGCAATCAAAGCATGGCACTGTTCCTTGGTTGGTAATGTGTATTACTTATATACTAGGTGTAGTCCTCATGGTGACTGAAATGGAGAACAGCAATCAAAGCATGGCACTGGTCCTTGGTTGGTAATGTGTATTACTTATATACTAGGTGTAGTTCTCATGGTGACTTTGAGATGTAGAACAACAATCAAAGCATGGCACTGGTCCTTGGTTGGTAATGTGTATTACTTATATACTAGGTGTAGTCCTCATGGTGACTTTGAGATGTAGAACAGCAATTAAAGCATGACTCTGTTCCTTGGTTGGTAATGTGTATTACTTATATACTAGGTGTAGTCCTCATGGTGATTTTGAGATGTAGAACAGCAATTAAAGCATGACTCTGTTCCTTGGTTGGTAATGTGTATTACTTATATACTAGGTGTAGTCCTCATGGTGACTTTGAGATGTAGAACAGCAATTAAAGCATGACTCTGTTCCTTGGTTGGTAATGTGTATTACTTATATACTAGGTGTAGTCCTCATGGTGACTTTGAGATGTAGAACAGCAATTAAAGCATGACTCTGTTCCTTGGTTGGTAATGTGTATTACTTATATACTAGGTGTAGTCCTCATGGTGATTTTGAGATGTAGAACAGCAATTAAAGCATGACTCTGTTCCTTGGTTGGTAATGTGTATTACTTATATACTAGGTGTAGTCCTCATGGTGACTTTGAGATGTAGAGCAGCAATTAAAGCATGACTCTGTTCCTTGGTTGGTAATGTGTACTACTTATATACTAGGTGTAGTCCTCATGGTGACTTTGAGATGTAGAACAGCAATTAAAGCATGACTCTGTTCCTTGGTTGGTAATGTCTATTACTTATATACTAGGTGTAGTCCTCATGGTGACTTTGAGATGTAGAACAGCAATCAAAGCATGGCACTGTTCCTTGGTTGGTAATGTGTATTACTTATATACTAGGTGTAGTCCTCATGGTGACTGAGATGTAGAACAACAATCAAAGCATGGCACTGTTCCTTGGTTGGTAATGTGTATTACTTATATACTAGGTGTAGTCCTCATGGTGACTTTGAGATGTAGAACAGCAATCAAAGCATGGCACTGTTTCTTGGTTGGTAATGTGTATTACTTATATACTAGGTGTAGTCCTCGTGGTGACTTTGAGATGTAGAACAGCAATTAAAGCACGACTGTTCCTTGGTTGGTAATGTGTATCACTTATATACTAGGTGTAGTCCTCATGGTGACTTTGAGATGTAGAACAGCAATTAAAGCACAACTCTGTTCCTTGGTTGGTAATGTGTATTACTTATATACTAGGTGTAGTCCTCATGGTGACTTTGAGATGTAGATCAACAATTAAAGCACGACTCTGTTCCTTGGTTGGTAATGTGTATTACTTATATACTAGGTGTAGTCCTCATGGTGACTTTGAGATGTAGCACAACAATTAAAGCATGACTCTGTTCCTTGGTTGGTAATGTGTATTACTTATATACTAGGTGTAGTCCTCATGGTGACTTTGAGATGTAGAACAACAATTAAAGCATGACTCTGTTCCTTGGTTGGTAATGTGTATTACTTATATACTAGGTGTAGTTCTCATGGTGACTGAGATGTAGAACAGCAATCAAAGCATGGCACTGGTCCTTGGTTGGTAATGTGTATTACTTATATACTAGGTGTAGTCCTCATGGTGACTGAGATGTAGAACAACAATCAAAGCATGGCACTGTTCCTTGGTTGGTAATGTGTATTACTTATATACTAGGTGTAGTCCTCATGGTGACTTTGAGATGTAGAACAACAATCAAAGCATGGCACTGTTCCTTGGTTGGTAATGTGTATTACTTATATACTAGGTGTAGTCCTCATGGTGACCTTGAGATGTAGAACAACAATTAAAGCATGACTCTGTTCCTTGGTTGGTAATGTGTATTACTTATATACTAGGTGTAGTCCTCATGGTGACTTTGAGATGTAGAACAGCAATTAAAGCACGACTCTGTTCCTTGGTTGGTAATGTGTATTACTTATATACTAAGTGTAGTCCTCGTGGTGACTTTGAGATGTAGAACAACAATTAAAGCATGACTCTGTTCCTTGGTTGGTAATGTGTATTACTTATATACTAGGTGTAGTCCTCATGGTGACTTTGAGATGTAGAACAGCAATCAAAGCATGGCACTGTTCCTTGGTTGGTAATGTGTATTACTTATATACTAGGTGTAGTCCTCGTGGTGACTTTGAGATGTAGAACAGCAATTAAAGCACGATTCTGTTCCTTGGTTGGTAATGTGTATTACTTATATACTAGGTGTAGTCCTCATGGTGATTTTGAGATGTAGAACAGCAATTAAAGCACGACTCTGTTCCTTGGTTGGTAATGTGTATTACTTATATACTAAGTGTAGTCCTCGTGGTGACTTTGAGATGTAGAACAACAATTAAAGCATGACTCTGTTCCTTGGTTGGTAATGTGTATTACTTATATACTAGGTGTAGTTCTCATGGTGACTTTAAGATGTAGAAAAACAATTAAAGCATGACTCTGTTCCTTGGTTGGTAATGTGTATTACTTATATACTAGGTGTAGTCCTCGTGGTGACTTTGAGATGTAGAACAGCAATCAAAGCATGGCACTGTTCCTTGGTTGGTAATGTGTATTACTTATATACTAGGTGTAGTCCTCATGGTGACTGAGATGTAGAACAACAATCAAAGCATGGCACTGTTCATTGGTTGGTAATGTGTATTACTTATATACTAGGTGTAGTCCTCATGGTGACCTTGAGATGTAGAACAGCAATTAAAGCATGACTCTGTTCCTTGGTTGGTAATGTGCATTACTTATATACTAGGTGTAGTCCTCATGGTGACTTTGAGACGTAGAACAGCAATCAAAGCATGGCACTGTTCCTTGGTTGGTAATGTGTATTACTTATATACTAGGTGTAGTCCTCATGGTGACTGAGATGTAGAACAACAATCAAAGAATGGCACTGTTCCTTGGTTGGTAATGTGTATTACTTATATACTAGGTGTAGTCCTCGTGGTGACTTT
Source organism: Bathymodiolus septemdierum (assembly GCA_963383655.1). Lineage (NCBI taxonomy): Eukaryota > Metazoa > Mollusca > Bivalvia > Mytilida > Modiolidae > Bathymodiolus > Bathymodiolus septemdierum. The sequence goes on along the minus strand of OY726524.1, from coordinate 15,225,861 downwards.
GAGATGTAGAACAGCAATTAAAGCACGACTGTTCCTTGGTTGGTAATGTGTATTACTTATATACTAGGTGTAGTCCTCATGGTGACTTTGAGATGTAGAACAGCAATTAAAGCACAACTCTGTTCATTGTTGGTAATGTGTATTACTTATATACAAGGTGTAGTCCTCATGGTGACTTTGAGATGTAGAACAACAATTAAAGCACGACTCTGTTCCTTGGTTGGTAATGTGTATTACTTATATACTAGGTGTAGTCCTCATGGTGACTTTGAGATGTAGAACAACAATTAAAGCATGACTCTGTTCCTTGGTTGGTAATGTGTATTACTTATATACTAGGTGTAGTCCTCATGGTGACTTTGAGATGTAGAACAACAATTAAAGCATGACTCTGTTCCTTGGTTGGTAATGTGTATTACTTATATACTAGGTGTAGTTCTCATTGTGACTGAGATGTAGAACAGCAATCAAAGCATGGCACTGGTCCTTGGTTGGTAATGTGTATTACTTATATACTAGGTGTAGTCCTCATGGTGACTGAGATGTAGAACAACAATCAAAGCATGGCACTGTTCCTTGGTTGGTAATGTGTATTACTTATATACTAGGTGTAGTCCTCGTGGTGACTTTGAGATGTAGAACAACAATCAAAGCATGGCACTGTTCCTTGATTGGTAATGTGTATTACTTATATACTAGGTGTAGTCCTCGTGGTGACTTTGAGATGTAGAACAGCAATCAAAGCATGGCACTGGTCCTTGGTTGGTAATGTGTATTACTTATATACTAGGTGTAGTTCTCATGGTGACTTTGAGATGTAGAACAACAATCAAAGCATGGCACTGGTCCTTGGTTGGTAATGTGTATTACTTATATACTAGGTGTAGTCCTCATGGTGACTTTGAGATGTAGAACAGCAATTAAAGCATGACTCTGTTCCTTGGTTGGTAATGTGTATTACTTATATACTAGGTGTAGTCCTCATGGTGATTTTGAGATGTAGAACAGCAATTAAAGCATGACTCTGTTCCTTGGTTGGTAATGTGTATTACTTATATACTAGGTGTAGTCCTCATGGTGACTTTGAGATGTAGAACAGCAATTAAAGCATGACTCTGTTCCTTGGTTGGTAATGTGTATTACTTATATACTAGGTGTAGTCCTCATGGTGATTTTGAGATGTAGAACAGCAATTAAAGCATGACTCTGTTCCTTGGTTGGTAATGTGTATTACTTATATACTAGGTGTAGTCCTCATGGTGACTTTGAGATGTAGAACAGCAATTAAAGCATGACTCTGTTCCTTGGTTGGTAATGTGTATTACTTATATACTAGGTGTAGTCCTCATGGTGATTTTGAGATGTAGAACAGCAATTAAAGCATGACTCTGTTCCTTGGTTGGTAATGTGTATTACTTATATACTAGGTGTAGTCCTCATGGTGACTTTGAGATGTAGAGATGCAATTAAAGCATGACTCTGTTCCTTGGTTGGTAATGTGTATTACTTATATACTAGGTGTAGTCCTCATGGTGATTTTGAGATGTAGAACAGCAATTAAAGCATGACTCTGTTCCTTGGTTGGTAATGTGTATTACTTATATACTAGGTGTAGTCCTCATGGTGACTTTGAGATGTAGAACAGCAATTAAAGCATGACTCTGTTCCTTGGTTGGTAATGTGTATTACTTATATACTAGGTGTAGTCCTCATGGTGACTTTGAGATGTAGAACAGCAATCAAAGCATGGCACTGTTCCTTGGTTGGTAATGTGTATTACTTATATACTAGGTGTAGTCCTCATGGTGACTGAGATGTAGAACAACAATCAAAGCATGGCACTGTTCCTTGGTTGGTAATGTGTATTACTTATATACTAGGTGTAGTCCTCATGGTGACTTTGAGATGTAGAACAGCAATCAAAGCATGGCACTGTTCCTTGGTTGGTAATGTGTATTACTTATATACTAGGTGTAGTCCTCATGGTGACTTTGAGATGTAGAACAGCAATTAAAGCACGACTGTTCCTTGGTTGGTAATGTGTATTACTTATATACTAGGTGTAGTCCTCATGGTGACTTTGAGATGTAGAACAGCAATTAAAGCACAACTCTGTTCCTTGGTTGGTAATGTGTATTACTTATATACTAGGTGTAGTCCTCATGGTGACTTTGAGATGTAGAACAACAATTAAAGCACGACTCTGTTCCTTGGTTGGTAATGTGTATTACTTATATACTAGGTGTAGTTCTCATGGTGACTTTGAGATGTAGTACAACAATTAAAGCATGACTCTGTTCCTTGGTTGGTAATGTGTATTACTTATATACTAGGTGTAGTCCTCATGGTGACTTTGAGATGTAGAACAGCAATCAAAGCATGGCACTGGTCCTTGGTTGGTAATGTGTATTACTTATATACTAGGTGTAGTCCTCATGGTGACTGAGATGTAGAACAACAATCAAAGCATGGCACTGTTCCTTGGTTGGTAATGTGTATTACTTATATACTAGGTGTAGTCCTCGTGGTGACTTTGAGATGTAGAACAACAATCAAAGCATGGCACTGTTCCTTGGTTGGTAATGTGTATTACTTATATACTAGGTGTAGTCCTCGTGGTGACTTTGAGATGTAGAACAGCAATCAAAGCATGGCACTGGTCCTTGGTTGGTAATGTGTATTACTTATATACTAGGTGTAGTTCTCATGGTGACTTTGAGATGTAGAACAACAATCAAAGCATGGCACTGGTCCTTGGTTGGTAATGTGTATTACTTATATACTAGGTGTAGTCCTCATGGTGACTTTGAGATGTAGAACAGCAATTAAAGCATGACTCTGTTCCTTGGTTGGTAATGTGTATTACTTATATACTAGGTGTAGTCCTCATGGTGATTTTGAGATGTAGAACAGCAATTAAAGCATGACTCTGTTCCTTGGTTGGTAATGTGTATTACTTATATACTAGGTGTAGTCCTCATGGTGACTTTGAGATGTAGAACAGCAATTAAAGCATGACTCTGTTCCTTGGTTGGTAATGCGTATTACTTATATACTAGGTGTAGTCCTCATGGTGATTTTGAGATGTAGAACAGCAATTAAAGCATGACTCTGTTCCTTGGTTGGTAATGTGTATTACTTATATACTAGATGTAGTCCTCATGGTGACTTTGAGATGTAGAGCAGCAATTAAAGCATGACTCTGTTCCTTGGTTGGTAATGTGTATTACTTATATACTAGGTGTAGTCCTCATGGTGATTTTGAGATGTAGAACAGCAATTAAAGCATGACTCTGTTCCTTGGTTGGTAATGTGTATTACTTATATACTAGGTGTAGTCCTCATGGTGACTTTGAGATGTAGAACAGCAATCAAAGCATGGCACTGGTCCTTGGTTGGTAATGTGTATTACTTATATACTAGGTGTAGTTCTCATGGTGACTTTGAGATGTAGAACAACAATCAAAGCATGGCACTGGTCCTTGGTTGGTAATGTGTATTACTTATATACTAGGTGTAGTCCTCATGGTGACTTTGAGATGTAGAACAGCAATTAAAGCATGACTCTGTTCCTTGGTTGGTAATGTGTATTACTTATATACTAGGTGTAGTCCTCATGGTGATTTTGAGATGTAGAACAGCAATTAAAGCATGACTCTGTTCCTTGGTTGGTAATGTGTATTACTTATATACTAGGTGTAGTCCTCATGGTGACTTTGAGATGTAGAACAGCAATTAAAGCATGACTCTGTTCCTTGGTTGGTAATGTGTATTACTTATATACTAGGTGTAGTCCTCATGGTGATTTTGAGATGTAGAACAGCAATTAAAGCATGACTCTGTTCCTTGGTTGGTAATGTGTATTACTTATATACTAGGTGTAGTCCTCATGGTGACTTTGAGATGTAGAGCAGCAATTAAAGCATGACTCTGTTCCTTGGTTGGTAATGTGTATTACTTATATACTAGGTGTAGTCCTCATGGTGATTTTGAGATGTAGAACAGCAATTAAAGCATGACTCTGTTCCTTGGTTGGTAATGTGTATTACTTATATACTAGGTGTAGTCCTCATGGTGACTTTGAGATGTAGAACAGCAATTAAAGCATGACTCTGTTCCTTGGTTGGTAATGTGTATTACTTATATACTAGGTGTAGTCCTCATGGTGACTTTGAGATGTAGAACAGCAATCAAAGCATGGCACTGTTCCTTGGTTGGTAATGTGTATTACTTATATACTAGGTGTAGTCCTCATGGTGACTGAGATGTAGAACAACAATCAAAGCATGGCACTGTTCCTTGGTTGGTAATGTGTATTACTTATATACTAGGTGTAGTCCTCATGGTGACTTTGAGATGTAGAACAGCAATCAAAGCATGGCACTGTTCCTTGGTTGGTAATGTGTATTACTTATATACTAGGTGTAGTCCTCATGGTGACTTTGAGATGTAGAACAGCAATTAAAGCACGACTGTTCCTTGGTTGGTAATGTGTATTACTTATATACTAGGTGTAGTCCTCATGGTGACTTTGAGATGTAGAACAGCAATTAAAGCACAACTCTGTTCCTTGGTTGGTAATGTGTATTACTTATATACTAGGTGTAGTCCTCATGGTGACTTTGAGATGTAGAACAACAATTAAAGCACGACTCTGTTCCTTGGTTGGTAATGTGTATTACTTATATACTAGGTGTAGTCCTCATGGTGACTTTGAGATGTAGAACAGCAATTAAAGCATGACTCTGTTCCTTGGTTGGTAATGTGTATTACTTATATACTAGGTGTAGTCCTCATGGTGACTTTGAGATGTAGAACAGCAATCAAAGCATGGCACTGTTCCTTGGTTGGTAATGTGTATTACTTATATACTAGGTGTAGTCCTCATGGTGACTGAGATGTAGAACAACAATCAAAGCATGGCACTGTTCCTTGGTTGGTAATGTGTATTACTTATATACTAGGTGTAGTCCTCATGGTGATTTTGAGATGTAGAGCAGCAATTAAAGCATGACTCTGTTCCTTGGTTGGTAATGTGTATTACTTATATACTAGGTGTAGTCCTCATGGTGATTTTGAGATGTAGAACAGCAATTAAAGCATGACTCTGTTCCTTGGTTGGTAATGTGTATTACTTATATACTAGGTGTAGTCCTCATGGTGACTTTGAGATGTAGAACAGCAATTAAAGCATGACTCTGTTCCTTGGTTGGTAATGTGTATTACTTATATACTAGGTGTAGTCCTCATGGTGACTTTGAGATGTAGAACAGCAATCAAAGCATGGCACTGTTCCTTGGTTGGTAATGTGTATTACTTATATACTAGGTGTAGTCCTCATGGTGACTGAGATGTAGAACAACAATCAAAGCATGGCACTGTTCCTTGGTTGGTAATGTGTATTACTTATATACTAGGTGTAGTCCTCATGGTGACTTTGAGATGTAGAACAGCAATCAAAGCATGGCACTGTTCCTTGGTTGGTAATGTGTATTACTTATATACTAGGTGTAGTCCTCATGGTGACTTTGAGATGTAGAACAGCAATTAAAGCACGACTGTTCCTTGGTTGGTAATGTGTATTACTTATATACTAGGTGTAGTCCTCATGGTGACTTTGAGATGTAGAACAGCAATTAAAGCACAACTCTGTTCCTTGGTTGGTAATGTGTATTACTTATATACTAGGTGTAGTCCTCATGGTGACTTTGAGATGTAGAACAACAATTAAAGCACGACTCTGTTCCTTGGTTGGTAATGTGTATTACTTATATACTAGGTGTAGTCCTCATGGTGACTTTGAGATGTAGAACAGCAATTAAAGCATGACTCTGTTCCTTGGTTGGTAATGTGTATTACTTATATACTAGGTGTAGTCCTCATGGTGACTTTGAGATGTAGAACAGCAATCAAAGCATGGCACTGTTCCTTGGTTGGTAATGTGTATTACTTATATACTAGGTGTAGTCCTCATGGTGACTGAGATGTAGAACAACAATCAAAGCATGGCACTGTTCCTTGGTTGGTAATGTGTATTACTTATATACTAGGTGTAGTCCTCATGGTGACTTTGAGATGTAGAACAGCAATCAAAGCATGGCACTGTTCCTTGGTTGGTAATGTGTATTACTTATATACTAGGTGTAGTCCTCATGGTGACTTTGAGATGTAGAACAGCAATTAAAGCACGACTGTTCCTTGGTTGGTAATGTGTATTACTTATATACTAGGTGTAGTCCTCATGGTGACTTTGAGATGTAGAACAGCAATTAAAGCACAACTCTGTTCCTTGGTTGGTAATGTGTATTACATATATACTAGGTGTAGTCCTCATGGTGACTTTGAGATGTAGAACAACAATTAAAGCACGACTCTGTTCCTTGGTTGGTAATGTGTATTACTTATATACTAGGTGTAGTTCTCATGGTGACTTTGAGATGTAGTACAACAATTAAAGCATGACTCTGTTCCTTGGTTGGTAATGTGTATTACTTATATACTAGGTGTAGTCCTCATGGTGACTTTGAGATGTAGAACAGCAATTAAAGCACAACTCTGTTCATTGTTGGTAATGTGTATTACTTATATACTAGGTGTAGTCCTCATGGTGACTTTGAGATGTAGAACAACAATTAAAGCACGACTCTGTTCCTTGGTTGGTAATGTGTATTACTTATATACTAGGTGTAGTCCTCATGGTGACTTTGAGATGTAGAACAACAATTTAAGCATGACTCTGTTCCTTGGTTGGTAATGTGTATTACTTATATACTAGGTGTAGTCCTCATGGTGACTTTGAGATGTAGAACAACAATTAAAGCATGACTCTGTTCCTTGGTTGGTAATGTGTATTACTTTTATACTAGGTGTAGTTCTCATGGTGACTGAGATGTAGAACAGCAATCAAAGCATGGCACTGGTCCTTGGTTGGTAATGTGTATTACTTATATACTAGGTGTAGTCCTCATGGTGACTGAGATGTAGAACAACAATCAAAGCATGGCACTGTTCCTTGGTTGGTAATGTGTATTACTTATATACTAGGTGTAGTCCTCGTGGTGACTTTGAGATGTAGAACAACAATCAAAGCATGGCACTGTTCCTTGGTTGGTAATGTGTATTACTTATATACTAGGTGTAGTCCTCATGGTGACTGAAATGGAGAACAGCAATCAAAGCATGGCACTGGTCCTTGGTTGGTAATGTGTATTACTTATATACTAGGTGTAGTTCTCATGGTGACTTTGAGATGTAGAACAACAATCAAAGCATGGCACTGGTCCTTGGTTGGTAATGTGTATTACTTATATACTAGGTGTAGTCCTCATGGTGACTTTGAGATGTAGAACAGCAATTAAAGCATGACTCTGTTCCTTGGTTGGTAATGTGTATTACTTATATACTAGGTGTAGTCCTCATGGTGATTTTGAGATGTAGAAGAGCAATTAAAGCATGACTCTGTTCCTTGGTTGGTAATGTGTATTACTTATATACTAGGTGTAGTCCTCATGGTGACTTTGAGATGTAGAACAGCAATTAAAGCATGACTCTGTTCCTTGGTTGGTAATGTGTATTACTTATATACTAGGTGTAGTCCTCATGGTGATTTTGAGATGTAGAACAGCAATTAAAGCATGACTCTGTTCCTTGGTTGGTAATGTGTATTACTTATATACTAGGTGTAGTCCTCATGGTGACTTTGAGATGTAGAACAGCAATTAAAGCATGACTCTGTTCCTTGGTTGGTAATGTGTATTACTTATATACTAGGTGTAGTCCTCATGGTGATTTTGAGATGTAGAACAGCAATTAAAGCATGACTCTGTTCCTTGGTTGGTAATGTGTATTACTTATATACTAGGTGTAGTCCTCATGGTGACTTTGAGATGTAGAGCAGCAATTAAAGCATGACTCTGTTCCTTGGTTGGTAATGTGTATTACTTATATACTAGGTGTAGTCCTCATGGTGACTTTGAGATGTAGAACAGCAATTAAAGCATGACTCTGTTCCTTGGTTGGTAATGTGTATTACTTATATACTAGGTGTAGTCCTCATGGTGACTTTGAGATGTAGAACAGCAATCAAAGCATGGCACTGTTCCTTGGTTGGTAATGTGTATTACTTATATACTAGGTGTAGTCCTCATGGTGACTGAGATGTAGAACAACAATCAAAGCATGGCACTGTTCCTTGGTTGGTAATGTGTATTACTTATATACTAGGTGTAGTCCTCATGGTGACTTTGAGATGTAGAACAGCAATCAAAGCATGGCACTGTTTCTTGGTTGGTAATGTGTATTACTTATATACTAGGTGTAGTCCTCGTGGTGACTTTGAGATGTAGAACAGCAATTAAAGCACGACTGTTCCTTGGTTGGTAATGTGTATCACTTATATACTAGGTGTAGTCCTCATGGTGACTTTGAGATGTAGAACAGCAATTAAAGCACAACTCTGTTCCTTGGTTGGTAATGTGTATTACTTATATACTAGGTGTAGTCCTCATGGTGACTTTGAGATGTAGAACAACAATTAAAGCACGACTCTGTTCCTTGGTTGGTAATGTGTATTACTTATATACTAGGTGTAATCCTCATGGTGACTTTGAGATGTAGCACAACAATTAAAGCATGACTCTGTTCCTTGGTTGGTAATGTGTATTACTTATATACTAGGTGTAGTCCTCATGGTGACTTTGAGATGTAGAACAACAATTAAAGCATGACTCTGTTCCTTGGTTGGTAATGTGTATTACTTATATACTAGGTGTAGTTCTCATGGTGACTGAGATGTAGAACAGCAATCAAAGCATGGCACTGGTCCTTGGTTGGTAATGTGTATTACTTATATACTAGGTGTAGTCCTCATGGTGACTGAGATGTAGAACAACAATCAAAGCATGGCACTGTTCCTTGGTTGGTAATGTGTATTACTTATATACTAGGTGTAGTCCTCATGGTGACTTTGAGATGTAGAACAACAATCAAAGCATGGCACTGTTCCTTGGTTGGTAATGTGTATTACTTATATACTAGGTGTAGTCCTCATGGTGACTTTGAGATGTAGAACAACAATTAAAGCATGACTCTGTTCCTTGGTTGGTAATGTGTATTACTTATATACTAGGTGTAGTCCTCATGGTGACTTTGAGATGTAGAACAGCAATTAAAGCACGACTCTGTTCCTTGGTTGGTAATGTGTATTACTTATATACTAAGTGTAGTCCTCGTGGTGACTTTGAGATGTAGAACAACAATTAAAGCATGACTCTGTTCCTTGGTTGGTAATGTGTATTACTTATATACTAGGTGTAGTCCTCATGGTGACTTTGAGATGTAGAACAGCAATCAAAGCATGGCACTGTTCCTTGGTTGGTAATGTGTATTACTTATATACTAGGTGTAGTCCTCGTGGTGACTTTGAGATGTAGAACAGCAATTAAAGCACGACTCTGTTCCTTGGTTGGTAATGTGTATTACTTATATACTAGGTGTAGTCCTCATGGTGACTTTGAGATGTAGAACAGCAATTAAAGCACGACTCTGTTCCTTGGTTGGTAATGTGTATTACTTATATACTAAGTGTAGTCCTCATGGTGACTTTGAGATGTAGAACAACAATTAAAGCATGACTCTGTTCCTTGGTTGGTAATGTGTATTACTTATATACTAGGTGTAGTTCTCATGGTGACTTTGAGATGTAGAAAAACAATTAAAGCATGACTCTGTTCCTTGGTTGGTAATGTGTATTACTTATATACTAGGTGTAGTCCTCGTGGTGACTTTGAGATGTAGAACAGCAATCAAAGCATGGCACTGTTCCTTGGTTGGTAATGTGTATTACTTATATACTAGGTGTAGTCCTCATGGTGACTGAGATGTAGAACAACAATCAAAGCATGGCACTGTTCATTGGTTGGTAATGTGTATTACTTATATACTAGGTGTAGTCCTCATGGTGACCTTGAGATGTAGAACAGCAATTAAAGCATGACTCTGTTCCTTGGTTGGTAATGTGTATTACTTATATACTAGGTATAGTCCTCATGGTGACTTTGAGATGTAGAACAGCAATCAAAGCATGGCACTGTTCCTTGGTTGGTAATGTGTATTACTTATATACTAGGTGTAGTCCTCATGGTGACTGAGATGTAGAACAACAATCAAAGAATGGCACTGTTCCTTGGTTGGTAATGTGTATTACTTATATACTAGGTGTAGTCCTCATGGTGACCTTGAGATGTAGAACAGCAATTAAAGCATGACTCTGTTCCTTGGTTGGTAATGTGTATTACTTATATACTAGGTGTAGTCCTCATGGTGACTTTGAGATGTAGAACAGCAATCAAAGCATGGAACTGTTCCTTGGTTGGTAATGTGTATTACTTATATACTAGGTGTAATCCTCGTGGTGACTTTGAGATGTAGAACAGCAATTAAAGCACGACTGTTCCTTGGTTGGTAATGTGTATTACTTATATACTAGGTGTAGTCCTCATGGTGACTTTGAGATGTAGAACAGCAATTAAAGCACAACTCTGTTCATTGTTGGTAATGTGTATTACTTATATACTAGGTGTAGTCCTCATGGTGACTTTGAGATGTAGAACAACAATTAAAGCACGACTCTGTTCCTTGGTTGGTAATGTGTATTACTTATATACTAGGTGTAGTCCTCATGGTGACTTTGAGATGTAGAACAACAATTAAAGCATGACTCTGTTCCTTGGTTGGTAATGTGTATTACTTATATACTAGGTGTAGTCCTCATGGTGACTTTGAGATGTAGAACAACAATTAAAGCATGACTCTGTTCCTTGGTTGGTAATGTGTATTACTTATATACTAGGTGTAGTTCTCATGGTGACTGAGATGTAGAACAGCAATCAAAGCATGGCACTGGTCCTTGGTTGGTAATGTGTATTACTTATATACTAGGTGTAGTCCTCATGGTGACTTTGAGATGTAGAACAGCAATCAAAGCATGGCACTGTTTCTTGGTTGGTAATGTGTATTACTTATATACTAGGTGTAGTCCTCGTGGTGACTTTGAGATGTAGAACAGCAATTAAAGCACGACTGTTCCTTGGTTGGTAATGTGTATCACTTATATACTAGGTGTAGTCCTCATGGTGACTTTGAGATGTAGAACAGCAATTAAAGCACAACTCTGTTCCTTGGTTGGTAATGTGTATTACTTATATACTAGGTGTAGTCCTCATGGTGACTTTGAGATGTAGAACAACAATTAAAGCACGACTCTGTTCCTTGGTTGGTAATGTGTATTACTTATATACTAGGTGTAATCCTCATGGTGACTTTGAGATGTAGCACAACAATTAAAGCATGACTCTGTTCCTTGGTTGGTAATGTGTATTACTTATATACTAGGTGTAGTCCTCATGGTGACTTTGAGATGTAGAACAACAATTAAAGCATGACTCTGTTCCTTGGTTGGTAATGTGTATTACTTATATACTAGGTGTAGTTCTCATGGTGACTGAGATGTAGAACAGCAATCAAAGCATGGCACTGGTCCTTGGTTGGTAATGTGTATTACTTATATACTAGGTGTAGTCCTCATGGTGACTGAGATGTAGAACAACAATCAAAGCATGGCACTGTTCCTTGGTTGGTAATGTGTATTACTTATATACTAGGTGTAGTCCTCATGGTGACTTTGAGATGTAGAACAACAATCAAAGCATGGCACTGTTCCTTGGTTGGTAATGTGTATTACTTATATACTAGGTGTAGTCCTCATGGTGACTTTGAGATGTAGAACAACAATTAAAGCATGACTCTGTTCCTTGGTTGGTAATGTGTATTACTTATATACTAGGTGTAGTCCTCATGGTGACTTTGAGATGTAGAACAGCAATTAAAGCACGACTCTGTTCCTTGGTTGGTAATGTGTATTACTTATATACTAAGTGTAGTCCTCGTGGTGACTTTGAGATGTAGAACAACAATTAAAGCATGACTCTGTTCCTTGGTTGGTAATGTGTATTACTTATATACTAGGTGTAGTCCTCATGGTGACTTTGAGATGTAGAACAGCAATCAAAGCATGGCACTGTTCCTTGGTTGGTAATGTGTATTACTTATATACTAGGTGTAGTCCTCGTGGTGACTTTGAGATGTAGAACAGCAATTAAAGCACGACTCTGTTCCTTGGTTGGTAATGTGTATTACTTATATACTAGGTGTAGTCCTCATGGTGACTTTGAGATGTAGAACAGCAATTAAAGCACGACTCTGTTCCTTGGTTGGTAATGTGTATTACTTATATACTAAGTGTAGTCCTCGTGGTGACTTTGAGATGTAGAACAACAATTAAAGCATGACTCTGTTCCTTGGTTGGTAATGTGTATTACTTATATACTAGGTGTAGTTCTCATGGTGACTTTGAGATGTAGAAAAACAATTAAATCATGACTCTGTTCCTTGGTTGGTAATGTGTATTACTTATATACTAGGTGTAGTCCTCGTGGTGACTTTGAGATGTAGAACAGCAATCAAAGCATGGCACTGTTCCTTGGTTGGTAATGTGTATTACTTATATACTAGGTGTAGTCCTCATGGTGACTGAGATGTAGAACAACAATCAAAGCATGGCACTGTTCATTGGTTGGTAATGTGTATTACTTATATACTAGGTGTAGTCCTCATGGTGACTGAGATGTAGAACAACAATCAAAGAATGGCACTGTTCCTTGGTTGGTAATGTGTATTACTTATATACTAGGTGTAGTCCTCATGGTGACCTTGAGATGTAGAACAGCAATTAAAGCATGACTCTGTTCCTTGGTTGGTAATGTGTATTACTTATATACTAGGTGTAGTCCTCATGGTGACTTTGAGATGTAGAACAGCAATCAAAGCATGGAACTGTTCCTTGGTTGGTAATGTGTATTACTTATATACTAGGTGTAATCCTCGTGGTGACTTTGAGATGTAGAACAGCAATTAAAGCACGACTGTTCCTTGGTTGGTAATGTGTATTACTTATATACTAGGTGTAGTCCTCATGGTGACTTTGAGATGTAGAACAGCAATTAAAGCACGACTCTGTTCATTGTTGGTAATGTGTATTACTTATATACTAGGTGTAGTCCTCATGGTGACTTTGAGATGTAGAACAACAATTAAAGCATGACTCTGTTCCTTGGTTGGTAATGTGTATTACTTATATACTAGGTGTAGTCCTCATGGTGACTTTGAGATGTAGAACAACAATTAAAGCATGACTCTGTTCCTTGGTTGGTAATGTGTATTACTTATATACTAGGTGTAGTTCTCATGGTGACTGAGATGTAGAACAGCAATCAAAGCATGGAACTGGTCCTTGGTTGGTAATGTGTATTACTTATATACTAGGTGTAGTCCTCATGGTGACTGAGATGTAGAACAACAATCAAAGCATGGCACTGTTCCTTGGTTGGTAATGTGTATTACTTATATACTAGGTGTAGTCCTCGTGGTGACTTTGAGATGTAGAACAACAATCAAAGCATGGCACTGTTCCTTGGTTGGTAATGTGTATTACTTATATACTAGGTGTAGTCCTCGTGGTGACTTTGAGATGTAGAACAGCAATCAAAGCATGGCACTGGTCCTTGGTTGGTAATGTGTATTACTTATATACTAGGTGTAGTTCTCATGGTGACTTTGAGATGTAGAACAACAATCAAAGCATGGCACTGGTCCTTGGTTGGTAATGTGTATTACTTATATACTAGGTGTAGTCCTCATGGTGACTTTGAGATGTAGAACAGCAATTAAAGCATGACTCTGTTCCTTGGTTGGTAATGTGTATTACTTATATACTAGGTGTAGTCCTCATGGTGATTTTGAGATGTAGAACAGCAATTAAAGTATGACTCTGTTCCTTGGTTGGTAATGTGTATTACTTATATACTAGGTGTAGTCCTCATGGTGACTTTGAGATGTAGAACAGCAATTAAAGCATGACTCTGTTCCTTGGTTGGTAATGTGTATTATTTATATACTAGGTGTAGTCCTCATGGTGATTTTGAGATGTAGAACAGCAATTAAAGCATGACTCTGTTCCTTGGTTGGTAATGTGTATTACTTATATACTAGGTGTAGTCCTCATGGTGACTTTGAGATGTAGAACAGCAATTAAAGCATGACTCTGTTCCTTGGTTGGTAATGTGTATTACTTATATACTAGGTGTAGTCCTCATGGTGATTTTGAGATGTAGAACAGCAATTAAAGCATGACTCTGTTCCTTGGTTGGTAATGTGTATTACTTATATACTAGGTGTAGTCCTCATGGTGACTTTGAGATGTAGAGCAGCAATTAAAGCATGACTCTGTTCCTTGGTTGGTAATGTGTATTACTTATATACTAGGTGTAGTCCTCATGGTGATTTTGAGATGTAGAACAGCAATTAAAGCATGACTCTGTTCCTTGGTTGGTAATGTGTATTACTTGTATACTAGGTGTAGTCCTCATGGTGACTTTGAGATGTAGAACAGCAATTAAAGCATGACTCTGTTCCTTGGTTGGTAATGTGTATTACTTATATACTAGGTGTAGTCCTCATGGTGACTTTGAGATGTAGAACAGCAATCAAAGCATGGCACTGTTCCTTGGTTGGTAATGTGTATTACTTATATACTAGGTGTAGTCCTCATGGTGACTGAGATGTAGAACAACAATTAAAGCATGACTCTGTTCCTTGGTTGGTAATGTGTATTACTTATATACTAGGTGTAGTTCTCATGGTGACTGAGATGTAGAACAGCAATCAAAGCATGGCACTGGTCCTTGGTTGGTAATGTGTATTACTTATATACTAGGTGTAGTCCTCATGGTGACTGAGATGTAGAACAACAATCAAAGCATGGCACTGTTCCTTGGTTGGTAATGTGTATTACTTATATACTAGGTGTAGTCCTCGTGGTGACTTTGAGATGTAGAACAACAATCAAAGCATGGCACTGTTCCTTGGTTGGTAATGTGTATTACTTATATACTAGGTGTAGTCCTCGTGGTGACTTTGAGATGTAGAACAGCAATCAAAGCATGGCACTGGTCCTTGGTTGGTAATGTGTATTACTTATATACTAGGTGTAGTTCTCATGGTGACTTTGAGATGTAGAACAACAATCAAAGCATGGCACTGTTCCTTGGTTGGTAATGTGTATTACTTATATACTAGGTGTAGTCCTCATGGTGACTTTGAGATGTAGAACAGCAATTAAAGCATGACTCTGTTCCTTGGTTGGTAATGTGTATTACTTATATACTAGGTGTAGTCCTCATGGTGATTTTGAGATGTAGAACAGCAATTAAAGCATGACTCTGTTCCTTGCTTGGTAATGTGTATTACTTATATACTAGGTGTAGTCCTCATGGTGACTTTGAGATGTAGAACAGCAATTAAAGCATGACTCTGTTCCTTGGTTGGTAATGTGTATTATTTATATACTAGGTGTAGTCCTCATGGTGATTTTGAGATGTAGAACAGCAATTAAAGCATGACTCTGTTCCTTGGTTGGTAATGTGTATTACTTATATACTAGGTGTAGTCCTCATGGTGACTTTGAGATGTAGAACAGCAATTAAAGCATGACTCTGTTCCTTGGTTGGTAATGTGTATTACTTATATACTAGGTGTAGTCCTCATGGTGATTTTGAGATGTAGAACAGCAATTAATGCATGACTCTGTTCCTTGGTTGGTAATGTGTATTACTTATATACTAGGTGTAGTCCTCATGGTGACTTTGAGATGTAGAGCAGCAATTAAAGCATGACTCTGTTCCTTGGTTGGTAATGTGTATTACTTATATACTAGGTGTAGTCCTCATGGTGATTTTGAGATGTAGAACAGCAATTAAAGCATGACTCTGTTCCTTTGTTGGTAATGTGTATTACTTGTATACTAGGTGTAGTCCTCATGGTGACTTTGAGATGTGGAACAGCAATTAAAGCATGACTCTGTTCCTTGGTTGGTAATGTGTATTACTTATATACTAGGTGTAGTCCTCATGGTGACTTTGAGATGTAGAACAGCAATCAAAGCATGGCACTGTTCCTTGGTTGGTAATGTGTATTACTTATATACTAGGTGTAGTCCTCATGGTGACTGAGATGTAGAACAACAATCAAAGCATGGCACTGTTCCTTGGTTGGTAATGTGTATTACTTATATACTAGGTGTAGCCCTCATGGTGACTTTGAGATGTAGAACAGCAATCAAAGCATGGCACTGTTCCTTGGTTGGTAATGTGTATTACTTATATACTAGGTGTAGTCCTCATGGTGACTTTGAGATGTAGAACAGCAATTAAAGCATGGCACTGTTCCTTGGTTGGTAATGTGTATTACTTATATACTAGGTGTAGTCCTCATGGTGACTTTGAGATGTAGAACAGCAATTAAAGCACAACTCTGTTCCTTGGTTGGTAATGTGTATTACTTATATACTAGGTGTAGTCCTCATGGTGACTTTGAGATGTAAAACAACAATTAAAGCACGACTCTGTTCCTTGGTTGGTAATGTGTATTACTTATATACTAGGTGTAGTTCTCATGGTGACCTTGAGATGTAGAACAACAATTAAAGCATGACTCTGTTCCTTGGTTGGTAATGTGTATTACTTATATACTAGGTGTAGTCCTCATGGTGACTTTGAGATGTAGAACAACAATTAAAGCATGACTCTGTTCCTTGGTTGGTAATGTGTATTACTTATATACTAGATGTAGTTCTCATGGTGACTGAGATGTAGAACAGCAATCAAAGCATGGCACTGGTCCTTGGTTGGTAATGTGTATTACTTATATACTAGGTGTAGTCCTCATGGTGACTGAGATGTAGAACAACAATCAAAGCATGGCACTGTTCCTTGGTTGGTAATGTGTATTACTTATATACTAGGTGTAGTCCTCATGGTGACTTTGAGATGTAGAACAACAATCAAAGCATGGCACTGTTCCTTGGTTGGTAATGTGTATTACTTATATACTAGGTGTAGTCCTCGTGGTGACTTTGAGATGTAGAACAGCAATCAAAGCATGGCACTGGTCCTTGGTTGGTAATGTGTATTACTTATATACTAGGTGTAGTTCTCATGGTGACTTTGAGATGTAGAACAGCAATCAAAGCATGGCACTGGTCCTTGGTTGGTAATGTGTATTACTTATATACTAGGTGTAGTCCTCATGGTGACTTTGAGATGTAGAACAGCAATTAAAGCATGACTCTGTTCCTTGGTTGGTAATGTGTATTACATATATACTAGGTGTAGTCCTCATGGTGATTTTGAGATGTAGAACAGCAATTAAAGCATGACTCTGTTCCTTGGTTGGTAATGTGTATTACTTATATACTAGGTGTAGTCCTCATGGTGACTTTGAGATGTAGAACAGCAATTAAAGCATGACTCTGTTCCTTGGTTGGTAATGTGTATTACATATATACTAGGTGTAGTCCTCATGGTGATTTTGAGATGTAGAACAGCAATTAAAGCATGACTCTGTTCCTTGGTTGGTAATGTGTATTACTTATATACTAGGTGTAGTCCTCATGGTGACTGAAATGGAGAACAGCAATCAAAGCATGGCACTGGTCCTTGGTTGGTAATGTGTATTACTTATATACTAGGTGTAGTTCTCATGGTGACTTTGAGATGTAGAACAACAATCAAAGCATGGCACTGGTCCTTGGTTGGTAATGTGTATTACTTATATACTAGGTGTAGTCCTCATGGTGACTTTGAGATGTAGAACAGCAATTAAAGCATGACTCTGTTCCTTGGTTGGCAATGTGTATTACTTATATACTAGGTGTAGTCCTCATGGTGATTTTGAGATGTAGAAGAGCAATTAAAGCATGACTCTGTTCCTTGGTTGGTAATGTGTATTACTTATATACTAGGTGTAGTCCTCATGGTGACTTTGAGATGTAGAACAGCAATTAAAGCATGACTCTGTTCCTTGGTTGGTAATGTGTATTACTTATATACTAGGTGTAGTCCTCATGGTGATTTTGAGATGTAGAACAGCAATTAAAGCATGACTCTGTTCCTTGGTTGGTAATGTGTATTACTTATATACTAGGTGTAGTCCTCATGGTGACTTTGAGATGTAGAGCAGCAATTAAAGCATGACTCTGTTCCTTGGTTGGTAATGTGTATTACTTATATACTAGGTGTAGTCCTCATGGTGATTTTGAGATGTAGAACAGCAATTAAAGCATGACTCTGTTCCTTGGTTGGTAATGTGTATTACTTATATACTAGGTGTAGTCCTCATGGTGACTTTGAGATGTAGAACAGCAATTAAAGCATGACTCTGTTCCTTGGTTGGTAATGTGTATTACTTATATACTAGGTGTAGTCCTCATGGTGACTTTGAGATGTAGAACAGCAATCAAAGCATGGCACTGTTCCTTGGTTGGTAATGTGTATTACTTATATACTAGGTGTAGTCCTCATGGTGACTGAGATGTAGAACAACAATCAAATCATGGCACTGTTCCTTGGTTGGTAATGTGTATTACTTATATACTAGGTGTAGTCCTCATGGTGACTTTGAGATGTAGAACAGCAATCAAAGCATGGCACTGTTCCTTGGTTGGTAATGTGTATTACTTATATACTAGGTGTAGTCCTCGTGGTGACTTTGAGATGTAGAACAGCAATTAAAGCACGACTCTGTTCCTTGGTTGGTAATGTGTATTATTTATATACTAGGTGTAGTCCTCATGGTGACTTTGAGATGTAGAACAGCAATTAAAGCACAACTCTGTTCCTTGGTTGGTAATGTGTATTACTTATATACTAGGTGTAGTCCTCATGGTAACTTTGAGATGTAGAACAACAATTAAAGCACGACTCTGTTCCTTGGTTGGTAATGTGTATTACTTATATACTAGGTGTAGTCCTCATGGTGACTTTGAGATGTAGCACAACAATTAAAGCATGACTCTGTTCCTTGGTTGGTAATGTGTATTACTTATATACTAGGTGTAGTCCTCATGGTGACTTTGAGATGTAGAACAACAATTAAAGCATGACTCTGTTCCTTGGTTGGTAATGTGTATTACTTATATACTAGGTGTAGTCCTCATGGTGACTTTGAGATGTAGAACAACAATTAAAGCACGACTCTGTTCCTTGGTTGGTAATGTGTATTACTTATATACTAGGTGTAGTCCTCATGGTGACTTTGAGATGTAGCACAACAATTAAAGCATGACTCTGTTCCTTGGTTGGTAATGTGTATTACTTATATACTAGGTGTAGTCCTCATGGTGACTTTGAGATGTAGAACAACAATTAAAGCATGACTCTGTTCCTTGGTTGGTAATGTGTATTACTTATATACTAGGTGTAGTTCTCATGGTGACTTTGAGATGTAGAACAGCAATAAAAGCATGGCACTGGTCCTTGGTTGGTAATGTGTATTACTTATATACTAGGTGTAGTCCTCATGGTGACTGAGATGTAGAACAACAATCAAAGCATGGCACTGTTCCTTGGTTGGTAATGTGTATTACTTATATACTAGGTGTAGTCCTCATGGTGACTTTGAGATGTAGAACAACAATCAAAGCATGGCACTGTTCCTTGGTTGGTAATGTGTATTACTTATATACTAGGTGTAGTCCTCGTGGTGACTTTGAGATGTAGAACAGCAATCAAAGCATGGCACTGGTCCTTGGTTGGTAATGTGTATTACTTATATACTAGGTGTAGTTCTCATGGTGACTTTGAGATGTAGAACAGCAATCAAAGCATGGCACTGGTCCTTGGTTGGTAATGTGTATTACTTATATACTAGGTGTAGTCCTCATGGTGACTTTGAGATGTAGAAGAGCAATTAAAGCATGACTCTGTTCCTTGGTTGGTAATGTGTATTACTTATATACTAGGTGTAGTCCTCATGGTAACTTTGAGATGTAGAACAACAATTAAAGCACGACTCTGTTCCTTGGTTGGTAATGTGTATTACTTATATACTAGGTGTAGTCCTCATGGTGACTTTGAGATGTAGCACAACAATTAAAGCATGACTCTGTTCCTTGGTTGGTAATGTGTATTACTTATATACTAGGTGTAGTCCTCATGGTGACTTTGAGATGTAGAACAACAATTAAAGCATGACTCTGTTCCTTGGTTGGTAATGTGTATTACTTATATACTAGGTGTAGTCCTCATGGTGACTTTGAGATGTAGAACAACAATTAAAGCACGACTCTGTTCCTTGGTTGGTAATGTGTATTACTTATATACTAGGTGTAGTCCTCATGGTGACTTTGAGATGTAGCACAACAATTAAAGCATGACTCTGTTCCTTGGTTGGTAATGTGTATTACTTATATACTAGGTGTAGTCCTCATGGTGACTTTGAGATGTAGAACAACAATTAAAGCATGACTCTGTTCCTTGGTTGGTAATGTGTATTACTTATATACTAGGTGTAGTTCTCATGGTGACTTTGAGATGTAGAACAGCAATAAAAGCATGGCACTGGTCCTTGGTTGGTAATGTGTATTACTTATATACTAGGTGTAGTCCTCATGGTGACTGAGATGTAGAACAACAATCAAAGCATGGCACTGTTCCTTGGTTGGTAATGTGTATTACTTATATACTAGGTGTAGTCCTCATGGTGACTTTGAGATGTAGAACAACAATCAAAGCATGGCACTGTTCCTTGGTTGGTAATGTGTATTACTTATATACTAGGTGTAGTCCTCGTGGTGACTTTGAGATGTAGAACAGCAATCAAAGCATGGCACTGGTCCTTGGTTGGTAATGTGTATTACTTATATACTAGGTGTAGTTCTCATGGTGACTTTGAGATGTAGAACAGCAATCAAAGCATGGCACTGGTCCTTGGTTGGTAATGTGTATTACTTATATACTAGGTGTAGTCCTCATGGTGACTTTGAGATGTAGAAGAGCAATTAAAGCATGACTCTGTTCCTTGGTTGGTAATGTGTATTACTTATATACTAGGTGTAGTCCTCATGGTGATTTTGAGATGTAGAACAGCAATTAAAGCATGACTCTGTTCCTTGGTTGGTAATGTGTATTACTTATATACTAGGTGTAGTCCTCATGGTGACTTTGAGATGTAGAACAGCAATCAAAGCATGGCACTGTTCCTTGGTTGGTAATGTGTATTACTTATATACTAGGTGTAGTCCTCGTGGTGACTTTGAGATGTAGAACAGCAATTAAAGCACGACTCTGTTCCTTGGTTGGTAATGTGTATTATTTATATACTAGGTGTAGTCCTCATGGTGACTTTGAGATGTAGAACAGCAATTAAAGCACAACTCTGTTCCTTGGTTGGTAATGTGTATTACTTATATACTAGGTGTAGTCCTCATGGTGACTTTGAGATGTAGAACAACAATTAAAGCACGACTCTGTTCCTTGGTTGGTAATGTGTATTACTTATATACTAGGTGTAGTCCTCATGGTGACTTTGAGATGTAGCACAACAATTAAAGCATGACTCTGTTCCTTGGTTGGTAATGTGTATTACTTATATACTAGGTGTAGTCCTCATGGTGACTTTGAGATGTAGAACAACAATTAAAGCATGACTCTGTTCCTTGGTTGGTAATGTGTATTACTTATATACTAGGTGTAGTCCTCATGGTGACTTTGAGATGTAGAACAACAATTAAAGCACGACTCTGTTCCTTGGTTGGTAATGTGTATTACTTATATACTAGGTGTAGTCCTCATGGTGACTTTGAGATGTAGCACAACAATTAAAGCATGACTCTGTTCCTTGGTTGGTAATGTGTATTACTTATATACTAGGTGTAGTCCTCATGGTGACTTTGAGATGTAGAACAACAATTAAAGCATGACTCTGTTCCTTGGTTGGTAATGTGTATTACTTATATACTAGGTGTAGTTCTCATGGTGACTTTGAGATGTAGAACAGCAATAAAAGCATGGCACTGGTCCTTGGTTGGTAATGTGTATTACTTATATACTAGGTGTAGTCCTCATGGTGACTGAGATGTAGAACAACAATCAAAGCATGGCACTGTTCCTTGGTTGGTAATGTGTATTACTTATATACTAGGTGTAGTCCTCATGGTGACTTTGAGATGTAGAACAACAATCAAAGCATGGCACTGTTCCTTGGTTGGTAATGTGTATTACTTATATACTAGGTGTAGTCCTCGTGGTGACTTTGAGATGTAGAACAGCAATCAAAGCATGACACTGGTCCTTGGTTGGTAATGTGTATTACTTATATACTAGGTGTAGTTCTCATGGTGACTTTGAGATGTAGAACAGCAATCAAAGCATCGCACTGGTCCTTGGTTGGTAATGTGTATTACTTATATACTAGGTGTAGTCCTCATGGTGACTTTGAGATGTAGAAGAGCAATTAAAGCATGACTCTGTTCCTTGGTTGGTAATGTGTATTACTTATATACTAGGTGTAGTCCTCATGGTGATTTTGAGATGTAGAACAGCAATTAAAGCATGACTCTGTTCCTTGGTTGGTAATGTGTATTACTTATATACTAGGTGTAGTCCTCATGGTGACTTTGAGATGTAGAACAGCAATTAAAGCACGACTCTGTTCCTTGGTTGGTAATGTGTATTACTTATATACTAGGTGTAGTCCTCATGGTGACTTTGAGATGTAGAACAACAATTAAAGCATGACTCTGTTCCTTGGTTGGTAATGTGTATTACTTATATACTAGGTGTAGTTCTCATGGTGACTGAGATGTAGAACAGCAATCAAAGCATGGCACTGCTCCTTGGTTGGTAATGTGTATTACTTATATACTAGGTGTAGTCCTCATGGTGACTGAGATGTAGAACAACAATCAAAGCATGGCACTGTTCCTTGGTTGGTAATGTGTATTACTTATATACTAGGTGTAGTCCTCATGGTGACTGAAATGGAGAACAGCAATCAAAGCATGGCACTGGTCCTTGGTTGGTAATGTGTATTACTTATATACTAGGTGTAGTTCTCATGGTGACTTTGAGATGTAGAACAACAATCAAAGCATGGCACTGGTCCTTGGTTGGTAATGTGTATTACTTATATACTAGGTGTAGTCCTCATGGTGACTTTGAGATGTAGAACAGCAATTAAAGCATGACTCTGTTCCTTGGTTAGTAATGTGTATTACTTATATACTAGGTGTAGTCCTCATGGTGATTTTGAGATGTAGAAGAGCAATTAAAGCATGACTCTGTTCCTTGGTTGGTAATGTGTATTACTTATATACTAGGTGTAGTCCTCATGGTGACTTTGAGATGTAGAACAACAATTAAAGCATGACTCTGTTCCTTGGTTGGTAATGTGTATTACTTATATACTAGGTGTAGTCCTCATGGTGACTTTGAGATGTAGAGCAGCAATTAAAGCATGACTCTGTTCCTTGGTTGGTAATGTGTATTACTTATATACTAGGTGTAGTCCTCATGGTGACTTTGAGATGTAGAACAGCAATTAAAGCATGACTCTGTTCCTTGGTTGGTAATGTGTATTACTTATATACTAGGTGTAGTCCTCATGGTGACTTTGAGATGTAGAACAGCAATCAAAGCATGGCACTGTTCCTTGGTTGGTAATGTGTATTACTTATATACTAGGTGTAGTCCTCATGGTGACTGAGATGTAGAACAACAATCAAAGCATGGCACTGTTCCTTGGTTGGTAATGTGTATTACTTATATACTAGGTGTAGTCCTCATGGTGACTTTGAGATGTAGAACAGCAATCAAAGCATGGCACTGTTTCTTGGTTGGTAATGTGTATTACTTATATACTAGGTGTAGTCCTCGTGGTGACTTTGAGATGTAGAACAGCAATTAAAGCACGACTGTTCCTTGGTTGGTAATGTGTATCACTTATATACTAGGTGTAGTCCTCATGGTGACTTTGAGATGTAGAACAGCAATTAAAGCACAACTCTGTTCCTTGGTTGGTAATGTGTATTACTTATATACTAGGTGTAGTCCTCATGGTGACTTTGAGATGTAGAACAACAATTAAAGCACGACTCTGTTCCTTGGTTGGTAATGTGTATTACTTATATACTAGGTGTAGTCCTCATGGTGACTTTGAGATGTAGCACAACAATTAAAGCATGACTCTGTTCCTTGGTTGGTAATGTGTATTACTTATATACTAGGTGTAGTCCTCATGGTGACTTTGAGATGTAGAACAACAATTAAAGCATGACTCTGTTCCTTGGTTGGTAATGTGTATTACTTATATACTAGGTGTAGTTCTCATGGTGACTGAGATGTAGAACAGCAATCAAAGCATGGCACTGGTCCTTGGTTGGTAATGTGTATTACTTATATACTAGGTGTAGTCCTCATGGTGACTGAGATGTAGAACAACAATCAAAGCATGGCACTGTTCCTTGGTTGGTAATGTGTATTACTTATATACTAGGTGTAGTCCTCATGGTGACTTTGAGATGTAGAACAACAATCAAAGCATGGCACTGTTCCTTGGTTAGTAATGTGTATTACTTATTTACTAGGTGTAGTCCTCATGGTGACTTTGAGATGTAGAACAACAATTAAAGCATGACTCTGTTCCTTGGTTGGTAATGTGTATTACTTATATACTAGGTGTAGTCCTCATGGTGACTTTGAGATGTAGAACAGCAATTAAAACACGACTCTGTTCCTTGGTTGGTAATGTGTATTACTTATATACTAAGTGTAGTCCTCGTGGTGACTTTGAGATGTAGAACAACAATTAAAGCATGACTCTGTTCCTTGGTTGGTAATGTGTATTACTTATATACTAGGTGTAGTCCTCATGGTGACTTTGAGATGTAGAACAACAATCAAAGCATGGCACTGTTCCTTGGTTGGTAATGTGTATTACTTATATACTAGGTGTAGTCCTCGTGGTGACTTTGAGATGTAGAACAGCAATCAAAGCATGACACTGGTCCTTGGTTGGTAATGTGTATTACTTATATACTAGGTGTAGTTCTCATGGTGACTTTGAGATGTAGAACAGCAATCAAAGCATCGCACTGGTCCTTGGTTGGTAATGTGTATTACTTATATACTAGGTGTAGTCCTCATGGTGACTTTGAGATGTAGAAGAGCAATTAAAGCATGACTCTGTTCCTTGGTTGGTAATGTGTATTACTTATATACTAGGTGTAGTCCTCATGGTGATTTTGAGATGTAGAACAGCAATTAAAGCATGACTCTGTTCCTTGGTTGGTAATGTGTATTACTTATATACTAGGTGTAGTCCTCATGGTGACTTTGAGATGTAGAACAGCAATTAAAGCACGACTCTGTTCCTTGGTTGGTAATGTGTATTACTTATATACTAGGTGTAGTCCTCATGGTGACTTTGAGATGTAGAACAACAATTAAAGCATGACTCTGTTCCTTGGTTGATAATGTGTATTACTTATATACTAGGTGTAGTTCTCATGGTGACTGAGATGTAGAACAGCAATCAAAGCATGGCACTGCTCCTTGGTTGGTAATGTGTATTACTTATATACTAGGTGTAGTCCTCATGGTGACTGAGATGTAGAACAACAATCAAAGCATGGCACTGTTCCTTGGTTGGTAATGTGTATTACTTATATACTAGGTGTAGTCCTCATGGTGACTGAAATGGA
Organism: Bathymodiolus septemdierum; assembly: GCA_963383655.1. Lineage (NCBI taxonomy): Eukaryota > Metazoa > Mollusca > Bivalvia > Mytilida > Modiolidae > Bathymodiolus > Bathymodiolus septemdierum. The sequence continues at coordinate 15,200,210 of OY726524.1, read as the reverse complement.
GAACAGCAATCAAAGCATGGCACTGGTCCTTGGTTGGTAATGTGTATTACTTATATACTAGGTGTAGTTCTCATGGTGACTTTGAGATGTAGAACAACAATCAAAGCATGGCACTGGTCCTTGGTTGGTAATGTGTATTACTTATATACTAGGTGTAGTCCTCATGGTGACTTTGAGATGTAGAACAGCAATTAAAGCATGACTCTGTTCCTTGGTTAGTAATGTGTATTACTTATATACTAGGTGTAGTCCTCATGGTGATTTTGAGATGTAGAAGAGCAATTAAAGCATGACTCTGTTCCTTGGTTGGTAATGTGTATTACTTATATACTAGGTGTAGTCCTCATGGTGACTTTGAGATGTAGAACAGCAATTAAAGCATGACTCTGTTCCTTGGTTGGTAATGTGTATTACTTATATACTAGATGTAGTCCTCATGGTGATTTTGAGATGTAGAACAGCAATTAAAGCATGACTCTGTTCCTTGGTTGGTAATGTGTATTACTTATATACTAGGTGTAGTCCTCATGGTGACTTTGAGATGTAGAGCAGCAATTAAAGCATGACTCTGTTCCTTGGTTGGTAATGTGTATTACTTATATACTAGGTGTAGTCCTCATGGTGACTTTGAGATGTAGAACAGCAATTAAAGCATGACTCTGTTCCTTGGTTGGTAATGTGTATTACTTATATACTAGGTGTAGTCCTCATGGTGACTTTGAGATGTAGAACAGCAATCAAAGCATGGCACTGTTCCTTGGTTGGTAATGTGTATTACTTATATACTAGGTGTAGTCCTCATGGTGACTGAGATGTAGAACAACAATCAATGCATGGCACTGTTCCTTGGTTGGTAATGTGTATTACTTATATACTAGGTGTAGTCCTCATGGTGACTTTGAGATGTAGAACAGCAATCAAAGCATGGCACTGTTTCTTGGTTGGTAATGTGTATTACTTATATACTAGGTGTAGTCCTCGTGGTGACTTTGAGATGTAGAACAGCAATTAAAGCACGACTGTTCCTTGGTTGGTAATGTGTATCACTTATATACTAGGTGTAGTCCTCATGGTGACTTTGAGATGTAGAACAGCAATTAAAGCACAACTCTGTTCCTTGGTTGGTAATGTGTATTACTTATATACTAGGTGTAGTCCTCATGGTGACTTTGAGATGTAGAACAACAATTAAAGCACGACTCTGTTCCTTGGTTGGTAATGTGTATTACTTATATACTAGGTGTAGTCCTCATGGTGACTTTGAGATGTAGCACAACAATTAAAGCATGACTCTGTTCCTTGGTTGGTAATGTGTATTACTTATATACTAGGTGTAGTCCTCATGGTGACTTTGAGATGTAGAACAACAATTAAAGCATGACTCTGTTCCTTGGTTGGTAATGTGTATTACTTATATACTAGGTGTAGTTCTCATGGTGACTGAGATGTAGAACAGCAATCAAAGCATGGCACTGGTCCTTGGTTGGTAATGTGTATTACTTATATACTAGGTGTAGTCCTCATGGTGACTGAGATGTAGAACAACAATCAAAGCATGGCACTGTTCCTTGGTTGGTAATGTGTATTACTTATATACTAGGTGTAGTCCTCATGGTGACTTTGAGATGTAGAACAACAATCAAAGCATGGCACTGTTCCTTGGTTAGTAATGTGTATTACTTATTTACTAGGTGTAGTCCTCATGGTGACTTTGAGATGTAGAACAACAATTAAAGCATGACTCTGTTCCTTGGTTGGTAATGTGTATTACTTATATACTAGGTGTAGTCCTCATGGTGACTTTGAGATGTAGAACAGCAATTAAAACACGACTCTGTTCCTTGGTTGGTAATGTGTATTACTTATATACTAAGTGTAGTCCTCGTGGTGACTTTGAGATGTAGAACAACAATTAAAGCATGACTCTGTTCCTTGGTTGGTAATGTGTATTACTTATATACTAGGTGTAGTCCTCATGGTGACTTTGAGATGTAGAACAGCAATCAAAGCATGGCACTGTTCCTTGGTTGGTAATGTGTATTACTTATATACTAGGTGTAGTCCTCGTGGTGACTTTGAGATGTAGAACAGCAATTAAAGCACGACTCTGTTCCTTGGTTGGTAATGTGTATTACTTATATACTAGGTGTAGTCCTCATGGCGACTTTGAGATGTAGAACAGCAATTAAAGCACGACTCTGTTCCTTGGTTGGTAATGTGTATTACTTATATACTAAGTGTAGTCCTCGTGGTGAATTTGAGATGTAGAACAACAATTAAAGCATGACTCTGTTCCTTGGTTGGTAATGTGTATTACTTATATACTAGGTGTAGTCCTCATGGTGACTTTGAGATGTAGAAAAACAATTAAAGCATGACTCTGTTCCTTGGTTGGTAATGTGTATTACTTATATACTAGGTGTAGTCCTCGTGGTGACTTTGAGATGTAGAACAGCAATCAAAGCATGGCACTGTTCCTTGGTTGGTAATGTGTATTACTTATATACTAGGTGTAGTCCTCATGGTGACTGAGATGTAGAACAACAATCAAAGCATGGCACTGTTCCTTGGTTGGTAATGTGTATTACTTATATACTAGGTGTAGTCCTCATGGTGACCTTGAGATGTAGAACAGCAATTAAAGCATGACTCTGTTCCTTGGTTGGTAATGTGTATTACTTATATACTAGGTGTAGTCCTCATGGTGACTTTGAGATGTAGAACAGCAATCAAAGCATGGCACTGTTCCTTGGTTGGTAATGTGTATTACTTATATACTAGGTGTAGTCCTCATGGTGACTGAGATGTAGAACAACAATCAAAGAATGGCACTGTTCCTTGGTTGGTAATGTGTATTACTTATATACTAGGTGTAGTCCTCATGGTGACTTTGAGATGTAGAACAGCAATCAAAGCATGGAACTGTTCCTTGGTTGGTAATGTGTATTACTTATATACTAGGTGTAGTCCTCGTGGTGACTTTGAGATGTAGAACAGCAATTAAAGCACGACTGTTCCTTGGTTGGTAATGTGTATTACTTATATACTAGGTGTAGTCCTCATGGTGACTTTGAGATGTAGAACAGCAATTAAAGCACAACTCTGTTCATTGTTGGTAATGTGTATTACTTATATACTAGGTGTAGTCCTCATGGTGACTTTGAGATGTAGAACAACAATTAAAGCACGACTCTGTTCCTTGGTTGGTAATGTGTATTACTTATATACTAGGTGTAGTCCTCATGGTGACTTTGAGATGTAGAACAACAATTAAAGCATGACTCTGTTCCTTGGTTGGTAATGTGTATTACTTATATACTAGGTGTAGTCCTCATGGTGACTTTGAGATGTAGAACAACAATTAAAGCATGACTCTGTTCCTTGGTTGGTAATGTGTATTACTTATATACTAGGTGTAGTTCTCATGGTGACTGAGATGTAGAACAGCAATCAAAGCATGGCACTGGTCCTTGGTTGGTAATGTGTATTACTTATATACTAGGTGTAGTCCTCATGGTGACTGAGATGTAGAACAACAATCAAAGCATGGCACTGTTCCTTGGTTGGTAATGTGTATTACTTATATACTAGGTGTAGTTCTCATGGTGACTGAGATGTAGAACAGCAATCAAAGCATGGCACTGGTCCTTGGTTGGTAATGTGTATTACTTATATACTAGGTGTAGTCCTCATGGTGACTGAGATGTAGAACAACAATCAAAGCATGGCACTGTTCCTTGGTTGGTAATGTGTATTACTTATATACTAGGTGTAGTCCTCATGGTGACTTTGAGATGTAGAACAACAATCAAAGCATGGCACTGTTCCTTGGTTAGTAATGTGTATTACTTATTTACTAGGTGTAGTCCTCATGGTGACTTTGAGATGTAGAACAACAATTAAAGCATGACTCTGTTCCTTGGTTGGTAATGTGTATTACTTATATACTAGGTGTAGTCCTCATGGTGACTTTGAGATGTAGAACAGCAATTAAAGCACGACTCTGTTCCTTGGTTGGTAATGTGTATTACTTATATACTAAGTGTAGTCCTCGTGGTGACTTTGAGATGTAGAACAACAATTAAAGCATGACTCTGTTCCTTGGTTGGTAATGTGTATTACTTATATACTAGGTGTAGTCCTCATGGTGACTTTGAGATGTAGAACAGCAATCAAAGCATGGCACTGTTCCTTGGTTGGTAATGTGTATTACTTATATACTAGGTGTAGTCCTCGTGGTGACTTTGAGATGTAGAACAGCAATTAAAGCACGACTCTGTTCCTTGGTTGGGAATGTGTATTACTTATATACTAGGTGTAGTCCTCAAGGCGACTTTGAGATGTAGAACAGCAATTAAAGCACGACTCTGTTCCTTGGTTGGTAATGTGTATTACTTATATACTAAGTGTAGTCCTCGTGGTGAATTTGAGATGTAGAACAACAATTAAAGCATGACTCTGTTCCTTGGTTGGTAATGTGTATTACTTATATACTAGGTGTAGTCCTCATGGTGACTTTGAGATGTAGAAAAACAATTAAAGCATGACACTGTTCCTTGGTTGGTAATGTGTATTACTTATATACTAGGTGTAGTCCTCGTGGTGACTTTGAGATGTAGAACAGCAATCAAAGCATGGCACTGTTCCTTGGTTGGTAATGTGTATTACTTATATACTAGGTGTAGTCCTCATGGTGACTGAGATGTAGAACAACAATCAAAGCATGGCACTGTTCCTTGGTTGGGAATGTGTATTACTTATATACTAGGTGTAGTCCTCATGGTGACCTTGAGATGTAGAACAGCAATTAAAGCATGACTCTGTTCCTTGGTTGGTAATGTGTATTACTTATATACTAGGTGTAGTCCTCATGGTGACTTTGAGATGTAGAACAGCAATCAAAGCATGGCACTGTTCCTTGGTTGGTAATGTGTATTACTTATATACTAGGTGTAGTCCTCATGGTGACTGAGATGTAGAACAACAATCAAAGAATGGCACTGTTCCTTGGTTGGTAATGTGTATTACTTATATACTAGGTGTAGTCCTCATGGTGACTTTGAGATGTAGAACAGCAATCAAAGCATGGAACTGTTCCTTGGTTGGTAATGTGTATTACTTATATACTAGGTGTAGTCCTCGTGGTGACTTTGAGATGTAGAACAGCAATTAAAGCACGACTGTTCCTTGGTTGGTAATGTGTATTACTTATATACTAGGTGTAGTCCTCATGGTGACTTTGAGATGTAGAACAGCAATTAAAGCACAACTCTGTTCATTGTTGGTAATGTGTATTACTTATATACTAGGTGTAGTCCTCATGGTGACTTTGAGATGTAGAACAACAATTAAAGCACGACTCTGTTCCTTGGTTGGTAATGTGTATTACTTATATACTAGGTGTAGTCCTCATGGTGACTTTGAGATGTAGAACAACAATTAAAGCATGACTCTGTTCCTTGGTTGGTAATGTGTATTACTTATATACTAGGTGTAGTCCTCATGGTGACTTTGAGATGTAGAACAACAATTAAAGCATGACTCTGTTCCTTGGTTGGTAATGTGTATTACTTATATACTAGGTGTAGTTCTCATGGTGACTGAGATGTAGAACAGCAATCAAAGCATGGCACTGGTCCTTGGTTGGTAATGTGTATTACTTATATAATAGGTGTAGTCCTCATGGTGACTGAGATGTAGAACAACAATCAAAGCATGGCACTGTTCCTTGGTTGGTAATGTGTATTACTTATATACTAGGTGTAGTCCTCGTGGTGACTTTGAGATGTAGAACAACAATCAAAGCATGGCACTGTTCCTTGGTTGGTAATGTGTATTACTTATATACTAGGTGTAGTCCTCGTGGTGACTTTGAGATGTAGAACAGCAATCAAAGCATGGCACTGGTCCTTGGTTGGTAATGTGTATTACTTATATACTAGGTGTAGTTCTCATGGTGACTTTGAGATGTAGAACAGCAATCAAAGCATGGCACTGGTCCTTGGTTGGTAATGTGTATTACTTATATACTAGGTGTAGTCCTCATGGTGACTTTGAGATGTAGAAGAGCAATTAAAGCATGACTCTGTTCCTTGGTTGGTAATGTGTATTACATATATACTAGGTGTAGTCCTCATGGTGATTTTGAGATGTAGAACAGCAATTAAAGCATGACTCTGTTCCTTGGTTGGTAATGTGTATTACTTATATACTAGGTGTAGTCCTCATGGTGACCTTGAGATGTAGAACAGCAATTAAAGCATGACTCTGTTCCTTGGTTGGTAATGTGTATTACTTATATACTAGGTGTAGTCCTCATGGTGACTGAAATGGAGAACAGCAATCAAAGCATGGCACTGGTCCTTGGTTGGTAATGTGTATTACTTATATACTAGGTGTAGTTCTCATGGTGACTTTGAGATGTAGAACAACAATCAAAGCATGGCACTGGTCCTTGGTTGGTAATGTGTATTACTTATATACTAGGTGTAGTCCTCATGGTGACTTTGAGATGTAGAACAGCAATTAAAGCATGACTCTGTTCCTTGGTTGGCAATGTGTATTACTTATATACTAGGTGTAGTCCTCATGGTGATTTTGAGATGTAGAAGAGCAATTAAAGCATGACTCTGTTCCTTGGTTGGTAATGTGTATTACTTATATACTAGGTGTAGTCCTCATGGTGATTTTGAGATGTAGAACAGCAATTAAAGCATGACTCTGTTCCTTGGTTGGTAATGTGTATTACTTATATACTAGGTGTAGTCCTCATGGTGATTTTGAGATGTAGAACAGCAATTAAAGCATGACTCTGTTCCTTGGTTGGTAATGTGTATTACTTATATACTAGGTGTAGTCCTCATGGTGATTTTGAGATGTAGAACAGCAATTAAAGCATGACTCTGTTCCTTGGTTGGTAATGTGTATTACTTATATACTAGGTGTAGTCCTCATGGTGACTTTGAGATGTAGAACAGCAATTAAAGCATGACTCTGTTCCTTGGTTGGTAATGTGTATTACTTATATACTAGGTGTAGTCCTCATGGTGACTTTGAGATGTAGAACAGCAATCAAAGCATGGCACTGTTCCTTGGTTGGTAATGTGTATTACTTATATACTAGGTGTAGTCCTCATGGTGACTGAGATGTAGAACAACAATCAAAGCATGGCACTGTTCCTTGGTTGGTAATGTGTATTACTTATATACTAGGTGTAGTCCTCATGGTGACTTTGAGATGTAGAACAGCAATCAAAGCATGGCACTGTTCCTTGGTTGGTAATGTGTATTACTTATATACTAGGTGTAGTCCTCGTGGTGACTTTGAGATGTAGAACAGCAATTAAAGCACGACTCTGTTCCTTGGTTGGTAATGTGTATTATTTATATACTAGGTGTAGTCCTCATGGTGACTTTGAGATGTAGAACAGCAATTAAAGCACAACTCTGTTCCTTGGTTGGTAATGTGTATTACTTATATACTAGGTGTAGTCCTCATGGTGACTTTGAGATGTAGAACAACAATTAAAGCACGACTCTGTTCCTTGGTTGGTAATGTGTATTACTTATATACTAGGTGTAGTCCTCATGGTGACTTTGAGATGTAGCACAACAATTAAAGCATGACTCTGTTCCTTGGTTGGTAATGTGTATTACTTATATACTAGGTGTAGTCCTCATGGTGACTTTGAGATGTAGAACAACAATTAAAGCATGACTCTGTTCCTTGGTTGGTAATGTGTATTACTTATATACTAGGTGTAGTCCTCATGGTGACTTTGAGATGTAGAACAACAATTAAAGCACGACTCTGTTCCTTGGTTGGTAATGTGTATTACTTATATACTAGGTGTAGTCCTCATGGTGACTTTGAGATGTAGAACAACAATTAAAGCATGACTCTGTTCCTTGGTTGGTAATGTGTATTACTTATATACTAGGTGTAGTTCTCATGGTGACTTTGAGATGTAGAACAGCAATAAAAGCATGGCACTGGTCCTTGGTTGGTAATGTGTATTACTTATATACTAGGTGTAGTCCTCATGGTGACTGAGATGTAGAACAACAATCAAAGCATGGCACTGTTCCTTGGTTGGTAATGTGTATTACTTATATACTAGGTGTAGTCCTCATGGTGACTTTGAGATGTAGAACAACAATCAAAGCATGGCACTGTTCTTTGGTTTGTAATGTGTATTACTTATATACTAGGTGTAGTCCTCGTGGTGACTTTGAGATGTAGAACAGCAATCAAAGCATGGCACTGGTCCTTGGTTGGTAATGTGTATTACTTATATACTAGGTGTAGTTCTCATGGTGACTTTGAGATGTAGAACAGCAATCAAAGCATGGCACTGGTCCTTGGTTGGTAATGTGTATTACTTATATACTAGGTGTAGTCCTCATGGTGACTTTGAGATGTAGAAGAACAATTAAAGCATGACTCTGTTCCTTGGTTGGTAATGTGTATTACTTATATACTAGGTGTAGTCCTCATGGTGATTTTGAGATGTAGAACAGCAATTAAAGCATGACTCTGTTCCTTGGTTGGTAATGTGTATTACTTATATACTAGGTGTAGTCCTCATGGTGACTTTGAGATGTAGAACAGCAATTAAAGCACGACTCTGTTCCTTGGTTGGTAATGTGTATTACTTATATACTAGGTGTAGTCCTCATGGTGACTTTGAGATGTAGAACAACAATTAAAGCATGACTCTGTTCCTTGGTTGGTAATGTGTATTACTTATATACTAGGTGTAGTTCTCATGGTGACTGAGATGTAGAACAGCAATCAAAGCATGGCACTGCTCCTTGGTTGGTAATGTGTATTACTTATATACTAGGTGTAGTCCTCATTGTGACTGAGATGTAGAACAACAATCAAAGCATGGCACTGTTCCTTGGTTGGTAATGTGTATTACTTATATACTAGGTGTAGTCCTCATGGTGACTGAAATGGAGAACAGCAATCAAAGCATGGCACTGGTCCTTGGTTGGTAATGTGTATTACTTATATACTAGGTGTAGTTCTCATGGTGACTTTGAGATGTAGAACAACAATCAAAGCATGGCACTGGTCCTTGGTTGGTAATGTGTATTACTTATATACTAGGTGTAGTCCTCATGGTGACTTTGAGATGTAGAACAGCAATTAAAGCATGACTCTGTTCCTTGGTTAGTAATGTGTATTACTTATATACTAGGTGTAGTCCTCATGGTGATTTTGAGATGTAGAAGAGCAATTAAAGCATGACTCTGTTCCTTGGTTGGTAATGTGTATTACTTATATACTAGGTGTAGTCCTCATGGTGACTTTGAGATGTAGAACAGCAATTAAAGCATGACTCTGTTCCTTGGTTGGTAATGTGTATTACTTATATACTAGGTGTAGTCCTCATGGTGATTTTGAGATGTAGAACAGCAATTAAAGCATGACTCTGTTCCTTGGTTGGTAATGTGTATTACTTATATACTAGGTGTAGTCCTCATGGTGACTTTGAGATGTAGAGCAGCAATTAAAGCATGACTCTGTTCCTTGGTTGGTAATGTGTATTACTTATATACTAGGTGTAGTCCTCATGGTGACTTTGAGATGTAGAACAGCAATTAAAGCATGACTCTGTTCCTTGGTTGGTAATGTGTATTACTTATATACTAGGTGTAGTCCTCATGGTGACTTTGAGATGTAGAACAGCAATCAAAGCATGGCACTGTTCCTTGGTTGTTAATGTGTATTACTTATATACTAGGTGTAGTCCTCATGGTGACTGAGATGTAGAACAACAATCAAAGCATGGCACTGTTCCTTGGTTGGTAATGTGTATTACTTATATACTAGGTGTAGTCCTCATGGTGACTTTGAGATGTAGAACAGCAATCAAAGCATGGCACTGTTTCTTGGTTGGTAATGTGTATTACTTATATACTAGGTGCAGTCCTCGTGGTGACTTTGAGATGTAGAACAGCAATTAAAGCACGACTGTTCCTTGGTTGGTAATGGGTATCACTTATATACTAGGTGTAGTCCTCATGGTGACTTTGAGATGTAGAACAGCAATTAAAGCACAACTCTGTTCCTTGGTTGGTAATGTGTATTACTTATATACTAGGTGTAGTCCTCATGGTGACTTTGAGATGTAGAACAACAATTAAAGCACGACTCTGTTCCTTGGTTGGTAATGTGTATTACTTATATACTAGGTGTAGTCCTCATGGTGACTTTGAGATGTAGCACAACAATTAAAGCATGACTCTGTTCCTTGGTTGGTAATGTGTATTACTTATATACTAGGTGTAGTCCTCATGGTGACTTTGAGATGTAGAACAACAATTAAAGCATGACTCTGTTCCTTGGTTGGTAATGTGTATTACTTATATACTAGGTGTAGTTCTCATGGTGACTGAGATGTAGAACAGCAATCAAAGCATGGCACTGGTCCTTGGTTGGTAATGTGTATTACTTATATACTAGGTGTAGTCCTCATGGTGACTGAGATGTAGAACAACAATCAAAGCATGGCACTGTTCCTTGGTTGGTAATGTGTATTACTTATATACTAGGTGTAGTCCTCATGGTGACTTTGAGATGTAGAACAACAATCAAAGCATGGCACTGTTCCTTGGTTAGTAATGTGTATTACTTATATACTAGGTGTAGTCCTCATGGTGACTTTGAGATGTAGAACAACAATTAAAGCATGACTCTGTTCCTTGGTTGGTAATGTGTATTACTTATATACTAGGTGTAGTCCTCATGGTGACTTTGAGATGTAGAACAGCAATTAAAGCACGACTCTGTTCCTTGGTTGGTAATGTGTATTACTTATATACTAAGTGTAGTCCTCGTGGTGACTTTGAGATGTAGAACAACAATTAAAGCATGACTCTGTTCCTTGGTTGGTAATGTGTATTACTTATATACTAGGTGTAGTCCTCATGGTGACTTTGAGATGTAGAACAGCAATCAAAGCATGGCACTGTTCCTTGGTTGGTAATGTGTATTACTTATATACTAGGTGTAGTCCTCGTGGTGACTTTGAGATGTAGAACAGCAATTAAAGCACAACTCTGTTCCTTGGTTGGTAATGTGTATTACTTATATACTAGGTGTAGTCCTCATGGTGACTTTGAGATGTAGAACAACAATTAAAGCACGACTCTGTTCCTTGGTTGGTAATGTGTATTACTTATATACTAGGTGTAGTCCTCATGGTGACTTTGAGATGTAGCACAACAATTAAAGGATGACTCTGTTCCTTGGTTGGTAATGTGTATTACTTATATACTAGGTGTAGTCCTCATGGTGACTTTGAGATGTAGAACAACAATTAAAGCATGACTCTGTTCCTTGGTTGGTAATGTGTATTACTTATATACTAGGTGTAGTCCTCATGGTGACTGAGATGTAGAACAACAATCAAAGCATGGCACTGTTCCTTGGTTGGTAATGTGTATTACTTATATACTAGGTGTAGTCCTCATGGTGACTTTGAGATGTAGAACAGCAATCAAAGCATGGCACTGTTCCTTGGTTGGTAATGTGTATTACATATATACTAGGTGTAGTCCTCGTGGTGACTTTGAGATGTAGAACAGCAATTAAAGCACGACTCTGTTCCTTGGTTGGTAATGTGTATTATTTATATACTAGGTGTAGTCCTCATGGTGACTTTGAGATGTAGAACAGCAATTAAAGCACAACTCTGTTCCTTGGTTGGTAATGTGTATTACTTATATACTAGGTGTAGTCCTCATGGTGACTTTGAGATGTAGAACAACAATTAAAGCACGACTCTGTTCCTTGGTTGGTAATGTGTATTACTTATATACTAGGTGTAGTCCTCATGGTGACTTTGAGATGTAGCACAACAATTAAAGCATGACTCTGTTCCTTGGTTGGTAATGTGTATTACTTATATACTAGGTGTAGTCCTCATGGTGACTTTGAGATGTAGAACAACAATTAAAGCATGACTCTGTTCCTTGGTTGGTAATGTGTATTACTTATATACTAGGTGTAGTCCTCATGGTGACTTTGAGATGTAGAAAAACAATTAAAGCACGACTCTGTTCCTTGGTTGGTAATGTGTATTACTTATATACTAGGTGTAGTCCTCATGGTGACTTTGAGATGTAGCACAACAATTAAAGCATGACTTTGTTCCTTGGTTGGTAATGTGTATTACTTATATACTAGGTGTAGTCCTCATGGTGACTTTGAGATGTAGAACAACAATTAAAGCATGACTCTGTTCCTTGGTTGGTAATGTGTATTACTTATATACTAGGTGTAGTTCTCATGGTGACTTTGAGATGTAGAACAGCAATAAAAGCATGGCACTGGTCCTTGGTTGGTAATGTGTATTACTTATATACTAGGTGTAGTCCTCATGGTGACTGAGATGTAGAACAACAATCAAAGCATGGCACTGTTCCTTGGTTGGTAATGTGTATTACTTATATACTAGGTGTAGTCCTCATGGTGACTTTGAGATGTAGAACAACAATCAAAGCATGGCACTGTTCCTTGGTTGGTAATGTGTATTACTTATATACTAGGTGTAGTCCTCGTGGTGACTTTGAGATGTAGAACAGCAATCAAAGCATGCACTGGTCCTTGGTTGGTAATGTGTATTACTTATATACTAGGTGTAGTTCTCATGGTGACTTTGAGATGTAGAACAGCAATCAAAGCATGGCACTGGTCCTTGGTTGGTAATGTGTATTACTTATATACTAGGTGTAGTCCTCATGGTGACTTTGAGATGTAGAAGAGCAATTAAAGCATGACTCTGTTCCTTGGTTGGTAATGTGTATTACTTATATACTAGGTGTAGTCCTCATGGTGATTTTGAGATGTAGAACAGCAATTAAAGCATGACTCTGTTCCTTGGTTGGTAATGTGTATTACTTATATACTAGGTGTAGTCCTCATGGTGACTTTGAGATGTAGAACAGCAATTAAAGCACGACTCTGTTCCTTGGTTGGTAATGTGTATTACTTATATACTAGGTGTAGTCCTCATGGTGACTTTGAGATGTAGAACAACAATTAAAGCATGACTCTGTTCCTTGGTTGGTAATGTGTATTACTTATATACTAGGTGTAGTTCTCATGGTGACTGAGATGTAGAACAGCAATCAAAGCATGGCACTGCTCCTTGGTTGGTAATGTGTATTACTTATATACTAGGTGTAGTCCTCATTGTGACTGAGATGTAGAACAACAATCAAAGCATGGCACTGTTCCATGGTTGGTAATGTGTATTACTTATATACTAGGTGTAGTCCTCATGGTGACTGAAATGGAGAACAGCAATCAAAGCATGGCACTGGTCCTTGGTTGGTAATGTGTATTACTTATATACTAGGTGTAGTTCTCATGGTGACTTTGAGATGTAGAACAACAATCAAAGCATGGCACTGGTCCTTGGTTGGTAATGTGTATTACTTATATACTAGGTGTAGTCCTCATGGTGACTTTGAGATGTAGAACAGCAATTAAAGCATGACTCTGTTCCTTGGTTAGTAATGTGTATTACTTATATACTAGGTGTAGTCCTCATGGTGATTTTGAGATGTAGAAGAGCAATTAAAGCATGACTCTGTTCCTTGGTTGGTAATGTGTATTACTTATATACTAGGTGTAGTCCTCATGGTGACTTTGAGATGTACAACAGCAATTAAAGCATGACTCTGTTCCTTGGTTGGTAATGTGTATTACTTATATACTAGGTGTAGTCCTCATGGTGATTTTGAGATGTAGAACAGCAATTAAAGCATGACTCTGTTCCTTGGTTGGTAATGTGTATTACTTATATACTAGGTGTAGTCCTCATGGTGACTTTGAGATGTAGAGCAGCAATTAAAGCATGACTCTGTTCCTTGGTTGGTAATGTGTATTACTTATATACTAGGTGTAGTCCTCATGGTGACTTTGAGATGTAGAACAGCAATTAAAGCATGACTCTGTTCCTTGGTTGGTAATGTGTATTACTTATATACTAGGTGTAGTCCTCATGGTGACTTTGAGATGTAGAACAGCAATCAAAGCATGGCACTGTTCCTTGGTTGGTAATGTGTATTACTTATATACTAGGTGTAGTCCTCATGGTGACTGAGATGTAGAACAACAATCAAAGCATGGCACTGTTCCTTGGTTGGTAATGTGTATTACTTATATACTAGGTGTAGTCCTCATGGTGACTTTGAGATGTAGAACAGCAATCAAAGCATGGCACTGTTTCTTGGTTGGTAATGTGTATTACTTATATACTAGGTGCAGTCCTCGTGGTGACTTTGAGATGTAGAACAGCAATTAAAGCACGACTGTTCCTTGGTTGGTAATGTGTATCACTTATATACTAGGTGTAGTCCTCATGGTGACTTTGAGATGTAGAACAGCAATTAAAGCACAACTCTGTTCCTTGGTTGGTAATGTGTATTACTTATATACTAGGTGTAGTCCTCATGGTGACTTTGAGATGTAGAACAACAATTAAAGCACGACTCTGTTCCTTGGTTGGTAATGTGTATTACTTATATACTAGGTGTAGTCCTCATTGTGACTTTGAGATGTAGCACAACAATTAAAGCATGACTCTGTTCCTTGGTTGGTAATGTGTATTACTTATATACTAGGTGTAGTCCTCATGGTGACTTTGAGATGTAGAACAACAATTAAAGCATGACTCTGTTCCTTGGTTGGTAATGTGTATTACTTATATACTAGGTGTAGTTCTCATGGTGACTGAGATGTAGAACAGCAATCAAAGCATGGCACTGGTCCTTGGTTGGTAATGTGTATTACTTATATACTAGGTGTAGTCCTCATGGTGACTGAGATGTAGAACAACAATCAAAGCATGGCACTGTTCCTTGGTTGGTAATGTGTATTACTTATATACTAGGTGTAGTCCTCATGGTGACTTTGAGATGTAGAACAACAATCAAAGCATGGCACTGTTCCTTGGTTAGTAATGTGTATTACTTATATACTAGGTGTAGTTCTCATGGTGACTTTGAGATGTAGAACAACAATTAAAGCGTGACTCTGTTCCTTGGTTGGTAATGTGTATTACTTATATACTAGGTGTAGTCCTCATGGTGACTTTGAGATGTAGAACAGCAATTAAAGCACGACTCTGTTCCTTGGTTGGTAATGTGTATTACTTATATACTAAGTGTAGTCCTCGTGGTGACTTTGAGATGTAGAACAACAATTAAAGCATGACACTGTTCCTTGGTTGGTAATGTGTATTACTTATATACTAGGTGTAGTCCTCATGGTGACTTTGAGATGTAGAACAGCAATCAAAGCATGGCACTGTTCCTTGGTTGGTAATGTGTATTACTTATATACTAGGTGTAGTCCTCGTGGTGACTTTGAGATGTAGAACAGCAATTAAAGCACAACTCTGTTCCTTGGTTGGTAATGTGTATTACTTATATACTAGGTGTAGTCCTCATGGTGACTTTGAGATGTAGAACAACAATTAAAGCACGACTCTGTTCCTTGGTTGGTAATGTGTATTACTTATATACTAGGTGTAGTCCTCATGGTGACTTTGAGATGTAGCACAACAATTAAAGCATGACTCTGTTCCTTGGTTGGTAATGTGTATTACTTATATACTAGGTGTAGTCCTCATGGTGACTTTGAGATGTAGAACAACAATTAAAGCATGACTCTGTTCCTTGGTTGGTAATGTGTATTACTTATATACTAGGTGTAGTTCTCATGGTGACTGAGATGTAGAACAGCAATCAAAGCATGGCACTGGTCCTTGGTTGGTAATGTGTATTACTTATATACTAGGTGTAGTCCTCATGGTGACTGAGATGTAGAACAACAATCAAAGCATGGCACTGTTCCTTGGTTGGTAATGTGTATTACTTATATACTAGGTGTAGTCCTCATGGTGACTTTGAGATGTAGAACAACAATCAAAGCATGGCACTGTTCCTTGGTTAGTAATGTGTATTACTTATATACTAGGTGTAGTCCTCATGGTGACTTTGAGATGTAGAACAACAATTAAAGCATGACTCTGTTCCTTGGTTGGTAATGTGTATTACTTATATACTAGGTGTAGTCCTCATGGTGACTTTGAGATGTAGAACAGCAATTAAAGCACGACTCTGTTCCTTGGTTGGTAATGTGTATTACTTATATACTAAGTGTAGTCCTCGTGGTGACTTTGAGATGTAGAACAACAATTAAAGCATGACTCTGTTCCTTGGTTGGTAATGTGTATTACTTATATACTAGGTGTAGTCCTCATGGTGACTTTGAGATGTAGAACAGCAATCAAAGCATGGCACTGTTCCTTGGTTGGTAATGTGTATTACTTATATACTAGGTGTAGTCCTCGTGGTGACTTTGAGATGTAGAACAGCAATTAAAGCACGACTCTGTTCCTTGGTTGGTAATGTGTATTACTTATATACTAGGTGTAGTCCTCATGGTGACTTTGAGATGTAGAACAGCAATTAAAGCACGACTCTGTTCCTTGGTTGGTAATGTGTATTACTTATATACTAAGTGTAGTCCTCGTGGTGAATTTGAGATGTAGAACAACAATTAAAGCATGACTCTGTTCCTTGGTTGGTAATGTGTATTACTTATATACTAGGTGTAGTCCTCATGGTGACTTTGAGATGTAGAAAAACAATTAAAGCATGACTCTGTTCCTTGGTTGGTAATGTGTATTACTTATATACTAGGTGTAGTCCTCGTGGTGACTTTGAGATGTAGAACAGCAATCAAAGCATGGCACTGTTCCTTGGTTGGTAATGTGTATTACTTATATACTAGGTGTAGTCCTCATGGTGACTGAGATGTAGAACAACAATCAAAGCATGGCACTGTTCCTTGGTTGGTAATGTGTATTACTTATATACTAGGTGTAGTCCTCATGGTGACCTTGAGATGTAGAACAGCAATTAAAGCATGACTGTTCCTTGGTTGGTAATGTGTATCACTTATATACTAGGTGTAGTCCTCATGGTGACTTTGAGATGTAGAACAGCAATTAAAGCACAACTCTGTTCCTTGGTTGGTAATGTGTATTACTTATATACTAGGTGTAGTCCTCATGGTGACTTTGAGATGTAGAACAACAATTAAAGCACGACTCTGTTCCTTGGTTGGTAATGTGTATTACTTATATACTAGGTGTAGTCCTCATGGTGACTTTGAGATGTAGCACAACAATTAAAGCATGACTCTGTTCCTTGGTTGGTAATGTGTATTACTTATATACTAGGTGTAGTCCTCATGGTGACTTTGAGATGTAGAACAACAATTAAAGCATGACTCTGTTCCTTGGTTGGTAATGTGTATTACTTATATACTAGGTGTAGTTCTCATGGTGACTGAGATGTAGAACAGCAATCAAAGCATGGCACTGGTCCTTGGTTGGTAATGTGTATTACTTATATACTAGGTGTAGTCCTCATGGTGACTGAGATGTAGAACAACAATCAAAGCATGGCACTGTTCCTTGGTTGGTAATGTGTATTACTTATATACTAGGTGTAGTCCTCATGGTGACTTTGAGATGTAGAACAACAATCAAAGCATGGCACTGTTCCTTGGTTAGTAATGTGTATTACTTATATACTAGGTGTAGTCCTCATGGTGACTTTGAGATGTAGAACAACAATTAAAGCATGACTCTGTTCCTTGGTTGGTAATGTGTATTACTTATATACTAGGTGTAGTCCTCATGGTGACTTTGAGATGTAGAACAGCAATTAAAGCACGACTCTGTTCCTTGGTTGGTAATGTGTATTACTTATATACTAAGTGTAGTCCTCGTGGTGACTTTGAGATGTAGAACAACAATTAAAGCATGACTCTGTTCCTTGGTTGGTAATGTGTATTACTTATATACTAGGTGTAGTCCTCATGGTGACTTTGAGATGTAGAACAGCAATCAAAGCATGGCACTGTTCCTTGGTTGGTAATGTGTATTACTTATATACTAGGTGTAGTCCTCGTGGTGACTTTGAGATGTAGAACAGCAATTAAAGCACGACTCTGTTCCTTGGTTGGTAATGTGTATTACTTATATACTAGGTGTAGTCCTCATGGTGACTTTGAGATGTAGAACAGCAATTAAAGCACGACTCTGTTCCTTGGTTGGTAATGTGTATTACTTATATACTAAGTGTAGTCCTCGTGGTGAATTTGAGATGTAGAACAACAATTAAAGCATGACTCTGTTCCTTGGTTGGTAATGTGTATTACTTATATACTAGGTGTAGTCCTCATGGTGACTTTGAGATGTAGAAAAACAATTAAAGCATGACTCTGTTCCTTGGTTGGTAATGTGTATTACTTATATACTAGGTGTAGTCCTCGTGGTGACTTTGAGATGTAGAACAGCAATCAAAGCATGGCACTCTTCCTTGGTTGGTAATGTGTATTACTTATATACTAGGTGTAGTCCTCATGGTGACTGAGATGTAGAACAACAATCAAAGCATGGCACTGTTCCTTGGTTGGTAATGTGTATTACTTATATACTAGGTGTAGTCCTCATGGTGACCTTGAGATGTAGAACAGCAATTAAAGCATGACTCTGTTCCTTGGTTGGTAATGTGTATTACTTATATACTAGGTGTAGTCCTCATGGTGACTTTGAGATGTAGAACAGCAATCAAAGCATGGCACTGTTCCTTGGTTGGTAATGGGTATTACTTATATACTATGTGTAGTCCTCATGGTGACTGAGATGTAGAACAACAATCAAAGAATGGCACTGTTCCTTGGTTGGTAATGTGTATTACTTATATACTAGGTGTAGTCCTCATGGTGACTTTGAGATGTAGAACAGCAATCAAAGCATGGAACTGTTCCTTGGTTGGTAATGTGTATTACTTATATACTAGGTGTAGTCCTCGTGGTGACTTTGAAATGTAGAACAGCAATTAAAGCACGACTGTTCCTTGGTTGGTAATGTGTATTACTTATATACTAGGTGTAGTCCTCATGGTGACTTTGAGATGTAGAACAGCAATTAAAGCACAACTCTGTTCATTGTTGGTAATGTGTATTACTTATATACTAGGTGTAGTCCTCATGGTGACTTTGAGATGTAGAACAACAATTAAAGCACGACTCTGTTCCTTGGTTGGTAATGTGTATTACTTATATACTAGGTGTAGTCCTCATGGTGACTTTGAGATGTAGAACAACAATTAAAGCATGACTCTGTTCCTTGGTTGGTAATGTGTATTACTTATATACTAGGTGTAGTCCTCATGGTGACTTTGAGATGTAGAACAACAATTAAAGCATGACTCTGTTCCTTGGTTGGTAATGTGTATTACTTATATACTAGGTGTAGTTCTCATGGTGACTGAGATGTAGAACAGCAATCAAAGCATGGCACTGGTCCTTGGTTGGTAATGTGTATTACTTATATACTAGGTGTAGTCCTCATGGTGACTGAGATGTAGAACAACAATCAAAGCATGGCACTGTTCCTTGGTTGGTAATGTGTATTACTTATATACTAGGTGTAGTCCTCGTGGTGACTTTGAGATGTAGAACAACAATCAAAGCATGGCACTGTTCCTTGGTTGGTAATGTGTATTACTTATATACTAGGTGTAGTCCTCGTGGTGACTTTGAGATGTAGAACAGCAATCAAAGCATGGCACTGGTCCTTGGTTGGTAATGTGTATTACTTATATACTAGGTGTAGTTCTCATGGTGACTTTGAGATGTAGAACAACAATCAAAGCATGGCACTGGTCCTTGGTTGGTAATGTGTATTACTTATATACTAGGTGTAGTCCTCATGGTGACTTTGAGATGTAGAACAGCAATTAAAGCATGACTCTGTTCCTTGGTTGGTAATGTGTATTACTTATATACTAGGTGTAGTCCTCATGGTGATTTTGAGATGTAGAAGAGCAATTAAAGCATGACTCTGTTCCTTGGTTGGTAATGTGTATTACTTATATACTAGGTGTAGTCCTCATGTTGACTTTGAGATGTAGAGCATCAATTAAAGCATGACTCTGTTCCTTGGTTAGTAATGTGTATTACTTATATACTAGGTGTAGTCCTCATGGTGATTTTGAGATGTAGAAGAGCAATTAAAGCATGACTCTGTTCCTTGGTTGGTAATGT
Organism: Bathymodiolus septemdierum; assembly: GCA_963383655.1. NCBI lineage: Eukaryota > Metazoa > Mollusca > Bivalvia > Mytilida > Modiolidae > Bathymodiolus > Bathymodiolus septemdierum. The sequence continues at coordinate 15,180,061 of OY726524.1, read as the reverse complement.
GTATTACTTATATACTAGGCGTAGTCCTCATGGTGACTTTGAGATGTAGAACAGTAATTAAAGCATGACTCTGTTCCTTGGTTGGTAATGTGTATTACTTATATACTAGGTGTAGTCCTCATGGTGATTTTGAGATGTAGAACAGCAATCAAAGCATGACTCTGTTCCTTGGTTGGTAATGTGTATTACTTATATACTAGGTGTAGTCCTCATGGTGACTTTGAGATGTAGAACAACAATCAAAGCATGGCACTGTTCCTTGGTTGGTAATGTGTATTACTTATATACTAGGTGTAGTCCTCATGGTGACTTTGAGATGTAGAACAGCAATCAAAGCATGGCACTGTTTCTTGGTTGGTAATGTGTATTACTTATATACTAGGTGTAGTCCTCGTGGTGACTTTGAGATGTAGAACAGCAATTAAAGCACGACTGTTCCTTGGTTGGTAATGTGTATCACTTATATACTAGGTGTAGTCCTCATGGTGACTTTGAGATGTAGAACAGCAATTAAAGCACAACTCTGTTCCTTGGTTGGTAATGTGTATTACTTATATACTAGGTGTAGTCCTCATGGTGACTTTGAGATGTAGAACAACAATTAAAGCACGACTCTGTTCCTTGGTTGGTAATGTGTATTACTTATATACTAGGTGTAGTCTTCATGGTGACTTTGAGATGTAGCACAACAATTAAAGCATGACTCTGTTCCTTGGTTGGTAATGTGTATTACTTATATACTAGGTGTAGTCCTCATGGTGACTTTGAGATGTAGAACAACAATTAAAGCATGACTCTGTTCCTTGGTTGGTAATGTGTATTACTTATATACTAGGTGTAGTTCTCATGGTGACTGAGATGTAGAACAGCAATCAAAGCATGGCACTGGTCCTTGGTTGGTAATGTGTATTACTTATATACTAGGTGTAGTCCTCATGGTGACTGAGATGTAGAACAACAATCAAAGCATGGCACTGTTCCTTGGTTGGTAATGTGTATTACTTATATACTAGGTGTAGTCCTCATGGTGACTTTGAGATGTAGAACAACAATCAAAGCATGGCACTGTTCCTTGGTTAGTAATGTGTATTACTTATATACTAGGTGTAGTCCTCATGGTGACTTTGAGATGTAGAACAACAATTAAAGCATGACTCTGTTCCTTGGTTGATAATGTGTATTACTTATATACTAGGTGTAGTCCTCATGGTGACTTTGAGATGTAGAACAGCAATTAAAGCACGACTCTGTTCCTTGGTTGGTAATGTGTATTACTTATATACTAAGTGTAGTCCTCGTGGTGACTTTGAGATGTAGAACAACAATTAAAGCATGACTCTGTTCCTTGGTTGGTAATGTGTATTACTTATATACTAGGTGTAGTCCTCATGGTGACTTTGAGATGTAGAACAGCAATCAAAGCATGGCACTGTTCCTTGGTTGGTAATGTGTATTACTTATATACTAGGTGTAGTCCTCGTGGTGACTTTGAGATGTAGAACAGCAATTAAAGCACGACTCTGTTCCTTGGTTGGTAATGTGTATTACTTATATACTAGGTGTAGTCCTCATGGTGACTTTGAGATGTAGAACAGCAATTAAAGCACGACTCTGTTCCTTGGTTGGTAATGTGTATTACTTATATACTAAGTGTAGTCCTCGTGGTGAATTTGAGATGTAGAACAACAATTAAAGCATGACTCTGTTCCTTGGTTGGTAATGTGTATTACTTATATACTAGGTGTAGTCCTCATGGTGACTTTGAGATGTAGAAAAATAATTAAAGCATGACTCTGTTCCTTGGTTGGTAATGTGTATTACTTATATACTAGGTGTAGTCCTCGTGGTGACTTTGAGATGTAGAACAGCAATCAAAGCATGGCACTGTTCCTTGGTTGGTAATGTGTATTACTTATATACTAGGTGTAGTCCTCATGGTGACTGAGATGTAGAACAACAATCAAAGCATGGCACTGTTCCTTGGTTGGTAATGTGTATTACTTATATACTAGGTGTAGTCCTCATGGTGACCTTGAGATGTAGAACAGCAATTAAAGCATGACTCTGTTCCTTGGTTGGTAATGTGTATTACTTATATACTAGGTGTAGTCCTCATGGTGACTTTGAGATGTAGAACAGCAATCAAAGCATGGCACTGGTCCTTGGTTGGTAATGTGTATTACTTATATACTAGGTGTAGTCCTCATGGTGACTGAGATGTAGAACAACAATCAAAGAATGGCACTGTTCCTTGGTTGGTAATGTGTATTACTTATATACTAGGTGTAGTCCTCATGGTGACTTTGAGATGTAGAACAGCAATCAAAGCATGGAACTGTTCCTTGGTTGGTAATGTGTATTACTTATATACTAGGTGTAGTCCTCGTGGTGACTTTGAGATATAGAACAGCAATTAAAGCACGACTGTTCCTTGGTTGGTAATGTGTATTACTTATATACTAGGTGTAGTCCTCATGGTGACTTTGAGATGTAGAACAGCAATTAAAGCACAACTCTGTTCATTGTTGGTAATGTGTATTACTTATATACTAGGTGTAGTCCTCATGGTGACTTTGAGATGTAGAACAACAATTAAAGCATGACTCTGTTCCTTGGTTGGTAATGTGTATTACTTATATACTAGGTGTAGTCCTCATGGTGACTTTGAGATGTAGAACAACAATTAAAGCATGACTCTGTTCCTTGGTTGGTAATGTGTATTACTTATATACTAGGTGTAGTCCTCATGGTGACTTTGAGATGTAGAACAACAATTAAAGCATGACTCTGTTCCTTGGTTGGTAATGTGTATTACTTATATACTAGGTGTAGTTCTCATGGTGACTGAGATGTAGAACAGCAATCAAAGCATGGCACTGGTCCTTGGTTGGTAATGTGTATTACTTATATACTAGGTGTAGTCCTCATGGTGACTGAGATGTAGAACAACAATCAAAGCATGGCACTGTTCCTTGGTTGGTAATGTGTATTACTTATATACTAGGTGTAGTCCTCGTGGTGACTTTGAGATGTAGAACAACAATCAAAGCATGGCACTGTTCCTTGGTTGGTAATGTGTATTACTTATATACTAGGTGTAGTCCTCGTGGTGACTTTGAGATGTAGAACAGCAATCAAAGCATGGCACTGGTCCTTGGTTGGTAATGTGTATTACTTATATACTAGGTGTAGTTCTCATGGTGACTTTGAGATGTAGAACAACAATCAAAGCATGGCACTGGTCCTTGGTTGGTAATGTGTATTACTTATATACTAGGTGTAGTCCTCATGGTGACTTTGAGATGTAGAACAGCAATTAAAGCATGACTCTGTTCCTTGGTTGGTAATGTGTATTACTTATATACTAGGTGTAGTCCTCATGGTGATTTTGAGATGTAGAAGAGCAATTAAAGCATGACTCTGTTCCTTGGTTGGTAATGTGTATTACTTATATACTAGGTGTAGTCCTCATGTTGACTTTGAGATGTAGAACAGCAATTAAAGCATGACTCTGTTCCTTGGTTGGTAATGTGTATTACTTATATACTAGGTGTAGTCCTCATGGTGATTTTGAGATGTAGAACAGCAATTAAAGCATGACTCTGTTCCTTGGTTGGTAATGTGTATTACTTATATACTAGGTGTAGTCCTCATGGTGACTTTGAGATGTAGAACAGCAATTAAAGCATGACTCTGTTCCTTGGTTGGTAATGTGTATTACTTATATACTAGGTGTAGTCCTCATGGTGATTTTGAGATGTAGAACAGCAATTAAAGCATGACTCTGTTCCTTGGTTGGTAATGTGTATTACTTATATACTAGGTGTAGTCCTCATGGTGACTTTGAGATGTAGAGCAGCAATTAAAGCATGACTCTGTTCCTTGGTTGGTAATGTGTATTACTTATATACTAGGTGTAGTCCTCATGGTGATTTTGAGATGTAGAACAGCAATTAAAGCATGACTCTGTTCCTTGGGTGGTAATGTGTATTACTTATATACTAGGTGTAGTCCTCATGGTGACTTTGAGATGTAGAACAGCAATTAAAGCATGACTCTGTTCCTTGGTTGGTAATGTGTATTACTTATATACTAGGTGTAGTCCTCATGGTGACTTTGAGATGTAGAACAGCAATCAAAGCATGGCACTGTTCCTTGGTTGGTAATGTGTATTACTTATATACTAGGTGTAGTCCTCATGGTGACTGAGATGTAGAACAACAATCAAAGCATGGCACTGTTCCTTGGTTGGTAATGTGTATTACTTATATACTAGGTGTAGTCCTCATGGTGACTGAGATGTAGAAAAACAATCAAAGAATGGCACTGTTCCTTGGTTGGTAATGTGTATTACTTATATACTAGGTGTAGTCCTCATGGTGACTTTGAGATGTAGAACAGCAATCAAAGCATGGAACTGTTCCTTTGTTGGTAATGTGTATTACTTATATACTAGGTGTAGTCCTCGTGGTGACTTTGAGATGTAGAACAGCAATTAAAGCACGACTGTTCCTTGGTTGGTAATGTGTATTACTTATATACTAGGTGTAGTCCTCATGGTGAATTTGAGATGTAGAACAGCAATTAAAGCACAACTCTGTTCATTGTTGGTAATGTGTATTACTTATATACTAGGTGTAGTCCTCATGGTGACTTTGAGATGTAGAACAACAATTAAAGCATGACTCTGTTCCTTGGTTGGTAATGTGTATTACTTATATACTAGGTGTAGTCCTCATGGTGACTTTGAGATGTAGAACAACAATTAAAGCATGACTCTGTTCCTTGGTTGGTAATGTGTATTACTTATATACTAGGTGTAGTCCTCATGGTGACTTTGAGATGTAGAACAACAATTAAAGCATGACTCTGTTCCTTGGTTGGTAATGTGTATTACTTATATACTAGGTGTAGTTCTCATGGTGACTGAGATGTAGAACAGCAATCAAAGCATGGCACTGGTCCTTGGTTGGTAATGTGTATTACTTATATACTAGGTGTAGTCCTCATGGTGACTGAGATGTAGAACAACAATCAAAGCATGGCACTGTTCCTTGGTTGGTAATGTGTATTACTTATATACTAGGTGTAGTCCTCGTGGTGACTTTGAGATGTAGAACAACAATCAAAGCATGGCACTGTTCCTTGGTTGGTAATGTGTATTACTTATATACTAGGTGTAGTCCTCGTGGTGACTTTGAGATGTAGAACAACAATCAAAGCATGGCACTGGTCCTTGGTTGGTAATGTGTATTACTTATATACTAGGTGTAGTTCTCATGGTGACTTTGAGATGTAGAACAACAATCAAAGCATGGCACTGGTCCTTGGTTGGTAATGTGTATTACTTATATACTAGGTGTAGTCCTCATGGTGACTTTGAGATGTAGAACAGCAATTAAAGCATGACTCTGTTCCTTGGTTGGTAATGTGTATTACTTATATACTAGGTGTAGTCCTCATGGTGATTTTGAGATGTAGAAGAGCAATTAAAGCATGACTCTGTTCCTTGGTTGGTAATGTGTATTACTTATATACTAGGTGTAGTCCTCATGTTGACTTTGAGATGTAGAACAGCAATTAAAGCATGACTCTGTTCCTTGGTTGGTAATGTGTATTACTTATATACTAGGTGTAGTCCTCATGGTGATTTTGAGATGTAGAACAGCAATTAAAGCATGACTCTGTTCCTTGGTTGGTAATGTGTATTACTTATATACTAGGTGTAGTCCTCATGGTGACTTTGAGATGTAGAACAGCAATTAAAGCATGACTCTGTTCCTTGGTTGGTAATGTGTATTACTTATATACTAGGTGTAGTCCTCATGGTGATTTTGAGATGTAGAACAGCAATTAAAGCATGACTCTGTTCCTTGGTTGGTAATGTGTATTACTTATATACTAGGTGTAGTCCTCATGGTGACTTTGAGATGTAGAGCAGCAATTAAAGCATGACTCTGTTCCTTGGTTGGTAATGTGTATTACTTATATACTAGGTGTAGTCCTCATGGTGATTTTGAGATGTAGAACAGCAATTAAAGCATGACTCTGTTCCTTGGTTGGTAATGTGTATTACTTATATACTAGGTGTAGTCCTCATGGTGACTTTGAGATGTAGAACAGCAATTAAAGCATGACTCTGTTCCTTGGTTGGTAATGTGTATTACTTATATACTAGGTGTAGTCCTCATGGTGACTTTGAGATGTAGAACAGCAATCAAAGCATGGCACTGTTCCTTGGTTGGTAATGTGTATTACTTATATACTAGGTGTAGTCCTCATGGTGACTGAGATGTAGAACAACAATCAAAGCATGGCACTGTTCCTTGGTTGGTAATGTGTATTACTTATATACAAGGTGTAGTCCTCATGGTGACTTTGAGATGTAGAACAGCAATCAAAGCATGGTACTGTTCCTTGGTTGGTAATGTGTATTACTTATATACTAGGTGTAGTCCTCATGGTGACTTTGAGATGTAGAACAGCAATTAAAGCACGACTGTTCCTTGGTTGGTAATGTGTATTACTTATATACTAGGTGTAGTCCTCATGGTGACTTTGAGATGTAGAACAGCAATTAAAGCACAACTCTGTTCCTTGGTTGGTAATGTGTATTACCTATATACTAGGTGTAGTCCTCATGGTGACTTTGAGATGTAGAACAACAATTAAAGCACGACTCTGTTCCTTGGTTGGTAATGTGTATTACTTATATACTAGGTGTAGTTCTCATGGTGACTTTGAGATGTAGAACAACAATTAAAGCATGACTCTGTTCCTTGGTTGGTAATGTGTATTACTTATATACTAGGTGTAGTCCTCATGGTGACTTTGAGATGTAGAACAACAATTAAAGCATGACTCTGTTCCTTGGTTGGTAATGTGTATTACTTATATACTAGGTGTAGTCCTCATGGTGACTGAGATGTAGAACAACAATCAAAGCATGGCACTGTTCCTTGGTTGGTAATGTGTATTACTTATATACTAGGTGTAGTCCTCATGGTGACTTTGAGATGTAGAGCAACAATCAAAGCATGGCACTGTTCCTTGGTTGGTAATGTGTATTACTTATATACTAGGTGTAGTCCTCGTGGTGACTTTGAGATGTAGAACAGCAATCAAAGCATGGCACTGGTCCTTGGTTGGTAATGTGTATTACTTATATACTAGGTGTAGTTCTCATGGTGACTTTGAGATGTAGAACAGCAATCAAAGCATGGCACTGGTCCTTGGTTGGTAATGTGTATTACTTATATACTAGGTGTAGTCCTCATGGTGACTTTGAGATGTAGAAGAGCAATTAAAGCATGACTCTGTTCCTTGGTTGGTAATGTGTATTACATATATACTAGGTGTAGTCCTCATGGTGACTTTGAGATGTAGAACAACAATTAAAGCATGACTCTGTTCCTTGGTTGGTAATGTGTATTACTTATATACTAGGTGTAGTCCTCATGGTGACTTTGAGATGTAGAACAACAATTAAAGCATGACTCTGTTCCTTGGTTGGTAATGTGTATTACTTATATACTAGGTGTAGTCCTCATGGTGACTTTGAGATGTAGAACAACAATTAAAGCATGACTCTGTTCCTTGGTTGGTAATGTGTATTACTTATATACTAGGTGTAGTTCTCATGGTGACTGAGATGTAGAACAGCAATCAAAGCATGGCACTGGTCCTTGGTTGGTAATGTGTATTACTTATATACTAGGTGTAGTCCTCATGGTGACTGAGATGTAGAACAACAATCAAAGCATGGCACTGTTCCTTGGTTGGTAATGTGTATTACTTATATACTAGGTGTAGTCCTCGTGGTGACTTTGAGATGTAGAACAACAATCAAAGCATGGCACTGTTCCTTGGTTGGTAATGTGTATTACTTATATACTAGGTGTAGTCCTCGTGGTGACTTTGAGATGTAGAACAACAATCAAAGCATGGCACTGGTCCTTGGTTGGTAATGTGTATTACTTATATACTAGGTGTAGTTCTCATGGTGACTTTGAGATGTAGAACAACAATCAAAGCATGGCACTGGTCCTTGGTTGGTAATGTGTATTACTTATATACTAGGTGTAGTCCTCATGGTGACTTTGAGATGTAGAACAGCAATTAAAGCATGACTCTGTTCCTTGGTTGGTAATGTGTATTACTTATATACTAGGTGTAGTCCTCATGGTGATTTTGAGATGTAGAAGAGCAATTAAAGCATGACTCTGTTCCTTGGTTGGTAATGTGTATTACTTATATACTAGGTGTAGTCCTCATGTTGACTTTGAGATGTAGAACAGCAATTAAAGCATGACTCTGTTCCTTGGTTGGTAATGTGTATTACTTATATACTAGGTGTAGTCCTCATGGTGATTTTGAGATGTAGAACAGCAATTAAAGCATGACTCTGTTCCTTGGTTGGTAATGTGTATTACTTATATACTAGGTGTAGTCCTCATGGTGACTTTGAGATGTAGAACAGCAATTAAAGCATGACTCTGTTCCTTGGTTGGTAATGTGTATTACTTATATACTAGGTGTAGTCCTCATGGTGATTTTGAGATGTAGAACAGCAATTAAAGCATGACTCTGTTCCTTGGTTGGTAATGTGTATTACTTATATACTAGGTGTAGTCCTCATGGTGACTTTGAGATGTAGAGCAGCAATTAAAGCATGACTCTGTTCCTTGGTTGGTAATGTGTATTACTTATATACTAGGTGTAGTCCTCATGGTGATTTTGAGATGTAGAACAGCAATTAAAGCATGACTCTGTTCCTTGGTTGGTAATGTGTATTACTTATATACTAGGTGTAGTCCTCATGGTGACTTTGAGATGTAGAACAGCAATTAAAGCATGACTCTGTTCCTTGGTTGGTAATGTGTATTACTTATATACTAGGTGTAGTCCTCATGGTGACTTTGAGATGTAGAACAGCAATCAAAGCATGGCACTGTTCCTTGGTTGGTAATGTGTATTACTTATATACTAGGTGTAGTCCTCATGGTGACTGAGATGTAGAACAACAATCAAAGCATGGCACTGTTCCTTGGTTGGTAATGTGTATTACTTATATACAAGGTGTAGTCCTCATGGTGACTTTGAGATGTAGAACAGCAATCAAAGCATGGTACTGTTCCTTGGTTGGTAATGTGTATTACTTATATACTAGGTGTAGTCCTCATGGTGACTTTGAGATGTAGAACAGCAATTAAAGCACGACTGTTCCTTGGTTGGTAATGTGTATTACTTATATACTAGGTGTAGTCCTCATGGTGACTTTGAGATGTAGAACAGCAATTAAAGCACAACTCTGTTCCTTGGTTGGTAATGTGTATTACCTATATACTAGGTGTAGTCCTCATGGTGACTTTGAGATGTAGAACAACAATTAAAGCACGACTCTGTTCCTTGGTTGGTAATGTGTATTACTTATATACTAGGTGTAGTTCTCATGGTGACTTTGAGATGTAGAACAACAATTAAAGCATGACTCTGTTCCTTGGTTGGTAATGTGTATTACTTATATACTAGGTGTAGTCCTCATGGTGACTTTGAGATGTAGAACAACAATTAAAGCATGACTCTGTTCCTTGGTTGGTAATGTGTATTACTTATATACTAGGTGTAGTCCTCATGGTGACTGAGATGTAAAACAACAATCAAAGCATGGCACTGTTCCTTGGTTGGTAATGTGTATTACTTATATACTAGGTGTAGTCCTCATGGTGACTTTGAGATGTAGAGCAACAATCAAAGCATGACTCTGTTCCTTGGTTGGTAATGTGTATTACTTATATACTAGGTGTAGTCCTCGTGGTGACTTTGAGATGTAGAACAGCAATCAAAGCATGGCACTGGTCCTTGGTTGGTAATGTGTATTACTTATATACTAGGTGTAGTTCTCATGGTGACTTTGAGATGTAGAACAGCAATCAAAGCATGGCACTGGTCCTTGGTTGGTAATGTGTATTACTTATATACTAGGTGTAGTCCTCATGGTGACTTTGAGATGTAGAAGAGCAATTAAAGCATGACTCTGTTCCTTGGTTGGTAATGTGTATTACATATATACTAGGTGTAGTCCTCATGGTGATTTTGAGATGTAAAACAGCAATTAAAGCATGACTCTGTTCCTTGGTTGGTAATGTGTATTACTTATATACTAGGTGTAGTCCTCATGGTGACTTTGAGATGTAGAACAGCAATTAAAGCATGACTCTGTTCCTTGGTTGGTAATGTGTATTACTTATATACTAGGTGTAGTCCTCATGGTGACTGAAATGGAGAACAGCAATCAAAGCATGGCACTGGTCCTTGGTTGGTAATGTGTATTACTTATATACTAGGTGTAGTTCTCATGGTGACTTTGAGATGTAGAACAACAATCAAAGCATGGCACTGGTCCTTGGTTGGTAATGTGTATTACTTATATACTAGGTGTAGTCCTCATGGTGACTTTGAGATGTAGAACAGCAATTAAAGCATGACTCTGTTCCTTGGTTGGTAATGTGTATTACTTATATACTAGGTGTAGTCCTCATGGTGATTTTGAGATGTAGAAGAGCAATTAAAGCATGACTCTGTTCCTTGGTTGGTAATGTGTATTACTTATATACTAGGTGTAGTCCTCATGGTGACTTTGAGATGTAGAACAGCAATTAAAGCATGACTCTGTTCCTTGGTTGGTAATGTGTATTACTTATATACTAGGTGTAGTCCTCATGGTGATTCTGAGATGTAGAACAGCAATTAAAGCATGACTCTGTTTCTTGGTTGGTAATGTGTATTACTTATATACTAGGTGTAGTCCTCATGGTGACTTTGAGATGTAGAACAGCAATTAAAGCATGACTCTGTTCCTTGGTTGGTAATGTGTATTACTTATATACTAGGTGTAGTCCTCATGGTGATTTTGAGATGTAGAACAGCAATTAAAGCATGACTCTGTTCCTTGGTTGGTAATGTGTATTACTTATATACTAGGTGTAGTCCTCATGGTGACTTTGAGATGTAGAGCAGCAATTAAAGCATGACTCTGTTCCTTGGTTGGTAATGTGTATTACTTATATACTAGGTGTAGTCCTCATGGTGATTTTGAGATGTAGAACAGCAATTAAAGCATGACTCTGTTCCTTGGTTGGTAATGTGTATTACTTATATACTAGGTGTAGTCCTCATGGTGACTTTGAGATGTAGAACAGCAATTAAAGCATGACTCTGTTCCTTGGTTGGTAATGTGTATTACTTATATACTAGATGTAGTCCTCATGGTGACTTTGAGATGTAGAACAGCAATCAAAGAATGGCACTGTTCCTTGGTTGGTAATGTGTATTACTTATATACTAGGTGTAGTCCTCATGGTGACTGAGATGTAGAACAACAATCAAAGCATGGCACTGTTCCTTGGTTGGTAATGTGTATTACTTATATACTAGGTGTAGTCCTCATGGTGACTTTGAGATGTAGAACAGCAATCAAAGCATGGCACTGTTCCTTGGTTGGTAATGTGTATTACTTATATACTTGGTGTAGTCCTCGTGGTGACTTTGAGATGTAGAACAGCAATTAAAGCATGACTCTGTTCCTTGGTTGGTAATGTGTATTACTTATATACTAGGTGTAGTCCTCATGGTGACTTTGAGATGTAGAACAGCAATTAAAGCACAACTCTGTTCCTTGGTTGGTAATGTGTATTACTTATATACTAGGTGTAGTCCTCATGGTGACTTTGAGATGTAGAACAACAATTAAAGCACGACTCTGTTCCTTGGTTGGTAATGTGTATTACTTATATACTAGGTGTAGTCCTCATGGTGACTTTGAGATGTAGCACAACAATTAAAGCATGACTCTGTTCCTTGGTTGGCAATGTGTATTACTTATATACTAGGTGTAGTCCTCATGGTGACTTTGAGATGTAGAACAACAATTAAAGCATGACTCTGTTCCTTGGTTGGTAATGTGTATTACTTATATACTAGGTGTAGTTCTCATGGTGACTTTGAGATGTAGAACAGCAATAAAAGCATGGCACTGGTCCTTGGTTGGTAATGTGTATTACTTATATACTAGGTGTAGTCCTCATGGTGACTGAGATGTAGAACAACAATCAAAGCATGGCACTGTTCCTTGGTTGGTAATGTGTATTACTTATATACTAGGTGTAGTATTCATGGTGACTTTGAGATGTAGAACAACAATCAAAGCATGGCACTGTTCCTTGGTTGGTAATGTGTATTACTTATATACTAGGTGTAGTCCTCGTGGTGACTTTGAGATGTAGAACAGCAATCAAAGCATGGCACTGGTCCTTGGTTGGTAATGTGTATTACTTATATACTAGGTGTAGTCCTCATGGTGACTTTGAGATGTAGAAGAGCAATTAAAGCATGACTCTGTTCCTTGGTTGGTAATGTGTATTACTTATATACTAGGTGTAGTCCTCATGGTGATTTTGAGATGTAGAACAGCAATTAAAGCATGACTCTGTTCCTTGGTTGGTAATGTGTATTACTTATATACTAGGTGTAGTCCTCATGGTGACTTTGAGATGTAGAACAGCAATTAAAGCACGACTCTGTTCCTTGGTTGGTAATGTGTATTACTTATATACTAGGTGTAGTCCTCATGGTGACTTTGAGATGTAGAACAACAATTAAAGCATGACTCTGTTCCTTGGTTGGTAATGTGTATTACTTATATACTAGGTGTAGTCCTCATGGTGACTTTGAGATGTAGAACAACAATTAAAGCATGACTCTGTTCCTTGGTTGGTAATGTGTATTACTTATATACTAGGTGTAGTTCTCATGGTGACTGAGATGTAGAACAGCAATCAAAGCATGGCACTGGTCCTTGGTTGGTAATGTGTATTACTTATATACTAGGTGTAGTCCTCATGGTGACTGAGATGTAGAACAACAATCAAAGCATGGCACTGTTCCTTGGTTGGTAATGTGTATTACTTATATACTAGGTGTAGTCCTCATGGTGACTGAAATGTAGAACAGCAATCAAAGCATGGCACTGGTCCTTGGTTGGTAATGTGTATTACTTATATACTAGGTGTAGTTCTCATGGTGACTTTGAGATGTAGAACAACAATCAAAGCATGGCACTGTTCCTTGGTTGGTAATGTGTATTACTTATATACTAGGTGTAGTCCTCATGGTGACTTTGAGATGTAGAACAGCAATTAAAGCATGACTCTGTTCCTTGGTTGGTAATGTGTATTACTTATATACTAGGTGTAGTCCTCATGGTGATTTTGAGATGTAGAACAGCAATTAAAGCATGACTCTGTTCCTTGGTTGGTAATGTGTATTACTTATATACTAGGTGTAGTCCTCATGGTGACTTTGAGATGTAGAACAGCAATTAAAGCATGACTCTGTTCCTTGGTTGGTAATGTGTATTACTTATATACTAGGTGTAGTCCTCATGGTGATTTTGAGATGTAGAACAGCAATTAAAGCATGACTCTGTTCCTTGGTTGGTAATGTGTATTACTTATATACTAGGTGTAGTCCTCATGGTGACTTTGAGATGTAGAACAGCAATTAAAGCATGACTCTGTTCCTTGGTTGGTAATGTGTATTACTTATATACTAGGTGTAGTCCTCATGGTGATTTTGAGATGTAGAACAGCAATGAAAGCATGACTCTGTTCCTTGGTTGGTAATGTGTATTACTTATATACTAGGTGTAGTCCTCATGGTGACTTTGAGATGTAGAGCAGCAATTAAAGCATGACTCTGTTCCTTGGTTGGTAATGTGTATTACTTATATACTAGGTGTAGTCCTCATGGTGATTTTGAGATGTAGAACAGCAATTAAAGCATGACTCTGTTCCTTGGTTGGTAATGTGTATTACTTATATACTAGGTGTAGTCCTCATGGTGACTTTGAGATGTAGAACAACAATTAAAGCATGACTCTGTTCCTTGGTTGGTAATGTGTATTACTTATATACTAGGTGTAGTTCTCATGGTGACTGAGATGTAGAACAGCAATCAAAGCATGGCACTGGTCCTTGGTTGGTAATGTGTATTACTTATATACTAGGTGTAGTCCTCATGGTGACTGAGATGTAGAACAACAATCAAAGCATGGCACTGTTCCTTGGTTGGTAATGTGTATTACTTATATACTAGGTGTAGTCCTCATGGTGACTTTGAGATGTAGAACAACAATCAAAGCATGGCACTGTTCCTTGGTTGGTAATGTGTATTACTTATATACTAGGTGTAGTCCTCGTGGTGACTTTGAGATGTAGAACAGCAATCAAAGCATGGCACTGGTCCTTGGTTGGTAATGTGTATTACTTATATACTAGGTGTAGTTCTCATGGTGACTTTGAGATGTAGAACAGCAATCAAAGCATGGCACTGGTCTTTGGTTGGTAATGTGTATTACTTATATACTAGGTGTAGTCCTCATGGTGACTTTGAGATGTAGAAGAGCAATTAAAGCATGACTCTGTTCCTTGGTTGGTAATGTGTATTACTTATACACTAGGTGTAGTCCTCATGGTGATTTTGAGATGTAGAAGAGCAATTAAAGCATGACTCTGTTCCTTGGTTGGTAATGTGTATTACTTATATACTAGGTGTAGTCCTCATGGTGACTTTGAGATGTAGAACAGCAATTAAAGCATGACTCTGTTCCTTGGTTGGTAATGTGTATTACTTATATACTAGGTGTAGTCCTCATGGTGACTGAAATGGAGAACAGCAATCAAAGCATGGCACTGGTCCTTGGTTGGTAATGTGTATTACTTATATACTAGGTGTAGTTCTCATGGTGACTTTGAGATGTAGAACAACAATCAAAGCATGGCACTGGTCCTTGGTTGGTAATGTGTATTACTTATATACTAGGTGTAGTCCTCATGGTGACTTTGAGATGTAGAACAGCAATTAAAGCATGACTCTATTCCTTGGTTGGTAATGTGTATTACTTATATACTAGGTGTAGTCCTCATGGTGATTTTGAGATGTAGAAGAGCAATTAAAGCATGACTCTGTTTCTTGGTTGGTAATGTGTATTACTTATATACTAGGTGTAGTCCTCATGGTGACTTTGAGATGTAGAACAGCAATTAAAGCATGACTCTGTTCTTTGGTTGGTAATGTGTATTACTTATATACTAGGTGTAGTCCTCATGGTGATTTTGAGATGTAGAACAGAAATTAAAGCATGACTCTGTTCCTTGGTTGGTAATGTGTATTACTTATATACTAGGTGTAGTCCTCATGGTGACTTTGAGATGTAGAACAGCAATTAAAGCATGACTCTGTTCCTTGGTTGGTAATGTGTATTACTTATATACTAGGTGTAGTCCTCATGGTGATTTTGAGATGTAGAACAGCATTTAAAGCATGACTCTGTTCCTTGGTTGGTAATGTGTATTACTTATATACTAGGTGTAGTCCTCATGGTGACTTTGAGATGTAGAGCAGCAATTAAAGCATGACTCTGTTCCTTGGTTGGTAATGTGTATTACTTATATACTAGGTGTAGTCCTCATGGTGACTTTGAGATGTAGAACAGCAATTAAAGCATGACTCTGTTCCTTGGTTGGTAATGTGTATTACTTATATACTAGGTGTAGTCCTCATGGTGACTTTGAGATGTAGAACAGCAATCAAAGCATGGCACTGTTCCTTGGTTGGTAATGTGTATTACTTATATACTAGGTGTAGTCCTCATGGTGACTGAGATGTAGAACAACAATCAAAGCATGGCACTGTTCCTTGGTTGGTAATGTGTATTACTTATATACTAGGTGTAGTCCTCATGGTGACTTTGAGATGTAGAACAGCAATCAAAGCATGGCACTGTTCCTTGGTTGGTAATGTGTATTACTTATATACTAGGTGTAGTCCTCGTGGTGACTTTGAGATGTAGAACAGCAATTAAAGCACGACTCTGTTCCTTGGTTGGTAATGTGTATTACTTATATACTAGGTGTAGTCCTCATGGTGACTTTGAGATGTAGAACAGCAATTAAAGCACAACTCTGTTCCTTGGTTGGTAATGTGTATTACTTATATACTAGGTGTAGTCCTCATGGTGACTTTGAGATGTAGAACAACAATTAAAGCACGACTCTGTTCCTTGGTTGGTAATGTGTATTACTTATATACTAGGTGTAGTCCTCATGGTGACTTTGAGATGTAGAACAACAATTAAAGCATGACTCTGTTCCTTGGTTGGTAATGTGTATTACTTATATACTAGGTGTAGTCCTCATGGTGACTTTGAGATGTAGAACAACAATTAAAGCATGACTCTGTTCCTTGGTTGGTAATGTGTATTACTTATATACTAGGTGTAGTTCGCATGGTGACTGAGATGTAGAACAGCAATAAAAGCATGGCACTGGTCCTTGGTTGGTAATGTGTATTACTTATATACTAGGTGTAGTCCTCATGGTGACTGAGATGTAGAACAACAATCAAAGCATGGCACTGTTCCTTGGTTGGTAATGTGTATTACTTATATACTAGGTGTAGTCCTCATGGTGACTTTGAGATGTAGAACAACACTCAAAGCATGGCACTGTTCCTTGGTTGGTAATGTGTATTACTTATATACTAGGTGTAGTCCTCGTGGTGACTTTGAGATGTAGAACAGCAATCAAAGCATGGCACTGGTCCTTGGTTGGTAATGTGTATTACTTATATACTAGGTGTAGTCCTCATGGTGATTTTGAGATGTAGAACAGCAATTAAAGCATGACTCTGTTCCTTGGTTGGTAATGTGTATTACTTATATACTAGGTGTAGTCCTCATGGTGACTTTGAGATGTAGAACAGCAATTAAAGCACGACTCTGTTCCTTGGTTGGTAATGTGTATTACTTATGTACTAGGTGTAGTCCTCATGGTGACTTTGAGATGTAGAACAACAATTAAAGCATGACTCTGTTCCTTGGTTGGTAATGTGTATTACTTATATACTAGGTGTAGTTCTCATGGTGACTTTGAGATGTAGAACAACAATTAAAGCATGACTCTGTTCCTTGGTTGGTAATGTGTATTACTTATATACTAGGTGTAGTTCTCATGGTGACTTTGAGATGTAGAACAGCAATCAAAGCATGGCACTGGTCCTTGGTTGGTAATGTGTATTACTTATATACTAGGTGTAGTCCTCATGGTGACTGAGATGTAGAACAACAATCACAGCATGGCACTGTTCCTTGGTTGGTAATGTGTATTACTTATATACTAGGTGTAGTCCTCGTGGTGACTTTGAGATGTAGAACAACAATCAAAGCATGGCACTGTTCCATGGTTGGTAATGTGTATTACTTATATACTAGGTGTAGTCCTCATGGTGACTGAAATGGAGAACAGCAATCAAAGCATGGCACTGGTCCTTGGTTGGTAATGTGTATTACTTATATACTAGGTGTAGTTCTCATGGTGACTTTGAGATGTAGAACAACAATCAAAGCATGGCACTGGTCCTTGGTTGGTAATGTGTATTACTTATATACTAGGTGTAGCCCTCATGGTGACTTTGAGATGTAGAACAGCAATTAAAGCATGACTCTGTTCCTTGGTTGGTAATGTGTATTACTTATATACTAGGTGTAGTCCTCATGGTGATTTTGAGATATAGAAGAGCAATTAAAGCATGACTCTGTTCCTTGGTTGGTAATGTGTATTACTTATATACTAGGTGTAGTCCTCATGGTGATTTTGAGATGTAGAACAGCAATTAAAGCATGACTCTGTTCCTTGGTTGGTAATGTGTATTACTTATATACTAGGTGTAGTCCTCATGTTGACTTTGAGATGTAGAACAGCAATGAAAGCATGACTCTGTTCCTTGGTTGGTAATGTGTATTACTTATATACTAGGTGTAGTCCTCATGGGGACTTTGAGATGTAGAGCAGCAATTAAAGCACGACTGTTCCTTGGTTGGTAATGTGTATCACTTATATACTAGGTGTAGTCCTCATGGTGACTTTGAGATGTAGAACAGCAATTAAAGCACAACTCTGTTCCTTGGTTGGTAATGTGTATTACTTATATACTAGGTGTAGTCCTCATGGTGACTTTGAGATGTAGAACAACAATTAAAGCACGACTCTGTTCCTTGGTTGGTAATGTGTATTACTTATATACTAGGTGTAGTCCTCATGGTGACTTTGAGATGTAGCACAACAATTAAACCATGACCCTGTTCCTTGGTTGGTAATGTGTATTACTTATATACTAGGTGTAGTCCTCATGGTGACTTTGAGATGTAGAACAACAATTAAAGCATGACTCTGTTCCTTGGTTGGTAATGTGTATTACTTATATACTAGGTGTAGTTCTCATGGTGACTGAGATGTAGAACAGCAATCAAAGCATGGCACTGGTCCTTGGTCGGTAATGTGTATTACTTATATACTAGGTGTAGTCCTCATGGTGACTGAGATGTAGAACAACAATCAAAGCATGGCACTGTTCCTTGGTTGGTAATGTGTATTACTTATATACTAGGTGTAGTCCTCATGGTGATTTTGAGATGTAGAACAGCAATTAAAGCATGACTCTGTTCCTTGGTTGGTAATGTGTATTACTTATATACTAGGTGTAGTCCTCATGGTGACTTTGAGATGTAGAACAACAATTAAAGCACGACTCTGTTCCTTGGTTGGTAATGTGTATTACTTATATACTAGGTGTAGTCCTCATGGTGACTTTGAGATGTAGCACAACAATTAAAGCATGACTCTGTTCCTTGGTTGGTAATGTGTATTACTTATATACTAGGTGTAGTCCTCATGGTGACTTTGAGATGTAGAACAACAATTAAAGCATGACTCTGTTCCTTGGTTGGTAATGTGTATTACTTATATACTAGGTGTAGTTCTCATGGTGACTGAGATGTAGAACAGCAATCAAAGCATGGCACTGGTCCTTGGTTGGTAATGTGTATTACTTATATACTAGGTGTAGTCCTCATGGTGACTGAGATGTAGAACAACAATCAAAGCATGGCACTGTTCCTTGGTTGGTAATGTGTATTACTTATATACTAGGTGTAGTCCTCATGGTGACTTTGAGATGTAGAACAACAATCAAAGCATGGCACTGTTCCTTGGTTGGTAATGTGTATTACTTATATACTAGGTGTAGTCCTCATGGTGACTTTGAGATGTAGAACAACAATTAAAGCATGACTCTGTTCCTTGGTTGGTAATGTGTATTACTTATATACTAGGTGTAGTCCTCATGGTGACTTTGAGATGTAGAACAGCAATTAAAGCACGACTCTGTTCCTTGGTTGGTAATGTGTATTACTTATATACTAAGTGTAGTCCTCGTGGTGACTTTGAGATGTAGAACAACAATTAAAGCATGACTCTGTTCCTTGGTTGGTAATGTGTATTACTTATATACTAGGTGTAGTCCTCATGGTGACTTTGAGATGTAGAACAGCAATCAAAGCATGGCACTGTTCCTTGGTTGGTAATGTGTATTACTTATATACTAGGTGTAGTCCTCATGGTGACTTTGAGATGTAGAACAGCAATTAAAGCACGACTCTGTTCCTTGGTTGGTAATGTGTATTACTTATATACTAAGTGTAGTCCTCGTGGTGACTTTGAGATGTAGAACAACAATTAAAGCATGACTCTGTTCCTTGGTTGGTAATGTGTATTACTTATATACTAGGTGTAGTCCTCATGGTGACTTTGAGATGTAGAAAAACAATTAAAGCATGACTCTGTTCCTTGGTTGGTAATGTGTATTACTTATATACTAGGTGTAGTCCTCGTGGTGACTTTGAGATGTAGAACAGCAATCAAAGCATGGCACTGTTCCTTGGTTGGTAATGTGTATTACTTATATACTAGGTGTAGTCCTCATGGTGACTGAGATGTAGAACAACAATCAAAGCATGGCACAGTTCCTTGGTTGGTAATGTGTATTACTTATATACTAGGTGTAGTCCTCATGGTGACCTTGAGATGTAGAACAGCAATTAAAGCATGACTCTGTTCCTTGGTTGGTAATGTGTATTACTTATATACTAGGTGTAGTCCTCATGGTGACTTTGAGATGTAGAACAGCAATCAAAGCATGGCACTTTTCCTTGGTTGGTAATGTGTATTACTTATATACTAGGTGTAGTCCTCATGGTGACTGAGATGTAGAACAACAATCAAAGAATGGCACTGTTCCTTGGTTGGTAATGTGTATTACTTATATACTAGGTGTAGTCCTCATGGTGACTTTGAGATGTAGAACAGCAATCAAAGCATGGAACTGTTCCTTGGTTGGTAATGTGTATTACTTATATACTAGGTGTAGTCCTCGTGGTGACTTTGAGATGTAGAACAGCAATTAAAGCACGACTGTTCCTTGGTTGGTAATGTGTATTACTTATATACTAGGTGTAGTCCTCATGGTGACTTTGAGATGTAGAACAGCAATTAAAGCACAACTCTGTTCATTGTTGGTAATGTGTATTACTTATATACTAGGTGTAGTCCTCATGGTGACTTTGAGATGTAGAACAACAATTAAAGCACGACTCTGTTCCTTGGTTGGTAATGTGTATTACTTATATACTAGGTGTAGTCCTCATGGTGACTTTGAGATGTAGAACAACAATTAAAGCATGACTCTGTTCCTTGGTTGGTAATGTGTATTACTTATATACTAGGTGTAGTTCTCATGGTGACTGAGATGTAGAACAGCAATCAAAGCATGGCACTGGTCCTTGGTTGGTAATGTGTATTACTTATATACTAGGTGTAGTCCTCATGGTGACTGAGATGTAGAACAACAATCAAAGCATGGCACTGTTCCTTGGTTGGTAATGTGTATTACTTATATACTAGGTGTAGTCCTCGTGATGACTTTGAGATGTAGAACAACAATCAAAGCATGGCACTGTTCCTTGGTTGGTAATGTGTATTACTTATATACTAGGTGTAGTCCTCGTGGTGACTTTGAGATGTAGAACAGCAATCAAAGCATGGCACTGGTCCTTGGTTGGTAATGTGTATTACTTATATACTAGGTGTAGTTCTCATGGTGACTTTGAGATGTAGAACAACAATCAAAGCATGGCACTGGTCCTTGGTTGGTAATGTGCATTACTTATATACTAGGTGTAGTCCTCATGCTGACTTTGAGATGTAGAACAGCAATTAAAGCATGACTCTGTTCCTTGGTTGGTAATGTGTATTACTTATATACTAGGTGTAGTCCTCATGGTGATTTTGAGATGTAGAAGAGCAATTAAAGCATGACTCTGTTCCTTGGTTGGTAATGTGTATTACTTATATACTAGGTGTAGTCCTCATGGTGACTTTGAGATGTAGAACAGCAATTAAAGCATGACTCTGTTCCTTGGTTGGTAATGTGTATTACTTATATACTAGGTGTAGTCCTCATGGTGATTTTGAGATGTAGAACAGCAATTAAAGCATGACTCTGTTCCTTGGTTGGTAATGTGTATTACTTATATACTAGGTGTAGTCCTCATGGTGACTTTGAGATGTAGAACAGCAATTAAAGCATGACTCTGTTCCTTGGTTGGTAATGTGTATTACTTATATACTAGGTGTAGTCCTCATGGTGATTTTGAGATGTAGAACAGCAATTAAAGCATGACTATGTTCCTTGGTTGGTAATGTGTATTACTTATATACTAGGTGTAGTCCTCATGGTGACTTTGAGATGTAGAGCAGCAATTAAAGCATGACTCTGTTCCTTGGTTGGTAATGTGTATTACTTATATACTAGGTGTAGTCCTCATGGTGATTTTGAGATGTAGAACAGCAATTAAATCATGACTCTGTTCCTTGGTTGGTAATGTGTATTACTTATATACTAGGTGTAGTCCTCATGGTGACTTTGAGATGTAGAATAGCAATTAAAGCATGACTCTGTTCCTTGGTTGGTAATGTGTATTACTTATATACTAGGTGTAGTCCTCATGGTGACTTTGAGATGTAGAACAGCAATCAAAGCATGGCACTGTTCCTTGGTTGGTAATGTGTGTTACTTATATACTAGGTGTAGTCCTCGTGGTGACTGAGATGTAGAACAACAATCAAAGCATGGCACTGTTCCTTGGTTGGTAATGTGTATTACTTATATACTAGGTGTAGTCCTCATGGTGACTTTGAGATGTAGAACAGCAATCAAAGCATGGCACTGTTCCTTGGTTGGTAATGTGTGTTACTTATATACTAGGTGTAGTCCTCATGGTGACTTTGAGATGTAGAACAGCAATTAAAGCACAACTCTGTTCCTTGGTTGGTAATGTGTATTACTTATATACTAGGTGTAGTCCTCATGGTGACTTTGAGATGTAGAACAACAATTAAAGCATGACTCTGTTCCTTGGTTGGTAATGTGTATTACTTATATACTAGGTGTAGTTCTCATGGTGACTGAGATGTAGAACAGCAATCAAAGCATGGCACTGGTCCTTGGTTGGTAATGTGTATTACTTATATACTAGGTGTAGTCCTCATGGTGACTGAGATGTAGAACAACAATCAAAGCATGGCACTGTTCCTTGGTTGGTAATGTGTATTACTTATATACTAGGTGTAGTCCTCATGGTGACTTTGAGATGTAGAACAACAATCAAAGCATGGCACTGTTCCTTGGTTGGTAATGTGTATTACTTATATACTAGGTGTAGTCCTCGTGGTGACTTTGAGATGTAGAACAGCAATCAAAGCATGGCACTGGTCCTTGGTTGGTAATGTGTATTACTTATATACTAGGTGTAGTTCTCATGGTGACTTTGAGATGTAGAACAGCAATCAAAGCATGGCACTGGTCCTTGGTTGGTAATGTGTATTACTTATATACTAGGTGTAGTCCTCATGGTGACTTTGAGATGTAGAAGAGCAATTAAAGCATGACTCTGTTCCTTGGTTGGTAATGTGTATTACTTATATACTAGGTGTAGTCCTCATGGTGACTTTGAGATGTAGAACAGCAATTAAAGCACGACTCTGTTCCTTGGTTGGTAATGTGTATTACTTATATACTAGGTGTAGTCCTCATGGTGACTTTGAGATGTAGAACAACAATTAAAGCATGACTCTGTTCCTTGGTTGGTAATGTGTATTACTTATATACTAGGTGTAGTCCTCATGGTGACTTTGAGATGTAGAACAACAATTAAAGCATGACTCTGTTCCTTGGTTGGTAATGTGTATTACTTATATACTAGGTGTAGTTCTCATGGTGACTGAGATGTAGAACAGCAATCAAAGCATGGCACTGGTCCTTGGTTGGTAATGTGTATTACTTATATACTAGGTGTAGTCCTCATGGTGACTGAGATGTAGAACAACAATCAAAGCATGGCACTGTTCCTTGGTTGGTAATGTGTATTACTTATATACTAGGTGTAGTCCTCATGGTGACTGAAATGTAGAACAGCAATCAAAGCATGGCACTGGTCCTTGGTTGGTAATGTGTATTACTTATATACTAGGTGTAGTTCTCATGGTGACTTTGAGATGTAGAACAACAATCAAAGCATGGCACTGGTCCTTGGTTGGTAATGTGTATTACTTATATACTAGGTGTAGTCCTCATGGTGACTTTGAGATGTAGAACAGCAATTAAAGCAGGACTCTGTTCCTTGGTTGGTAATGTGTATTACTTATATACTAGGTGTAGTCCTCATGGTGATTTTGAGATGTAGAACAGCAATTAAAGCATGACTCTGTTCCTTGGTTGGTAATGTGTATTACTTATATACTAGGTGTAGTCCTCATGGTGACTTTGAGATGTAGAACAGCAATTAAAGCATGACTCTGTTCCTTGGTTGGTAATGTGTATTACTTATATACTAGGTGTAGTCCTCATGGTGATTTTGAGATGTAGAACAGCAATTAAAGCATGACTCTGTTCCTTGGTTGGTAATGTGTATTACTTATATACTAGGTGTAGTTCTCATGGTGATTTTGAGATGTAGAACAGCAATGAAAGCATGACTCTGTTCCTTGGTTGGTAATGTGTATTACTTATATACTAGGTGTAGTCCTCATGGTGACTTTGAGATGTAGAGCAGCAATTAAAGCATGACTCTGTTCCTTGGTTGGTAATGTGTATTACTTATATACTAGGTGTAGTCCTCATGGTGATTTTGAGATGTAGAACAGCAATTAAAGCATGACTCTGTTCCTTGGTTGGTAATGTGTATTACTTATATACTAGGTGTAGTCCTCATGGTGACTTTGAGATGTAGAACAACAATTAAAGCATGACTCTGTTCCTTGGTTGGTAATGTGTATTACTTATATACTAGGTGTAGTTCTCATGGTGACTGAGATGTAGAACAGCAATCAAAGCATGGCACTGGTCCTTGGTTGGTAATGTGTATTACTTATATACTAGGTGTAGTCCTCATGGTGACTGAGATGTAGAACAACAATCAAAGCATGGCACTGTTCCTTGGTTGGTAATGTGTATTACTTATATACTAGGTGTAGTCCTCATGGTGACTTTGAGATGTAGAACAACAATCAAAGCATGGCGCTGTTCCTTGGTTGGTAATGTGTATTACTTATATACTAGGTGTAGTCCTCGTGGTGACTTTGAGATGTAGAACAGCAATCAAAGCATGGCACTGGTCCTTGGTTGGTAATGTGTATTACTTATATACTAGGTGTAGTTCTCATGGTGACTTTGAGATGTAGAACAGCAATCAAAGCATGGCACTGGTCCTTGGTTGGTAATGTGTATTACTTATATACTAGGTGTAGTCCTCATGGTGACTTTGAGATGTAGAAGAGCAATTAAAGCATGACTCTGTTCCTTGGTTGGTAATGTGTATTACTTATACACTAGGTGTAGTCCTCATGGTGATTTTGAGATGTAGAAGAGCAATTAAAGCATGACTCTGTTCCTTGGTTGGTAATGTGTATTACTTATATACTAGGTGTAGTCCTCATGGTGACTTTGAGATGTAGAACAGCAATTAAAGCATGACTCTGTTCCTTGGTTGGTAATGTGTATTACTTATATACTAGGTGTAGTCCTCATGGTGACTGAAATGGAGAACAGCAATCAAAGCATGGCACTGGTCCTTGGTTGGTAATGTGTATTACTTATATACTAGGTGTAGTTCTCATGGTGACTTTGAGATGTAGAACAACAATCAAAGCATGGCACTGGTCCTTGGTTGGTAATCTGTATTACTTATATACTAGGTGTAGTCCTCATGGTGACTTTGAGATGTAGAACAGCAATTAAAGCATGACTCTATTCCTTGGTTGGTAATGTGTATTACTTATATACTAGGTGTAGTCCTCATGTCGATTTTGAGATGTAGAAGAGCAATTAAAGCATGACTCTGTTTCTTGGTTGGTAATGTGTATTACTTATATACTAGGTGTAGTCCTCATGGTGACTTTGAGATGTAGAACAGCAATTAAAGCATGACTCTGTTCCTTGGTTGGTAATGTGTATTACTTATATACTAGGTGTAGTCCTCATGGTGATTTTGAGATGTAGAACAGCAATTAAAGCATGACTCTGTTCCTTGGTTGGTAATGTGTATTACTTATATACTAGGTGTAGTCCTCATGGTGACTTTGAGATGTAGAACAGCAATTAAAGCATGACTCTGTTCCTTGGTTGGTAATGTGTATTACTTATATACTAGGTGTAGTCCTCATGGTGATTTTGAGATGTAGAACAGCAATTAAAGCATGACTCTGTTCCTTGGTTGGTAATGTGTATTACTTATATACTAGGTGTAGTCCTCATGGTGACTTTGAGATGTAGAGCAGCAATTAAAGCATGACTCTGTTCCTTGGTTGGTAATGTGTATTACTTATATACTAGGTGTAGTCCTCATGGTGACTTTGAGATGTAGAACAGCAATTAAAGCATGACTCTGTTCCTTGGTTGGTAATGTGTATTACTTATATACTAGGTGTAGTCCTCATGGTGACTTTGAGATGTAGAACAGCAATCAAAGCATGGCACTGTTCCTTGGTTGGTAATGTGTATTACTTATATACTAGGTGTAGTCCTCATGGTGACTGAGATGTAGAACAACAATCAAAGCATGGCACTGTTCCTTGGTTGGTAATGTGTATTACTTATATACTAGGTGTAGTCCTCATGGTGACTTTGAGATGTAGAACAGCAATCAAAGCATGGCACTGTTCCTTGGTTGGTAATGTGTATTACTTATATACTAGGTGTAGTCCTCGTGGTGACTTTGAGATGTAGAACAGCAATTAAAGCACGACTCTGTTCCTTGGTTGGTAATGTGTATTACTTATATACTAGGTGTAGTCCTCATGGTGACTTTGAGATGTAGAACAGCAATTAAAGCACAACTCTGTTCCTTGGTTGGTAATGTGTATTACTTATATACTAGGTGTAGTCCTCATGGTGACTTTGAGATGTAGAACAACAATTAAAGCACGACTCTGTTCCTTGGTTGGTAATGTGTATTACTTATATACTAGGTGTAGTCCTCATGGTGACTTTGAGATGTAGCACAACAATTAAAGCATGACTCTGTTCCTTGGTTGGTAATGTGTATTACTTATATACTAGGTGTAGTCCTCATGGTGACTTTGAGATGTAGAACAACAATTAAAGCATGACTCTGTTCCTTGGTTGGTAATGTGTATTACTTATATACTAGGTGTAGTTCGCATGGTGACTGAGATGTAGAACAGCAATAAAAACATGGTACTGGTCCTTGGTTGGTAATGTGTATTACTTATATACTAGGTGTAGTCCTCATGGTGACTGAGATGTAGAACAACAATCAAAGCATGGCACTGTTCCTTGGTTGGTAATGTGTATTACTTATATACTAGGTGTAGTCCTCATGGTGACTTTGAGATGTAGAACAACAATCAAAACATGGCACTGTTCCTTGGTTGGTAATGTGTATTACTTATATACTAGGTGTAGTCCTCGTGGTGACTTTGAGATGTAGAACAGCAATCAAAGCATGGCACTGGTCCTTGGTTGGTAATGTGTATTACTTATATACTAGGTGTAGTCCTCATGGTGATTTTGAGATGTAGAACAGCAATTAAAGCATGACTCTGTTCCTTGGTTGGTAATGTGTATTACTTATATACTAGGTGTAGTCCTCATGGTGACTTTGAGATGTAGAACAGCAATTAAAGCACGACTCTGTTCCTTGGTTGGTAATGTGTATTACTTATATACTAGGTGTAGTCCTCATGGTGACTTTGAGATGTAGAACAACAATTAAAGCATGACTCTGTTCCTTGGTTGGTAATGTGTATTACTTATATACTAGGTGTAGTTCTCATGGTGACTTTGAGATGTAGAACAACAATTAAAGCATGACTCTGTTCCTTGGTTGGTAATGTGTATTACTTATATACTAGGTGTAGTTCTCATGGTGACTTTGAGATGTAGAACAGCAATCAAAGCATGGCACTGGTCCTTGGTTGGTAATGTGTATTACTTATATACTAGGTGTAGTCCTCATGGTGACTGAGATGTAGAACAACAATCAAAGCATGGCACTGTTCCTTGGTTGGTAATGTGTATTACTTATATACTAGGTGTAGTCCTCGTGGTGACTTTGAGATGTAGAACAACAATCAAAGCATGGCACTGTTCCTTGGTTGGTAATGTGTATTACTTATATACTAGGTGTAGTCCTCATGGTGACTGAAATGGAGAACAGCAATCAAAGCATGGCACTGGTCCTTGGTTGGTAATGTGTATTACTTATATACTAGGTGTAGTTCTCATGGTGACTTTGAGATGTAGAACAACAATCAAAGCATGGCACTGGTCCTTGGTTGGTAATGTGTATTACTTATATACTAGGTGTAGTCCTCATGGTGACTTTGAGATGTAGAACAGCAATTAAAGCATGACTCTGTTCCTTGGTTGGTAATGTGTATTACTTATATACTAGGTGTAGTCCTCATGGTGATTTTGAGATATAGAAGAGCAATTAAAGCATGACTCTGTTCCTTGGTTGGTAATGTGTATTACTTATATACTAGGTGTAGTCCTCATGGTGATTTTGAGATGTAGAACAGCAATTAAAGCATGACTCTGTTCCTTGGTTTGTAATGTGTATTACTTATATACTAGGTGTAGTCCTCATGTTGACTTTGAGATGTAGAACAACAATTAAAGCATGACTCTGTTCCTTGGTTGGTAATGTGTATTACTTATATACTAGGTGTAGTCCTCATGGTGATTTTGAGATGTAGAACAGCAATGAAAGCATGACTCTGTTCCTTGGTTGGTAATGTGTATTACTTATATACTAGGTGTAGTCCTCATGGGGACTTTGAGATGTAGAGCAGCAATTAAAGCACGACTGTTCCTTGGTTGGTAATGTGTATCACTTATATACTAGGTGTAGTCCTCATGGTGACTTTGAGATGTAGAACAGCAATTAAAGCATGGCACTGTTCCTTGGTTGGTAATGTGTATTACTTATATACTAGGTGTAGTCCTCATGGTGACTGAGATGTAGAACAACAATCAAAGCATGGCACTGTTCCTTGGTTGGTAATGTGTATTACTTATATACTAGGTGTAGTCCTCATGGTGACTTTGAGATGTAGAACAGCAATCAAAGCATGGCACTGTTCCTTGGTTGGTAATGTGTATTACTTATATACTAGGTGTAGTCCTCGTGGTGACTTTGAGATGTAGAACAGCAATTAAAGCACGACTCTGTTCCTTGGTTGGTAATGTGTATTACTTATATACTAGGTGTAGTCCTCATGGTGACTTTGAGATGTAGAACAGCAATTAAAGCACAACTCTGTTCCTTGGTTGGTAATGTGTATTACTTATATACTAGGTGTAGTCCTCATGGTGACTTTGAGATGTAGAACAACAATTAAAGCACGACTCTGTTCCTTGGTTGGTAATGTGTATTACTTATATACTAGGTGTAGTCCTCATGGTGACTTTGAGATGTAGCACAACAATTAAAGCATGACTCTGTTCCTTGGTTGGTAATGTGTATTACTTATATACTAGGTGTAGTCCTCATGGTGACTTTGAGATGTAGAACAACAATTAAAGCATGACTCTGTTCCTTGGTTGGTAATGTGTATTACTTATATACTAGGTGTAGTTCGCATGGTGACTGAGATGTAGAACAGCAATAAAAGCATGGTACTGGTCCTTGGTTGGTAATGTGTATTACTTATATACTAGGTGTAGTCCTCATGGTGACTGAGATGTAGAACAACAATCAAAGCATGGCACTGTTCCTTGGTTGGTAATGTGTATTACTTATATACTAGGTGTAGTCCTCATGGTGACTTTGAGATGTAGAACAACAATCAAAGCATGGCACTGTTCCTTGGTTGGTAATGTGTATTACTTATATACTAGGTGTAGTCCTCGTGGTGACTTTGAGATGTAGAACAGCAATCAAAGCATGGCACTGGTCCTTGGTTGGTAATGTGTATTACTTATATACTAGGTGTAGTCCTCATGGTGATTTTGAGATGTAGAACAGCAATTAAAGCATGACTCGGTTCCTTGGTTGGTAATGTGTATTACTTATATACTAGGTGTAGTCCTCATGGTGACTTTGAGATGTAGAACAGCAATTAAAGCACGACTCTGTTCCTTGGTTGGTAATGTGTATTACTTATATACTAGGTGTAGTCCTCATGGTGACTTTGAGATGTAGAACAACAATTAAAGCATGACTCTGTTCCTTGGTTGGTAATGTGTATTACTTATATACTAGGTGTAGTTCTCATGGTGACTTTGAGATGTAGAACAACAATTAAAGCATGACTCTGTTCCTTGGTTGGTAATGTGTATTACTTATATACTAGGTGTAGTTCTCATGGTGACTTTGAGATGTAGAACAGCAATCAAAGCATGGCACTGGTCCTTGGTTGGTAATGTGTATTACTTATATACTAGGTGTAGTCCTCATGGTGACTGAGATGTAGAACAACAATCAAAGCATGGCACTGTTCCTTGGTTGGTAATGTGTATTACTTATATACTAGGTGTAGTCCTCGTGGTGACTTTGAGATGTAGAACAACAATCAAAGCATGGCACTGTTCCTTGGTTGGTAATGTGTATTACTTATATACTAGGTGTAGTCCTCATGGTGACTGAAATGGAGAACAGCAATCAAAGCATGGCACTGGTCCTTGGTTGGTAATGTGTATTACTTATATACTAGGTGTAGTTCTCATGGTGACTTTGAGATGTAGAACAACAATCAAAGCATGGCACTGGTCCTTGGTTGGTAATGTTTATTACTTATATACTAGGTGTAGTCCTCATGGTGACTTTGAGATGTAGAACAACAATTAAAGCACGACTCTGTTCCTTGGTTGGTAATGTGTATTACTTATATACTAGGTGTAGTCCTCATGGTGACTTTGAGATGTAGCACAACAATTAAAGCATGACTCTGTTCCTTGGTTGGTAATGTGTATTACTTATATA
This sequence comes from Bathymodiolus septemdierum, assembly GCA_963383655.1. Classification (NCBI taxonomy): domain Eukaryota; kingdom Metazoa; phylum Mollusca; class Bivalvia; order Mytilida; family Modiolidae; genus Bathymodiolus; species Bathymodiolus septemdierum. The sequence continues at coordinate 15,149,604 of OY726524.1, read as the reverse complement.
CTAGGTGTAGTCCTCATGGTGACTTTGAGATGTAGAACAACAATTAAAGCATGACTCTGTTCCTTGGTTGGTAATGTGTATTACTTATATACTAGGTGTAGTTCGCATGGTGACTGAGATGTAGAACAGCAATAAAAGCATGGTACTGGTCCTTGGTTGGTAATGTGTATTACTTATATACTAGGTGTAGTCCTCATGGTGACTGAGATGTAGAACAACAATCAAAGCATGGCACTGTTCCTTGGTTGGTAATGTGTATTACTTATATACTAGGTGTAGTCCTCATGGTGACTTTGAGATGTAGAACAACAATCAAAGCATGGCACTGTTCCTTGGTTGGTAATGTGTATTACTTATATACTAGGTGTAGTCCTCGTGGTGACTTTGAGATGTAGAACAGCAATCAAAGCATGGCACTGGTCCTTGGTTGGTAATGTGTATTACTTATATACTAGGTGTAGTCCTCATGGTGATTTTGAGATGTAGAACAGCAATTAAAGCATGACTCTGTTCCTTGGTTGGTAATGTGTATTACTTATATACTAGGTGTAGTCCTCATGGTGACTTTGAGATGTAGAACAGCAATTAAAGCACGACTCTGTTCCTTGGTTGGTAATGTGTATTACTTATATACTAGGTGTAGTCCTCATGGTGACTTTGAGATGTAGAACAACAATTAAAGCTAGACTCTGTTCCTTGGTTGGTAATGTGTATTACTTATATACTAGGTGTAGTTCTCATGGTGACTTTGAGATGTAGAACAACAATTAAAGCATGACTCTGTTCCTTGGTTGGTAATGTGTATTACTTATATACTAGGTGTAGTTCTCATGGTGACTTTGAGATGTAGAACAGCAATCAAAGCATGGCACTGGTCCTTGGTTGGTAATGTGTATTACTTATATACTAGGTGTAGTCCTCATGGTGACTGAGATGTAGAACAACAATCAAAGCATGGCACTGTTCCTTGGTTGGTAATGTGTATTACTTATATACTAGGTGTAGTCCTCGTGGTGACTTTGAGATGTAGAACAACAATCAAAGCATGGCACTGTTCCTTGGTTGGTAATGTGTATTACTTATATACTACGTGTAGTCCTCATGGTGACTGAAATGGAGAACAGCAATCAAAGCATGGCACTGGTCCTTGGTTGGTAATGTGTATTACTTATATACTAGGTGTAGTTCTCATGGTGACTTTGAAATGTAGAACAGCAATTAAAGCATGACTCTGTTCCTTGGTTGGTAATGTGTATTACTTATATACTAGGTGTAGTCCTCATGGTGATTTTGAGATATAGAAGAGCAATTAAAGCATGACTCTGTTCCTTGGTTGGTAATGTGTATTACTTATATACTAGGTGTAGTCCTCATGGTGATTTTGAGATGTAGAACAGCAATTAAAGCATGACTCTGTTCCTTGGTTGGTAATGTGTATTACTTATATACTAGGTGTAGTCCTCATGTTGACTTTGAGATGTAGAACAACAATTAAAGCATGACTCTGTTCCTTGGTTGGTAATGTGTATTACTTATATACTAGGTGTAGTCCTCATGGTGATTTTGAGATGTAGAACAGCAATGAAAGCATGACTCTGTTCCTTGGTTGGTAATGTGTATTACTTATATACTAGGTGTAGTCCTCATGGGGACTTTGAGATGTAGAGCAGCAATTAAAGCACGACTGTTCCTTGGTTGGTAATGTGTATCACTTATATACTAGGTGTAGTCCTCATGGTGACTTTGAGATGTAGAACAGCAATTAAAGCATGACTCTGTTCCTTGGTTGGTAATGTGTATTACCTATATACTAGGTGTAGTCCTCATGGTGATTTTGAGATGTAGAACAGCAATTAAAGCATGACTCTGTTCCTTGGTTGGTAATGTGTATTACTTATATACTAGGTGTAGTCCTCATGGTGACTTTGAGATGTAGAGCAGCAATTAAAGCATGACTCTGTTCCTTGGTTGGTAATGTGTATTACTTATATACTAGGTGTAGTCCTCATGGTGACTTTGAGATGTAGAACAGCAATTAAAGCATGACTCTGTTCCTTGGTTGGTAATGTGTATTACTTATATACTAGGTGTAGTCCTCATGGTGACTTTGAGATGTAGAACAGCAATCAAAGCATGGCACTGTTCCTTGGTTGGTAATGTGTATTACTTATATACTAGGTGTAGTCCTCATGGTGACTGAGATGTAGAACAACAATCAAAGCATGGCACTGTTCCTTGGTTGGTAATGTGTATTACTTATATACTAGGTGTAGTCCTCATGGTGACTTTGAGATGTAGAACAGCAATCAAAGCATGGCACTGTTCCTTGGTTGGTAATGTGTATTACTTATATACTAGGTGTAGTCCTCGTGGTGACTTTGAGATGTAGAACAGCAATTAAAGCACGACTCTGTTCCTTGGTTGGTAATGTGTATTACTTATATACTAGGTGTAGTCCTCATGGTGACTTTGAGATGTAGAACAGCAATTAAAGCACAACTCTGTTCCTTGGTTGGTAATGTGTATTACTTATATACTAGGTGTAGTCCTCGTGGTGACTTTGAGATGTAGAACAGCAATCAAAGCATGGCACTGGTCCTTGGTTGGTAATGTGTATTACTTATATACTAGGTGTAGTCCTCATGGTGATTTTGAGATGTAGAACAGCAATTAAAGCATGACTCTGTTCCTTGGTTGGTAATGTGTATTACTTATATACTAGGTGTAGTCCTCATGGTGACTTTGAGATGTAGAACAGCAATCAAAGCATGGCACTGGTCCTTGGTTGGTAATGTGTATTACTTATATACTAGGTGTAGTCCTCATGGTGACTGAGATGTAGAACAACAATCAAAGCATGGCACTGTTCCTTGGTTGGTAATGTGTATTACTTATATACTAGGTGTAGTCCTCGTGGTGACTTTGAGATGTAGAACAACAATCAAAGCATGGCACTGTTCCTTGGTTGGTAATGTGTATTACTTATATACTAGGTGTAGTCCTCATGGTGACCGAAATGGAGAACAGCAATCAAAGCATGGCACTGGTCCTTGGTTGGTAATGTGTATTACTTATATACTAGGTGTAGTTCTCATGGTGACTTTGAGATGTAGAACAACAATCAAAGCATGGCACTGGTCCTTGGTTGGTAATGTGTATTACTTATATACTAGGTGTAGTCCTCATGGTGACTTTGAGATGTAGAACAGCAATTAAAGCATGACTCTGTTCCTTGGTTGGTAATGTGTATTACTTATATACTAGGTGTAGTCCTCATGGTGATTTTGAGATATAGAAGAGCAATTAAAGCATGACTCTGTTCCTTGGTTGGTAATGTGTATTACTTATATACTAGGTGTAGTCCTCATGGTGATTTTGAGATGTAGAAGAGCAATTAAAGCATGACTCTGTTCCTTGGTTGGTAATGTGTATTACTTATATACTAGGTGTACTCCTCATGTTGACTTTGAGATGTAGAACAACAATTAAAGCATGACTCTGTTCCTTGGTTGGTAATGTGTATTACTTATATACTAGGTGTAGTCCTCATGGTGATTTTGAGATGTAGAACAGCAATGAAAGCATGACTCTGTTCCTTGGTTGGTAATGTGTATTACTTATATACTAGGTGTAGTCCTCATGGGGACTTTGAGATGTAGAGCAGCAATTAAAGCACGACTGTTCCTTGGTTGGTAATGTGTATCACTTATATACTAGGTGTAGTCCTCATGGTGACTTTGAGATGTAGAACAGCAATTAAAGCATGACTCTGTTCCTTGGTTGGTAATGTGTATTACCTATATACTAGGTGTAGTCCTCATGGTGATTTTGAGATGTAGAACAGCAATTAAAGCATGACTCTGTTCCTTGGTTGGTAATGTGTATTACTTATATACTAGGTGTAGTCCTCATGGTGACTTTGAGATGTAGAGCAGCAATTAAAGCATGACTCTGTTCCTTGGTTGGTAATGTGTATTACTTATATACTAGGTGTAGTCCTCATGGTGACTTTGAGATGTAGAACAGCAATTAAAGCATGACTCTGTTCCTTGGTTGGTAATGTGTATTACTAATATACTAGGTGTAGTCCTCATGGTGACTTTGAGATGTAGAACAGCAATCAAAGCATGGCACTGTTCCTTGGTTGGTAATGTGTATTACTTATATACTAGGTGTAGTCCTCATGGTGACTGAGATGTAGAACAACAATCAAAGCATGGCACTGTTCCTTGGTTGGTAATGTGTATTACTTATATACTAGGTGTAGTCCTCATGGTGACTTTGAGATGTAGAACAGCAATCAAAGCATGGCACTGTTCCTTGGTTGGTAATGTGTATTACTTATATACTAGGTGTAGTCCTCGTGGTGACTTTGAGATGTAGAACAGCAATTAAAGCACGACTCTGTTCCTTGGTTGGTAATGTGTATTACTTATATACTAGGTGTAGTCCTCATGGTGACTTTGAGATGTAGAACAGCAATTAAAGCACAACTCTGTTCCTTGGTTGGTAATGTGTATTACTTATATACTAGGTGTAGTCCTCATGGTGACTTTGAGATGTAGAACAACAATTAAAGCACGACTCTGTTCCTTGGTTGGTAATGTGTATTACTTATATACTAGGTGTAGTCCTCATGGTGACTTTGAGATGTAGCACAACAATTAAAGCATGACTCTGTTCCTTGGTTGGTAATGTGTATTACTTATATACTAGGTGTAGTCCTCATGGTGACTTTGAGATGTAGAACAACAATTAAAGCATGACTCTGTTCCTTGGTTGGTAATGTGTATTACTTATATACTAGGTGTAGTTCGCATGGTGACTGAGATGTAGAACAGCAATAAAAGCATGGTACTGGTCCTTGGTTGGTAATGTGTATTACTTATATACTAGGTGTAGTCCTCATGGTGACTGAGATGTAGAACAACAATCAAAGCATGGCACTGTTCCTTGGTTGGTAATGTGTATTACTTATATACTAGGTGTAGTCCTCATGGTGACTTTGAGATGTAGAACAACAATCAAAGCATGGCACTGTTCCTTGGTTGGTAATGTGTATTACTTATATACTAGGTGTAGTCCTCGTGGTGACTTTGAGATGTAGAACAGCAATCAAAGCATGGCACTGGTCCTTGGTTGGTAATGTGTATTACTTATATACTAGGTGTAGTCCTCATGGTGATTTTGAGATGTAGAACAGCAATTAAAGCATGACTCTGTTCCTTGGTTGGTAATGTGTATTACTTATATACTAGGTGTAGTCCTCATGGTGACTTTGAGATGTAGAACAGCAATTAAAGCACGACTCTGTTCCTTGGTTGGTAATGTGTATTACTTATATACTAGGTGTAGTCCTCATGGTGACTTTGAGATGTAGAACAACAATTAAAGCATGACTCTGTTCCTTGGTTGGTAATGTGTATTACTTATATACTAGGTGTAGTTCTCATGGTGACTTTGAGATGTAGAACAACAATTAAAGCATGACTCTGTTCCTTGGTTGGTAATGTGTATTACTTATATACTAGGTGTAGTTCTCATGGTGACTTTGAGATGTAGAACAGCAATCAAAGCATGGCACTGGTCCTTGGTTGGTAATGTGTATTACTTATATACTAGGTGTAGTCCTCATGGTGACTGAGATGTAGAACAACAATCAAAGCATGGCACTGTTCCTTGGTTGGTAATGTGTATTACTTATATACTAGGTGTAGTCCTCGTGGTGACTTTGAGATGTAGAACAACAATCAAAGCATGGCACTGTTCCTTGGTTGGTAATGTGTATTACTTATATACTAGGTGTAGTCCTCATGGTGACTGAAATGGAGAACAGCAATCAAAGCATGGCACTGGTCCTTGGTTGGTAATGTGTATTACTTATATACTAGGTGTAGTTCTCATGGTGACTTTGAGATGTAGAACAACAATCAAAGCATGGCACTGGTCCTTGGTTGGTAATGTGTATTACTTATATACTAGGTGTAGTCCTCATGGTGATTTTGAGATATAGAAGAGCAATTAAAGCATGACTCTGTTCCTTGGTTGGTAATGTGTATTACTTATATACTAGGTGTAGTCCTCATGGTGATTTTGAGATGTAGAACAGCAATTAAAGCATGACTCTGTTCCTTGGTTGGTAATGTGTATTACTTATATACTAGGTGTAGTCCTCATGTTGACTTTGAGATGTAGAACAGCAATTAAAGCATGACTCTGTTCCTTGGTTGGTAATGTGTATTACTTATATACTAGGTGTAGTCCTCATGGTGATTTTGAGATGTAGAACAGCAATGAAAGCATGACTCTGTTCCTTGGTTGGTAATGTGTATTACTTATATACTAGGTGTAGTCCTCATGGGGACTTTGAGATGTAGAGCAGCAATTAAAGCACGACTGTTCCTTGGTTGGTAATGTGTATCACTTATATACTAGGTGTAGTCCTCATGGTGACTTTGAGATGTAGAACAGCAATTAAAGCACAACTCTGTTCCTTGGTTGGTAATGTGTATTACTTATATACTAGGTGTAGTCCTCATGGTGACTTTGAGATGTAGAACAACAATTAAAGCACGACTCTGTTCCTTGGTTGGTAATGTGTATTACTTATATACTAGGTGTAGTCCTCATGGTGACTTTGAGATGTAGCACAACAATTAAAGCATGACTCTGTTCCTTGGTTGGTAATGTGTATTACTTATATACTAGGTGTAGTCCTCATGGTGACTTTGAGATGTAGAACAACAATTAAAGCATGAGTCTGTTCCTTGGTTGGTAATGTGTATTACTTATATACTAGGTGTAGTTCTCATGGTGACTGAGATGTAGAACAGCAATCAAAGCATGGCACTGGTCCTTGGTTGGTAATGTGTATTACTTATATACTAGGTGTAGTCCTCATGGTGACTGAGATGTAGAACAACAATCAAAGCATGGCACTGTTCCTTGGTTGGTAATGTGTATTACTTATATACTAGGTGTAGTCCTCATGGTGATTTTGAGATGTAGAACAGCAATTAAAGCATGACTCTGTTCCTTGGTTGGTAATGTGTATTACTTATATACTAGGTGTAGTCCTCATGGTGACTTTGAGATGTAGAACAACAATTAAAGCACGACTCTGTTCCTTGGTTGGTAATGTGTATTACTTATATACTAGGTGTAGTCCTCATGGTGACTTTGAGATGTAGCACAACAATTAAAGCATGACTCTGTTCCTTGGTTGGTAATGTGTATTACTTATATACTAGGTGTAGTCCTCATGGTGACTTTGAGATGTAGAACAACAACTAAAGCATGACTCTGTTCCTTGGTTGGTAATGTGTAATACTTATATACTAGGTGTAGTTCTCATGGTGACTGAGATGTAGAACAGCAATCAAAGCATGGCACTGGTCCTTGGTTGGTAATGTGTATTACTTATATACTAGGTGTAGTCCTCATGGTGACTGAGATGTAGAACAACAATCAAAGCATGGCACTGTTCCTTGGTTGGTAATGTGTATTACTTATATACTAGGTGTAGTCCTCATGGTGACTTTGAGATGTAGAACAACAATCAAAGCATGGCACTGTTCCTTGGTTGGTAATGTGTATTACTTATATACTAGGTGTAGTCCTCATGGTGACTTTGAGATGTAGAACAACAATTAAAGCATGACTCTGTTCCTTGGTTGGTAATGTGTATTACTTATATACTAGGTGTAGTCCTCGTGGTGACTTTGAGATGTAGAACAACAATCAAAGCATGGCACTGTTCCTTGGTTGGTAATGTGTATTACTTATATACTAGGTGTAGTCCTCGTGGTGACTTTGAGATGTAGAACAGCAATCAAAGCATGGCACTGGTCCTTGGTTGGTAATGTGTATTACTTATATACTAGGTGTAGTTCTCATGGTGACTTTGAGATGTAGAACAACAATCAAAGCATGGCACTGGTCCTTGGTTGGTAATGTGTATTACTTATATACTAGGTGTAGTCCTCATGGTGACTTTGAGATGTAGAACAGCAATTAAAGCATGACTCTGTTCCTTGGTTGGTAATGTGTATTACTTATATACTAGGTGTAGTCCTCATGGTGATTTTGAGATGTAGAAGAGCAATTAAAGCATGACTCTGTTCCTTGGTTGGTAATGTGTATTACTTATATACTAGGTGTAGTCCTCATGGTGACTTTGAGATGTAGAACAGCAATTAAAGCATGACTCTGTTCCTTGGTTGGTAATGTGTATTACTTATATACTAGGTGTAGTCCTCATGGTGATTTTGAGATGTAGAACAGCAATTAAAGCATGACTCTGTTCCTTGGTTGGTAATGTGTATTACTTATATACTAGGTGTAGTCCTCATGGTGACTTTGAGATGTAGAACAGCAATTAAAGCATGACTCTGTTCCTTGGTTGGTAATGTGTATTACTTATATACTAGGTGTAGTCCTCATGGTGATTTTGAGATGTAGAACAGCAATTAAAGCATGACTCTGTTCCTTGGTTGGTAATGTGTATTACTTATATACTAGGTGTAGTCCTCATGGTAACTTTGAGATGTAGAGCAGCAATTAAAGCATGACTCTGTTCCTTGATTGGTAATGTGTATTACTTATATACTAGGTGTAGTCCTCATGGTGATTTTGAGATGTAGAACAGCAATTAAAGCATGACTCTGTTCCTTGGTTGGTAATGTGTATTACTTATATACTAGGTGTAGTCCTCATGGTGACTTTGAGATGTAGAACAGCAATTAAAGCATGACTCTGTTCCTTGGTTGGTAATGTGTATTACTTATATACTAGGTGTAGTCCTCATGGTGACTTTGAGATGTAGAACAACAATCAAAGCATGGCACTGTTCCTTGGTTGGTAATGTGTGTTACTTATATACTAGGTGTAGTCCTCATGGTGACTGAGATGTAGAACAACAATCAAAGCATGGCACTGTTCCTTGGTTGGTAATGTGTATTACTTATATACTAGGTGTAGTCCTCATGGTGACTTTGAGATGTAGAACAGCAATCAAAGCATGGCACTGTTCCTTGGTTGGTAATGTGTATTACTTATATACTAGGTGTAGTCCTCATGGTGACTTTGAGATGTAGAACAGCAATTAAAGCACAACTCTGTTCCTTGGTTGGTAATGTGTATTACTTATATACTAGGTGTAGTCCTCATGGTGACTTTGAGATGTAGAACAACAATTAAAGCATGACTCTGTTCCTTGGTTGGTAATGTGTATTACTTATATACTAGGTGTAGTTCTCATGGTGACTGAGATGTAGAACAGCAATCAAAGCATGGCACTGGTCCTTGGTTGGTAATGTGTATTACTTATATACTAGGTGTAGTCCTCATGGTGACTGAGATGTAGAACAACAATCAAAGCATGGCACTGTTCTTTGGTTGGTAATGTGTATTACTTATATACTAGGTGTAGTCCTCATGGTGACTTTGAGATGTAGAACAACAATCAAAGCATGGCACTGTTCCTTGGTTGGTAATGTGTATTACTTATATACTAGGTGTAGTCCTCGTGGTGACTTTGAGATGTAGAACAGCAATCAAAGCATGGCACTGGTCCTTGGTTGGTAATGTGTATTACTTATATACTAGGTGTAGTTCTCATGGTGACTTTGAGATGTAGAACAGCAATCAAAGCATGGCACTGGTCCTTGGTTGGTAATGTGTATTACTTATATACTAGGTGTAGTCCTCATGGTGACTTTGAGATGTAGAAGAGCAATTAAAGCATGACTCTGTTCCTTGGTTGGTAATGTGTATTACTTATATACTAGGTGTAGTCCTCATGGTGATTTTGAGATGTAGAACAGCAATTAAAGCATGACTCTGTTCCTTGGTTGGTAATGTGTATTACTTATATACTAGGTGTAGTCCTCATGGTGACTTTGAGATGTAGAACAGCAATTAAAGCATGACTCTGTTCCTTGGTTGGTAATGTGTATTACTTATATACTAGGTGTAGTCCTCATGGTGACTGAAATGGAGAACAGCAATCAAAGCATGGCACTGGTCCTTGGTTGGTAATGTGTATTACTTATATACTAGGTGTAGTTCTCATGGTGACTTTGAGATGTAGAACAACAATCAAAGCATGGCACTGGTCCTTGGTTGGTAATGTGTATTACTTATATACTAGGTGTAGTCCTCATGGTGACTTTGAGATGTAGAACAGCAATTAAAGCATGACTCTGTTCCTTGGTTGGTAATGTGTATTACTTATATACTAGGTGTAGTCCTCATGGTGATTTTGAGATGTAGAAGAGCAATTAAAGCATGACTCTGTTCCTTGGTTGGTAATGTGTATTACTTATATACTAGGTGTAGTCCTCATGGTGACTTTGAGATGTAGAACAGCAATTAAAGCATGACTCTGTTCCTTGGTTGGTAATGTGTATTACTTATATACTAGGTGTAGTCCTCATGGTGATTTTGAGATGTAGAACAGCAATTAAAGCATGACTCTGTTCCTTGGTTGGTAATGTGTATTACTTATATACTAGGTGTAGTCCTCATGGTGACTTTGAGATGTAGAACAGCAATTAAAGCATGACTCTGTTCCTTGGTTGGTAATGTGTATTACTTATATACTAGGTGTAGTCCTCATGGTGATTTTGAGATGTAGAACAACAATTAAAGCATGACTCTGTTCCTTGGTTGGTAATGTGTTTTACTTATATACTAGGTGTAGTCCTCATGGTGACTTTGAGATGTAGAGCAGCAATTAAAGCATGACTCTGTTCCTTGGTTGGTAATGTGTATTACTTATATACTAGGTGTAGTCCTCATGGTGATTTTGAGATGTAGAACAGCAATTAAAGCATGACTCTGTTCCTTGGTTGGTAATGTGTATTACTTATATACTAGGTGTAGTCCTCATGGTGACTTTGAGATGTAGAACAGCAATTAAAGCATGACTCTGTTCCTTGGTTGGTAATGTGTATTACTTATATACTAGGTGTAGTCCTCATGGTGACTTTGAGATGTAGAACAGCAATTAAAGCATGACTCTGTTCCTTGGTTGGTAATGTGTATTACTTATATACTAGGTGTAGTCCTCATGGTGATTTTGAGATGTAGAACAGCAATTAAAGCATGCAACTGGTCCTTGGTTGGTAATGTGTATTACTTATATACTAGGTGTAGTCCTCATGGTGACTTTGAGATGTAGAACAGCAATTAAAGCATGACTCTGTTCCTTGGTTGGTAATGTGTATTACTTATATACTAGGTGTAGTCCTCATGGTGATTTTGAGATGTAGAAGAGCAATTAAAGCATGACTCTGTTCCTTGGTTGGTAATGTGTATTACTTATATACTAGGTGTAGTCCTCATGGTGACTTTGAGATGTAGAACAGCAATTAAAGCATGACTCTGTTCCTTGGTTGGTAATGTGTATTACTTATATACTAGGTGTAGTCCTCATGGTGATTTTGAGATGTAGAACAGCAATTAAAGCATGACTCTGTTCCTTGGTTGGTAATGTGTATTACTTATATACTAGGTGTAGTCCTCATGGTGACTTTGAGATGTAGAACAGCAATTAAAGCATGACTCTGTTCCTTGGTTGGTAATGTGTATTACTTATATACTAGGTGTAGTCCTCATGGTGATTTTGAGATGTAGAACAACAATTAAAGCAAGACTCTGTTCCTTGGTTGGTAATGTGTTTTACTTATATACTAGGTGTAGTCCTCATGGTGACTTTGAGATGTAGAGCAGCAATTAAAGCATGACTCTGTTCCTTGGTTGGTAATGTGTATTACTTATATACTAGGTGTAGTCCTCATGGTGATTTTGAGATGTAGAACAGCAATTAAAGCATGACTCTGTTCCTTGGTTGGTAATGTGTATTACTTATATACTAGGTGTAGTCCTCATGGTGACTTTGAGATGTAGAACAGCAATTAAAGCATGACTCTGTTCCTTGGTTGGTAATGTGTATTACTTATATACTAGGTGTAGTCCTCATGGTGACTTTGAGATGTAGAACAGCAATTAAAGCATGACTCTGTTCCTTGGTTGGTAATGTGTATTACTTATATACTAGGTGTAGTCCTCATGGTGATTTTGAGATGTAGAACAGCAATTAAAGCATGACTCTGTTCCTTGGTTGGTAATGTGTATTACTTATATACTAGGTGTAGTCCTCATGGTGACTTTGAGATGTAGAGCAGCAATTAAAGCATGACTCTGTTCCTTGGTTGGTAATGTGTATTACTTATATACTAGGTGTAGTCCTCATGGTGATTTTGAGATGTAGAACAGCAATTAAAGCATGACTCTGTTCCTTGGTTGGTAATGTGTATTACTTATATACTAGGTGTAGTCCTCATGGTGACTTTGAGATGTAGAACAGCAATTAAAGCATGACTCTGTTCCTTGGTTGGTAATGTGTATTACTTATATACTAGGTGTAGTCCTCATGGTGACTTTGAGATGTAGAACAGCAATCAAAGCATGGCACTGTTCCTTGGTTGGTAATGTGTGTTACTTATATACTAGGTGTAGTCCTCATGGTGACTGAGATGTAGAACAACAATCAAAGCATGGCACTGTTCCTTGGTTGGTAATGTGTATTACTTATATACTAGGTGTAGTCCTCATGGTGACTTTGAGATGTAGAACAGCAATCAAAGCATGGCACTGTTCCTTGGTTGGTAATGTGTATTACTTATATACTAGGTGTAGTCCTCATGGTGACTTTGAGATGTAGAACAGCAATTAAAGCACAACTCTGTTCATTGGTTGGTAATGTGTATTACTTATATACTAGGTGTAGTCCTCATGGTGACTTTGAGATGTAGAACAACAATTAAAGCATGACTCTGTTCCTTGGTTGGTAATGTGTATTACTTATATACTAGGTGTAGTTCTCATGGTGACTGAGATGTAGAACAGCAATCAAAGCATGGCACTGGTCCTTGGTTGGTAATGTGTATTACTTATATACTAGGTGTAGTCCTCATGGTGACTGAGATGTAGAACAACAATCAAAGCATGGCACTGTTCCTTGGTTGGTAATGTGTATTACTTATATACTAGGTGTAGTCCTCATGGTGACTTTGAGATGTAGAACAACAACCAAAGCATGGCACTGTTCCTTGGTTGGTAATGTGTATTACTTATATACTAGGTGTAGTCCTCGTGGTGACTTTGAGATGTAGAAGAGCAATTAAAGCATGACTCTGTTCCTTGGTTGGTAATGTGTATTACTTATATACTAGGTGTAGTCCTCATGGTGACTTTGAGATGTAGAACAACAATTAAAGCATGACTCTGTTCCTTGGTTGGTAATGTGTATTACTTATATACTAGGTGTAGTCCTCATGGTGACTTTGAGATGTAGAACAACAATTAAAGCATGACTCTGTTCCTTGGTTGGTAATGTGTATTACTTATATACTAGGTGTAGTTCTCATGGTGACTGAGATGTAGAACAGCAATCAAAGCATGGCACTGGTCCTTGGTTGGTAATGTGTATTACTTATATACTAGGTGTAGTCCTCATGGTGACTGAGATGTAGAACAACAATCAAAGCATGGCACTGTTCCTTGGTTGGTAATGTGTATTACTTATATACTAGGTGTAGTCCTCATGGTGACTGAAATGTAGAACAGCAATCAAAGCATGGCACTGGTCCTTGGTTGGTAATGTGTATTACTTATATACTAGGTATAGTTCTCATGGTGACTTTGAGATGTAGAACAACAATCAAAGAATGGCACTGGTCCTTGGTTGGTAATGTGTATTACTTATATACTAGGTGTAGTCCTCATGGTGACTTTGAGATGTAGAACAGCAATTAAAGCATGACTCTGTTCCTTGGTTGGTAATGTGTATTACTTATATACTAGGTGTAGTCCTCATGGTGATTTTGAGATGTAGAACAGCAATTAAAGCATGACTCTGTTCCTTGGTTGGTAATGTGTATTACTTATATACTAGGTGTAGTCCTCATGGTGACTTTGAGATGTAGAACAGCAATTAAAGCATGACTCTGTTCCTTGGTTGGTAATGTGTATTACTTATATACTAGGTGTAGTCCTCATGGTGATTTTGAGATGTAGAACAGCAATTAAAGCATGACTCTGTTCCTTGGTTGGTAATGTGTATTACTTATATACTAGGTGTAGTCCTCATGGTGACTTTGAGATGTAGAACAGCAATTAAAGCATGACTCTGTTCCTTGGTTGGTAATGTGTATTACTTATATACTAGGTGTAGTCCTCATGGTGATTTTGAGATGTAGAACAGCAATGAAAGCATGACTCTGTTCCTTGGTTGGTAATGTGTATTACTTATATACTAGGTGTAGTCCTCATGGTGACTTTGAGATGTAGAGCAGCAATTAAAGCATGACTCTGTTCCTTGGTTGGTAATGTGTATTACTTATATACTAGGTGTAGTCCTCATGGTGATTTTGAGATGTAGAACAGCAATTAAAGCATGACTCTGTTCCTTGGTTGGTAATGTGTATTACTTATATACTAGGTGTAGTCCTCATGGTGACTTTGAGATGTAGAACAACAATTAAAGCATGACTCTGTTCCTTGGTTGGTAATGTGTATTACTTATATACTAGGTGTAGTTCTCATGGTGACTGAGATGTAGAACAGCAATCAAAGCATGGCACTGGTCCTTGGTTGGTAATGTGTATTACTTATATACTAGGTGTAGTCCTCATGGTGACTTTGAGATGTAGAACAGCAATTAAAGCATGACTCTGTTCCTTGGTTGGTAATGTGTATTACTTATATACTAGGTGTAGTCCTCATGGTGATTTTGAGATGTAGAACAGCAATTAAAGCATGACTCTGTTCCTTGGTTGGTAATGTGTATTACTTATATACTAGGTGTAGTCCTCATGGTGACTTTGAGATGTAGAGCAGCAATTAAAGCATGACTCTGTTCCTTGGTTGGTAATGTGTATTACTTATATACTAGGTGTAGTCCTCATGGTGATTTTGAGATGTAGAACAGCAATTAAAGCATGACTCTGTTCCTTGGTTGGTAAAGTGTATTACTTATATACTAGGTGTAGTCCTCATGGTGACTTTGAGATGTAGAACAGCAATTAAAGCATGACTCTGTTCCTTGGTTGGTAATGTGTATTACTTATATACTAGGTGTAGTCCTCATGGTGACTTTGAGATGTAGAACAGCAATCAAAGCATGGCACTGTTCCTTGGTTGGTAATGTGTGTTACTTATATACTAGGTGTAGTCCTCATGGTGACTGAGATGTAGAACAACAATCAAAGCATGGCACTGTTCCTTGGTTGGTAATGTGTATTACTTATATACTAGGTGTAGTTCTCATGGTGACTTTGAGATGTAGAACAACAATCAAAGCATGGCACTGGTCCTTGGTTGGTAATGTGTATTACTTATATACTAGGTGTAGTCCTCATGGTGACTTTGAGATGTAGAACAGCAATTAAAGCATGACTCTGTTCCTTGGTTGGTAATGTGTATTACTTATATACTAGGTGTAGTCCTCATGGTGATTTTGAGATGTAGAAGAGCAATTAAAGCATGACTCTGTTCCTTGGTTGGTAATGTGTATTACTTATATACTAGGTGTAGTCCTCATGGTGACTTTGAGATGTAGAACAGCAATTAAAGCATGACTCTGTTCCTTGGTTGGTAATGTGTATTACTTATATACTAGGTGTAGTCCTCATGGTGACTTTGAGATGTAGAACAGCAATTAAAGCATGACTCTGTTCCTTGGTTGGTAATGTGTATTACTTATATACTAGGTGTAGTCCTCATGGTGACTTTGAGATGTAGAACAGCAATTAAAGCATGACTCTGTTCCTTGGTTGGTAATGTGTATTACTTATATACTAGGTGTAGTCCTCATGGTGATTTTGAGATGTAGAACAGCAATTAAAGCATGACTCTGTTCCTTGGTTGGTAATGTGTATTACTTATATACTAGGTGTAGTCCTCATGGTGACTTTGAGATGTAGAGCAGCAATTAAAGCATGACTCTGTTCCTTGGTTGGTAATGTGCATTACTTATATACTAGGTGTAGTCCTCATGGTGATTTTGAGATGTAGAACAGCAATTAAAGCATGACTCTGTTCCTTGGTTGGTAATGTGTATTACTTATATACTAGGTGTAGTCCTCATGGTGACTTTGAGATGTAGAACAGCAATTAAAGCATGACTCTGTTCCTTGGTTGGTAATGTGTATTACTTATATACTAGGTGTAGTCCTCATGGTGACTTTGAGATGTAGAACAGCAATCAAAGCATGGCACTGTTCCTTGGTTGGTAATGTGTGTTACTTATATACTAGGTGTAGTCCTCATGGTGACTGAGATGTAGAACAACAATCAAAGCATGGCACTGTTCCTTGGTTGGTAATGTGTATTACTTATATACTAGGTGTAGTCCTCATGGTGACTTTGAGATGTAGAACAGCAATCAAAGCATGGCACTGTTCCTTGGTTGGTAATGTGTATTACTTATATACTAGGTGTAGTCCTCATGGTGACTTTGAGATGTAGAACAGCAATTAAAGCACAACTCTGTTCATTGGTTGGTAATGTGTATTACTTATATACTAGGTGTAGTCCTCATGGTGACTTTGAGATGTAGAACAACAATTAAAGCATGACTCTGTTCCTTGGTTGGTAATGTGTATTACTTATATACTAGGTGTAGTTCTCATGGTGACTGAGATGTAGAAC
The DNA here is from genome assembly GCA_963383655.1 of Bathymodiolus septemdierum. Taxonomy (NCBI): domain Eukaryota; kingdom Metazoa; phylum Mollusca; class Bivalvia; order Mytilida; family Modiolidae; genus Bathymodiolus; species Bathymodiolus septemdierum. The sequence continues at coordinate 15,132,888 of OY726524.1, read as the reverse complement.
AGCAATCAAAGCATGGCACTGGTCCTTGGTTGGTAATGTGTATTACTTATATACTAGGTGTAGTCCTCATGGTGACTGAGATGTAGAACAACAATCAAAGCATGGCACTGTTCCTTGGTTGGTAATGTGTATTACTTATATACTAGGTGTAGTCCTCATGGTGACTTTGAGATGTAGAACAACAATCAAAGCATGGCACTGTTCCTTGGTTGGTAATGTGTATTACTTATATACTAGGTGTAGTCCTCGTGGTGACTTTGAGATGTAGAACAGCAATCAAAGCATGGCACTGGTCCTTGGTTGGTAATGTGTATTACTTATATACTAGGTGTAGTTCTCATGGTGACTTTGAGATGTAGAACAGCAATCAAAGCATGGCACTGGTCCTTGGTTGGTAATGTGTATTACTTATATACTAGGTGTAGTCCTCATGGTGACTTTGAGATGTAGAAGAGCAATTAAAGCATGACTCTGTTCCTTGGTTGGTAATGTGTATTACTTATATACTAGGTGTAGTCCTCATGGTGACTTTGAGATGTAGAACAGCAATTAAAGCACGACTCTGTTCCTTGGTAGGTAATGTGTATTACTTATATACTAGGTGTAGTCCTCATGGTGACTTTGAGATGTAGAACAACAATTAAAGCATGACTCTGTTCCTTGGTTGGTAATGTGTATTACTTATATACTAGGTGTAGTCCTCATGGTGACTTTGAGATGTAGAACAACAATTAAAGCATGACTCTGTTCCTTGGTTGGTAATGTGTATTACTTATATACTAGGTGTAGTTCTCATGGTGACTGAGATGTAGAACAGCAATCAAAGCATGGCACTGGTCCTTGGTTGGTAATGTGTATTACTTATATACTAGGTGTAGTCCTCATGGTGACTGAGATGTAGAACAACAATCAAAGCATGGCACTGTTCCTTGGTTGGTAATGTGTATTACTTATATACTAGGTGTAGTCCTCATGGTGACTGAAATGTAGAACAGCAATCAAAGCATGGCACTGGTCCTTGGTTGGTAATGTGTATTACTTATATACTAGGTATAGTTCTCATGGTGACTTTGAGATGTAGAACAACAATCAAAGCATGGCACTGGTCCTTGGTTGGTAATGTGTATTACTTATATACTAGGTGTAGTCCTCATGGTGACTTTGAGATGTAGAACAGCAATTAAAGCATGACTCTGTTCCTTGGTTGGTAATGTGTATTACTTATATACTAGGTGTAGTCCTCATGGTGATTTTGAGATGTAGAACAGCAATTAAAGCATGACTCTGTTCCTTGGTTGGTAATGTGTATTACTTATATACTAGGTGTAGTCCTCATGGTGACTTTGAGATGTAGAACAGCAATTAAAGCATGACTCTGTTCCTTGGTTGGTAATGTGTATTACTTATATACTAGGTGTAGTCCTCATGGTGATTTTGAGATGTAGAACAGCAATGAAAGCATGACTCTGTTCCTTGGTTGGTAATGTGTATTACTTATATACTAGGTGTAGTCCTCATGGTGACTTTGAGATGTAGAGCAGCAATTAAAGCATGACTCTGTTCCTTGGTTGGTAATGTGTATTACTTATATACTAGGTGTAGTCCTCATGGTGATTTTGAGATGTAGAACAGCAATTAAAGCATGACTCTGTTCCTTGGTTGGTAATGTGTATTACTTATATACTAGGTGTAGTCCTCATGGTGACTTTGAGATGTAGAACAACAATTAAAGCATGACTCTGTTCCTTGGTTGGTAATGTGTATTACTTATATACTAGGTGTAGTTCTCATGGTGACTGAGATGTAGAACAGCAATCAAAGCATGGCACTGGTCCTTGGTTGGTAATGTGTATTACTTATATACTAGGTGTAGTCCTCATGGTCACTGAGATGTAGAACAACAATCAAAGCATGGCACTGTTCCTTGGTTGGTAATGTGTATTACTTATATACTAGGTGTAGTCCTCATGGTGACTTTGAGATGTAGAACAACAATCAAAGCATGGCACTGTTCCTTGGTTGGTAATGTGTATTACTTGTATACTAGGTGTAGTCCTCGTGGTGACTTTGAGATGTAGAACAGCAATCAAAGCATGGCACTGGTCCTTGGTTGGTAATGTGTATTACTTATATACTAGGTGTAGTTCTCATGGTGACTTTGAGATGTAGAACAGCAATCAAAGCATGGCACTGGTCCTTGGTTGGTAATGTGTATTACTTATATACTAGGTGTAGTCCTCATGGTGACTTTGAGATGTAGAAGAGCAATTAAAGCATGACTCTGTTCCTTGGTTGGTAATGTGTATTACTTATACATTAGGTGTAGTCCTCATGGTGATTTTGAGATGTAGAAGAGCAATTAAAGCATGACTCTGTTCCTTGGTTGGTAATGTGTATTACTTATATACTAGGTGTAGTCCTCATGGTGACTGAAATGGAGAACAGCAATCAAAGCATGGCACTGGTCCTTGGTTGGTAATGTGTATTACTTATATACTAGGTGTAGTTCTCATGGTGACTTTGAGATGTAGAACAACAATCAAAGCATGGCACTGGTCCTTGGTTGGTAATCTGTATTACTTATATACTAGGTGTAGTCCTCATGGTGACTTTGAGATGTAGAACAGCAATTAAAGCATGACTCTATTCCTTGGTTGGTAATGTGTATTACTTATATACTAGGTGTAGTCCTCATGTCGATTTTGAGATGTAGAAGAGCAATTAAAGCATGACTCTGTTTCTTTGTTGGTAATGTGTATTACTTATATACTAGGTGTAGTCCTCATGGTGACTTTGAGATGTAGAACAGCAATTAAAGCATGACTCTGTTCCTTGGTTGGTAATGTGTATTACTTATATACTAGGTGTAGTCCTCATGGTGATTTTGAGATGTAGAACAGCAATTAAAGCATGACTCTGTTCCTTGGTTGGTAATGTGTATTACTTATATACTAGGTGTAGTCCTCATGGTGACTTTGAGATGTAGAACAGCAATTAAAGCATGACTCTGTTCCTTGGTTGGTAATGTGTATTACTTATATACTAGGTGTAGTCCTCATGGTGATTTTGAGATGTAGAACAGCAATTAAAGCATGACTCTGTTCCTTGGTTGGTAATGTGTATTACTTATATACTAGGTGTAGTCCTCATGGTGACTTTGAGATGTAGAGCAGCAATTAAAGCATGACTCTGTTCCTTGGTTGGTAATGTGTATTACTTATATACTAGGTGTAGTCCTCATGGTGACCTTGAGATGTAGAACAGCAATTAAAGCATGACTCTGTTCCTTGGTTGGTAATGTGTATTACTTATATACTAGGTGTAGTCCTCATGGTGACATTGAGATGTAGAACAGCAATCAAAGCATGGCACTGTTCCTTGGTTGGTAATGTGTATTACTTATATACTAGGTGTAGTCCTCATGGTGACTGAGATGTAGAACAACAATCAAAGCATGGCACTGTTCCTTGGTTGGTAATGTGTATTACTTATATACTAGGTGTAGTCCTCATGGTGACTTTGAGATGTAGAACAGCAATCAAAGCATGGCACTGTTCCTTGGTTGGTAATGTGTATTACTTATATACTAGGTGTAGTCCTCGTGGTGACTTTGAGATGTAGAACAGCAATTAAAGCACGACTCTGTTCCTTGGTTGGTAATGTGTATTACTTATATACTAGGTGTAGTCCTCATGGTGACTTTGAGATGTAGAACAGCAATTAAAGCACAACTCTGTTCCTTGGTTGGTAATGTGTATTACTTATATACTAGGTGTAGTCCTCATGGTGACTTTGAGATGTAGAACAACAATTAAAGCACGACTCTGTTCCTTGGTTGGTAATGTGTATTACTTATATACTAGGTGTAGTCCTCATGGTGACTTTGAGATGTAGCACAACAATTAAAGCATGACTCTGTTCCTTGGTTGGTAATGTGTATTACTTATATACTAGGTGTAGTCCTCATGGTGACTTTGAGATGTAGAACAACAATTAAAGCATGACTCTGTTCCTTGGTTGGTAATGTGTATTACTTATATACTAGGTGTAGTTCGCATGGTGACTGAGATGTAGAACAGCAATAAAAGCATGGCACTGGTCCTTGGTTGGGAATGTGTATTACTTATATACTAGGTGTAGTCCTCATGGTGACTGAGATGTAGAACAACAATCAAAGCATGGCACTGTTCCTTGGTTGGTAATGTGTATTACTTATATACTAGGTGTAGTCCTCATGTTGACTTTGAGATGTAGAACAACAATCAAAGCATGGCACTGTTCCTTGGTTGGTAATGTGTATTACTTATATACTAGGTGTAGTCCTCGTGGTGACTTTGAGATGTAGAACAGCAATCAAAGCATGGCACTGGTCCTTGGTTGGTAATGTGTATTACTTATATACTAGGTGTAGTCCTCATGGTGACTTTGAGATGTAGAACAGCAATTAAAGCATGACTCTGTTCCTTGGTTGGTAATGTGTATTACTTATATAATAGGTGTAGTCCTCATGGTGACTTTGAGATGTAGAACAGCAATTAAAGCACGACTCTGTTCCTTGGTTGGTAATGTGTATTACTTATATACTAGGTGTAGTCCTCATGGTGACTTTGAGATGTAGAACAACAATTAAAGCATGACTCTGTTCCTTGGTTGGTAATGTGTATTACTTATATACTAGGTGTAGTTCTCATGGTGACTTTGAGATGTAGAACAACAATTAAAGCATGACTCTGTTCCTTGGTTGGTAATGTGTATTACTTATATACTAGGTGTAGTTCTCATGGTGACTTTGAGATGTAGAACAGCAATCAAAGCATGGCACTGGTCCTTGGTTGGTAATGTGTATTACTTATATACTAGGTGTAGTCCTCATGGTGACTGAGATGTAGAACAACAATCAAAGCATGGCACTGTTCCTTGGTTGGTAATGTGTATTACTTATATACTAGGTGTAGTCCTCGTGGTGACTTTGAGATGTAGAACAACAATCAAAGCATGGCACTGTTCCTTGGTTGGTAATGTGTATTACTTATATACTAGGTGTAGTCCTCATGGTGACTGAAATGGAGAACAGCAATCAAAGCATGGCACTGGTCCTTGGTTGGTAATGTGTATTACTTATATACTAGGTGTAGTTCTCATGGTGACTTTGAGATGTAGAACAACAATCAAAGCATGGCACTGGTCCTTGGTTGGTAATGTGTATTACTTATATACTAGGTGTAGTCCTCATGGCGATTTTGAGATGTAGAACAGCAATTAAAGCATGACTCTGTTCCTTGGTTGGTAATGTGTATTATTTATATACTAGGTGTAGTCCTCATGGTGATTTTGAGATATAGAAGAGCAATTAAAGCATGACACTGTTCCTTGGTTGGTAATGTGTATTACTTATATACTAGGTGTAGTCCTCATGGTGATTTTGAGATGTAGAAGAGCAATTAAAGCATGACTCTGTTCCTTGGTTGGTAATGTGTATTACTTATATACTAGGTGTAGTCCTCATGTTGACTTTGAGATGTAGAACAGCAATTAAAGCATGACTCTGTTCCTTGGTTGGTAATGTGTATTACTTATATACTAGGTGTAGTCCTCATGGTGATTTTGAGATGTAGAACAGCAATGAAAGCATGACTCTGTTCCTTGGTTGGTAATGTGTATTACTTATATACTAGGTGTAGTCCTCATGGGGACTTTGAGATGTAGAGCAGCAATTAAAGCACGACTGTTCCTTGGTTGGTAATGTGTATCACTTATATACTAGGTGTAGTCCTCATGGTGACTTTGAGATGTAGAACAGCAATTAAAGCACAACTCTGTTCCTTGGTTGGTAATGTGTATTACTTATATACTAGGTGTAGTCCTCATGGTGACTTTGAGATGTAGAACAACAATTAAAGCACGACTCTGTTCCTTGGTTGGTAATGTGTATTACTTATATACTAGGTGTAGTCCTCATGGTGACTTTGAGATGTAGCACAACAATTAAAGCATGACTCTGTTCCTTGGTTGGTAATGTGTATTACTTATATACTAGGTGTAGTCCTCATGGTGACTTTGAGATGTAAAACAACAATTAAAGCATGACTCTGTTCCTTGGTTGGTAATGTGTATTACTTATATACTAGGTGTAGTTCTCATGGTGACTGAGATGTAGAACAGCAATCAAAGCATGGCACTGGTCCTTGGTTGGTAATGTGTATTACTTATATACTAGGTGTAGTCCTCATGGTGACTGAGATGTAGAACAACAATCAAAGCATGGCACTGTTCCTTGGTTGGTAATGTGTATTACTTATATACTAGGTGTAGTCCTCATGGTGATTTTGAGATGTAGAACAGCAATTAAAGCATGACTCTGTTCCTTGGTTGGTAATGTGTATTACTTATATACTAGGTGTAGTCCTCATGGTGACTTTGAGATGTAGAACAACAATTAAAGCACGACTCTGTTCCTTGGTTGGTAATGTGTATTACTTATATACTAGGTGTAGTCCTCATGGTGACTTTGAGATGTAGCACAACAATTAAAGCATGACTCTGTTCCTTGGTTGGTAATGTGTATTACTTATATACTAGGTGTAGTCCTCATGGTGACTTTGAGATGTAGAACAACAATTAAAGCATGACTCTGTTCCTTGGTTGGTAATGTGTATTACTTATATACTAGGTGTAGTTCTCATGGTGACTGAGATGTAGAACAGCAATCAAAGCATGGCACTGGTCCTTGGTTGGTAATGTGTATTACTTATATACTAGGTGTAGTCCTCATGGTGACTGAGATGTAGAACAACAATCAAAGCATGGCACTGTTCCTTGGTTGGTAATGTGTATTACTTATATACTAGGTGTAGTCCTCATGGTGATTTTGAGATGTAGAACAGCAATTAAAGCATGACTCTGTTCCTTGGTTGGTAATGTGTATTACTTATATACTAGGTGTAGTCCTCATGGTGACTTTGAGATGTAGAACAACAATTAAAGCACGACTCTGTTCCTTGGTTGGTAATGTGTATTACTTATATACTAGGTGTAGTCCTCATGGTGACTTTGAGATGTAGCACAACAATTAAAGCATGACTCTGTTCCTTGGTTGGTAATGTGTATTACTTATATACTAGGTGTAGTCCTCATGGTGACTTTGAGATGTAGAACAACAATTAAAGCATGACTCTGTTCCTTGGTTGGTAATGTGTATTACTTATATACTAGGTGTAGTTCTCATGGTGACTGAGATGTAGAACAGCAATCAAAGCATGGCACTGGTCCTTGGTTGGTAATGTGTATTACTTATATACTAGGTGTAGTCCTCATGGTGACTGAGATGTAGAACAACAATCAAAGCATGGCACTGTTCCTTGGTTGGTAATGTGTATTACTTATATACTAGGTGTAGTCCTCATGGTGACTTTGAGATGTAGAACAACAATCAAAGCATGGCACTGTTCCTTGGTTGGTAATGTGTATTACTTATATACTAGGTGTAGTCCTCATGGTGACTTTGAGATGTAGAACAACAATTAAAGCATGACTCTGTTCCTTGGTTGGTAATGTGTATTACTTATATACTAGGTGTAGTCCTCATGGTGACTTTGAGATGTAGAACAGCAATTAAAGCACGACTCTGTTCCTTGGTTGGTAATGTGTATTACTTATATACTAAGTGTAGTCCTCGTGGTGACTTTGAGATGTAGAACAACAATTAAAGCATGACTCTGTTCCTTGGTTGGTAATGTGTATTACTTATATACTAGGTGTAGTCCTCATGGTGACTTTGAGATGTAGAACAGCAATCAAAGCATGGCACTGTTCCTTGGTTGGTAATGTGTATTACTTATATACTAGGTGTAGTCCTCGTGGTGACTTTGAGATGTAGAACAGCAATTAAAGCACGACTCTGTTCCTTGGTTGGTAATGTGTATTACTTATATACTAGGTGTAGTCCTCATGGTGACTTTGAGATGTAGAACAGCAATTAAAGCACGACTCTGTTCCTTGGTTGGTAATGTGTATTACTTATATACTAAGTGTAGTCCTCGTGGTGACTTTGAGATGTAGAACAACAATTAAAGCATGACTCTGTTTCTTGGTTGGTAATGTGTATTACTTATATACTAGGTGTAGTCCTCATGGTGACTTTGAGATGTAGAAAAACAATTAAAGCATGACTCTGTTCCTTGGTTGGTAATGTGTATTACTTATATACTAGGTGTAGTCCTCGTGGTGACTTTGAGATGTAGAACAGCAATCAAAGCATGGCACTGTTCCTTGGTTGGTAATGTGTATTACTTATATACTAAGTGTAGTCCTCATGGTGACTGAGATGTAGAACAACAATCAAAGCATGGCACTGTTCCTTGGTTGGTAATGTGTATTACTTATATACTAGGTGTAGTCCTCATGGTGACCTTGAGATGTAGAACAGCAATTAAAGCATGACTCTGTTCCTTGGTTGGTAATGTGTATTACTTATATACTAGGTGTAGTCCTCATGGTGACTTTGAGATGTAGAACAGCAATCAAAGCATGGCACTGTTCCTTGGTTGGTAATGTGTATTACTTATATACTAGGTGTAGTCCTCATGGTGACTGAGATGTAGAACAACAATCAAAGAATGGCACTGTTCCTTGGTTGGTAATGTGTATTACTTATATACTAGGTGTAGTCCTCGTGGTGACTTTGAGATGTAGAACAGCAATTAAAGCACGACTGTTCCTTGGTTGGTAATGTGTATTACTTATATACTAGGTGTAGTCCTCATGGTGACTTTGAGATGTAGAACAGCAATTAAAGCACAACTCTGTTCATTGTTGGTAATGTGTATTACTTATATACTAGGTGTAGTCCTCATGGTGACTTTCAGATGTAGAACAACAATTAAAGCACGACTCTGTTCCTTGGTTGGTAATGTGTATTACTTATATACTAGGTGTAGTCCTCATGGTGACTTTGAGATGTAGAACAACAATTAAAGCATGACTCTGTTCCTTGGTTGGTAATGTGTATTACTTATATACTAGGGGTAGTTCTCATGGTGACTGAGATGTAGAACAGCAATCAAAGCATGGCACTGGTCCTTGGTTGGTAATGTGTATTACTTATATACTAGGTGTAGTCCTCATGGTGACTGAGATGTAGAACAACAATCAAAGCATGGCACTGTTCCTTGGTTGGTAATGTGTATTACTTATATACTAGGTGTAGTCCTCGTGGTGACTTTGAGATGTAGAACAGCAATCAAAGCATGGCACTGGTCCTTGGTTGGTAATGTGTATTACTTATATACTAGGTGTAGTTCTCATGGTGACTTTGAGATGTAGAACAACAATCAAAGCATGACACTGGTCCTTGGTTGGTAATGTGTATTACTTATATACTAGGTGTAGTCCTCATGGTGACTTTGAGATGTAGAACAGCAATTAAAGCATGACTCTGTTCCTTGGTTGGTAATGTGTATTACTTATATACTAGGTGTAGTCCTCATGGTGATTTTGAGATGTAGAAGAGCAATTAAAGCATGACTCTGTTCCTTGGTTGGTAATGTGTATTACTTATATACTAGGTGTAGTCCTCATGGTGACTTTGAGATGTAGAACAGCAATTAAAGCATGACTCTGTTCCTTGGTTGGTAATGTGTATTACTTATATACTAGGTGTAGTCCTCATGGTGATTTTGAGATGTAGAACAGCAATTAAAGCATGACTCTGTTCCTTGGTTGGTAATGTGTATTACTTATATACAAGGTGTAGTCCTCATGGTGACTTTGAGATGTAGAACAGCAATTAAAGCATGACTCTGTTCCTTGGTTGGTAATGTGTATTACTTATATACTAGGTGTAGTCCTCATGGTGATTTTGAGATGTAGAACAGCAATTAAAGCATGACTCTGTTCCTTGGTTGGTAATGTGTATTACTTATATACTAGGTGTAGTCCTCATGGTGACTTTGAGATGTAGAGCAGCAATTAAAGCATGACTCTGTTCCTTGGTTGGTAATGTGTATTACTTATATACTAGGTGTAGTCCTCATGGTGACTTTGAGATGTAGAACAACAATCAAAGCATGGCACTGTTCCTTGGTTGGTAATGTGTATTACTTATATACTAGGTGTAGTCCTCATGGTGACTTTGAGATGTAGAACAACAATTAAAGCATGACTCTGTTCCTTGGTTGGTAATGTGTATTACTTATATACTAGGTGTAGTCCTCATGGTGACTTTGAGATGTAGAACAGCAATTAAAGCACGACTCTGTTCCTTGGTTGGTAATGTGTATTACTTATATACTAAGTGTAGTCCTCGTGGTGACTTTGAGATGTAGAACAACAATTAAAGCATGACTCTGTTCCTTGGTTGGTAATGTGTATTACTTATATACTAGGTGTAGTCCTCATGGTGACTTTGAGATGTAGAACAGCAATCAAAGCATGGCACTGTTCCTTGGTTGGTAATGTGTATTACTTATATACTAGGTGTAGTCCTCGTGGTGACTTTGAGATGTAGAACAGCAATTAAAGCACGACTCTGTTCCTTGGTTGGTAATGTGTATTACTTATATACTAGGTGTAGTCCTCATGGTGACTTTGAGATGTAGAACAGCAATTAAAGCACGACTCTGTTCCTTGGTTGGTAATGTGTATTACTTATATACTAAGTGTAGTCCTCGTGGTGACTTTGAGATGTAGAACAACAATTAAAGCATGACTCTGTTTCTTGGTTGGTAATGTGTATTACTTATATACTAGGTGTAGTCCTCATGGTGACTTTGAGATGTAGAAAAACAATTAAAGCATGACTCTGTTCCTTGGTTGGTAATGTGTATTACTTATATACTAGGTGTAGTCCTCGTGGTGACTTTGAGATGTAGAACAGCAATCAAAGCATGGCACTGTTCCTTGGTTGGTAATGTGTATTACTTATATACTAGGTGTAGTCCTCATGGTGACTGAGATGTAGAACAACAATCAAAGCATGGCACTGTTCCTTGGTTGGTAATGTGTATTACTTATATACTAGGTGTAGTCCTCATGGTGACCTTGAGATGTAGAACAGCAATTAAAGCATGACTCTGTTCCTTGGTTGGTAATGTGTATTACTTATATACTAGGTGTAGTCCTCATGGTGACTTTGAGATGTAGAACAGCAATCAAAGCATGGCACTGTTCCTTGGTTGGTAATGTGTATTACTTATATACTAGGTGTAGTCCTCATGGTGACTGAGATGTAGAACAACAATCAAAGAATGGCACTGTTCCTTGGTTGGTAATGTGTATTACTTATATACTAGGTGTAGTCCTCGTGGTGACTTTGAGATGTAGAACAGCAATTAAAGCACGACTGTTCCTTGGTTGGTAATGTGTATTACTTATATACTAGGTGTAGTCCTCATGGTGACTTTGAGATGTAGAACAGCAATTAAAGCACAACTCTGTTCATTGTTGGTAATGTGTATTACTTATATACTAGGTGTAGTCCTCATGGTGACTTTGAGATGTAGAACAACAATTAAAGCACGACTCTGTTCCTTGGTTGGTAATGTGTATTACTTATATACTAGGTGTAGTCCTCATGGTGACTTTGAGATGTAGAACAACAATTAAAGCATGACTCTGTTCCTTGGTTGGTAATGTGTATTACTTATATACTAGGGGTAGTTCTCATGGTGACTGAGATGTAGAACAGCAATCAAAGCATGGCACTGGTCCTTGGTTGGTAATGTGTATTACTTATATACTAGGTGTAGTCCTCATGGTGACTGAGATGTAGAACAACAATCAAAGCATGGCACTGTTCCTTGGTTGGTAATGTGTATTACTTATATACTAGGTGTAGTCCTCGTGGTGACTTTGAGATGTAGAACAACAATCAAAGCATGGCACTGTTCCTTGGTTGGTAATGTGTATTACTTATATACTAGGTGTAGTCCTCGTGGTGACTTTGAGATGTAGAACAGCAATCAAAGCATGGCACTGGTCCTTGGTTGGTAATGTGTATTACTTATATACTAGGTGTAGTTCTCATGGTGACTTTGAGATGTAGAACAACAATCAAAGCATGACACTGGTCCTTGGTTGGTAATGTGTATTACTTATATACTAGGTGTAGTCCTCATGGTGACTTTGAGATGTAGAACAGCAATTAAAGCATGACTCTGTTCCTTGGTTGGTAATGTGTATTACTTATATACTAGGTGTAGTCCTCATGGTGATTTTGAGATGTAGAAGAGCAATTAAAGCATGACTCTGTTCCTTGGTTGGTAATGTGTATTACTTATATACTAGGTGTAGTCCTCATGGTGACTTTGAGATGTAGAACAGCAATTAAAGCATGACTCTGTTCCTTGGTTGGTAATGTGTATTACTTATATACTAGGTGTAGTCCTCATGGTGATTTTGAGATGTAGAACAGCAATTAAAGCATGACTCTGTTCCTTGGTTGGTAATGTGTATTACTTATATACAAGGTGTAGTCCTCATGGTGACTTTGAGATGTAGAACAGCAATTAAAGCATGACTCTGTTCCTTGGTTGGTAATGTGTATTACTTATATACTAGGTGTAGTCCTCATGGTGATTTTGAGATGTAGAACAGCAATTAAAGCATGACTCTGTTCCTTGGTTGGTAATGTGTATTACTTATATACTAGGTGTAGTCCTCATGGTGACTTTGAGATGTAGAGCAGCAATTAAAGCATGACTCTGTTCCTTGGTTGGTAATGTGTATTACTTATATACTAGGTGTAGTCCTCATGGTGATTTTGAGATGTAGAACAGCAATTAAAGCATGACTCTGTTCCTTGGTTGGTAATGTGTATTACTTATATACTAGGTGTAGTCCTCATGGTGACTTTGAGATGTAGAACAGCAATTAAAGCATGACTCTGTTCCTTGGTTGGTAATGTGTATTACTTATATACTAGGTGTAGTCCTCATGGTGACTTTGAGATGTAGAACAGCAATCAAAGCATGGCACTGTTCCTTGGTTGGTAATGTGTGTTACTTATATACTAGGTGTAGTCCTCATGGTGACTGAGATGTAGAACAACAATCAAAGCATGGCACTGTTCCTTGGTTGGTAATGTGTATTACTTATATACTAGGTGTAGTCCTCATGGTGACTTTGAGATGTAGAACAGCAATCAAAGCATGGCACTGTTCCTTGGTTGGTAATGTGTATTACTTATATACTAGGTGTAGTCCTCATGGTGACTTTGAGATGTAGAACAGCAATTAAAGCACAACTCTGTTCCTTGGTTGGTAATGTGTATTACTTATATACTAGGTGTAGTCCTCATGGTGACTTTGAGATGTAGAACAACAATTAAAGCATGACTCTGTTCCTTGGTTGGTAATGTGTATTACTTATATACTAGGTGTAGTTCTCATGGTGACTGAGATGTAGAACAGCAATCAAAGCATGGCACTGGTCCTTGGTTGGTAATGTGTATTACTTATATACTAGGTGTAGTCCTCATGGTGACTGAGATGTAGAACAACAATCAAAGCATGGCACTGTTCCTTGGTTGGTAATGTGTATTACTTATATACTAGGTGTAGTCCTCATGGTGACTTTGAGATGTAGAACAACAATCAAAGCATGGCACTGTTCCTTGGTTGGTAATGTGTATTACTTATATACTAGGTGTAGTCCTCGTGGTGACTTTGAGATGTAGAACAGCAATCAAATCATGGCACTGGTCCTTGGTTGGTAATGTGTATTACTTATATACTAGGTGTAGTTCTCATGGTGACTTTGAGATGTAGAACAGCAATCAAAGCATGGCACTGGTCCTTGGTTGGTAATGTGTATTACTTATATACTAGGTGTAGTCCTCATGGTGACTTTGAGATGTAGAAGAGCAATTAAAGCATGACTCTGTTCCTTGGTTGGTAATGTGTATTACTTATATACTAGGTGTAGTCCTCATGGTGATTTTGAGATGTAGAACAGCAATTAAAGCATGACTCTGTTCCTTGGTTGGTAATGTGTATTACTTATATACTAGGTGTAGTCCTCATGGTGACTTTGAGATGTAGAACAGCAATTAAAGCATGACTCTGTTCCTTGGTTGGTAATGTGTATTACTTATATACTAGGTGTAGTCCTCATGGTGACTGAAATGGAGAACAGCAATCAAAGCATGGCACTGGTCCTTGGTTGGTAATGTGTATTACTTATATACTAGGTGTAGTTCTCATGGTGACTTTGAGATGTAGAACAACAATCAAAGCATGGCACTGGTCCTTGGTTGGTAATGTGTATTACTTATATACTAGGTGTAGTCCTCATGGTGACTTTGAGATGTAGAACAGCAATTAAAGCATGACTCTGTTTCTTGGTTGGTAATGTGTATTACTTATATACTAGGTGTAGTCCTCATGGTGATTTTGAGATGTAGAAGAGCAATTAAAGCATGACTCTGTTCCTTGGTTGGTAATGTGTATTACTTATATACTAGGTGTAGTCCTCATTGTGACTTTGAGATGTAGAACAGCAATTAAAGCATGACTCTGTTCCTTGGTTGGTAATGTGTATTACTTATATACTAGGTGTAGTCCTCATTGTGATTTTGAGATGTAGAACAGCAATTAAAGCATGACTCTGTTCCTTGGTTGGTAATGTGTATTACTTATATACTAGGTGTAGTCCTCATGGTGACTTTCAGATGTAGAACAACAATTAAAGCATGACTCTGTTCCTTGGTTGGTAATGTGTATTACTTATATACTAAGTGTAGTCCTCGTGGTGACTTTGAGATGTAGAACAACAATTAAAGCATGACTCTGTTCCTTGGTTGGTAATGTGTATTACTTATATACTAGGTGTAGTCCTCATGGTGACTTTGAGATGTAGAACAGCAATCAAAGCATGGCACTGTTCCTTGGTTGGTAATGTGTATTACTTATATACTAGGTGTAGTCCTCGTGGTGACTTTGAGATGTAGAACAGCAATTAAAGCACGACTCTGTTCCTTGGTTGGTAATGTGTATTACTTATATACTAGGTGTAGTCCTCATGGTGACTTTGAGATGTAGAACAGCAATTAAAGCACGACTCTGTTCCTTGGTTGGTAATGTGTATTACTTATATACTAAGTGTAGTCCTCGTGGTGACTTTGAGATGTAGAACAACAATTAAAGCATGACTCTGTTTCTTGGTTGGTAATGTGTATTACTTATATACTAGGTGTAGTCCTCATGGTGACTTTGAGATGTAGAAAAACAATTAAAGCATGACTCTGTTCCTTGGTTGGTAATGTGTATTACTTATATACTAGGTGTAGTCCTCGTGGTGACTTTGAGATGTAGAACAGCAATCAAAGCATGGCACTGTTCCTTGGTTGGTAATGTGTATTACTTATATACTAGGTGTAGTCCTCATGGTGACTGAGATGTAGAACAACAATCAAAGCATGGCACTGTTCCTTGGTTGGTAATGTGTATTACTTATATACTAGGTGTAGTCCTCATGGTGACCTTGAGATGTAGAACAGCAATTAAAGCATGACTCTGTTCCTTGGTTGGTAATGTGTATTACTTATATACTAGGTGTAGTCCTCATGGTGACTTTGAGATGTAGAACAGCAATCAAAGCATGGCACTGTTCCTTGGTTGGTAATGTGTATTACTTATATACTAGGTGTAGTCCTCATGGTGACTGAGATGTAGAACAACAATCAAAGAATGGCACTGTTCCTTGGTTGGTAATGTGTATTACTTATATACTAGGTGTAGTCCTCGTGGTGACTTTGAGATGTAGAACAGCAATTAAAGCACGACTGTTCCTTGGTTGGTAATGTGTATTACTTATATACTAGGTGTAGTCCTCATGGTGACTTTGAGATGTAGAACAGCAATTAAAGCACAACTCTGTTCATTGTTGGTAATGTGTATTACTTATATACTAGGTGTAGTCCTCATGGTGACTTTGAGATGTAGAACAACAATTAAAGCACGACTCTGTTCCTTGGTTGGTAATGTGTATTACTTATATACTAGGTGTAGTCCTCATGGTGACTTTGAGATGTAGAACAACAATTAAAGCATGACTCTGTTCCTTGGTTGGTAATGTGTATTACTTATATACTAGGTGTAGTTCTCATGGTGACTGAGATGTAGAACAGCAATCAAAGCATGGCACTGGTCCTTGGTTGGTAATGTGTATTACTTATATACTAGGTGTAGTCCTCATGGTGACTGAGATGTAGAACAACAATCAAAGCATGGCACTGTTCCTTGGTTGGTAATGTGTATTACTTATATACTAGGTGTAGTCCTCGTGGTGACTTTGAGATGTAGAACAACAATCAAAGCATGGCACTGTTCCTTGGTTGGTAATGTGTATTACTTATATACTAGGTGTAGTCCTCGTGGTGACTTTGAGATGTAGAACAGCAATCAAAGCATGGCACTGGTCCTTGGTTGGTAATGTGTATTACTTATATACTAGGTGTAGTTCTCATGGTGACTTTGAGATGTAGAACAACAATCAAAGCATGACACTGGTCCTTGGTTGGTAATGTGTATTACTTATATACTAGGTGTAGTCCTCATGGTGACTTTGAGATGTAGAACAGCAATTAAAGCATGACTCTGTTCCTTGGTTGGTAATGTGTATTACTTATATACTAGGTGTAGTCCTCATGGTGATTTTGAGATGTAGAAGAGCAATTAAAGCATGACTCTGTTCCTTGGTTGGTAATGTGTATTACTTATATACTAGGTGTAGTCCTCATGGTGACTTTGAGATGTAGAACAGCAATTAAAGCATGACTCTGTTCCTTGGTTGGTAATGTGTATTACTTATATACTAGGTGTAGTCCTCATGGTGATTTTGAGATGTAGAACAGCAATTAAAGCATGACTCTGTTCCTTGGTTGGTAATGTGTATTACTTATATACAAGGTGTAGTCCTCATGGTGACTTTGAGATGTAGAACAGCAATTAAAGCATGACTCTGTTCCTTGGTTGGTAATGTGTATTACTTATATACTAGGTGTAGTCCTCATGGTGATTTTGAGATGTAGAACAGCAATTAAAGCATGACTCTTTTCCTTGGTTGGTAATGTGTATTACTTATATACTAGGTGTAGTCCTCATGGTGACTTTGAGATGTAGAGCAGCAATTAAAGCATGACTCTGTTCCTTGGTTGGTAATGTGTATTACTTATATACTAGGTGTAGTCCTCATGGTGATTTTGAGATGTAGAACAGCAATTAAAGCATGACTCTGTTCCTTGGTTGGTAATGTGTATTACTTATATACTAGGTGTAGTCCTCATGGTGACTTTGAGATGTAGAACAGCAATTAAAGCATGACTCTGTTCCTTGGTTGGTAATGTGTATTACTTATATACTAGGTGTAGTCCTCATGGTGACTTTGAGATGTAGAACAGCAATCAAAGCATGGCACTGTTCCTTGGTTGGTAATGTGTATTACTTATATACTAGGTGTAGTCCTCATGGTGACTTTGAGATGTAGAACAGCAATTAAAGCACAACTCTGTTCCTTGGTTGGTAATGTGTATTACTTATATACTAGGTGTAGTCCTCATGGTGACTTTGAGATGTAGAACAACAATTAAAGCATGACTCTGTTCCTTGGTTGGTAATGTGTATTACTTATATACTAGGTGTAGTTCTCATGGTGACTGAGATGTAGAACAGCAATCAAAGCATGGCACTGGTCCTTGGTTGGTAATGTGTATTACTTATATACTAGGTGTAGTCCTCATGGTGACTGAGATGTAGAACAACAATCAAAGCATGGCACTGTTCCTTGGTTGGTAATGTGTATTACTTATATACTAGGTGTAGTCCTCATGGTGACTTTGAGATGTAGAACAACAATCAAAGCATGGCACTGTTCCTTGGTTGGTAATGTGTATTACTTATATACTAGGTGTAGTCCTCATGGTGACTTTGAGATGTAGAACAGCAATCAAAGCATGGCACTGGTCCTTGGTTGGTAATGTGTATTACTTATATACTAGGTGTAGTTCTCATGGTGACTTTGAGATGTAGAACAGCAATCAAAGCATGGCACTGGTCCTTGGTTGGTAATGTGTATTACTTATATACTAGGTGTAGTCCTCATGGTGACTGAAATGGAGAACAGCAATCAAAGCATGGCACTGGTCCTTGGTTGGTAATGTGTATTACTTATATACTAGGTGTAGTTCTCATGGTGACTTTGAGATGTAGAACAACAATCAAAGCATGGCACTGGTCCTTGGTTGGTAATGTGTATTACTTATATACTAGGTGTAGTCCTCATGGTGACTTTGAGATGTAGAACAGCAATTAAAGCATGACTCTGTTTCTTGGTTGGTAATGTGTATTACTTATATACTAGGTGTAGTCCTCATGGTGATTTTGAGATGTAGAAGAGCAATTAAAGCATGACTCTGTTCCTTGGTTGGTAATGTGTATTACTTATATACTAGGTGTAGTCCTCATGGTGACTTTGAGATGTAGAACAGCAATTAAAGCATGACTCTGTTCCTTGGTTGGTAATGTGTATTACTTATATACTAGGTGTAGTCCTCATGGTGATTTTGAGATGTAGAACAGCAATTAAAGCATGACTCTGTTCCTTGGTTGGTAATGTGTATTACTTATATACTAGGTGTAGTCCTCATGGTGACTTTCAGATGTAGAACAACAATTAAAGCATGACTCTGTTCCTTGGTTGGTAATGTGTATTACTTATATACTAGGT
Source organism: Bathymodiolus septemdierum (assembly GCA_963383655.1). Lineage (NCBI taxonomy): Eukaryota > Metazoa > Mollusca > Bivalvia > Mytilida > Modiolidae > Bathymodiolus > Bathymodiolus septemdierum. The sequence goes on along the minus strand of OY726524.1, from coordinate 15,114,168 downwards.
GTAGTCCTCATGGTGATTTTGAGATGTAGAACAACAATTAAAGCATGACTCTGTTCCTTGGTTGGTAATGTGTTTTACTTATATACTAGGTGTAGTCCTCATGGTGACTTTGAGATGTAGAGCAGCAATTAAAGCATGACTCTGTTCCTTGGTTGGTAATGTGTATTACTTATATACTAGGTGTAGTCCTCATGGTGATTTTGAGATGTAGAACAGCAATTAAAGCATGACTCTGTTCCTTGGTTGGTAATGTGTATTACTTATATACTAGGTGTAGTCCTCATGGTGACTTTGAGATGTAGAACAGCAATTAAAGCATGACTCTGTTCCTTGGTTGGTAATGTGTATTACTTATATACTAGGTGTAGTCCTCATGGTGACTTTGAGATGTAGAACAGCAATCAAAGCATGGCACTGTTCCTTGGTTGGTAATGTGTATTACTTATATACTAGGTGTAGTCCTCATGGTGACTGAGATGTAGAACAACAATCAAAGCATGACTCTGTTCCTTGGTTGGTAATGTGTATTACTTATATACTAGGTGTAGTCCTCATGGTGACTTTGAGATGTAGAACAGCAATCAAAGCATGGCACTGGTCCTTGGTTGGTAATGTGTATTACTTATATACTAGGTGTAGTCCTCATGGTGACTTTGAGATGTAGAAGAGCAATTAAAGCATGACTCTGTTCCTTGGTTGGTAATGTGTATTACTTATATACTAGGTGTAGTCCTCATCGTGATTTTGAGATGTAGAACAGCAATTAAAGCATGACTCTGTTCCTTGGTTGGTAATGTGTATTACTTATATACTAGGTGTAGTCCTCATGGTGACTTTGAGATGTAGAACAGCAATTAAAGCATGACTCTGTTCCTTGGTTGGTAATGTGTATTACTTATATACTAGGTGTAGTCCTCATGGTGACTGAAATGGAGAACAGCAATCAAAGCATGGCACTGGTCCTTGGTTGGTAATGTGTATTACTTATATACTAGGTGTAGTTCTCATGGTGACTTTGAGATGTAGAACAACAATCAAAGCATGGCACTGGTCCTTGGTTGGTAATGTGTATTACTTATATACTAGGTGTAGTCCTCATGGTGACTTTGAGATGTAGAACAGCAATTAAAGCATGACTCTGTTCCTTGGTTGGTAATGTGTATTACTTATATACTAGGTGTAGTCCTCATGGTGATTTTGAGATGTAGAAGAGCAATTAAAGCATGACTCTGTTCCTTGGTTGGTAATGTGTATTACTTATATACTAGGTGTAGTCCTCATGGTGACTTTGAGATGTAGAACAGCAATTAAAGCATGACTCTGTTCCTTGGTTGGTAATGTGTATTACTTATATACTAGGTGTAGTCCTCATGGTGATTTTGAGATGTAGAACAGCAATTAAAGCATGACTCTGTTCCTTGGTTGGTAATGTGTATTACTTATATACTAGGTGTAGTCCTCATGGTGACTTTGAGATGTAGAACAGCAATTAAAGCATGACTCTGTTCCTTGGTTGGTAATGTGTATTACTTATATACTAGGTGTAGTCCTCATGGTGATTTTGAGATGTAGAACAACAATTAAAGCATGACTCTGTTCCTTGGTTGGTAATGTGTATTACTTATATACTAGGTGTAGTCCTCATGGTGACTTTGAGATGTAGAGCAGCAATTAAAGCATGACTCTGTTCCTTGGTTGGTAATGTGTATTACTTATATACTAGGTGTAGTCCTCATGGTGATTTTGAGATGTAGAACAGCAATTAAAGCATGACTCTGTTCCTTGGTTGGTAATGTGTATTACTTATATACTAGGTGTAGTCCTCATGGTGACTTTGAGATGTAGAACAGCAATTAAAGCATGACTCTGTTCCTTGGTTGGTAATGTGTATTACTTATATACTAGGTGTAGTCCTCATGGTGACTTTGAGATGTAGAACAGCAATCAAAGCATGGCACTGTTCCTTGGTTGGTAATGTGTATTACTTATATACTAGGTGTAGTCCTCATGGTGACTGAGATGTAGAACAACAATCAAAGCATGGCACTGTTCCTTGGTTGGTAATGTGTATTACTTATATACTAGGTGTAGTCCTCATGGTGACTTTGAGATGTAGAACAGCAATCAAAGTATGGCACTGTTCCTTGGTTGGTAATGTGTATTACTTATATACTAGGTGTAGTCCTCGTGGTGACTTTGAGATGTAGAACAGCAATTAAAGCACGACTGTTCCTTGGTTGGTAATGTGTATTACTTATATACTAGGTGTAGTCCTCATGGTGACTTTGAGATGTAGAACAGCAATTAAACACGACTCTGTTCCTTGGTTGGTAATGTGTATTACTTATATACTAGGTGTAGTCCTCATGGTGACTTTGAGATGTAGCACAACAATTAAAGCATGACTCTGTTCCTTGGTTGGTAATGTGTATTACTTATATACTAGGTGTAGTCCTCATGGTGACTTTGAGATGTAGAACAACAATTAAAGCATGACTCTGTTCCTTGGTTGGTAATGTGTATTACTTATATACTAGGTGTAGTTCTCATGGTGACTGAGATGTAGGACAGCAATCAAAGCATGGCACTGGTCCTTGGTTGGTAATGTGTATTACTTATATACTAGGTGTAGTCCTCATGGTGACTGAGATGTAGAACAACAATCAAAGCATGGCACTGTTCCTTGGTTGGTAATGTGTATTACTTATATACTAGGTGTAGTCCTCATGGTGACTTTGAGATGTAGAACAACAATCAAAGCATGGAACTGTTCCTTGGTTGGTAATGTGTATTACTTATATACTAGGTGTAATCCTCGTGGTGACTTTGAGATGTAGAACAGCAATCAAAGCATGGCACTGGTCCTTGGTTGGTAATGTGTATTACTTATATACTAGGTGTAGTTCTCATGGTGACTTTGAGATGTAGAACAGCAATCAAAGCATGGCACTGGTCCTTGGTTGGTAATGTGTATTACTTATATACTAGGTGTAGTCCTCATGGTGACTTTGAGATGTAGAACAGCAATTAAAGCATGACTCTGTTCCTTGGTTGGTAATGTGTATTACTTATATACTAGGTGTAGTCCTCATGGTGATTTTGAGATGTAGAACAGCAATTAAAGCATGACTCTGTTCCTTGGTTGGTAATGTGTATTACTTATATACTAGGTGTAGTCCTCATGGTGACTTTGAGATGTAGAACAGCAATTAAAGCACGACTCTGTTCCTTGGTTGGTAATGTGTATTACTTATATACTAGGTGTAGTCCTCATGGTGACTTTGAGATGTAGAAGAGCAATTAAAGCATGACTCTGTTCCTTGGTTGGTAATGTGTATTACTTATATACTAGGTGTAGTCCTCGTGGTGACTTTGAGATGTAGAACAGCAATCAAAGCATGGCACTGGTCCTTGGTTGGTAATGTGTATTACTTATATACTAGGTGTAGTCCTCATGGTGACTTTGAGATGTAGAACAGCAATTAAAGCATGACTCTGTTCCTTGGTTGGTAATGTGTATTACTTATATACTAGGTGTAGTCCTCATGGTGATTTTGAGATGTAGAAGAGCAATTAAAGCATGACTCTGTTCCTTGGTTGGTAATGTGTATTACTTATATACTAGGTGTAGTCCTCATGGTGACTTTGAGATGTAGAACAGCAATTAAAGCATGACTCTGTTCCTTGGTTGGTAATGTGTATTACTTATATACTAGGTGTAGTCCTCATGGTGATTTTGAGATGTAGAACAGCAATTAAAGCATGACTCTGTTCCTTGGTTGGTAATGTGTATTACTTATATACTAGGTGTAGTCCTCATGGTGACTTTGAGATGTAGAACAGCAATTAAAGCATGACTCTGTTCCTTGGTTGGTAATGTGTATTACTTATATTCTAGGTGTAGTCCTCATGGTGATTTTGAGATGTAGAACAGCAATTAAAGCATGACTCTGTTCCTTGGTTGGTAATGTGTATTACTTATATACTAGGTGTAGTCCTCATGGTGACTTTGAGATGTAGAGCAGCAATTAAAGCATGGCACTGGTCCTTGGTTGGTAATGTGTATTACTTATATACTATGTGTAGTTCTCATGGTGACTTTGAGATGTAGAACAACAATCAAAGCATGGCACTGGTCCTTGGTTGGTAATGTGTATTACTTATATACTAGGTGTAGTCCTCATGGTGACTTTGAAATGTAGAACAGCAATTAAAGCATGACTCTGTTCCTTGGTTGGTAATGTGTATTACTTATATACTAGGTGTAGTCCTCATGGTGATTTTGAGATGTAGAAGAGCAATTAAAGCATGACTCTATTCCTTGGTTGGTAATGTGTATTACTTATATACTAGGTGTAGTCCTCATGGTGACTTTGAGATGTAGAACAGCAATTAAAGCATGACTCTGTTCCTTGGTTGGTAATGTGTATTACTTATATACTAGGTGTAGTCCTCATGGTGATTTTGAGATGTAGAACAGCAATTAAAGCATGACTCTGTCCCTTGGTTGGTAATGTGTATTACTTATATACTAGGTGTAGTCCTCATGGTGACTTTGAGATGTAGAACAGCAATTAAAGCATGACTCTGTTCCTTGGTTGGTAATGTGTATTACTTATATACTAGGTGTAGTCCTCATGGTGATTTTGAGATGTAGAACAGCAATTAAAGCATGACTCTGTTCCTTGGTTGGTAATGTGTATTACTTATATACTAGGTGTAGTCCTCATGGTGACTTTGAGATGTAAGCAGCAATTAAAGCATGACTCTGTTCCTTGGTTGGTAATGTGTATTACTTATATACTAGGTGTAGTCCTCATGGTGATTTTGAGATGTAGAACAGCAATTAAAGCATGACTCTGTTCCTTGGTTGGTAATGTGTATTACTTATATACTAGGTGTAGTCCTCATGGTGACTTTGAGATGTAGAACAGCAATTAAAGCATGACTCTGTTCCTTGGTTGGTAATGTGTATTACTTATATACTAGGTGTAGTCCTCATGGTGACTTTGAGATGTAGAACAGCAATCAAAGCATGGCACTGTTCCTTGGTTGGTAATGTGTATTACTTATATACTAGGTGTAGTCCTCATGGTGACTGAGATGTAGAACAACAATCAAAGCATGGCACTGTTCCTTGGTTGGTAATGTGTATTACTTATATACTAGGTGTAGTCCTCATGGTGACTTTGAGATGTAGAACAGCAATCAAAGCATGGCACTGTTCCTTGGTTGGTAATGTGTATTACTTATATACTAGGTGTAGTCCTCGTGGTGACTTTGAGATGTAGAACAGCAATTAAAGCACGACTGTTCCTTGGTTGGTAATGTGTATTACTTATATACTAGGTGTAGTCCTCATGGTGACTTTGAGATGTAGAACAGCAATCAAAGCATGGCACTGTTCCTTGGTTGGTAATGTGTATTACTTATATACTAGGTGTAGTCCTCATGGTGACTGAGATGTAGAACAACAATCAAAGCATGGCACTGTTCCTTGGTTGGTAATGTGTATTACTTATATACTAGGTGTAGTCCTCATGGTGACTTTGAGATGTAGAACAACAATCAAAGCATGGAACTGTTCCTTGGTTGGTAATGTGTATTACTTATATACTAGGTGTAATCCTCGTGGTGACTTTGAGATGTAGAACAGCAATCAAAGCATGGCACTGGTCCTTGGTTGGTAATGTGTATTACTTATATACTAGGTGTAGTTCTCATGGTGACTTTGAGATGTAGAACAGCAATCAAAGCATGGCACTGGTCCTTGGTTGGTAATGTGTATTACTTATATACTAGGTGTAGTCCTCATGGTGACTTTGAGATGTAGAACAGCAATTAAAGCATGACTCTGTTCCTTGGTTGGTAATGTGTATTACTTATATACTAGGTGTAGTCCTCATGGTGATTTTGAGATGTAGAACAGCAATTAAAGCATGACTCTGTTCCTTGGTTGGTAATGTGTATTACTTATATACTAGGTGTAGTCCTCATGGTGACTTTGAGATGTAGAACAGCAATTAAAGCACGACTCTGTTCCTTGGTTGGTAATGTGTATTACTTATATACTAGGTGTAGTCCTCATGGTGACTTTGAGATGTAGAAGAGCAATTAAAGCATGACTCTGTTCCTTGGTTGGTAATGTGTATTACTTATATACTAGGTGTAGTCCTCGTGGTGACTTTGAGATGTAGAACAGCAATCAAAGCATGGCACTGGTCCTTGGTTGGTAATGTGTATTACTTATATACTAGGTGTAGTCCTCATGGTGACTTTGAGATGTAGAACAGCAATTAAAGCATGACTCTGTTCCTTGGTTGGTAATGTGTATTACTTATATACTAGGTGTAGTCCTCATGGTGATTTTGAGATGTAGAAGAGCAATTAAAGCATGACTCTGTTCCTTGGTTGGTAATGTGTATTACTTATATACTAGGTGTAGTCCTCATGGTGACTTTGAGATGTAGAACAGCAATTAAAGCATGACTCTGTTCCTTGGTTGGTAATGTGTATTACTTATATACTAGGTGTAGTCCTCATGGTGATTTTGAGATGTAGAACAGCAATTAAAGCATGACTCTGTTCCTTGGTTGGTAATGTGTATTACTTATATACTAGGTGTAGTCCTCATGGTGACTTTGAGATGTAGAACAGCAATTAAAGCATGACTCTGTTCCTTGGTTGGTAATGTGTATTACTTATATTCTAGGTGTAGTCCTCATGGTGATTTTGAGATGTAGAACAGCAATTAAAGCATGACTCTGTTCCTTGGTTGGTAATGTGTATTACTTATATACTAGGTGTAGTCCTCATGGTGACTTTGAGATGTAGAGCAGCAATTAAAGCATGGCACTGGTCCTTGGTTGGTAATGTGTATTACTTATATACTATGTGTAGTTCTCATGGTGACTTTGAGATGTAGAACAACAATCAAAGCATGGCACTGGTCCTTGGTTGGTAATGTGTATTACTTATATACTAGGTGTAGTCCTCATGGTGACTTTGAAATGTAGAACAGCAATTAAAGCATGACTCTGTTCCTTGGTTGGTAATGTGTATTACTTATATACTAGGTGTAGTCCTCATGGTGATTTTGAGATGTAGAAGAGCAATTAAAGCATGACTCTATTCCTTGGTTGGTAATGTGTATTACTTATATACTAGGTGTAGTCCTCATGGTGACTTTGAGATGTAGAACAGCAATTAAAGCATGACTCTGTTCCTTGGTTGGTAATGTGTATTACTTATATACTAGGTGTAGTCCTCATGGTGATTTTGAGATGTAGAACAGCAATTAAAGCATGACTCTGTCCCTTGGTTGGTAATGTGTATTACTTATATACTAGGTGTAGTCCTCATGGTGACTTTGAGATGTAGAACAGCAATTAAAGCATGACTCTGTTCCTTGGTTGGTAATGTGTATTACTTATATACTAGGTGTAGTCCTCATGGTGATTTTGAGATGTAGAACAGCAATTAAAGCATGACTCTGTTCCTTGGTTGGTAATGTGTATTACTTATATACTAGGTGTAGTCCTCATGGTGACTTTGAGATGTAAGCAGCAATTAAAGCATGACTCTGTTCCTTGGTTGGTAATGTGTATTACTTATATACTAGGTGTAGTCCTCATGGTGATTTTGAGATGTAGAACAGCAATTAAAGCATGACTCTGTTCCTTGGTTGGTAATGTGTATTACTTATATACTAGGTGTAGTCCTCATGGTGACTTTGAGATGTAGAACAGCAATTAAAGCATGACTCTGTTCCTTGGTTGGTAATGTGTATTACTTATATACTAGGTGTAGTCCTCATGGTGACTTTGAGATGTAGAACAGCAATCAAAGCATGGCACTGTTCCTTGGTTGGTAATGTGTATTACTTATATACTAGGTGTAGTCCTCATGGTGACTGAGATGTAGAACAACAATCAAAGCATGGCACTGTTCCTTGGTTGGTAATGTGTATTACTTATATACTAGGTGTAGTCCTCATGGTGACTTTGAGATGTAGAACAGCAATCAAAGCATGGCACTGTTCCTTGGTTGGTAATGTGTATTACTTATATACTAGGTGTAGTCCTCGTGGTGACTTTGAGATGTAGAACAGCAATTAAAGCACGACTGTTCCTTGGTTGGTAATGTGTATTACTTATATACTAGGTGTAGTCCTCATGGTGACTTTGAGATGTAGAACAGCAATCAAAGCATGGCACTGTTCCTTGGTTGGTAATGTGTATTACTTATATACTAGGTGTAGTCCTCATGGTGACTGAGATGTAGAACAACAATCAAAGCATGGCACTGTTCCTTGGTTGGTAATGTGTATTACTTATATACTAGGTGTAGTCCTCATGGTGACTTTGAGATGTAGAACAGCAATCAAAGCATGGCACTGTTCCTTGGTTGGTAATGTGTATTACTTATATACTAGGTGTAGTCCTCATGGTGACTGAGATGTAGAACAACAATCAAAGCATGGCACTGTTCCTTGGTTGGTAATGTGTATTACTTATATACTAGGTGTAGTCCTCATGGTGACTTTGAGATGTAGAACAGCAATCAAAGCAAGGTACTGTTCCTTGGTTGGTAATGTGTATTACTTATATACTAGGTGTAGTCCTCATGGTGACTTTGAGATGTAGAACAGCAATCAAAGCACGACTGTTCCTTGGTTGGTAATGTGTATTACTTATATACTAGGTGTAGTCCTCATGGTGACTTTGAGATGTAGAACAGCAATTAAAGCACAACTCTGTTCCTTGGTTGGTAATGTGTATTACTTATATACTAGGTGTAGTCCTCATGGTGACTTTGAGATGTAGAACAACAATTAAAGCACGACTCTGTTCCTTGGTTGGTAATGTGTATTACTTATATACTAGGTGTAGTTCTCATGGTGACTTTGAGATGTAGAACAACAATTAAAGCATGACTCTGTTCCTTGGTTGGTAATGTGTATTACTTATATACTAGGTGTAGTCCTCATGGTGACTTTGAGATGTAGAACAACAATTAAAGCATGACTCTGTTCCTTGGTTGGTAATGTGTATTACTTATATACTAGGTGTAGTTCTCATGGTGACTGAGATGTAGAACAGCAATCAAAGCATGGCACTGGTCCTTGGTTGGTAATGTGTATTACTTATATACTAGGTGTAGTCCTCATGGTGACTGAGATGTAGAACAACAATCAAAGCATGGCACTGTTCCTTGGTTGGTAATGTGTATTACTTATATACTAGGTGTAGTCCTCATGGTGACTTTGAGATGTAGAACAACAATCAAAGCATGGCACTGTTCCTTGGTTGGTAATGTGTATTACTTATATACTAGGTGTAGTCCTCGTTGTGACTTTGAGATGTAGAACAGCAATCAAAGCATGGCACTGGTCCTTGGTTGGTAATGTGTATTACTTATATACTAGGTGTAGTTCTCATGGTGACTTTGAGATGTAGAACAGCAATCAAAGCATGGCACTGGTCCTTGGTTGGTAATGTGTATTACTTATATACTAGGTGTAGTCCTCATGGTGACTTTGAGATGTAGAAGAGCAATTAAAGCATGACTCTGTTCCTTGGTTGGTAATGTGTATTACATATATACTAGGTGTAGTCCTCATGGTGATTTTGAGATGTAGAACAGCAATTAAAGCATGACTCTGTTCCTTGGTTGGTAATGTGTATTACTTATATACTAGGTGTAGTCCTCATGGTGACTTTGAGATGTAGAACAGCAATTAAAGCATGACTCTGTTCCTTGGTTGGTAATGTGTATTACTTATATACTAGGTGTAGTCCTCATTGTGATTTTGAGATGTAGAAGAGCAATTAAAGCATGACTCTGTTCCTTGGTTGGTAATGTGTATTACTTATATACTAGGTGTAGTCCTCATGGTGACTTTGAGATGTAGAACAGCAATTAAAGCATGACTCTGTTCCTTGGTTGGTAATGTGTATTACTTATATACTAGGTGTAGTCCTCATGGTGATTCTGAGATGTAGAACAGCAATTAAAGCATGACTCTGTTCCTTGGTTGGTAATGTGTATTACTTATATACTAGGTGTAGTCCTCATGGTGACTTTGAGATGTAGAACAGCAATTAAAGCATGACTCTGTTCCTTGGTTGGTAATGTGTATTACTTATATACTAGGTGTAGTCCTCATGGTGATTTTGAGATGTAGAACAGCAATTAAAGCATGACTCTGTTCCTTGGTTGGTAATGTGTATTACTTATATACTAGGTGTAGTCCTCATGGTGACTTTGAGATGTAGAGCAGCAATTAAAGCATGACTCTGTTCCTTGGTTGGTAATGTGTAATACTTATATACTAGGTGTAGTCCTCATGGTGATTTTGAGATGTAGAACAGCAATTAAAGCATGACTCTGTTCCTTGGTTGGTAATGTGTATTATTTATATACTAGGTGTAGTCCTCATGGTGACTTTGAGATGTAGAACAGCAATTAAAGCATGACTCTGTTCCTTGGTTGGTAATGTGTATTACTTATATACTAGGTGTAGTCCTCATGGTGACTTTGAGATGTAGAACAGCAATCAAAGCATGGCACTGTTCCTTGGTTGGTAATGTGTATTACTTATATACTAGGTGTAGTCCTCATGGTGACTGAGATGTAGAACAACAATCAAAGCATGGCACTGTTCCTTGGTTGGTAATGTGTATTACTTATATACTAGGTGTAGTCCTCATGGTGACTTTGAGATGTAGAACAGCAATCAAAGCATGGCACTGTTCCTTGGTTGGTAATGTGTATTACTTATATACTTGGTGTAGTCCTCGTGGTGACTTTGAGATGTAGAACAGCAATTAAAGCACGACTCTGTTCCTTGGTTGGTAATGTGTATTACTTATATACTAGGTGTAGTCCTCATGGTGACTTTGAGATGTAGAACAGCAATTAAAGCGCAACTCTGTTCCTTGGTTGGTAATGTGTATTACTTATATACTAGGTGTAGTCCTCATGGTGACTTTGAGATGTAGAACAACAATTAAAGCACGACTCTGTTCCTTGGTTGGTAATGTGTATTACTTATATACTAGGTGTAGTCCTCATGGTGACTTTGAGATGTAGCACAACAATTAAAGCATGACTCTGTTCCTTGGTTGGTAATGTGTATTACTTATATACTAGGTGTAGTCCTCATGGTGACTTTGAGATGTAGAACAACAATTAAAGCATGACTCTGTTCCTTGGTTGGTAATGTGTATTACTTATATACTAGGTGTAGTTCTCATGGTGACTTTGAGATGTAGAACAGCAATAAAAGCATGGCACTGGTCCTTGGTTGGTAATGTGTATTACTTATATACTAGGTGTAGTCCTCATGGTGACTGAGATGTAGAACAACAATCAAAGCATGGCACTGTTCCTTGGTTGGTAATGTGTATTACTTATATACTAGGTGTAGTCCTCATGGTGACTTTGAGATGTAGAACAACAATCAAAGCATGGCACTGTTCCTTGGTTGGTAATGTGTATTACTTATATACTAGGTGTAGTCCTCGTGGTGACTTTGAGATGTAGAACAGCAATCAAAGCATGGCACTGGTCATTGGTTGGTAATGTGTATTACTTATATACTAGGTGTAGTTCTCATGGTGACTTTGAGATGTAGAACAGCAATCAAAGCATGGCACTGGTCCTTGGTTGGTAATGTGTATTACTTATATACTAGGTGTAGTCCTCATGGTGACTTTGAGATGTAGAAGAGTAATTCAAGCATGACTCTGTTCCTTGGTTGGTAATGTGTATTACTTATATACTAGGTGTAGTCCTCATGGTGACTTTGAGATGTAGAACAGCAATTAAAGCACGACTCTGTTCCTTGGTTGGTAATGTGTATTACTTATATACTAGGTGTAGTCCTCATGGTGACTTTGAGATGTAGAACAACAATTAAAGCATGACTCTGTTCCTTGGTTGGTAATGTGTATTACTTATATACTAGGTGTAGTCCTCATGGTGACTTTGAGATGTAGAACAACAATTAAAGCATAACTCTGTTCCTTGGTTGGTAATGTGTATTACTTATATACTAGGTGTAGTTCTCATGGTGACTTTGAGATGTAGAACAGCAATCAAAGCATGGCACTGGTCCTTGGTTGGTAATGTGTATTACTTATATACTAGGTGTAGTCCTCATGGTGACTGAGATGAAGAACAACAATCAAAGCATGGCACTGTTCCTTGGTTGGTAATGTGTATTACTTATATACTAGGTGTAGTCCTCATGGTGACTGAAATGTAGAACAGCAATCAAAGCATGGCACTGGTCCTTGGTTGGTAATGTGTATTACTTATATACTAGGTGTAGTTCTCATGGTGACTTTGAGATGTAGAACAACAATCAAAGCATGGCACTGGTCCTTGGTTGGTAATGTGTATTACTTATATACTAGGTGTAGTCCTCATGGTGACTTTGAGATGTAGAAGAGCAATTAAAGCATGACTCTGTTCCTTGGTTGGTAATGTGTATTACTTATATACTAGGTGTAGTCCTCATGGTGATTTTGAGATGTAGAACAGCAATTAAAGCATGACTCTGTTCCTTGGTTGGTAATGTGTATTACTTATATACTAGGTGTAGTCCTCATGGTGACTTTGAGATGTAGAACAGCAATTAAAGCATGACTCTGTGCCTTGGTTGGTAATGTGTATTACTTATATACTAGGTGTAGTCCTCATGGTGATTTTGAGATGTAGAACAGCAATTAAAGCATGACTCTGTTCCTTGGTTGGTAATGTGTATTACTTATATACTAGGTGTAGTCCTCATGGTGACTTTGAGATGTAGAACAGCAATTAAAGCATGACTCTGTTCCTTGGTTGGTAATGTGTATTACTTATATACTAGGTGTAGTCCTCATGGTGATTTTGAGATGTAGAACAGCAATGAAAGCATGACTCTGTTCCTTGGTTGGTAATGTGTATTACTTATATACTAGGTGTAGTCCTCATGGTGACTTTGAGATGTAGAGCAGCAATTAAAGCATGACTCTGTTCCTTGGTTGGTAATGTGTATTACTTATATACTAGGTGTAGTCCTCATGGTGATTTTGAGATGTAGAACAGCAATTAAAGCATGACTCTGTTCCTTGGTTGGTAATGTGTATTACTTATATACTAGGTGTAGTCCTCATGGTGACTTTGAGATGTAGAACAACAATTAAAGCATGACTCTGTTCCTTGGTTGGTAATGTGTATTACTTATATACTAGGTGTAGTTCTCATGGTGACTGAGATGTAGAACAGCAATCAAAGCATGGCACTGGTCCTTGGTTGGTAATGTGTATTACTTATATACTAGGTGTAGTCCTCATGGTGACTGAGATGTAGAACAACAATCAAAGCATGGCACTGTTCCTTGGTTGGTAATGTGTATTACTTATATACTAGGTGTAGTCCTCATGGTGACTTTGAGATGTAGAACAACAATCAAAGCATGGCACTGTTCCTTGGTTGGTAATGTGTATTACTTATATACTAGGTGTAGTCCTCGTGGTGACTTTGAGATGTAGAACAGCTATCAAAGCATGGCACTGGTCCTTGGTTGGTAATGTGTATTACTTATATACTAGGTGTAGTTCTCATGGTGACTTTGAGATGTAGAACAGCAATCAAAGCATGGCACTGGTCCTTGGTTGGTAATGTGTATTACTTATATACTAGGTGTAGTCCTCATGGTGACTTTGAGATGTAGAAGAGCAATTAAAGCATGACTCTGTTCCTTGGTTGGTAATGTGTATTACTTATATACTAGGTGTAGTCCTCATGGTGATTTTGAGATGTAGAAGAGCAATTAAAGCATGACTCTGTTCCTTGGTTGGTAATGTGTATTACTTATATACTAGGTGTAGTCCTCATGGTGACTTTGAGATGTAGAACAGCAATTAAAGCATGACTCTGTTCCTTGGTTGGTAATGTGTATTACTTATATACTAGGTGTAGTCCTCATGGTGACTGAAATGGAGAACAGCAATCAAAGCATGGCACTGGTCCTTGGTTGGTAATGTGCATTACTTATATACTAGGTGTAGTTCTCATGGTGACTTTGAGATGTAGAACAACAATCAAAGCATGGCACTGGTCCTTGGTTGGTAATGTGTATTACTTATATACTAGGTGTAGTCCTCATGGTGACTTTGAGATGTAGAACAGCAATTAAAGCATGACTCTATTCCTTGGTTGGTAATGTGTATTACTTATATACTAGGTGTAGTCCTCATGATGATTTTGAGATGTAGAAGAGCAATTAAAGCATGACTCTGTTCCTTGGTTGGTAATGTGTATTACTTATATACTAGGTGTAGTCCTCATGGTGACTTTGAGATGTAGAACAGCAATTAAAGCATGACTCTGTTCCTTGGTTGGTAATGTGTATTACTTATATACTAGGTGTAGTCCTCATGGTGATTTTGAGATGTAGAAGAGCAATTAAAGCATGACTCTGTTCCTTGGTTGGTAATGTGTATTACTTATATACTAGGTGTAGTCCTCATGGTGACTTTGAGATGTAGAACACCAATTAAAGCATGACTCTGTTCCTTGGTTGGTAATGTGTATTACTTATATACTAGGTGTAGTCCTCATGGTGATTTTGAGATGTAGAACAGCAATTAAAGCATGACTCTGTTCCTTGGTTGGTAATGTGTATTACTTATATACTAGGTGTAGTCCTCATGGTGACTTTGAGATGTAGAGCAGCAATTAAAGCATGACTCTGTTCCTTGGTTGGTAATGTGTATTACTTATATACTAGGTGTAGTCCTCATGGTGACTTTGAGATGTAGAACAGCAATTAAAGCATGACTCTGTTCCTTGGTTGGTAATGTGTATTACTTATATACTAGGTGTAGTCCTCATGGTGACTTTGAGATGTAGAACAGCAATCAAAGCATGGCACTGTTCCTTGGTTGGTAATGTGTATTACTTATATACTAGGTGTAGTCCTCATGGTGACTGAGATGTAGAACAACAATCAAAGCATGGCACTGTTCCTTGGTTGGTAATGTGTATTACTTATATACTAGGTGTAGTCCTCATGGTGACTTTGAGATGTAGAACAGCAATCAAAGCATGGCACTGTTCCTTGGTTGGTAATGTGTATTACTTATATACTAGGTGTAATCCTCGTGGTGACTTTGAGATGTAGAACAGCAATTAAAGCACGACTCTGTTCCTTGGTTGGTAATGTGTATTACTTATATACTAGGTGTAGTCCTCATGGTGACATTGAGATGTAGAACAGCAATTAAAGCACAACTCTGTTCCTTGGTTGGTAATGTGTATTACTTATATACTAGGTGTAGTCCTCATGGTGACTTTGAGATGTAGAACAACAATTAAAGCACGACTCTGTTCCTTGGTTGGTAATGTGTATTACTTATATACTAGGTGTAGTCCTCATGGTGACTTTGAGATGTAGCACAACAATTAAAGCATGACTCTGTTCCTTGGTTGGTAATGTGTATTACTTATATACTAGGTGTAGTCCTCATGGTGACTTTGAGATGTAGAACAACAATTAAAGCATGACTCTGTTCCTTGGTTGGTAATGTGTATTACTTATATACTAGGTGTAGTTCGCATGGTGACTGAGATGTAGAACAGCAATAAAAGCATGGCACTGGTCCTTGGTTGGTAATGTGTATTACTTATATACTAGGTGTAGTCCTCATGGTGACTGAGATGTAGAACAACAATCAAAGCATGGCACTGTTCCTTGGTTGGTAATGTGTATTACTTATATACTAGGTGTAGTCCTCATGGTGACTTTGAGATGTAGAACAACAATCAAAGCATGGCACTGTTCCTTGGTTGGTAATGTGTATTACTTATATACTAGGTGTAGTCCTCGTGGTGACTTTGAGATGTAGAACAGCAATCAAAGCATGGCACTGGTCCTTGGTTGGTAATGTGTATTACTTATATACTAGGTGTAGTCCTCATGGTGATTTTGAGATGTAGAACAGCAATTAAAGCATGACTCTGTTCCTTGGTTGGTAATGTGTATTACTTATATACTAGGTGTAGTCCTCATGGTGACTTTGAGATGTAGAACAGCAATTAAAGCACGACTCTGTTCCTTGGTTGGTAATGTGTATTACTTATATACTAGGTGTAGTCCTCATGGTGACTTTGAGATGTAGAACAACAATTAAAGCATGACTCTGTTCCTTGGTTGGTAATGTGTATTACTTATATACTAGGTGTAGTTCTCATGGTGACTTTGAGATGTAGAACAACAATTAAAGCATGACTCTGTTCCTTGGTTGGTAATGTGTATTACTTATATACTAGGTGTAGTTCTCATGGTGACTTTAAGATGTAGAACAGCAATCAAAGCATGGCACTGGTCCTTGGTTGGTAATGTGTATTACTTATATACTAGGTGTAGTCCTCATGGTGACTGAGATGTAGAACAACAATCAAAGCATGGCACTGTTCCTTGGTTGGTAATGTGTATTACTTATATACTAGGTGTAGTCCTCGTGGTGACTTTGAGATGTAGAACAACAATCAAAGCATGGCACTGTTCCTTGGTTGGTAATGTGTATTACTTATATACTAGGTGTAGTCCTCATGGTGACTGAAATGTAGAACAGCAATCAAAGCATGGCACTGGTCCTTGGTTGGTAATGTGTATTACTTATATACTAGGTGTAGTCCTCATGGTGACTGAGATGTAGAACAACAATCAAAGCATGGCACTGTTCCTTGGTTGGTAATGTGTATTACTTATATACTAGGTGTAGTCCTCATGGTGACTTTGAGATGTAGAACAACAATCAAAGCATGGCACTGTTCCTTGGTTGGTAATGTGTATTACTTATATACTAGGTGTAGTCCTCGTGGTGACTTTGAGATGTAGAACAGCTATCAAAGCATGGCACTGGTCCTTGGTTGGTAATGTGTATTACTTATATACTAGGTGTAGTTCTCATGGTGACTTTGAGATGTAGAACAGCAATCAAAGCATGGCACTGGTCCTTGGTTGGTAATGTGTATTACTTATATACTAGGTGTAGTCCTCATGGTGACTTTGAGATGTAGAAGAGCAATTAAAGCATGACTCTGTTCCTTGGTTGGTAATGTGTATTACTTATATACTAGGTGTAGTCCTCATGGTGATTTTGAGATGTAGAAGAGCAATTAAAGCATGACTCTGTTCCTTGGTTGGTAATGTGTATTACTTATATACTAGGTGTAGTCCTCATGGTGACTTTGAGATGTAGAACAGCAATTAAAGCATGACTCTGTTCCTTGGTTGGTAATGTGTATTACTTATATACTAGGTGTAGTCCTCATGGTGACTGAAATGGAGAACAGCAATCAAAGCATGGCACTGGTCCTTGGTTGGTAATGTGCATTACTTATATACTAGGTGTAGTTCTCATGGTGACTTTGAGATGTAGAACAACAATCAAAGCATGGCACTGGTCCTTGGTTGGTAATGTGTATTACTTATATACTAGGTGTAGTCCTCATGGTGACTTTGAGATGTAGAACAGCAATTAAAGCATGACTCTATTCCTTGGTTGGTAATGTGTATTACTTATATACTAGGTGTAGTCCTCATGATGATTTTGAGATGTAGAAGAGCAATTAAAGCATGACTCTGTTCCTTGGTTGGTAATGTGTATTACTTATATACTAGGTGTAGTCCTCATGGTGACTTTGAGATGTAGAACAGCAATTAAAGCATGACTCTGTTCCTTGGTTGGTAATGTGTATTACTTATATACTAGGTGTAGTCCTCATGGTGATTTTGAGATGTAGAAGAGCAATTAAAGCATGACTCTGTTCCTTGGTTGGTAATGTGTATTACTTATATACTAGGTGTAGTCCTCATGGTGACTTTGAGATGTAGAACACCAATTAAAGCATGACTCTGTTCCTTGGTTGGTAATGTGTATTACTTATATACTAGGTGTAGTCCTCATGGTGATTTTGAGATGTAGAACAGCAATTAAAGCATGACTCTGTTCCTTGGTTGGTAATGTGTATTACTTATATACTAGGTGTAGTCCTCATGGTGACTTTGAGATGTAGAGCAGCAATTAAAGCATGACTCTGTTCCTTGGTTGGTAATGTGTATTACTTATATACTAGGTGTAGTCCTCATGGTGACTTTGAGATGTAGAACAGCAATTAAAGCATGACTCTGTTCCTTGGTTGGTAATGTGTATTACTTATATACTAGGTGTAGTCCTCATGGTGACTTTGAGATGTAGAACAGCAATCAAAGCATGGCACTGTTCCTTGGTTGGTAATGTGTATTACTTATATACTAGGTGTAGTCCTCATGGTGACTGAGATGTAGAACAACAATCAAAGCATGGCACTGTTCCTTGGTTGGTAATGTGTATTACTTATATACTAGGTGTAGTCCTCATGGTGACTTTGAGATGTAGAACAGCAATCAAAGCATGGCACTGTTCCTTGGTTGGTAATGTGTATTACTTATATACTAGGTGTAATCCTCGTGGTGACTTTGAGATGTAAAACAGCAATTAAAGCACGACTCTGTTCCTTGGTTGGTAATGTGTATTACTTATATACTAGGTGTAGTCCTCATGGTGACATTGAGATGTAGAACAGCAATTAAAGCACAACTCTGTTCCTTGGTTGGTAATGTGTATTACTTATATACTAGGTGTAGTCCTCATGGTGACTTTGAGATGTAGAACAACAATTAAAGCACGACTCTGTTCCTTGGTTGGTAATGTGTATTACTTATATACTAGGTGTAGTCCTCATGGTGACTTTGAGATGTAGCACAACAATTAAAGCATGACTCTGTTCCTTGGTTGGTAATGTGTATTACTTATATACTAGGTGTAGTCCTCATGGTGACTTTGAGATGTAGAACAACAATTAAAGCATGACTCTGTTCCTTGGTTGGTAATGTGTATTACTTATATACTAGGTGTAGTTCGCATGGTGACTGAGATGTAGAACAGCAATAAAAGCATGGCACTGGTCCTTGGTTGGTAATGTGTATTACTTATATACTAGGTGTAGTCCTCATGGTGACTGAGATGTAGAACAACAATCAAAGCATGGCACTGTTCCTTGGTTGGTAATGTGTATTACTTATATACTAGGTGTAGTCCTCATGGTGACTTTGAGATGTAGAACAACAATCAAAGCATGGCACTGTTCCTTGGTTGGTAATGTGTATTACTTATATACTAGGTGTAGTCCTCGTGGTGACTTTGAGATGTAGAACAGCAATCAAAGCATGGCACTGGTCCTTGGTTGGTAATGTGTATTACTTATATACTAGGTGTAGTCCTCATGGTGATTTTGAGATGTAGAACAGCAATTAAAGCATGACTCTGTTCCTTGGTTGGTAATGTGTATTACTTATATACTAGGTGTAGTCCTCATGGTGACTTTGAGATGTAGAACAGCAATTAAAGCACGACTCTGTTCCTTGGTTGGTAATGTGTATTACTTATATACTAGGTGTAGTCCTCATGGTGACTTTGAGATGTAGAACAACAATTAAAGCATGACTCTGTTCCTTGGTTGGTAATGTGTATTACTTATATACTAGGTGTAGTTCTCATGGTGACTTTGAGATGTAGAACAACAATTAAAGCATGACTCTGTTCCTTGGTTGGTAATGTGTATTACTTATATACTAGGTGTAGTTCTCATGGTGACTTTGAGATGTAGAACAGCAATCAAAGCATGGCACTGGTCCTTGGTTGGTAATGTGTATTACTTATATACTAGGTGTAGTCCTCATGGTGACTGAGATGTAGAACAACAATCAAAGCATGGCACTGTTCCTTGGTTGGTAATGTGTATTACTTATATACTAGGTGTAGTCCTCGTGGTGACTTTGAGATGTAGAACAACAATCAAAGCATGGCACTGTTCCTTGGTTGGTAATGTGTATTACTTATATACTAGGTGTAGTCCTCATGGTGACTGAAATGGAGAACAGCAATCAAAGCATGGCACTGGTCCTTGGTTGGTAATGTGTATTACTTATATACTAGGTGTAGTTCTCATGGTGACTTTGAGATGTAGAACAACAATCAAAGCATGGCACTGGTCCTTGGTTGGTAATGTGTATTACTTATATACTAGGTGTAGTCCTCATGGTGACTTTGAGATGTAGAACAGCAATTAAAGCATGACTCTGTTCCTTGGTTGGTAATGTGTATTACTTATATACTAGGTGTAGTCCTCATGGTGATTTTGAGATGTAGAACAGCAATTAAAGCATGACTCTGTTCCTTGGTTGGTAATGTGTATTACTTATATACTAGGTGTAGTCCTCATGGTGATTTTGAGATGTAGAACAGCAATTAAAGCATGACTCTGTTCCTTGGTTGGTAATGTGTATTACTTATATACTAGGTGTAGTCCTCATGTTGACTTTGAGATGTAGAACAGCAATTAAAGCATGACTCTGTTCCTTGGTTGGTAATGTGTATTACTTATATACTAGGTGTAGTCCTCATGGTGATTTTGAGATGTAGAACAGCAATGAAAGCATGACTCTGTTCCTTGGTTGGTAATGTGTATTACTTATATACTAGGTGTAGTCCTCATGGTGACTTTGAGATGTAGAGCAGCAATTAAAGCACGACTGTTCCTTGGTTGGTAATGTGTATTACTTATATACTAGGTGTAGTCCTCATGGTGACTTTGAGATGTAGAACAGCAATTAAAGCACAACTCTGTTCCTTGGTTGGTAATGTGTATTACTTATATACTAGGTGTAGTCCTCATGGTGACTTTGAGATGTAGAACAACAATTAAAGCACGACTCTGTTCCTTGGTTGGTAATGTGTATTACTTATATACTAGGTGTAGTCCTCATGGTGACTTTGAGATGTAGCACAACAATTAAAGCATGACTCTGTTCCTTGGTTGGTAATGTGTATTACTTATATACTAGCTGTAGTCCTCATGGTGACTTTGAGATGTAGAACAACAATTAAAGCATGACTCTGTTCCTTGGTTGGTAATGTGTATTACTTATATACTAGGTGTAGTTCTCATGGTGACTGAAATGTAGAACAGCAATCAAAGCATGGCACTGGTCCTTGGTTGGTAATGTGTATTACTTATATACTAGGTGTAGTCCTCATGGTGACTCTGAGATGTAGAACAGCAATCAAAGCATGGCACTGTTCCTTGGTTGGTAATGTGTATTACTTATATACTAGGTGTAGTCCTCATGGTGACTTTGAGATGTAGAACAGCAATTAAAGCACGACTCTGTTCCTTGGTTGGTAATGTGTATTACTTATATACTAGGTGTAGTCCTCATGGTGACTTTGAGATGTAGAACAGCAATTAAAGCACGACTCTGTTCCTTGGTTGGTAATGTGTATTACTTATATACTAAGTGTAGTCCTCGTGGTGACTTTGAGATGTAGAACAACAATTAAAGCATGACTCTGTTCCTTGGTTGGTAATGTGTATTACTTATATACTAGGTGTAGTCCTCATGGTGACTTTGAGATGTAGAAAAACAATTAAAGCATGACTCTGTTCCTTGGTTGGTAATGTGTATTACTTATATACTAGGTGTAGTCCTCGTGGTGACTTTGAGATGTAGAACAGCAATCAAAGCATGGCACTGTTCCTTGGTTGGTAATGTGTATTACTTATATACTAGGTGTAGTCCTCATGGTGACTGAGATGTAGAACAACAATCAAAGCATGGCACTGTTCCTTGGTTGGTAATGTGTATTACTTATATACTAGGTGTAGTCCTCATGGTGACCTTGAGATGTAGAACAGCAATTAAAGCATGACTCTGTTCCTTGGTTGGTAATGTGTATTACTTATATACTAGGTGTAGTCCTCATGGTGACTTTGAGATGTAGAACAGCAATCAAAGCATGGCACTGTTCCTTGGTTGGTAATGTGTATTACTTATATACTAGGTGTAGTCCTCATGGTGACTGAGATGTAGAACAACAATCAAAGAATGGCACTGTTCCTTGGTTGGTAATGTGTATTACTTATATACTAGGTGTAGTCCTCATGGTGACTTTGAGATGTAGAACAACAATCAAAGAATGGCACTGTTCTTTGGTTGGTAATGTGTATTACTTATATACTAGGTGTAGTCCTCATGGTGACTTTGAGATGTAGAACAGCAATCAAAGCATGGAACTGTTCCTTGGTTGGTAATGTGTATTACTTATATACTAGGTGTAGTCCTCGTGGGGACTTTGAGATGTAGAACAGCAATTAAAGCACGACTGTTCCTTGGTTGGTAATGTGTATTACTTATATACTAGGTGTAGTCCTCATGGTGACTTTGAGATGTAGAACAGCAATTAAAGCACAACTCTGTTCATTGTTGGTAATGTGTATTACTTATATACTAGGTGTAGTCCTCATGGTGACTTTGAGATGTAGAACAACAAATAAAGCACGACTCTGTTCCTTGGGTGGTAATGTGTATTACTTATATACTAGGTGTAGTCCTCATGGTGACTTTGAGATGTAGAACAACAATTAAAGCATGACTCTGTTCCTTGGTTGGTAATGTGTATTACTTATATACTAGGTGTAGTCCTCATGGTGACTTTGAGATGTAGAACAACAATTAAAGCATGACTCTGTTCCTTGGTTGGTAATGTGTATTACTTATATACTAGGTGTAGTTCTCATGGTGACTGAGATGTAGAACAGCAATCAAAGCATGGCACTGGTCATTGGTTGGTAATGTGTATTACTTATATACTAGGTGTAGTCCTCATGGTGACTGAGATGTAGAACAACAATCAAAGCATGGCACTGTTCCTTGGTTGGTAATGTGTATTACTTATATACTAGGTGTAGTCCTCGTGGTGACTTTGAGATGTAGAACAACAATCAAAGCATGGCACTGTTCCTTGGTTGGTAATGTGTATTACTTATATACTAGGTGTAGTCCTCGTGGTGACTTTGAGATGTAGAACAGCAATCAAAGCATGACACTGGTCCTTGGTTGGTAATGTGTATTACTTATATACTAGGTGTAGTTCTCATGGTGACTTTGAGATGTAGAACAACAATCAAAGCATGGCACTGGTCCTTGGTTGGTAATGTGTATTACTTATATACTAGGTGTAGTCCTCATGGTGACTTTGAGATGTAGAACAGCAATCAAAGCATGACTCTGTTCCTTGGTTGGTAATGTGTATTACTTATATACTAGGTGTAGTCCTCATGGTGATTTTGAGATGTAGAAGAGCAATTAAAGCATGACTCTGTTCCTTGGTTGGTAATGTGTATTACTTATATACTAGGTGTAGTCCTCATGGTGACTTTGAGATGTAGAACAGCAATTAAAGCATGACTCTGTTCCTTGGTTGGTAATGTGTATTACTTATATACTAGGTGTAGTCCTCATGGTGATTTTGAGATGTAGAACAGCAATTAAAGCATGACTCTGTTCCTTGGTTGGTAATGTGTATTACTTATATACTAGGTGTAGTCCTCATGGTGACTTTGAGATGTAGAACAGCAATTAAAGCATGACTCTGTTCCTTGGTTGGTAATGTGTATTACTTATATACTAGGTGTAGTCCTCATGGTGATTTTGAGATGTAGAACAGCAATTAAAGCATGACTCTGTTCCTTGGTTGGTAATGTGTATTACTTATATACTAGGTGTAGTCCTCATGGTGACTTTGAGATGTAGAGCAGCAATTAAAGCATGACTCTGTTCCTTGGTTGGTAATGTGTATTACTTATATACTAGGTGTAGTCTTCATGGTGATTTTGAGATGTAGAACAGCAATTAAAGCATGACTCTGTTCCTTGGTTGGTAATGTGTATTACTTATATACTAGGTGTAGTCCTCATGGTGACTTTGAGATGTAGAACAGCAATTAAAGCATGACTCTGTTCCTTGGTTGGTAATGTGTATTACTTATATACTAGGTGTAGTCCTCATGGTGACTTTGAGATGTAGAACAGCAATCAAAGCATGGCACTGTTCCTTGGTTGGTAATGTGTGTTACTTATATACTAGGTGTAGTCCTCATGGTGACTGAGATGTAGAACAACAATCAAAGCATGGCACTGTTCCTTGGTTGGTAATGTGTATTACTTATATACTAGGTGTAGTCCTCATGGTGACTTTGAGATGTAGAACAGCAATCAAAGCATGGCACTGTTCCTTGGTTGGTAATGTGTATTACTTATATACTAGGTGTAGTCCTCGTGGTGACTTTGAGATGTAGAACAGCAATCAAAGCATGGCACTGGTCCTTGGTTGGTAATGTGTATTACTTATATACTAGGTGTAGTTCTCATGGTGACTTTGAGATGTAGAACAGCAATCAAAGCATGGCACTGGTCCTTGGTTGGTAATGTGTATTACTTATATACTAGGTGTAGTCCTCATGGTGACTTTGAGATGTAGAAGAGCAATTAAAGCATGACTCTGTTCCTTGGTTGGTAATGTGTATTACTTATATACTAGGTGTAGTCCTCATGGTGATTTTGAGATGTAGAACAGCAATTAAAGCATGACTCTGTTCCTTGGTTGGTAATGTGTATTACTTATATACTAGGTGTAGTCCTCATGGTGACTTTGAGATGTAGAACAGCAATTAAAGCATGACTCTGTTCCTTGGTTGGTAATGTGTATTACTTATATACTAGGTGTAGTCCTCATGGTGACTGAAATGGAGAACAGCAATCAAAGCATGGCACTGGTCCTTGGTTGGTAATGTGTATTACTTATATACTAGGTGTAGTTCTCATGGTGACTTTGAGATGTAGAACAGCAATCAAAGCATGGCACTGGTCCTTGGTTGGTAATGTGTATTACTTATATACTAGGTGTAGTCCTCATGGTGACTTTGAGATGTAGAAGAGCAATTAAAGCATGACTCTGTTCCTTGGTTGGTAATGTGTATTACTTATATACTAGGTGTAGTCCTCATGGTGATTTTGAGATGTAGAACAGCAATTAAAGCATGACTCTGTTCCTTGGTTGGTAATGTGTATTACTTATATACTAGGTGTAGTCCTCATGGTGACTTTGAGATGTAGAACAGCAATTAAAGCATGACTCTGTTCCTTGGTTGGTAATGTGTATTACTTATATACTAGGTGTAGTCCTCATGGTGACTGAAATGGAGAACAGCAATCAAAGCATGGCACTGGTCCTTGGTTGGTAATGTGTATTACTTATATACTAGGTGTAGTCCTCATGGTGACTTTGAGATGTAGAACAGCAATTAAAGCATGACTCTGTTCCTTGGTTGGTAATGTGTATTACTTATATACTAGGTGTAGTCCTCATGGTGATTTTGAGATGTAGAAGAGCAATTAAAGCATGACTCTGTTCCTTGGTTGGTAATGTGTATTACTTATATACTAGGTGTAGTCCTCATGGTGACTTTGAGATGTAGAACAGCAATTAAAGCATGACTCTGTTCCTTGGTTGGTAATGTGTATTACTTATATACTAGGTGTAGTCCTCATGGTGATTTTGAGATGTAGAACAGCAATTAAAGCATGACTCTGTTCCTTGGTTGGTAATGTGTATTACTTATATACTAGGTGTAGTCCTCATGGTGACTTTGAGATGTAGAACAGCAATTAAAGCATGACTCTGTTCCTTGGTTGGTAATGTGTATTACTTATATACTAGGTGTAGTCCTCATGGTGATTTTGAGATGTAGAACAACAATTAAAGCATGACTCTGTTCCTTGGTTGGTAATGTGTTTTACTTATATACTAGGTGTAGTCCTCATGGTGACTTTGAGATGTAGAGCAGCAATTAAAGCATGACTCTGTTCCTTGGTTGGTAATGTGTATTACTTATATACTAGGTGTAGTCCTCATGGTGATTTTGAGATGTAGAACAGCAATTAAAGCATGACTCTGTTCCTTGGTTGGTAATGTGTATTACTTATATACTAGGTGTAGTCCTCATGGTGACTTTGAGATGTAGAACAGCAATTAAAGCATGACTCTGTTCCTTGGTTGGTAATGTGTATTACTTATATACTAGGTGTAGTCCTCATGGTGACTTTGAGATGTAGAACAGCAATCAAAGCATGGCACTGTTCCTTGGTTGGTAATGTGTATTACTTATATACTAGGTGTAGTCCTCATGGTGACTGAGATGTAGAACAACAATCAAAGCATGGCACTGTTCCTTGGTTGGTAATGTGTATTACTTATATACTAGGTGTAGTCCTCATGGTGACTTTGAGATGTAGAACAGCAATCAAAGCATGGCACTGGTCCTTGGTTGGTAATGTGTATTACTTATATACTAGGTGTAGTCCTCATGGTGACTTTGAGATGTAGAAGAGCAATTAAAGCATGACTCTGTTCCTTGGTTGGTAATGTGTATTACTTATATACTAGGTGTAGTCCTCATGGTGATTTTGAGATGTAGAACAGCAATTAAAGCATGACTCTGTTCCTTGGTTGGTAATGTGTATTACTTATATACTAGGTGTAGTCCTCATGGTGACTTTGAGATGTAGAACAGCAATTAAAGCATGACTCTGTTCCTTGGTTGGTAATGTGTATTACTTATATACTAGGTGTAGTCCTCATGGTGACTGAAATGGAGAACAGCAATCAAAGCATGGCACTGGTCCTTGGTTGGTAATGTGTATTACTTATATACTAGGTGTAGTTCTCATGGTGACTTTGAGATGTAGAACAACAATCAAAGCATGGCACTGGTCCTTGGTTGGTAATGTGTATTACTTATATACTAGGTGTAGTCCTCATGGTGACTTTGAGATGTAGAACAGCAATTAAAGCATGACTCTGTTCCTTGGTTGGTAATGTGTATTACTTATATACTAGGTGTAGTCCTCATGGTGACTTTGAGATGTAGAACAGCAATTAAAGCATGACTCTGTTCCTTGGTTGGTAATGTGTATTACTTATATACTAGGTGTAGTCCTCATGGTGATTTTGAGATGTAGAACAGCAATTAAAGCATGACTCTGTTCCTTGGTTGGTAATGTGTATTACTTATATACTAGGTGTAGTCCTCATGGTGACTTTGAGATGTAGAGCAGCAATTAAAGCATGACTCTGTTCCTTGGTTGGTAATGTGTATTACTTATATACTAGGTGTAGTCCTCATGGTGATTTTGAGATGTAGAACAGCAATTAAAGCATGACTCTGTTCCTTGGTTGGTAATGTGTATTACTTATATACTAGGTGTAGTCCTCATGGTGACTTTGAGATGTAGAACAGCAATTAAAGCACGACTCTGTTCCTTGGTTGGTAATGTGTATTACTTATATACTAGGTGTAGTCCTCATGGTGACTTTGAGATGTAGAACAGCAATCAAAGCATGGCACTGTTCCTTGGTTGGTAATGTGTGTTACTTATATACTAGGTGTAGTCCTCATGGTGACTGAGATGTAGAACAACAATCAAAGCATGGCACTGTTCCTTGGTTGGTAATGTGTATTACTTATATACTAGGTGTAGTCCTCATGGTGACTTTGAGATGTAGAACAGCAATTAAAGCATGACTCTGTTCCTTGGTTGGTAATGTGTATTACTTATATACTAGGTGTAGTCCTCATGGTGACTTTGAGATGTAGAGCAGCAATCAAAGCATGGCACTGTTCCTTGGTTGGTAATGTGTGTTACTTATATACTAGGTGTAGTCCTCATGGTGACTGAGATGTAGAACAACAATCAAAGCATGGCACTGTTCCTTGGTTGGTAATGTGTATTACTTATATACTAGGTGTAGTCCTCATGGTGACTTTGAGATGTAGAACAGCAATCAAAGCATGGCACTGTTCCTTGGTTGGTAATGTGTATTACTTATATACTAGGTGTAGTCCTCATGGTGACTTTGAGATGTAGAACAGCAATTAAAGCACAACTCTGTTCCTTGGTTGGTAATGTGTATTACTTATATACTAGGTGTAGTCCTCATGGTGACTTTGAGATGTAGAACAACAATTAAAGCATGACTCTGTTCCTTGGTTGGTAATGTGTATTACTTATATACTAGGTGTAGTTCTCATGGTGACTGAGATGTAGAACAGCAATCAAAGCATGGCACTGGTCCTTGGTTGGTAATGTGTATTACTTATATACTAGGTGTAGTCCTCATGGTGACTGAGATGTAGAACAACAATCAAAGCATGGCACTGTTCCTTGGTTGGTAAAGTGTATTACTTATATACTAGGTGTAGTCCTCATGGTGACTTTGAGATGTAGAACAACAATCAAAGCATGGCACTGTTCCTTGGTTGGTAATGTGTATTACTTATATACTAGGTGTAGTCCTCGTGGTGACTTTGAGATGTAGAACAGCAATCAAAGCATGGCACTGGTCCTTGGTTGGTAATGTGTATTACTTATATACTAGGTGTAGTTCTCATGGTGACTTTGAGATGTAGAACAGCAATCAAAGCATGGCACTGGTCCTTGGTTGGTAATGTGTATTACTTATATACTAGGTGTAGTCCTCATGGTGACTTTGAGATGTAGAAGAGCAATTAAAGCATGACTCTGTTCCTTGGTTGGTAATGTGTATTACTTATATACTAGGTGTAGTCCTCATGGTGATTTTGAGATGTAGAACAGCAATTAAAGCATGACTCTGTTCCTTGGTTGGTAATGTGTATTACTTATATACTAGGTGTAGTCCTCATGGTGACTTTGAGATGTAGAACAGCAATTAAAGCATGACTCTGTTCCTTGGTTGGTAATGTGTATTACTTATATACTAGGTGTAGTCCTCATGGTGACTGAAATGGAGAACAGCAATCAAAGCATGGCACTGGTCCTTGGTTGGTAATGTGTATTACTTATATACTAGGTGTAGTTCTCATGGTGACTTTGAGATGTAGAACAGCAATCAAAGCATGGCACTGGTCCTTGGTTGGTAATGTGTATTACTTATATACTAGGTGTAGTCCTCATGGTGACTTTGAGATGTAGAAGAGCAATTAAAGCATGACTCTGTTCCTTGGTTGGTAATGTGTATTACTTATATACTAGGTGTAGTCCTCATGGTGATTTTGAGATGTAGAACAGCAATTAAAGCATGACTCTGTTCCTTGGTTGGTAATGTGTATTACTTATATACTAGGTGTAGTCCTCATGGTGACTTTGAGATGTAGAACAGCAAGTAAAGCATGACTCTGTTCCTTGGTTGGTAATGTGTATTACTTATATACTAGGTGTAGTCCTCATGGTGACTGAAATGGAGAACAGCAATCAAAGCATGGCACTGGTCCTTGGTTGGTAATGTGTATTACTTATATACTAGGTGTAGTCCTCATGGTGACTTTGAGATGTAGAACAGCAATTAAAGCATGACTCTGTTCCTTGGTTGGTAATGTGTATTACTTATATACTAGGTGTAGTCCTCATGGTGATTTTGAGATGTAGAAGAGCAATTAAAGCATGACTCTGTTCCTTGGTTGGTAATGTGTATTACTTATATACTAGGTGTAGTCCTCATGGTGACTTTGAGATGTAGAACAGCAATTAAAGCATGAATCTGTTCCTTGGTTGGTAATGTGTATTACTTATATACTAGGTGTAGTCCTCATGGTGATTTTGAGATGTAGAACAGCAATTAAAGCATGACTCTGTTCCTTGGTTGGTAATGTGTATTACTTATATACTAGGTGTAGTCCTCATGGTGATTTTGAGATGTAGAACAACAATTAAAGCATGACTCTGTTCCTTGGTTGGTAATGTGTTTTACTTATATACTAGGTGTAGTCCTCATGGTGACTTTGAGATGTAGAGCAGCAATTAAAGCATGACTCTGTTCCTTGGTTGGTAATGTGTATTACTTATATACTAGGTGTAGTCCTCATGGTGACTTTGAGATGTAGAACAGCAATCAAAGCATGGCACTGTTCCTTGGTTGGTAATGTGTGTTACTTATATACTAGGTGTAGTCCTCATGGTGACTGAGATGTAGAACAACAATCAAAGCATGGCACTGTTCCTTGGTTGGTAATGTGTATTACTTATATACTAGGTGTAGTCCTCATGGTGACTTTGAGATGTAGAACAGCAATTAAAGCATGACTCTGTTCCTTGGTTGGTAATGTGTATTACTTATATACTAGGTGTAGTCCTCATGGTGACTTTGAGATGTAGAGCAGCAATCAAAGCATGGCACTGTTCCTTGGTTGGTAATGTGTGTTACTTATATACTAGGTGTAGTCCTCATGGTGACTGAGATGTAGAACAACAATCAAAGCATGGCACTGTTCCTTGGTTGGTAATGTGTATTACTTATATACTAGGTGTAGTCCTCATGGTGACTTTGAGATGTAGAACAGCAATCAAAGCATGGCACTGTTCCTTGGTTGGTAATGTGTATTACTTATATACTAGGTGTAGTCCTCATGGTGACTTTGAGATGTAGAACAGCAATTAAAGCACAACTCTGTTCCTTGGTTGGTAATGTGTATTACTTATATACTAGGTGTAGTCCTCATGGTGACTTTGAGATGTAGAACAACAATTAAAGCATGACTCTGTTCCTTGGTTGGTAATGTGTATTACTTATATACTAGGTGTAGTTCTCATGGTGACTGAGATGTAGAACAGCAATCAAAGCATGGCACTGGTCCTTGGTTGGTAATGTGTATTACTTATATACTAGGTGTAGTCCTCATGGTGACTGAGATGTAGAACAACAATCAAAGCATGGCACTGTTCCTTGGTTGGTAATGTGTATTACTTATATACTAGGTGTAGTCCTCATGGTGACTTTGAGATGTAGAACAACAATCAAAGCATGGCACTGTTCCTTGGTTGGTAATGTGTATTACTTATATACTAGGTGTAGTCCTCGTGGTGACTTTGAGATGTAGAACAGCAATCAAAGCATGGCACTGGTCCTTGGTTGGTAATGTGTATTACTTATATACTAGGTGTAGTTCTCATGGTGACTTTGAGATGTAGAACAGCAATCAAAGCATGGCACTGGTCCTTGGTTGGTAATGTGTATTACTTATATACTAGGTGTAGTCCTCATGGTGACTTTGAGATGTAGAAGAGCAATTAAAGCATGACTCTGTTCCTTGGTTGGTAATGTGTATTACTTATATACTAGGTGTAGTCCTCATGGTGATTTTGAGATGTAGAACAGCAATTAAAGCATGACTCTGTTCCTTGGTTGGTAATGTGTATTACTTATATACTAGGTGTAGTCCTCATGGTGACTTTGAGATGTAGAACAGCAATTAAAGCATGACTCTGTTCCTTGGTTGGTAATGTGTATTACTTATATACTAGGTGTAGTCCTCATGGTGACTGAAATGGAGAACAGCAATCAAAGCATGGCACTGGTCCTTGGTTGGTAATGTGTATTACTTATATACTAGGTGTAGTTCTCATGGTGACTTTGAGATGTAGAACAGCAATCAAAGCATGGCACTGGTCCTTGGTTGGTAATGTGTATTACTTATATACTAGGTGTAGTCCTCATGGTGACTTTGAGATGTAGAAGAGCAATTAAAGCATGACTCTGTTCCTTGGTTGGTAATGTGTATTACTTATATACTAGGTGTAGTCCTCATGGTGATTTTGAGATGTAGAACAGCAATTAAAGCATGACTCTGTTCCTTGGTTGGTAATGTGTATTACTTATATACTAGGTGTAGTCCTCATGGTGACTTTGAGATGTAGAACAGCAAGTAAAGCATGACTCTGTTCCTTGGTTGGTAATGTGTATTACTTATATACTAGGTGTAGTCCTCATGGTGACTGAAATGGAGAACAGCAATCAAAGCATGGCACTGGTCCTTGGTTGGTAATGTGTATTACTTATATACTAGGTGTAGTCCTCATGGTGACTTTGAGATGTAGAACAGCAATTAAAGCATGACTCTGTTCCTTGGTTGGTAATGTGTATTACTTATATACTAGGTGTAGTCCTCATGGTGATTTTGAGATGTAGAAGAGCAATTAAAGCATGACTCTGTTCCTTGGTTGGTAATGTGTATTACTTATATACTAGGTGTAGTCCTCATGGTGACTTTGAGATGTAGAACAGCAATTAAAGCATGAATCTGTTCCTTGGTTGGTAATGTGTATTACTTATATACTAGGTGTAGTCCTCATGGTGATTTTGAGATGTAGAACAGCAATTAAAGCATGACTCTGTTCCTTGGTTGGTAATGTGTATTACTTATATACTAGGTGTAGTCCTCATGGTGATTTTGAGATGTAGAACAACAATTAAAGCATGACTCTGTTCCTTGGTTGGTAATGTGTTTTACTTATATACTAGGTGTAGTCCTCATGGTGACTTTGAGATGTAGAGCAGCAATTAAAGCATGACTCTGTTCCTTGGTTGGTAATGTGTATTACTTATATACTAGGTGTAGTCCTCATGGTGATTTTGAGATGTAGAACAGCAATTAAAGCATGACTCTGTTCCTTGGTTGGTAATGTGTATTACTTATATACTAGGTGTAGTCCTCATGGTGACTTTGAGATGTAGAACAGCAATTAAAGCGCAACTCTGTTCCTTGGTTGGTAATGTGTATTACTTATATACTAGGTGTAGTCCTCATGGTGACTTTGAGATGTAGAACAGCAATCAAAGCATGGCACTGTTCCTTGGTTGGTAATGTGTATTACTTATATACTAGGTGTAGTCCTCATGGTGACTGAGATGTAGAACAACAATCAAAGCATGGCACTGTTCCTTGGTTGGTAATGTGTATTACTTATATACTAGGTGTAGTCCTCATGGTGACTTTGAGATGTAGAACAGCAATCAAAGCATGGCACTGGTCCTTGGTTGGTAATGTGTATTACTTATATACTAGGTGTAGTCCTCATGGTGACTTTGAGATGTAGAAGAGCAATTAAAGCATGACTCTGTTCCTTGGTTGGTAATGTGTATTACTTATATACTAGGTGTAGTCCTCATGGTGATTTTGAGATGTAGAACAGCAATTAAAGCATGACTCTGTTCCTTGGTTGGTAATGTGTATTACTTATATACTAGGTGTAGTCCTCATGGTGACTTTGAGATGTAGAACAGCAATTAAAGCATGACTCTGTTCCTTGGTTGGTAATGTGTATTACTTATATACTAGGTGTAGTCCTCATGGTGACTGAAATGGAGAACAGCAATCAAAGCATGGCACTGGTCCTTGGTTGGTAATGTGTATTACTTATATACTAGGTGTAGTTCTCATGGTGACTTTGAGATGTAGAACAACAATCAAAGCATGGCACTGGTCCTTGGTTGGTAATGTGTATTACTTATATACTAGGTGTAGTCCTCATGGTGACTTTGAGATGTAGAACAGCAATTAAAGCATGACTCTGTTCCTTGGTTGGTAATGTGTATTACTTATATACTAGGTGTAGTCCTCATGGTGATTTTGAGATGTAGAAGAGCAATTAAAGCATGACTCTGTTCCTTGGTTGGTAATGTGTATTACTTATATACTAGGTGTAGTCCTCATGGTGACTTTGAGATGTAGAACAGCAATTAAAGCATGACTCTGTTCCTTGGTTGGTAATGTGTATTACTTATATACTAGGTGTAGTCCTCATGGTGATTTTGAGATGTAGAACAGCAATTAAAGCATGACTCTGTTCCTTGGTTGGTAATGTGTATTACTTATATACTAGGTGTAGTCCTCATGGTGACTTTGAGATGTAGAACAGCAATTAAAGCATGACTCTGTTCCTTGGTTGGTAATGTGTATTACTTATATACTAGGTGTAGTCCTCATGGTGATTTTGAGATGTAGAACAACAATTAAAGCATGACTCTGTTCCTTGGTTGGTAATGTGTATTACTTATATACTAGGTGTAGTCCTCATGGTGACTTTGAGATGTAGAGCAGCAATTAAAGCATGACTCTGTTCCTTGGTTGGTAATGTGTATTACTTATATACTAGGTGTAGTCCTCATGGTGATTTTGAGATGTAGAACAGCAATTAAAGCATGACTCTGTTCCTTGGTTGGTAATGTGTATTACTTATATACTAGGTGTAGTCCTCATGGTGACTTTGAGATGTAGAACAGCAATTAAAGCATGACTCTGTTCCTTGGTTGGTAATGTGTATTACTTATATACTAGGTGTAGTCCTCATGGTGACTTTGAGATGTAGAACAGCAATCAAAGCATGGCACTGTTCCTTGGTTGGTAATGTGTATTACTTATATACTAGGTGTAGTCCTCATGGTGACTGAGATGTAGAACAACAATCAAAGCATGGCACTGTTCCTTGGTTGGTAATGTGTATTACTTATATACTAGGTGTAGTCCTCATGGTGACTTTGAGATGTAGAACAGCAATCAAAGTATGGCACTGTTCCTTGGTTGGTAATGTGTATTACTTATATACTAGGTGTAGTCCTCGTGGTGACTTTGAGATGTAGAACAGCAATTAAAGCACGACTGTTCCTTGGTTGGTAATGTGTATTACTTATATACTAGGTGTAGTCCTCATGGTGACTTTGAGATGTAGAACAGCAATTAAACACGACTCTGTTCCTTGGTTGGTAATGTGTATTACTTATATACTAGGTGTAGTCCTCATGGTGACTTTGAGATGTAGCACAACAATTAAAGCATGACTCTGTTCCTTGGTTGGTAATGTGTATTACTTATATACTAGGTGTAGTCCTCATGGTGACTTTGAGATGTAGAACAACAATTAAAGCATGACTCTGTTCCTTGGTTGGTAATGTGTATTACTTATATACTAGGTGTAGTTCTCATGGTGACTGAGATGTAGAACAGCAATCAAAGCATGGCACTGGTCCTTGGTTGGTAATGTGTATTACTTATATACTAGGTGTAGTCCTCATGGTGACTGAGATGTAGAACAACAATCAAAGCATGGCACTGTTCCTTGGTTGGTAATGTGTATTACTTATATACTAGGTGTAGTCCTCATGGTGACTTTGAGATGTAGAACAACAATCAAAGCATGGCACTGTTCCTTGGTTGGTAATGTGTATTACTTATATACTAGGTGTAGTCCTCGTGGTGACTTTGAGATGTAGAACAGCAATCAAAGCATGGCACTGGTCCTTGGTTGGTAATGTGTATTACTTATATACTAGGTGTAGTTCTCATGGTGACTTTGAGATGTAGAACAGCAATCAAAGCATGGCACTGGTCCTTGGTTGGTAATGTGTATTACTTATATACTAGGTGTAGTCCTCATGGTGACTTTGAGATGTAGAAGAGCAATTAAAGCATGACTCTGTTCCTTGGTTGGTAATGTGTATTACTTATATACTAGGTGTAGTCCTCATGGTGATTTTGAGATGTAGAACAGCAATTAAAGCATGACTCTGTTCCTTGGTTGGTAATGTGTATTACTTATATACTAGGTGTAATCCTCATGGTGACTTTGAGATGTAGAACAGCAATTAAAGCACGACTCTGTTCCTTGGTTGGTAATGTGTATTACTTATATACTAGGTGTAGTCCTCATGGTGACTTTGAGATGTAGAAGAGCAATTAAAGCATGACTCTGTTCCTTGGTTGGTAATGTGTATTACTTATATACTAGGTGTAGTCCTCGTGGTGACTTTGAGATGTAGAACAGCAATCAAAGCATGGCACTGGTCCTTGGTTGGTAATGTGTATTACTTATATACTAGGTGTAGTCCTCATGGTGACTTTGAGATGTAGAACAGCAATTAAAGCATGACTCTGTTCCTTGGTTGGTAATGTGTATTACTTATATACTAGGTGTAGTCCTCATGGTGATTTTGAGATGTAGAAGAGCAATTAAAGCATGACTCTGTTCCTTGGTTGGTAATGTGTATTACTTATATACTAGGTGTAGTCCTCATGGTGACTTTGAGATGTAGAACAGCAATTAAAGCATGACTCTGTTCCTTGGTTGGTAATGTGTATTACTTATATACTAGGTGTAGTCCTCATGGTGATTTTGAGATGTAGAAGAGCAATTAAAGCATGACTCTGTTCCTTGGTTGGTAATGTGTATTACTTATATACTAGGTGTAGTCCTCATGGTGACTTTGAGATGTAGAACAGCAATTAAAGCATGACTCTGTTCCTTGGTTGGTAATGTGTATTACTTATATATTAGGTGTAGTCCTCATGGTGACTTTGAGATGTAGAGCAGCAATTAAAGCATGGCACTGGTCCTTGGTTGGTAATGTGTATTACTTATATACTAGGTGTAGTTCTCATGGTGACTTTGAGATGTAGAACAACAATCAAAGCATGGCACTGGTCCTTGGTTGGTAATGTGTATTACTTATATACTAGGTGTAGTCCTCATGGTGACTTTGAAATGTAGAACAGCAATTAAAGCATGACTCTGTTCCTTGGTTGGTAATGTGTATTACTTATACACTAGGTGTAGTCCTCATGGTGATTTTGAGATGTAGAAGAGCAATTAAAGCATGACTCTATTCCTTGGTTGGTAATGTGTATTACTTATATACTAGGTGTAGTCCTCATGGTGACTTTGAGATGTAGAACAGCAATTAAAGCATGACTCTGTTCCTTGGTTGGTAATGTGTATTACTTATATACTAGGTGTAGTCCTCATGGTGATTTTGAGAAGTAGAACAGCAATTAAAGCATGACTCTGTTCCTTGGTTGGTAATGTGTATTACTTATATACTAGGTGTAGTCCTCAGGGTGACTTTGAGATGTAGAACAGCAATTAAAGCATGACTCTGTTCCTTGGTTGGTAATGTGTATTACTTATATACTAGGTGTAGTCCTCATGGTGATTTTGAGATGTAGAACAGCAATTAAAGCATGACTCTGTTCCTTGGTTGGTAATGTGTATTACTTATATACTAGGTGTAGTCCTCATGGTGACTTTGAGATGTAGAGCAGCAATTAAAGCATGACTCTGTTCCTTGGTTGGTAATGTGTATTACTTATATACTAGGTGTAGTCCTCATGGTGATTTTGAGATGTAGAACAGCAATTAAAGCATGACTCTGTTCCTTGGTTGGTAATGTGTATTACTTATATACTAGGTGTAGTCCTCATGGTGACTTTGAGATGTAGAACAGCAATTAAAGCATGACTCTGTTCCTTGGTTGGTAATGTGTATTACTTATATACTAGGTGTAGTCCTCATGGTGACTTTGAGATGTAGAACAGCAATCAAAGCATGGCACTGTTCCTTGGTTGGTAATGTGTATTACTTATATACTAGATGTAGTCCTCATGGTAGCTGAGATGTAGAACAACAATCAAAGCATGGCACTGTTCCTTGGTTGGTAATGTGTATTACTTATATACTAGGTGTAGTCCTCATGGTGACTTTGAGATGTAGAACAGCAATCAAAGCATGGCACTGTTCCTTGGTTGGTAATGTGTATTACTTATATACTAGGTGTAGTCCTCGTGGTGACTTTGAGATGTAGAACAGCAATTAAAGCACGACTGTTCCTTGGTTGGTAATGTGTATTACTTATATACTAGGTGTAGTCCTCATGGTGACTTTGAGATGTAGAACAGCAATCAAAGCATGGCACTGTTCCTTGGTTGGTAATGTGTATTACTTATATACTAGGTGTAGTCCTCATGGTGACTGAGATGTAGAACAACAATCAAAGCATGGCACTGTTCCTTGGTTGGTAATGTGTATTACTTATATACTAGGTGTAGTCATCATGGTGATTTTGAGATGTAGAAGAGCAATTAAAGCATGACTCTATTCCTTGGTTGGTAATGTGTATTACTTATATACTAGGTGTAGTCCTCATGGTGACTTTGAGATGTAGAAGAGCAATTAAAGCATGACTCTGTTCCTTGGTTGGTAATGTGTATTACTTATATACTAGGTGTAGTCCTCATGGTGATTTTGAGAAGTAGAACAGCAATTAAAGCATGACTCTGTTCCTTGGTTGGTAATGTGTATTACTTATATACTAGGTGTAGTCCTCATGGTGACTTTGAGACGTAGAACAGCAATTAAAGCATGACTCTGTTCCTTGGTTGGTAATGTGTATTACTTATATACTAGGTGTAGTCCTCATGGTGATTTTGAGATGTAGAACAGCAATTAAAGCATGACTCTGTTCCTTGGTTGGTAATGTGTATTACTTATATACTAGGTGTAGTCCTCATGGTGACTTTGAGATGTAGAGCAGCAATTAAAGCATGACTCTGTTCCTTGGTTGGTAATGTGTATTACTTATATACTAGGTGTAGTCCTCATGGTGATTTTGAGATGTAGAACAGCAATTAAAGCATGACTCTGTTCCTTGGTTGGTAATGTGTATTACTTATATACTAGGTGTAGTCCTCATGGTGACTTTGAGATGTAGAACAGCAATTAAAGCATGACTCTGTTCCTTGGTTGGTAATGTGTATTACTTATATACTAGGTGTAGTCCTCATGGTGACTTTGAGATGTAGAACAGCAATCAAAGCATGGCACTGTTCCTTGGTTGGTAATGTGTATTACTTATATACTAGATGTAGTCCTCATGGTGGCTGAGATGTAGAACAACAATCAAAGCATGGCACTGTTCCTTGGTTGGTAATGTGTATTACTTATATACTAGGTGTAGTCCTCATGGTGACTTTGAGATGTAGAACAGCAATCAAAGCATGGCACTGTTCCTTGGTTGGTAATGTGTATTACTTATATACTAGGTGTAGTCCTCGTGGTGACTTTGAGATGTAGAACAGCAATTAAAGCACGACTGTTCCTTGGTTGGTAATGTGTATTACTTATATACTAGGTGTAGTCCTCATGGTGACTTTGAGATGTAGAACAACAATCAAAGCATGGCACTGTTCCTTGGTTGGTAATGTGTATTACTTATATACTAGGTGTAGTCCTCATGGTGACTGAGATGTAGAACAACAATCAAAGCATGGCACTGTTCCTTGGTTGGTAATGTGTATTACTTATATACTAGGTGTAGTCATCATGGTGACTTTGAGATGTAGAACAGCAATTAAAGCACAACTCTGTTCCTTGGTTGGTAATGTGTATTACTTATATACTAGGTGTAGTCCTCATGGTGACTTTGAGATGTAGAACAACAATTAAAGCACGACTCTGTTCCTTGGTTGGTAATGTGTATTACTTATATACTAGGTGTAGTCCTCATGGTGACTTTGAGATGTAGAACAACAATTAAAGCATGACTCTGTTCCTTGGTTGGTAATATGTATTACTTATATACTAGGTGTAGTCCTCATGGAGACTTTGAGATGTAGAACAACAATTAAAGCATGACTCTGTTCCTTGGTTGGTAATGTGTATTACTTATATACTAGGTGTAGTTCTCATGGTGACTGAGGTGTAGAACAGCAATCAAAGCATGGCACTGGTCCTTGGTTGGTAATGTGTATTACTTATATACTAGGTGTAGTCCTCATGGTGACTTTGAGATGTAGAACAACAATCAAAGCATGGCACTGTTCCTTGGTTGGTAATGTGTATTACTTATATACTAGGTGTAGTCCTCGTGGTGACTTTGAGATGTAGAACAGCAATCAAAGCATGGCACTGGTCCTTGGTTGGTAATGTGTATTACTTATATACTAGGTGTAGTCCTCGTGGTGACTTTGAGATGTAGAACAGCAATCAAAGCATGACACTGGTCCTTGGTTGGTAATGTGTATTACTTATATACTAGGTGTAGTTCTCATGGTGACTTTGAGATGTAGAACAACAATCAAAGCATGGCACTGGTCCTTGGTTGGTAATGTGTATTACTTATATACTAGGTGTAGTCCTCATGGTGACTTTGAGATGTAGAACAGCAATCAAAGCATGACTCTGTTCCTTGGTTGGTAATGTGTATTACTTATATACTAGGTGTAGTCCTCATGGTGATTTTGAGATGTAGAAGAGCAATTAAAGCATGACTCTGTTCCTTGGTTGGTAATGTGTATTACTTATATACTAGGTGTAGTCCTCATGGTGACTTTGAGATGTAGAAGAGCAATTAAAGCATGACTCTGTTCCTTGGTTGGTAATGTGTATTACTTATATACTAGGTGTAGTCCTCATGGTGATTTTGAGAAGTAGAACAGCAATTAAAGCATGACTCTGTTCCTTGGTTGGTAATGTGTATTACTTATATACTAGGTGTAGTCCTCATGGTGACTTTGAGACGTAGAACAGCAATTAAAGCATGACTCTGTTCCTTGGTTGGTAATGTGTATTACTTATATACTAGGTGTAGTCCTCATGGTGATTTTGAGATGTAGAACAGCAATTAAAGCATGACTCTGTTCCTTGGTTGGTAATGTGTATTACTTATATACTAGGTGTAGTCCTCATGGTGACTTTGAGATGTAGAGCAGCAATTAAAGCATGACTCTGTTCCTTGGTTGGTAATGTGTATTACTTATATACTAGATGTAGTCCTCATGGTGATTTTGAGATGTAGAACAGCAATTAAAGCATGACTCTGTTCCTTGGTTGGTAATGTGTATTACTTATATACTAGGTGTAGTCCTCATGGTGACTTTGAGATGTAGAACAGCAATTAAAGCATGACTCTGTTCCTTGGTTGGTAATGTGTATTACTTATATACTAGGTGTAGTCCTCATGGTGACTTTGAGATGTAGAGCAGCAATTAAAGCATGACTCTGTTCCTTGGTTGGTAATGTGTATTACTTATATACTAGGTGTAGTCCTCATGGTGATTTTGAGATGTAGAACAGCAATTAAAGCATGACTCTGTTCCTTGGTTGGTAATGTGTATTACTTATATACTAGGTGTAGTTCTCATGGTGACTTTGAGATGTAGAACAACAATCAAAGCATGGCACTGGTCCTTGGTTGGTAATGTGTATTACTTATAT
Organism: Bathymodiolus septemdierum; assembly: GCA_963383655.1. Taxonomy (NCBI): domain Eukaryota; kingdom Metazoa; phylum Mollusca; class Bivalvia; order Mytilida; family Modiolidae; genus Bathymodiolus; species Bathymodiolus septemdierum. Next base: position 15,073,374 of record OY726524.1, on the reverse strand, counting down.
ACTAGGTGTAGTCCTCATGGTGACTTTGAGATGTAGAACAGCAATCAAAGCATGACTCTGTTCCTTGGTTGGTAATGTGTATTACTTATATACTAGGTGTAGTCCTCATGGTGATTTTGAGATGTAGAAGAGCAATTAAAGCATGACTCTGTTCCTTGGTTGGTAATGTGTATTACTTATATACTAGGTGTAGTCCTCATGGTGACTTTGAGATGTAGAAGAGCAATTAAAGCATGACTCTGTTCCTTGGTTGGTAATGTGTATTACTTATATACTAGGTGTAGTCCTCATGGTGATTTTGAGAAGTAGAACAGCAATTAAAGCATGACTCTGTTCCTTGGTTGGTAATGTGTATTACTTATATACTAGGTGTAGTCCTCATGGTGACTTTGAGACGTAGAACAGCAATTAAAGCATGACTCTGTTCCTTGGTTGGTAATGTGTATTACTTATATACTAGGTGTAGTCCTCATGGTGATTTTGAGATGTAGAACAGCAATTAAAGCATGACTCTGTTCCTTGGTTGGTAATGTGTATTACTTATATACTAGGTGTAGTCCTCATGGTGACTTTGAGATGTAGAGCAGCAATTAAAGCATGACTCTGTTCCTTGGTTGGTAATGTGTATTACTTATATACTAGATGTAGTCCTCATGGTGATTTTGAGATGTAGAACAGCAATTAAAGCATGACTCTGTTCCTTGGTTGGTAATGTGTATTACTTATATACTAGGTGTAGTCCTCATGGTGACTTTGAGATGTAGAACAGCAATTAAAGCATGACTCTGTTCCTTGGTTGGTAATGTGTATTACTTATATACTAGGTGTAGTCCTCATGGTGACTTTGAGATGTAGAGCAGCAATTAAAGCATGACTCTGTTCCTTGGTTGGTAATGTGTATTACTTATATACTAGGTGTAGTCCTCATGGTGATTTTGAGATGTAGAACAGCAATTAAAGCATGACTCTGTTCCTTGGTTGGTAATGTGTATTACTTATATACTAGGTGTAGTCCTCATGGTGACTTTGAGATGTAGAACAGCAATTAAAGCATGACTCTGTTCCTTGGTTGGTAATGTGTATTACTTATATACTAGGTGTAGTCCTCATGGTGACTTTGAGATGTAGAACAGCAATCAAAGCATGGCACTGTTCCTTGGTTGGTAATGTGTATTACTTATATACTAGATGTAGTCCTCATGGTGGCTGAGATGTAGAACAACAATCAAAGCATGGCACTGTTCCTTGGTTGGTAATGTGTATTACTTATATACTAGGTGTAGTCCTCATGGTGACTTTGAGATGTAGAACAGCAATCAAAGCATGGCACTGTTCCTTGGTTGGTAATGTGTATTACTTATATACTAGGTGTAGTCCTCGTGGTGACTTTGAGATGTAGAACAGCAATTAAAGCACGACTGTTCCTTGGTTGGTAATGTGTATTACTTATATACTAGGTGTAGTCCTCATGGTGACTTTGAGATGTAGAACAACAATCAAAGCATGGCACTGTTCCTTGGTTGGTAATGTGTATTACTTATATACTAGGTGTAGTCCTCATGGTGACTGAGATGTAGAACAACAATCAAAGCATGGCACTGTTCCTTGGTTGGTAATGTGTATTACTTATATACTAGGTGTAGTCATCATGGTGACTTTGAGATGTAGAACAGCAATTAAAGCACAACTCTGTTCCTTGGTTGGTAATGTGTATTACTTATATACTAGGTGTAGTCCTCATGGTGACTTTGAGATGTAGAACAACAATTAAAGCACGACTCTGTTCCTTGGTTGGTAATGTGTATTACTTATATACTAGGTGTAGTCCTCATGGTGACTTTGAGATGTAGAACAACAATTAAAGCATGACTCTGTTCCTTGGTTGGTAATATGTATTACTTATATACTAGGTGTAGTCCTCATGGAGACTTTGAGATGTAGAACAACAATTAAAGCATGACTCTGTTCCTTGGTTGGTAATGTGTATTACTTATATACTAGGTGTAGTTCTCATGGTGACTGAGGTGTAGAACAGCAATCAAAGCATGGCACTGGTCCTTGGTTGGTAATGTGTATTACTTATATACTAGGTGTAGTCCTCATGGTGACTTTGAGATGTAGAACAACAATCAAAGCATGGCACTGTTCCTTGGTTGGTAATGTGTATTACTTATATACTAGGTGTAGTCCTCGTGGTGACTTTGAGATGTAGAACAGCAATCAAAGCATGGCACTGGTCCTTGGTTGGTAATGTGTATTACTTATATACTAGGTGTAGTCCTCGTGGTGACTTTGAGATGTAGAACAGCAATCAAAGCATGACACTGGTCCTTGGTTGGTAATGTGTATTACTTATATACTAGGTGTAGTTCTCATGGTGACTTTGAGATGTAGAACAACAATCAAAGCATGGCACTGGTCCTTGGTTGGTAATGTGTATTACTTATATACTAGGTGTAGTCCTCATGGTGACTTTGAGATGTAGAACAGCAATCAAAGCATGACTCTGTTCCTTGGTTGGTAATGTGTATTACTTATATACTAGGTGTAGTCCTCATGGTGATTTTGAGATGTAGAAGAGCAATTAAAGCATGACTCTGTTCCTTGGTTGGTAATGTGTATTACTTATATACTAGGTGTAGTCCTCATGGTGACTTTGAGATGTAGAACAGCAATTAAAGCATGACTCTGTTCCTTGGTTGGTAATGTGTATTACTTATATACTAGGTGTAGTCCTCATGGTGATTTTGAGATGTAGAACAGCAATTAAAGCATGACTCTGTTCCTTGGTTGGTAATGTGTATTACTTATATACTAGGTGTAGTCCTCATGGTGACTTTGAGATGTAGAACAGCAATTAAAGCATGACTCTGTTCCTTGGTTGGTAATGTGTATTACTTATATACTAGGTGTAGTCCTCATGGTGATTTTGAGATGTAGAACAGCAATTAAAGCATGACTCTGTTCCTTGGTTGGTAATGTGTATTACTTATATACTAGGTGTAGTCCTCATGGTGACTTTGAGATGTAGAGCAGCAATTAAAGCATGACTCTGTTCCTTGGTTGGTAATGTGTATTACTTATATACTAGGTGTAGTCTTCATGGTGATTTTGAGATGTAGAACAGCAATTAAAGCATGACTCTGTTCCTTGGTTGGTAATGTGTATTACTTATATACTAGGTGTAGTCCTCATGGTGACTTTGAGATGTAGAACAGCAATCAAAGCATGGCACTGTTCCTTGGTTGGTAATGTGTATTACTTATATACTAGATGTAGTCCTCATGGTGGCTGAGATGTAGAACAACAATCAAAGCATGGCACTGTTCCTTGGTTGGTAATGTGTATTACTTATATACTAGGTGTAGTCCTCATGGTGACTTTGAGATGTAGAACAGCAATCAAAGCATGGCACTGTTCCTTGGTTGGTAATGTGTATTACTTATATACTAGGTGTAGTCCTCGTGGTGACTTTGAGATGTAGAACAGCAATTAAAGCACGACTGTTCCTTGGTTGGTAATGTGTATTACTTATATACTAGGTGTAGTCCTCATGGTGACTTTGAGATGTAGAACAGCAATCAAAGCATGGCACTGTTCCTTGGTTGGTAATGTGTATTACTTATATACTAGGTGTAGTCCTCATGGTGACTGAGATGTAGAACAACAATCAAAGCATGGCACTGTTCCTTGGTTGGTAATGTGTATTACTTATATACTAGGAGTAGTCATCATGGTGATTTTGAGATGTAGAAGAGCAATTAAAGCATGACTCTATTCCTTGGTTGGTAATGTGTATTACTTATATACTAGGTGTAGTCCTCATGGTGACTTTGAGATGTAGAAGAGCAATTAAAGCATGACTCTGTTCCTTGGTTGGTAATGTGTATTACTTATATACTAGGTGTAGTCCTCATGGTGATTTTGAGATGTAGAACAGCAATTAAAGCATGACTCTGTTCCTTGGTTGGTAATGTGTATTACTTATATACTAGGTGTAGTCCTCATGGTGACTTTGAGATGTAGAACAGCAATTAAAGCATGACTCTGTTCCTTGGTTGGTAATGTGTATTACTTATATACTAGGTGTAGTCCTCATGGTGACTTTGAGATGTAGAACAGCAATCAAAGCATGGCACTGTTCCTTGGTTGGTAATGTGTGTTACTTATATACTAGGTGTAGTCCTCATGGTGACTGAGATGTAGAACAACAATCAAAGCATGGCACTGTTCCTTGGTTGGTAATGTGTATTACTTATATACTAGGTGTAGTCCTCATGGTGACTTTGAGATGTAGAACAGCAATCAAAGCATGGCACTGTTCCTTGGTTGGTAATGTGTATTACTTATATACTAGATGTAGTCCTCATGGTGGCTGAGATGTAGAACAACAATCAAAGCATGGCACTGTTCCTTGGTTGGTAATGTGTATTACTTATATACTAGGTGTAGTCCTCATGGTGACTTTGAGATGTAGAACAGCAATCAAAGCATGGCACTGTTCCTTGGTTGGTAATGTGTATTACTTATATACTAGGTGTAGTCCTCGTGGTGACTTTGAGATGTAGAACAGCAATTAAAGCACGACTGTTCCTTGGTTGGTAATGTGTATTACTTATATACTAGGTGTAGTCCTCATGGTGACTTTGAGATGTAGAACAGCAATCAAAGCATGGCACTGTTCCTTGGTTGGTAATGTGTATTACTTATATACTAGGTGTAGTCCTCATGGTGACTGAGATGTAGAACAACAATCAAAGCATGGCACTGTTCCTTGGTTGGTAATGTGTATTACTTATATACTAGGTGTAGTCATCATGGTGATTTTGAGATGTAGAAGAGCAATTAAAGCATGACTCTATTCCTTGGTTGGTAATGTGTATTACTTATATACTAGGTGTAGTCCTCATGGTGACTTTGAGATGTAGAAGAGCAATTAAAGCATGACTCTGTTCCTTGGTTGGTAATGTGTATTACTTATATACTAGGTGTAGTCCTCATGGTGATTTTGAGAAGTAGAACAGCAATTAAAGCATGACTCTGTTCCTTGGTTGGTAATGTGTATTACTTATATACTAGGTGTAGTCCTCATGGTGACTTTGAGACGTAGAACAGCAATTAAAGCATGACTCTGTTCCTTGGTTGGTAATGTGTATTACTTATATACTAGGTGTAGTCCTCATGGTGATTTTGAGATGTAGAACAGCAATTAAAGCATGACTCTGTTCCTTGGTTGGTAATGTGTATTACTTATATACTAGGTGTAGTCATCATGGTGACTTTGAGATGTAGAGCAGCAATTAAAGCATGACTCTGTTCCTTGGTTGGTAATGTGTATTACTTATATACTAGGTGTAGTCCTCATGGTGATTTTGAGATGTAGAACAGCAATTAAAGCATGACTCTGTTCCTTGGTTGGTAATGTGTATTACTTATATACTAGGTGTAGTCCTCATGGTGACTTTGAGATGTAGAACAGCAATTAAAGCATGACTCTGTTCCTTGGTTGGTAATGTGTATTACTTATATACTAGGTGTAGTCCTCATGGTGACTTTGAGATGTAGAACAGCAATCAAAGCATGGCACTGTTCCTTGGTTGGTAATGTGTATTACTTATATACTAGATGTAGTCCTCATGGTGGCTGAGATGTAGAACAACAATCAAAGCATGGCACTGTTCCTTGGTTGGTAATGTGTATTACTTATATACTAGGTGTAGTCCTCATGGTGACTTTGAGATGTAGAACAGCAATCAAAGCATGGCACTGTTCCTTGGTTGGTAATGTGTATTACTTATATACTAGGTGTAGTCCTCGTGGTGACTTTGAGATGTAGAACAGCAATTAAAGCACGACTGTTCCTTGGTTGGTAATGTGTATTACTTATATACTAGGTGTAGTCCTCATGGTGACTTTGAGATGTAGAACAACAATCAAAGCATGGCACTGTTCCTTGGTTGGTAATGTGTATTACTTATATACTAGGTGTAGTCCTCATGGTGACTGAGATGTAGAACAACAATCAAAGCATGGCACTGTTCCTTGGTTGGTAATGTGTATTACTAATATACTAGGTGTAGTCATCATGGTGACTTTGAGATGTAGAACAGCAATTAAAGCACAACTCTGTTCCTTGGTTGGTAATGTGTATTACTTATATACTAGGTGTAGTCCTCATGGTGACTTTGAGATGTAGAACAACAATTAAAGCACGACTCTGTTCCTTGGTTGGTAATGTGTATTACTTATATACTAGGTGTAGTCCTCATGGTGACTTTGAGATGTAGAACAACAATTAAAGCATGACTCTGTTCCTTGGTTGGTAATATGTATTACTTATATACTAGGTGTAGTCCTCATGGAGACTTTGAGATGTAGAACAACAATTAAAGCATGACTCTGTTCCTTGGTTGGTAATGTGTATTACTTATATACTAGGTGTAGTTCTCATGGTGACTGAGGTGTAGAACAGCAATCAAAGCATGGCACTGGTCCTTGGTTGGTAATGTGTATTACTTATATACTAGGTGTAGTCCTCATGGTGACTTTGAGATGTAGAACAACAATCAAAGCATGGCACTGTTCCTTGGTTGGTAATGTGTATTACTTATATACTAGGTGTAGTCCTCGTGGTGACTTTGAGATGTAGAACAGCAATCAAAGCATGGCACTGGTCCTTGGTTGGTAATGTGTATTACTTATATACTAGGTGTAGTCCTCGTGGTGACTTTGAGATGTAGAACAGCAATCAAAGCATGACACTGGTCCTTGGTTGGTAATGTGTATTACTTATATACTAGGTGTAGTTCTCATGGTGACTTTGAGATGTAGAACAACAATCAAAGCATGGCACTGGTCCTTGGTTGGTAATGTGTATTACTTATATACTAGGTGTAGTCCTCATGGTGACTTTGAGATGTAGAACAGCAATCAAAGCATGACTCTGTTCCTTGGTTGGTAATGTGTATTACTTATATACTAGGTGTAGTCCTCATGGTGATTTTGAGATGTAGAAGAGCAATTAAAGCATGACTCTGTTCCTTGGTTGGTAATGTGTATTACTTATATACTAGGTGTAGTCCTCATGGTGACTTTGAGATGTAGAAGAGCAATTAAAGCATGACTCTGTTCCTTGGTTGGTAATGTGTATTACTTATATACTAGGTGTAGTCCTCATGGTGATTTTGAGAAGTAGAACAGCAATTAAAGCATGACTCTGTTCCTTGGTTGGTAATGTGTATTACTTATATACTAGGTGTAGTCCTCATGGTGACTTTGAGACGTAGAACAGCAATTAAAGCATGACTCTGTTCCTTGGTTGGTAATGTGTATTACTTATATACTAGGTGTAGTCCTCATGGTGATTTTGAGATGTAGAACAGCAATTAAAGCATGACTCTGTTCCTTGGTTGGTAATGTGTATTACTTATATACTAGGTGTAGTCCTCATGGTGACTTTGAGATGTAGAGCAGCAATTAAAGCATGACTCTGTTCCTTGGTTGGTAATGTGTATTACTTATATACTAGGTGTAGTCCTCATGGTGATTTTGAGATGTAGAACAGCAATTAAAGCATGACTCTGTTCCTTGGTTGGTAATGTGTATTACTTATATACTAGGTGTAGTCCTCATGGTGACTTTGAGATGTAGAACAGCAATTAAAGCATGACTCTGTTCCTTGGTTGGTAATGTGTATTACTTATATACTAGGTGTAGTCCTCATGGTGACTTTGAGATGTAGAGCAGCAATTAAAGCATGACTCTGTTCCTTGGTTGGTAATGTGTATTACTTATATACTAGGTGTAGTCCTCATGGTGATTTTGAGATGTAGAACAGCAATTAAAGCATGACTCTGTTCCTTGGTTGGTAATGTGTATTACTTATATACTAGGTGTAGTCCTCATGGTGACTTTGAGATGTAGAACAGCAATTAAAGCATGACTCTGTTCCTTGGTTGGTAATGTGTATTACTTATATACTAGGTGTAGTCCTCATGGTGACTTTGAGATGTAGAACAGCAATCAAAGCATGGCACTGTTCCTTGGTTGGTAATGTGTATTACTTATATACTAGATGTAGTCCTCATGGTGGCTGAGATGTAGAACAACAATCAAAGCATGGCACTGTTCCTTGGTTGGTAATGTGTATTACTTATATACTAGGTGTAGTCCTCATGGTGACTTTGAGATGTAGAACAGCAATCAAAGCATGGCACTGTTCCTTGGTTGGTAATGTGTATTACTTATATACTAGGTGTAGTCCTCGTGGTGACTTTGAGATGTAGAACAGCAATTAAAGCACGACTGTTCCTTGGTTGGTAATGTGTATTACTTATATACTAGGTGTAGTCCTCATGGTGACTTTGAGATGTAGAACAACAATCAAAGCATGGCACTGTTCCTTGGTTGGTAATGTGTATTACTTATATACTAGGTGTAGTCCTCATGGTGACTGAGATGTAGAACAACAATCAAAGCATGGCACTGTTCCTTGGTTGGTAATGTGTATTACTTATATACTAGGTGTAGTCATCATGGTGATTTTGAGATGTAGAAGAGCAATTAAAGCATGACTCTATTCCTTGGTTGGTAATGTGTATTACTTATATACTAGGTGTAGTCCTCATGGTGACTTTGAGATGTAGAAGAGCAATTAAAGCATGACTCTGTTCCTTGGTTGGTAATGTGTATTACTTATATACTAGGTGTAGTCCTCATGGTGATTTTGAGATGTAGAACAGCAATTAAAGCATGACTCTGTTCCTTGGTTGGTAATGTGTATTACTTATATACTAGGTGTAGTCCTCATGGTGACTTTGAGATGTAGAACAGCAATTAAAGCATGACTCTGTTCCTTGGTTGGTAATGTGTATTACTTATATACTAGGTGTAGTCCTCATGGTGACTTTGAGATGTAGAACAGCAATTAAAGCATGACTCTGTTCCTTGGTTGGTAATGTGTATTACTTATATACTAGGTGTAGTCCTCATGGTGACTTTGAGATGTAGAACAGCAATCAAAGCATGGCACTGTTCCTTGGTTGGTAATGTGTATTACTTATATACTAGATGTAGTCCTCATGGTGGCTGAGATGTAGAACAACAATCAAAGCATGGCACTGTTCCTTGGTTGGTAATGTGTATTACTTATATACTAGGTGTAGTCCTCATGGTGACTTTGAGATGTAGAACAGCAATCAAAGCATGGCACTGTTCCTTGGTTGGTAATGTGTATTACTTATATACTAGGTGTAGTCCTCGTGGTGACTTTGAGATGTAGAACAGCAATTAAAGCACGACTGTTCCTTGGTTGGTAATGTGTATTACTTATATACTAGGTGTAGTCCTCATGGTGACTTTGAGATGTAGAACAACAATCAAAGCATGGCACTGTTCCTTGGTTGGTAATGTGTATTACTTATATACTAGGTGTAGTCCTCATGGTGACTGAGATGTAGAACAACAATCAAAGCATGGCACTGTTCCTTGGTTGGTAATGTGTATTACTTATATACTAGGTGTAGTCATCATGGTGACTTTGAGATGTAGAACAGCAATTAAAGCACAACTCTGTTCCTTGGTTGGTAATGTGTATTACTTATATACTAGGTGTAGTCCTCATGGTGACTTTGAGATGTAGAACAACAATTAAAGCACGACTCTGTTCCTTGGTTGGTAATGTGTATTACTTATATACTAGGTGTAGTCCTCATGGTGACTTTGAGATGTAGAACAACAATTAAAGCATGACTCTGTTCCTTGGTTGGTAATATGTATTACTTATATACTAGGTGTAGTCCTCATGGAGACTTTGAGATGTAGAACAACAATTAAAGCATGACTCTGTTCCTTGGTTGGTAATGTGTATTACTTATATACTAGGTGTAGTTCTCATGGTGACTGAGGTGTAGAACAGCAATCAAAGCATGGCACTGGTCCTTGGTTGGTAATGTGTATTACTTATATACTAGGTGTAGTCCTCATGGTGACTTTGAGATGTAGAACAACAATCAAAGCATGGCACTGTTCCTTGGTTGGTAATGTGTATTACTTATATACTAGGTGTAGTCCTCGTGGTGACTTTGAGATGTAGAACAGCAATCAAAGCATGGCACTGGTCCTTGGTTGGTAATGTGTATTACTTATATACTAGGTGTAGTCCTCGTGGTGACTTTGAGATGTAGAACAGCAATCAAAGCATGACACTGGTCCTTGGTTGGTAATGTGTATTACTTATATACTAGGTGTAGTTCTCATGGTGACTTTGAGATGTAGAACAACAATCAAAGCATGGCACTGGTCCTTGGTTGGTAATGTGTATTACTTATATACTAGGTGTAGTCCTCATGGTGACTTTGAGATGTAGAACAGCAATCAAAGCATGACTCTGTTCCTTGGTTGGTAATGTGTATTACTTATATACTAGGTGTAGTCCTCATGGTGATTTTGAGATGTAGAAGAGCAATTAAAGCATGACTCTGTTCCTTGGTTGGTAATGTGTATTACTTATATACTAGGTGTAGTCCTCATGGTGACTTTGAGATGTAGAACAGCAATTAAAGCATGACTCTGTTCCTTGGTTGGTAATGTGTATTACTTATATACTAGGTGTAGTCCTCATGGTGATTTTGAGATGTAGAACAGCAATTAAAGCATGACTCTGTTCCTTGGTTGGTAATGTGTATTACTTATATACTAGGTGTAGTCCTCATGGTGACTTTGAGATGTAGAACAGCAATTAAAGCATGACTCTGTTCCTTGGTTGGTAATGTGTATTACTTATATACTAGGTGTAGTCCTCATGGTGATTTTGAGATGTAGAACAGCAATTAAAGCATGACTCTGTTCCTTGGTTGGTAATGTGTATTACTTATATACTAGGTGTAGTCCTCATGGTGACTTTGAGATGTAGAGCAGCAATTAAAGCATGACTCTGTTCCTTGGTTGGTAATGTGTATTACTTATATACTAGGTGTAGTCTTCATGGTGATTTTGAGATGTAGAACAGCAATTAAAGCATGACTCTGTTCCTTGGTTGGTAATGTGTATTACTTATATACTAGGTGTAGTCCTCATGGTGACTTTGAGATGTAGAACAGCAATTAAAGCATGACTCTGTTCCTTGGTTGGTAATGTGTATTACTTATATACTAGGTGTAGTCCTCATGGTGACTTTGAGATGTAGAACAGCAATCAAAGCATGGCACTGTTCCTTGGTTGGTAATGTGTGTTACTTATATACTAGGTGTAGTCCTCATGGTGACTGAGATGTAGAACAACAATCAAAGCATGGCACTGTTCCTTGGTTGGTAATGTGTATTACTTATATACTAGGTGTAGTCCTCATGGTGACTTTGAGATGTAGAACAGCAATCAAAGCATGGCACTGTTCCTTGGTTGGTAATGTGTATTACTTATATACTAGATGTAGTCCTCATGGTGGCTGAGATGTAGAACAACAATCAAAGCATGGCACTGTTCCTTGGTTGGTAATGTGTATTACTTATATACTAGGTGTAGTCCTCATGGTGACTTTGAGATGTAGAACAGCAATCAAAGCATGGCACTGTTCCTTGGTTGGTAATGTGTATTACTTATATACTAGGTGTAGTCCTCGTGGTGACTTTGAGATGTAGAACAGCAATTAAAGCACGACTGTTCCTTGGTTGGTAATGTGTATTACTTATATACTAGGTGTAGTCCTCATGGTGACTTTGAGATGTAGAACAGCAATCAAAGCATGGCACTGTTCCTTGGTTGGTAATGTGTATTACTTATATACTAGGTGTAGTCCTCATGGTGACTGAGATGTAGAACAACAATCAAAGCATGGCACTGTTCCTTGGTTGGTAATGTGTATTACTTATATACTAGGTGTAGTCATCATGGTGATTTTGAGATGTAGAAGAGCAATTAAAGCATGACTCTATTCCTTGGTTGGTAATGTGTATTACTTATATACTAGGTGTAGTCCTCATGGTGACTTTGAGATGTAGAAGAGCAATTAAAGCATGACTCTGTTCCTTGGTTGGTAATGTGTATTACTTATATACTAGGTGTAGTCCTCATGGTGATTTTGAGATGTAGAACAGCAATTAAAGCATGACTCTGTTCCTTGGTTGGTAATGTGTATTACTTATATACTAGGTGTAGTCCTCATGGTGACTTTGAGATGTAGAACAGCAATTAAAGCATGACTCTGTTCCTTGGTTGGTAATGTGTATTACTTATATACTAGGTGTAGTCCTCATGGTGACTTTGAGATGTAGAACAGCAATCAAAGCATGGCACTGTTCCTTGGTTGGTAATGTGTGTTACTTATATACTAGGTGTAGTCCTCATGGTGACTGAGATGTAGAACAACAATCAAAGCATGGCACTGTTCCTTGGTTGGTAATGTGTATTACTTATATACTAGGTGTAGTCCTCATGGTGACTTTGAGATGTAGAACAGCAATCAAAGCATGGCACTGTTCCTTGGTTGGTAATGTGTATTACTTATATACTAGATGTAGTCCTCATGGTGGCTGAGATGTAGAACAACAATCAAAGCATGGCACTGTTCCTTGGTTGGTAATGTGTATTACTTATATACTAGGTGTAGTCCTCATGGTGACTTTGAGATGTAGAACAGCAATCAAAGCATGGCACTGTTCCTTGGTTGGTAATGTGTATTACTTATATACTAGGTGTAGTCCTCGTGGTGACTTTGAGATGTAGAACAGCAATTAAAGCACGACTGTTCCTTGGTTGGTAATGTGTATTACTTATATACTAGGTGTAGTCCTCATGGTGACTTTGAGATGTAGAACAGCAATCAAAGCATGGCACTGTTCCTTGGTTGGTAATGTGTATTACTTATATACTAGGTGTAGTCCTCATGGTGACTGAGATGTAGAACAACAATCAAAGCATGGCACTGTTCCTTGGTTGGTAATGTGTATTACTTATATACTAGGTGTAGTCATCATGGTGATTTTGAGATGTAGAAGAGCAATTAAAGCATGACTCTATTCCTTGGTTGGTAATGTGTATTACTTATATACTAGGTGTAGTCCTCATGGTGACTTTGAGATGTAGAAGAGCAATTAAAGCATGACTCTGTTCCTTGGTTGGTAATGTGTATTACTTATATACTAGGTGTAGTCCTCATGGTGATTTTGAGAAGTAGAACAGCAATTAAAGCATGACTCTGTTCCTTGGTTGGTAATGTGTATTACTTATATACTAGGTGTAGTCCTCATGGTGACTTTGAGACGTAGAACAGCAATTAAAGCATGACTCTGTTCCTTGGTTGGTAATGTGTATTACTTATATACTAGGTGTAGTCCTCATGGTGATTTTGAGATGTAGAACAGCAATTAAAGCATGACTCTGTTCCTTGGTTGGTAATGTGTATTACTTATATACTAGGTGTAGTCCTCATGGTGACTTTGAGATGTAGAGCAGCAATTAAAGCATGACTCTGTTCCTTGGTTGGTAATGTGTATTACTTATATACTAGGTGTAGTCCTCATGGTGATTTTGAGATGTAGAACAGCAATTAAAGCATGACTCTGTTCCTTGGTTGGTAATGTGTATTACTTATATACTAGGTGTAGTCCTCATGGTGACTTTGAGATGTAGAACAGCAATTAAAGCATGACTCTGTTCCTTGGTTGGTAATGTGTATTACTTATATACTAGGTGTAGTCCTCATGGTGACTTTGAGATGTAGAACAGCAATCAAAGCATGGCACTGTTCCTTGGTTGGTAATGTGTATTACTTATATACTAGATGTAGTCCTCATGGTGGCTGAGATGTAGAACAACAATCAAAGCATGGCACTGTTCCTTGGTTGGTAATGTGTATTACTTATATACTAGGTGTAGTCCTCATGGTGACTTTGAGATGTAGAACAGCAATCAAAGCATGGCACTGTTCCTTGGTTGGTAATGTGTATTACTTATATACTAGGTGTAGTCCTCGTGGTGACTTTGAGATGTAGAACAGCAATTAAAGCACGACTGTTCCTTGGTTGGTAATGTGTATTACTTATATACTAGGTGTAGTCCTCATGGTGACTTTGAGATGTAGAACAACAATCAAAGCATGGCACTGTTCCTTGGTTGGTAATGTGTATTACTTATATACTAGGTGTAGTCCTCATGGTGACTGAGATGTAGAACAACAATCAAAGCATGGCACTGTTCCTTGGTTGGTAATGTGTATTACTTATATACTAGGTGTAGTCATCATGGTGACTTTGAGATGTAGAACAGCAATTAAAGCACAACTCTGTTCCTTGGTTGGTAATGTGTATTACTTATATACTAGGTGTAGTCCTCATGGTGACTTTGAGATGTAGAACAACAATTAAAGCACGACTCTGTTCCTTGGTTGGTAATGTGTATTACTTATATACTAGGTGTAGTCCTCATGGTGACTTTGAGATGTAGAACAACAATTAAAGCATGACTCTGTTCCTTGGTTGGTAATATGTATTACTTATATACTAGGTGTAGTCCTCATGGAGACTTTGAGATGTAGAACAACAATTAAAGCATGACTCTGTTCCTTGGTTGGTAATGTGTATTACTTATATACTAGGTGTAGTTCTCATGGTGACTGAGGTGTAGAACAGCAATCAAAGCATGGCACTGGTCCTTGGTTGGTAATGTGTATTACTTATATACTAGGTGTAGTCCTCATGGTGACTTTGAGATGTAGAACAACAATCAAAGCATGGCACTGTTCCTTGGTTGGTAATGTGTATTACTTATATACTAGGTGTAGTCCTCGTGGTGACTTTGAGATGTAGAACAGCAATCAAAGCATGGCACTGGTCCTTGGTTGGTAATGTGTATTACTTATATACTAGGTGTAGTCCTCGTGGTGACTTTGAGATGTAGAACAGCAATCAAAGCATGACACTGGTCCTTGGTTGGTAATGTGTATTACTTATATACTAGGTGTAGTTCTCATGGTGACTTTGAGATGTAGAACAACAATCAAAGCATGGCACTGGTCCTTGGTTGGTAATGTGTATTACTTATATACTAGGTGTAGTCCTCATGGTGACTTTGAGATGTAGAACAGCAATCAAAGCATGACTCTGTTCCTTGGTTGGTAATGTGTATTACTTATATACTAGGTGTAGTCCTCATGGTGATTTTGAGATGTAGAAGAGCAATTAAAGCATGACTCTGTTCCTTGGTTGGTAATGTGTATTACTTATATACTAGGTGTAGTCCTCATGGTGACTTTGAGATGTAGAAGAGCAATTAAAGCATGACTCTGTTCCTTGGTTGGTAATGTGTATTACTTATATACTAGGTGTAGTCCTCATGGTGATTTTGAGAAGTAGAACAGCAATTAAAGCATGACTCTGTTCCTTGGTTGGTAATGTGTATTACTTATATACTAGGTGTAGTCCTCATGGTGACTTTGAGACGTAGAACAGCAATTAAAGCATGACTCTGTTCCTTGGTTGGTAATGTGTATTACTTATATACTAGGTGTAGTCCTCATGGTGATTTTGAGATGTAGAACAGCAATTAAAGCATGACTCTGTTCCTTGGTTGGTAATGTGTATTACTTATATACTAGGTGTAGTCCTCATGGTGACTTTGAGATGTAGAGCAGCAATTAAAGCATGACTCTGTTCCTTGGTTGGTAATGTGTATTACTTATATACTAGGTGTAGTCCTCATGGTGATTTTGAGATGTAGAACAGCAATTAAAGCATGACTCTGTTCCTTGGTTGGTAATGTGTATTACTTATATACTAGGTGTAGTCCTCATGGTGACTTTGAGATGTAGAACAGCAATTAAAGCATGACTCTGTTCCTTGGTTGGTAATGTGTATTACTTATATACTAGGTGTAGTCCTCATGGTGACTTTGAGATGTAGAGCAGCAATTAAAGCATGACTCTGTTCCTTGGTTGGTAATGTGTATTACTTATATACTAGGTGTAGTCCTCATGGTGATTTTGAGATGTAGAACAGCAATTAAAGCATGACTCTGTTCCTTGGTTGGTAATGTGTATTACTTATATACTAGGTGTAGTCCTCATGGTGACTTTGAGATGTAGAACAGCAATTAAAGCATGACTCTGTTCCTTGGTTGGTAATGTGTATTACTTATATACTAGGTGTAGTCCTCATGGTGACTTTGAGATGTAGAACAGCAATCAAAGCATGGCACTGTTCCTTGGTTGGTAATGTGTATTACTTATATACTAGATGTAGTCCTCATGGTGGCTGAGATGTAGAACAACAATCAAAGCATGGCACTGTTCCTTGGTTGGTAATGTGTATTACTTATATACTAGGTGTAGTCCTCATGGTGACTTTGAGATGTAGAACAGCAATCAAAGCATGGCACTGTTCCTTGGTTGGTAATGTGTATTACTTATATACTAGGTGTAGTCCTCGTGGTGACTTTGAGATGTAGAACAGCAATTAAAGCACGACTGTTCCTTGGTTGGTAATGTGTATTACTTATATACTAGGTGTAGTCCTCATGGTGACTTTGAGATGTAGAACAACAATCAAAGCATGGCACTGTTCCTTGGTTGGTAATGTGTATTACTTATATACTAGGTGTAGTCCTCATGGTGACTGAGATGTAGAACAACAATCAAAGCATGGCACTGTTCCTTGGTTGGTAATGTGTATTACTTATATACTAGGTGTAGTCATCATGGTGACTTTGAGATGTAGAACAGCAATTAAAGCACAACTCTGTTCCTTGGTTGGTAATGTGTATTACTTATATACTAGGTGTAGTCCTCATGGTGACTTTGAGATGTAGAACAACAATTAAAGCACGACTCTGTTCCTTGGTTGGTAATGTGTATTACTTATATACTAGGTGTAGTCCTCATGGTGACTTTGAGATGTAGAACAACAATTAAAGCATGACTCTGTTCCTTGGTTGGTAATATGTATTACTTATATACTAGGTGTAGTCCTCATGGAGACTTTGAGATGTAGAAC
The DNA here is from genome assembly GCA_963383655.1 of Bathymodiolus septemdierum. NCBI lineage: Eukaryota > Metazoa > Mollusca > Bivalvia > Mytilida > Modiolidae > Bathymodiolus > Bathymodiolus septemdierum. The sequence goes on along the minus strand of OY726524.1, from coordinate 15,056,392 downwards.
AACAATTAAAGCATGACTCTGTTCCTTGGTTGGTAATGTGTATTACTTATATACTAGGTGTAGTTCTCATGGTGACTGAGGTGTAGAACAGCAATCAAAGCATGGCACTGGTCCTTGGTTGGTAATGTGTATTACTTATATACTAGGTGTAGTCCTCATGGTGACTTTGAGATGTAGAACAACAATCAAAGCATGGCACTGTTCCTTGGTTGGTAATGTGTATTACTTATATACTAGGTGTAGTCCTCGTGGTGACTTTGAGATGTAGAACAGCAATCAAAGCATGGCACTGGTCCTTGGTTGGTAATGTGTATTACTTATATACTAGGTGTAGTCCTCGTGGTGACTTTGAGATGTAGAACAGCAATCAAAGCATGACACTGGTCCTTGGTTGGTAATGTGTATTACTTATATACTAGGTGTAGTTCTCATGGTGACTTTGAGATGTAGAACAACAATCAAAGCATGGCACTGGTCCTTGGTTGGTAATGTGTATTACTTATATACTAGGTGTAGTCCTCATGGTGACTTTGAGATGTAGAACAGCAATCAAAGCATGACTCTGTTCCTTGGTTGGTAATGTGTATTACTTATATACTAGGTGTAGTCCTCATGGTGATTTTGAGATGTAGAAGAGCAATTAAAGCATGACTCTGTTCCTTGGTTGGTAATGTGTATTACTTATATACTAGGTGTAGTCCTCATGGTGACTTTGAGATGTAGAACAGCAATTAAAGCATGACTCTGTTCCTTGGTTGGTAATGTGTATTACTTATATACTAGGTGTAGTCCTCATGGTGATTTTGAGATGTAGAACAGCAATTAAAGCATGACTCTGTTCCTTGGTTGGTAATGTGTATTACTTATATACTAGGTGTAGTCCTCATGGTGACTTTGAGATGTAGAACAGCAATTAAAGCATGACTCTGTTCCTTGGTTGGTAATGTGTATTACTTATATACTAGGTGTAGTCCTCATGGTGATTTTGAGATGTAGAACAGCAATTAAAGCATGACTCTGTTCCTTGGTTGGTAATGTGTATTACTTATATACTAGGTGTAGTCCTCGTGGTGACTTTGAGATGTAGAACAGCAATCAAAGCATGACACTGGTCCTTGGTTGGTAATGTGTATTACTTATATACTAGGTGTAGTTCTCATGGTGACTTTGAGATGTAGAACAACAATCAAAGCATGGCACTGGTCCTTGGTTGGTAATGTGTATTACTTATATACTAGGTGTAGTCCTCATGGTGACTTTGAGATGTAGAACAGCAATCAAAGCATGACTCTGTTCCTTGGTTGGTAATGTGTATTACTTATATACTAGGTGTAGTCCTCATGGTGATTTTGAGATGTAGAAGAGCAATTAAAGCATGACTCTGTTCCTTGGTTGGTAATGTGTATTACTTATATACTAGGTGTAGTCCTCATGGTGACTTTGAGATGTAGAACAGCAATTAAAGCATGACTCTGTTCCTTGGTTGGTAATGTGTATTACTTATATACTAGGTGTAGTCCTCATGGTGATTTTGAGATGTAGAACAGCAATTAAAGCATGACTCTGTTCCTTGGTTGGTAATGTGTATTACTTATATACTAGGTGTAGTCCTCATGGTGACTTTGAGATGTAGAACAGCAATTAAAGCATGACTCTGTTCCTTGGTTGGTAATGTGTATTACTTATATACTAGGTGTAGTCCTCATGGTGATTTTGAGATGTAGAACAGCAATTAAAGCATGACTCTGTTCCTTGGTTGGTAATGTGTATTACTTATATACTAGGTGTAGTCCTCATGGTGACTTTGAGATGTAGAGCAGCAATTAAAGCATGACTCTGTTCCTTGGTTGGTAATGTGTATTACTTATATACTAGGTGTAGTCTTCATGGTGATTTTGAGATGTAGAACAGCAATTAAAGCATGACTCTGTTCCTTGGTTGGTAATGTGTATTACTTATATACTAGGTGTAGTCCTCATGGTGACTTTGAGATGTAGAACAGCAATTAAAGCATGACTCTGTTCCTTGGTTGGTAATGTGTATTACTTATATACTAGGTGTAGTCCTCATGGTGACTTTGAGATGTAGAACAGCAATCAAAGCATGGCACTGTTCCTTGGTTGGTAATGTGTGTTACTTATATACTAGGTGTAGTCCTCATGGTGACTGAGATGTAGAACAACAATCAAAGCATGGCACTGTTCCTTGGTTGGTAATGTGTATTACTTATATACTAGGTGTAGTCCTCATGGTGACTTTGAGATGTAGAACAGCAATCAAAGCATGGCACTGTTCCTTGGTTGGTAATGTGTATTACTTATATACTAGATGTAGTCCTCATGGTGGCTGAGATGTAGAACAACAATCAAAGCATGGCACTGTTCCTTGGTTGGTAATGTGTATTACTTATATACTAGGTGTAGTCCTCATGGTGACTTTGAGATGTAGAACAGCAATCAAAGCATGGCACTGTTCCTTGGTTGGTAATGTGTATTACTTATATACTAGGTGTAGTCCTCGTGGTGACTTTGAGATGTAGAACAGCAATTAAAGCACGACTGTTCCTTGGTTGGTAATGTGTATTACTTATATACTAGGTGTAGTCCTCATGGTGACTTTGAGATGTAGAACAGCAATCAAAGCATGGCACTGTTCCTTGGTTGGTAATGTGTATTACTTATATACTAGGTGTAGTCCTCATGGTGACTGAGATGTAGAACAACAATCAAAGCATGGCACTGTTCCTTGGTTGGTAATGTGTATTACTTATATACTAGGTGTAGTCATCATGGTGATTTTGAGATGTAGAAGAGCAATTAAAGCATGACTCTATTCCTTGGTTGGTAATGTGTATTACTTATATACTAGGTGTAGTCCTCATGGTGACTTTGAGATGTAGAAGAGCAATTAAAGCATGACTCTGTTCCTTGGTTGGTAATGTGTATTACTTATATACTAGGTGTAGTCCTCATGGTGATTTTGAGATGTAGAACAGCAATTAAAGCATGACTCTGTTCCTTGGTTGGTAATGTGTATTACTTATATACTAGGTGTAGTCCTCATGGTGACTTTGAGATGTAGAACAGCAATTAAAGCATGACTCTGTTCCTTGGTTGGTAATGTGTATTACTTATATACTAGGTGTAGTCCTCATGGTGACTTTGAGATGTAGAACAGCAATCAAAGCATGGCACTGTTCCTTGGTTGGTAATGTGTGTTACTTATATACTAGGTGTAGTCCTCATGGTGACTGAGATGTAGAACAACAATCAAAGCATGGCACTGTTCCTTGGTTGGTAATGTGTATTACTTATATACTAGGTGTAGTCCTCATGGTGACTTTGAGATGTAGAACAGCAATCAAAGCATGGCACTGTTCCTTGGTTGGTAATGTGTATTACTTATATACTAGATGTAGTCCTCATGGTGGCTGAGATGTAGAACAACAATCAAAGCATGGCACTGTTCCTTGGTTGGTAATGTGTATTACTTATATACTAGGTGTAGTCCTCATGGTGACTTTGAGATGTAGAACAGCAATCAAAGCATGGCACTGTTCCTTGGTTGGTAATGTGTATTACTTATATACTAGGTGTAGTCCTCGTGGTGACTTTGAGATGTAGAACAGCAATTAAAGCACGACTGTTCCTTGGTTGGTAATGTGTATTACTTATATACTAGGTGTAGTCCTCATGGTGACTTTGAGATGTAGAACAGCAATCAAAGCATGGCACTGTTCCTTGGTTGGTAATGTGTATTACTTATATACTAGGTGTAGTCCTCATGGTGACTGAGATGTAGAACAACAATCAAAGCATGGCACTGTTCCTTGGTTGGTAATGTGTATTACTTATATACTAGGTGTAGTCATCATGGTGATTTTGAGATGTAGAAGAGCAATTAAAGCATGACTCTATTCCTTGGTTGGTAATGTGTATTACTTATATACTAGGTGTAGTCCTCATGGTGACTTTGAGATGTAGAAGAGCAATTAAAGCATGACTCTGTTCCTTGGTTGGTAATGTGTATTACTTATATACTAGGTGTAGTCCTCATGGTGATTTTGAGAAGTAGAACAGCAATTAAAGCATGACTCTGTTCCTTGATTGGTAATGTGTATTACTTATATACTAGGTGTAGTCCTCATGGTGACTTTGAGACGTAGAACAGCAATTAAAGCATGACTCTGTTCCTTGGTTGGTAATGTGTATTACTTATATACTAGGTGTAGTCCTCATGGTGATTTTGAGATGTAGAACAGCAATTAAAGCATGACTCTGTTCCTTGGTTGGTAATGTGTATTACTTATATACTAGGTGTAGTCCTCATGGTGACTTTGAGATGTAGAGCAGCAATTAAAGCATGACTCTGTTCCTTGGTTGGTAATGTGTATTACTTATATACTAGGTGTAGTCCTCATGGTGATTTTGAGATGTAGAACAGCAATTAAAGCATGACTCTGTTCCTTGGTTGGTAATGTGTATTACTTATATACTAGGTGTAGTCCTCATGGTGACTTTGAGATGTAGAACAGCAATTAAAGCATGACTCTGTTCCTTGGTTGGTAATGTGTATTACTTATATACTAGGTGTAGTCCTCATGGTGACTTTGAGATGTAGAACAGCAATCAAAGCATGGCACTGTTCCTTGGTTGGTAATGTGTATTACTTATATACTAGATGTAGTCCTCATGGTGGCTGAGATGTAGAACAACAATCAAAGCATGGCACTGTTCCTTGGTTGGTAATGTGTATTACTTATATACTAGGTGTAGTCCTCATGGTGACTTTGAGATGTAGAACAGCAATCAAAGCATGGCACTGTTCCTTGGTTGGTAATGTGTATTACTTATATACTAGGTGTAGTCCTCGTGGTGACTTTGAGATGTAGAACAGCAATTAAAGCACGACTGTTCCTTGGTTGGTAATGTGTATTACTTATATACTAGGTGTAGTCCTCATGGTGACTTTGAGATGTAGAACAACAATCAAAGCATGGCACTGTTCCTTGGTTGGTAATGTGTATTACTTATATACTAGGTGTAGTCCTCATGGTGACTGAGATGTAGAACAACAATCAAAGCATGGCACTGTTCCTTGGTTGGTAATGTGTATTACTTATATACTAGGTGTAGTCATCATGGTGACTTTGAGATGTAGAACAGCAATTAAAGCACAACTCTGTTCCTTGGTTGGTAATGTGTATTACTTATATACTAGGTGTAGTCCTCATGGTGACTTTGAGATGTAGAACAACAATTAAAGCACGACTCTGTTCCTTGGTTGGTAATGTGTATTACTTATATACTAGGTGTAGTCCTCATGGTGACTTTGAGATGTAGAACAACAATTAAAGCATGACTCTGTTCCTTGGTTGGTAATATGTATTACTTATATACTAGGTGTAGTCCTCATGGAGACTTTGAGATGTAGAACAACAATTAAAGCATGACTCTGTTCCTTGGTTGGTAATGTGTATTACTTATATACTAGGTGTAGTTCTCATGGTGACTGAGGTGTAGAACAGCAATCAAAGCATGGCACTGGTCCTTGGTTGGTAATGTGTATTACTTATATACTAGGTGTAGTCCTCATGGTGACTTTGAGATGTAGAACAACAATCAAAGCATGGCACTGTTCCTTGGTTGGTAATGTGTATTACTTATATACTAGGTGTAGTCCTCGTGGTGACTTTGAGATGTAGAACAGCAATCAAAGCATGGCACTGGTCCTTGGTTGGTAATGTGTATTACTTATATACTAGGTGTAGTCCTCGTGGTGACTTTGAGATGTAGAACAGCAATCAAAGCATGACACTGGTCCTTGGTTGGTAATGTGTATTACTTATATACTAGGTGTAGTTCTCATGGTGACTTTGAGATGTAGAACAACAATCAAAGCATGGCACTGGTCCTTGGTTGGTAATGTGTATTACTTATATACTAGGTGTAGTCCTCATGGTGACTTTGAGATGTAGAACAGCAATCAAAGCATGACTCTGTTCCTTGGTTGGTAATGTGTATTACTTATATACTAGGTGTAGTCCTCATGGTGATTTTGAGATGTAGAAGAGCAATTAAAGCATGACTCTGTTCCTTGGTTGGTAATGTGTATTACTTATATACTAGGTGTAGTCCTCATGGTGACTTTGAGATGTAGAAGAGCAATTAAAGCATGACTCTGTTCCTTGGTTGGTAATGTGTATTACTTATATACTAGGTGTAGTCCTCATGGTGATTTTGAGAAGTAGAACAGCAATTAAAGCATGACTCTGTTCCTTGGTTGGTAATGTGTATTACTTATATACTAGGTGTAGTCCTCATGGAGACTTTGAGACGTAGAACAGCAATTAAAGCATGACTCTGTTCCTTGGTTGGTAATGTGTATTACTTATATACTAGGTGTAGTCCTCATGGTGATTTTGAGATGTAGAACAGCAATTAAAGCATGACTCTGTTCCTTGGTTGGTAATGTGTATTACTTATATACTAGGTGTAGTCCTCATGGTGACTTTGAGATGTAGAGCAGCAATTAAAGCATGACTCTGTTCCTTGGTTGGTAATGTGTATTACTTATATACTAGGTGTAGTCCTCATGGTGATTTTGAGATGTAGAACAGCAATTAAAGCATGACTCTGTTCCTTGGTTGGTAATGTGTATTACTTATATACTAGGTGTAGTCCTCATGGTGACTTTGAGATGTAGAACAGCAATTAAAGCATGACTCTGTTCCTTGGTTGGTAATGTGTATTACTTATATACTAGGTGTAGTCCTCATGGTGACTTTGAGATGTAGAGCAGCAATTAAAGCATGACTCTGTTCCTTGGTTGGTAATGTGTATTACTTATATACTAGGTGTAGTCCTCATGGTGATTTTGAGATGTAGAACAGCAATTAAAGCATGACTCTGTTCCTTGGTTGGTAATGTGTATTACTTATATACTAGGTGTAGTCCTCATGGTGACTTTGAGATGTAGAACAGCAATTAAAGCATGACTCTGTTCCTTGGTTGGTAATGTGTATTACTTATATACTAGGTGTAGTCCTCATGGTGACTTTGAGATGTAGAACAGCAATCAAAGCATGGCACTGTTCCTTGGTTGGTAATGTGTATTACTTATATACTAGATGTAGTCCTCATGGTGGCTGAGATGTAGAACAACAATCAAAGCATGGCACTGTTCCTTGGTTGGTAATGTGTATTACTTATATACTAGGTGTAGTCCTCATGGTGACTTTGAGATGTAGAACAGCAATCAAAGCATGGCACTGTTCCTTGGTTGGTAATGTGTATTACTTATATACTAGGTGTAGTCCTCGTGGTGACTTTGAGATGTAGAACAGCAATTAAAGCACGACTGTTCCTTGGTTGGTAATGTGTATTACTTATATACTAGGTGTAGTCCTCATGGTGACTTTGAGATGTAGAACAACAATCAAAGCATGGCACTGTTCCTTGGTTGGTAATGTGTATTACTTATATACTAGGTGTAGTCCTCATGGTGACTGAGATGTAGAACAACAATCAAAGCATGGCACTGTTCCTTGGTTGGTAATGTGTATTACTTATATACTAGGTGTAGTCATCATGGTGACTTTGAGATGTAGAACAGCAATTAAAGCACAACTCTGTTCCTTGGTTGGTAATGTGTATTACTTATATACTAGGTGTAGTCCTCATGGTGACTTTGAGATGTAGAACAACAATTAAAGCACGACTCTGTTCCTTGGTTGGTAATGTGTATTACTTATATACTAGGTGTAGTCCTCATGGTGACTTTGAGATGTAGAACAACAATTAAAGCATGACTCTGTTCCTTGGTTGGTAATATGTATTACTTATATACTAGGTGTAGTCCTCATGGAGACTTTGAGATGTAGAACAACAATTAAAGCATGACTCTGTTCCTTGGTTGGTAATGTGTATTACTTATATACTAGGTGTAGTTCTCATGGTGACTGAGGTGTAGAACAGCAATCAAAGCATGGCACTGGTCCTTGGTTGGTAATGTGTATTACTTATATACTAGGTGTAGTCCTCATGGTGACTTTGAGATGTAGAACAACAATCAAAGCATGGCACTGTTCCTTGGTTGGTAATGTGTATTACTTATATACTAGGTGTAGTCCTCGTGGTGACTTTGAGATGTAGAACAGCAATCAAAGCATGGCACTGGTCCTTGGTTGGTAATGTGTATTACTTATATACTAGGTGTAGTCCTCGTGGTGACTTTGAGATGTAGAACAGCAATCAAAGCATGACACTGGTCCTTGGTTGGTAATGTGTATTACTTATATACTAGGTGTAGTTCTCATGGTGACTTTGAGATGTAGAACAACAATCAAAGCATGGCACTGGTCCTTGGTTGGTAATGTGTATTACTTATATACTAGGTGTAGTCCTCATGGTGACTTTGAGATGTAGAACAGCAATCAAAGCATGACTCTGTTCCTTGGTTGGTAATGTGTATTACTTATATACTAGGTGTAGTCCTCATGGTGATTTTGAGATGTAGAAGAGCAATTAAAGCATGACTCTGTTCCTTGGTTGGTAATGTGTATTACTTATATACTAGGTGTAGTCCTCATGGTGACTTTGAGATGTAGAACAGTAATTAAAGCATGACTCTGTTCCTTGGTTGGTAATGTGTATTACTTATATACTAGGTGTAGTCCTCATGGTGATTTTGAGATGTAGAACAGCAATTAAAGCATGACTCTGTTCCTTGGTTGGTAATGTGTATTACTTATATACTAGGTGTAGTCCTCATGGTGACTTTGAGATGTAGAACAGCAATTAAAGCATGACTCTGTTCCTTGGTTGGTAATGTGTATTACTTATATACTAGGTGTAGTCCTCATGGTGATTTTGAGATGTAGAACAGCAATTAAAGCATGACTCTGTTCCTTGGTTGGTAATGTGTATTACTTATATACTAGGTGTAGTCCTCATGGTGACTTTGAGATGTAGAGCAGCAATTAAAGCATGACTCTGTTCCTTGGTTGGTAATGTGTATTACTTATATACTAGGTGTAGTCTTCATGGTGATTTTGAGATGTAGAACAGCAATTAAAGCATGACTCTGTTCCTTGGTTGGTAATGTGTATTACTTATATACTAGGTGTAGTCCTCATGGTGACTTTGAGATGTAGAACAGCAATTAAAGCATGACTCTGTTCCTTGGTTGGTAATGTGTATTACTTATATACTAGGTGTAGTCCTCATGGTGACTTTGAGATGTAGAACAGCAATCAAAGCATGGCACTGTTCCTTGGTTGGTAATGTGTGTTACTTATATACTAGGTGTAGTCCTCATGGTGACTGAGATGTAGAACAACAATCAAAGCATGGCACTGTTCCTTGGTTGGTAATGTGTATTACTTATATACTAGGTGTAGTCCTCATGGTGACTTTGAGATGTAGAACAGCAATCAAAGCATGGCACTGTTCCTTGGTTGGTAATGTGTATTACTTATATACTAGGTGTAGTCCTCGTGGTGACTTTGAGATGTAGAACAGCAATCAAAGCATGGCACTGGTCCTTGGTTGGTAATGTGTATTACTTATATACTAGGTGTAGTTCTCATGGTGACTTTGAGATGTAGAACAGCAATCAAAGCATGGCACTGGTCCTTGGTTGGTAATGTGTATTACTTATATACTAGGTGTAGTCCTCATGGTGACTTTGAGATGTAGAAGAGCAATTAAAGCATGACTCTGTTCCTTGGTTGGTAATGTGTATTACTTATATACTAGGTGTAGTCCTCATGGTGATTTTGAGATGTAGAACAGCAATTAAAGCATGACTCTGTTCCTTGGTTGGTAATGTGTATTACTTATATACTAGGTGTAGTCCTCATGGTGACTTTGAGATGTAGAACAGCAATTAAAGCATGACTCTGTTCCTTGGTTGGTAATGTGTATTACTTATATACTAGGTGTAGTCCTCATGGTGACTGAAATGGAGAACAGCAATCAAAGCATGGCACTGGTCCTTGGTTGGTAATGTGTATTACTTATATACTAGGTGTAGTTCTCATGGTGACTTTGAGATGTAGAACAGCAATCAAAGCATGGCACTGGTCCTTGGTTGGTAATGTGTATTACTTATATACTAGGTGTAGTCCTCATGGTGACTTTGAGATGTAGAAGAGCAATTAAAGCATGACTCTGTTCCTTGGTTGGTAATGTGTATTACTTATATACTAGGTGTAGTCCTCATGGTGATTTTGAGATGTAGAACAGCAATTAAAGCATGACTCTGTTCCTTGGTTGGTAATGTGTATTACTTATATACTAGGTGTAGTCCTCATGGTGACTTTGAGATGTAGAACAGCAATTAAAGCATGACTCTGTTCCTTGGTTGGTAATGTGTATTACTTATATACTAGGTGTAGTCCTCATGGTGACTGAAATGGAGAACAGCAATCAAAGCATGGCACTGGTCCTTGGTTGGTAATGTGTATTACTTATATACTAGGTGTAGTCCTCATGGTGACTTTGAGATGTAGAACAGCAATTAAAGCATGACTCTGTTCCTTGGTTGGTAATGTGTATTACTTATATACTAGGTGTAGTCCTCATGGTGATTTTGAGATGTAGAAGAGCAATTGAAGCATGACTCTGTTCCTTGGTTGGTAATGTGTATTACTTATATACTAGGTGTAGTCCTCATGGTGACTTTGAGATGTAGAACAGCAATTAAAGCATGACTCTGTTCCTTGGTTGGTAATGTGTATTACTTATATACTAGGTGTAGTCCTCATGGTGATTTTGAGATGTAGAACAGCAATTAAAGCATGACTCTGTTCCTTGGTTGGTAATGTGTATTACTTATATACTAGGTGTAGTCCTCATGGTGACTTTGAGATGTAGAACAGCAATTAAAGCATGACTCTGTTCCTTGGTTGGTAATGTGTATTACTTATATACTAGGTGTAGTCCTCATGGTGATTTTGAGATGTAGAACAACAATTAAAGCATGACTCTGTTCCTTGGTTGGTAATGTGTTTTACTTATATACTAGGTGTAGTCCTCATGGTGACTTTGAGATGTAGAACAGCAATTAAAGCATGACTCTGTTCCTTGGTTGGTAATGTGTATTACTTATATACTAGGTGTAGTCCTCATGGTGACTTTGAGATGTAGAACAGCAATCAAAGCATGGCACTGTTCCTTGGTTGGTAATGTGTATTACTTATATACTAGGTGTAGTCCTCATGGTGACTGAGATGTAGAACAACAATCAAAGCATGGCACTGTTCCTTGGTTGGTAATGTGTATTACTTATATACTAGGTGTAGTCCTCATGGTGACTTTGAGATGTAGAACAGCAATCAAAGCATGGCACTGGTCCTTGGTTGGTAATGTGTATTACTTATATACTAGGTGTAGTCCTCATGGTGACTTTGAGATGTAGAAGAGCAATTAAAGCATGACTCTGTTCCTTGGTTGGTAATGTGTATTACTTATATACTAGGTGTAGTCCTCATGGTGATTTTGAGATGTAGAACAGCAATTAAAGCATGACTCTGTTCCTTGGTTGGTAATGTGTATTACTTATATACTAGGTGTAGTCCTCATGGTGACTTTGAGATGTAGAACAGCAATTAAAGCATGACTCTGTTCCTTGGTTGGTAATGTGTATTACTTATATACTAGGTGTAGTCCTCATGGTGACTGAAATGGAGAACAGCAATCAAAGCATGGCACTGGTCCTTGGTTGGTAATGTGTATTACTTATATACTAGGTGTAGTTCTCATGGTGACTTTGAGATGTAGAACAACAATCAAAGCATGGCACTGGTCCTTGGTTGGTAATGTGTATTACTTATATACTAGGTGTAGTCCTCATGGTGACTTTGAGATGTAGAACAGCAATTAAAGCATGACTCTGTTCCTTGGTTGGTAATGTGTATTACTTATATACTAGGTGTAGTCCTCATGGTGACTTTGAGATGTAGAACAGCAATTAAAGCATGACTCTGTTCCTTGGTTGGTAATGTGTATTACTTATATACTAGGTGTAGTCCTCATGGTGATTTTGAGATGTAGAACAGCAATTAAAGCATGACTCTGTTCCTTGGTTGGTAATGTGTATTACTTATATACTAGGTGTAGTCCTCATGGTGACTTTGAGATGTAGAGCAGCAATTAAAGCATGACTCTGTTCCTTGGTTGGTAATGTGTATTACTTATATACTAGGTGTAGTCCTCATGGTGATTTTGAGATGTAGAACAGCAATTAAAGCATGACTCTGTTCCTTGGTTGGTAATGTGTATTACTTATATACTAGGTGTAGTCCTCATGGTGACTTTGAGATGTAGAACAGCAATTAAAGCATGACTCTGTTCCTTGGTTGGTAATGTGTATTACTTATATACTAGGTGTAGTCCTCATGGTGACTTTGAGATGTAGAACAGCAATCAAAGCATGGCACTGTTCCTTGGTTGGTAATGTGTGTTACTTATATACTAGGTGTAGTCCTCATGGTGACTGAGATGTAGAACAACAATCAAAGCATGGCACTGTTCCTTGGTTGGTAATGTGTATTACTTATATACTAGGTGTAGTCCTCATGGTGACTTTGAGATGTAGAACAGCAATTAAAGCATGACTCTGTTCCTTGGTTGGTAATGTGTATTACTTATATACTAGGTGTAGTCCTCATGGTGACTTTGAGATGTAGAGCAGCAATCAAAGCATGGCACTGTTCCTTGGTTGGTAATGTGTGTTACTTATATACTAGGTGTAGTCCTCATGGTGACTGAGATGTAGAACAACAATCAAAGCATGGCACTGTTCCTTGGTTGGTAATGTGTATTACTTATATACTAGGTGTAGTCCTCATGGTGACTTTGAGATGTAGAACAGCAATCAAAGCATGGCACTGTTCCTTGGTTGGTAATGTGTATTACTTATATACTAGGTGTAGTCCTCATGGTGACTTTGAGATGTAGAACAGCAATTAAAGCACAACTCTGTTCCTTGGTTGGTAATGTGTATTACTTATATACTAGGTGTAGTCCTCATGGTGACTTTGAGATGTAGAACAACAATTAAAGCATGACTCTGTTCCTTGGTTGGTAATGTGTATTACTTATATACTAGGTGTAGTTCTCATGGTGACTGAGATGTAGAACAGCAATCAAAGCATGGCACTGGTCCTTGGTTGGTAATGTGTATTACTTATATACTAGGTGTAGTCCTCATGGTGACTGAGATGTAGAACAACAATCAAAGCATGGCACTGTTCCTTGGTTGGTAATGTGTATTACTTATATACTAGGTGTAGTCCTCATGGTGACTTTGAGATGTAGAACAACAATCAAAGCATGGCACTGTTCCTTGGTTGGTAATGTGTATTACTTATATACTAGGTGTAGTCCTCGTGGTGACTTTGAGATGTAGAACAGCAATCAAAGCATGGCACTGGTCCTTGGTTGGTAATGTGTATTACTTATATACTAGGTGTAGTTCTCATGGTGACTTTGAGATGTAGAACAGCAATCAAAGCATGGCACTGGTCCTTGGTTGGTAATGTGTATTACTTATATACTAGGTGTAGTCCTCATGGTGACTTTGAGATGTAGAAGAGCAATTAAAGCATGACTCTGTTCCTTGGTTGGTAATGTGTATTACTTATATACTAGGTGTAGTCCTCATGGTGATTTTGAGATGTAGAACAGCAATTAAAGCATGACTCTGTTCCTTGGTTGGTAATGTGTATTACTTATATACTAGGTGTAGTCCTCATGGTGACTTTGAGATGTAGAACAGCAATTAAAGCATGACTCTGTTCCTTGGTTGGTAATGTGTATTACTTATATACTAGGTGTAGTCCTCATGGTGACTGAAATGGAGAACAGCAATCAAAGCATGGCACTGGTCCTTGGTTGGTAATGTGTATTACTTATATACTAGGTGTAGTTCTCATGGTGACTTTGAGATGTAGAACAGCAATCAAAGCATGGCACTGGTCCTTGGTTGGTAATGTGTATTACTTATATACTAGGTGTAGTCCTCATGGTGACTTTGAGATGTAGAAGAGCAATTAAAGCATGACTCTGTTCCTTGGTTGGTAATGTGTATTACTTATATACTAGGTGTAGTCCTCATGGTGATTTTGAGATGTAGAACAGCAATTAAAGCATGACTCTGTTCCTTGGTTGGTAATGTGTATTACTTATATACTAGGTGTAGTCCTCATGGTGACTTTGAGATGTAGAACAGCAAGTAAAGCATGACTCTGTTCCTTGGTTGGTAATGTGTATTACTTATATACTAGGTGTAGTCCTCATGGTGACTGAAATGGAGAACAGCAATCAAAGCATGGCACTGGTCCTTGGTTGGTAATGTGTATTACTTATATACTAGGTGTAGTCCTCATGGTGACTTTGAGATGTAGAACAGCAATTAAAGCATGACTCTGTTCCTTGGTTGGTAATGTGTATTACTTATATACTAGGTGTAGTCCTCATGGTGATTTTGAGATGTAGAAGAGCAATTAAAGCATGACTCTGTTCCTTGGTTGGTAATGTGTATTACTTATATACTAGGTGTAGTCCTCATGGTGACTTTGAGATGTAGAACAGCAATTAAAGCATGACTCTGTTCCTTGGTTGGTAATATGTATTACTTATATACTAGGTGTAGTCCTCATGGTGATTTTGAGATGTAGAACAGCAATTAAAGCATGACTCTGTTCCTTGGTTGGTAATGTGTATTACTTATATACTAGGTGTAGTCCTCATGGTGATTTTGAGATGTAGAACAACAATTAAAGCATGACTCTGTTCCTTGGTTGGTAATGTGTTTTACTTATATACTAGGTGTAGTCCTCATGGTGACTTTGAGATGTAGAGCAGCAATTAAAGCATGACTCTGTTCCTTGGTTGGTAATGTGTATTACTTATATACTAGGTGTAGTCCTCATGGTGATTTTGAGATGTAGAACAGCAATTAAAGCATGACTCTGTTCCTTGGTTGGTAATGTGTATTACTTATATACTAGGTGTAGTCCTCATGGTGACTTTGAGATGTAGAACAGCAATTAAAGCGCAACTCTGTTCCTTGGTTGGTAATGTGTATTACTTATATACTAGGTGTAGTCCTCATGGTGACTTTGAGATGTAGAACAGCAATCAAAGCATGGCACTGTTCCTTGGTTGGTAATGTGTATTACTTATATACTAGGTGTAGTCCTCATGGTGACTGAGATGTAGAACAACAATCAAAGCATGGCACTGTTCCTTGGTTGGTAATGTGTATTACTTATATACTAGGTGTAGTCCTCATGGTGACTTTGAGATGTAGAACAGCAATCAAAGCATGGCACTGGTCCTTGGTTGGTAATGTGTATTACTTATATACTAGGTGTAGTCCTCATGGTGACTTTGAGATGTAGAAGAGCAATTAAAGCATGACTCTGTTCCTTGGTTGGTAATGTGTATTACTTATATACTAGGTGTAGTCCTCATGGTGATTTTGAGATGTAGAACAGCAATTAAAGCATGACTCTGTTCCTTGGTTGGTAATGTGTATTACTTATATACTAGGTGTAGTCCTCATGGTGACTTTGAGATGTAGAACAGCAATTAAAGCATGACTCTGTTCCTTGGTTGGTAATGTGTATTACTTATATACTAGGTGTAGTCCTCATGGTGACTGAAATGGAGAACAGCAATCAAAGCATGGCACTGGTCCTTGGTTGGTAATGTGTATTACTTATATACTAGGTGTAGTTCTCATGGTGACTTTGAGATGTAGAACAACAATCAAAGCATGGCACTGGTCCTTGGTTGGTAATGTGTATTACTTATATACTAGGTGTAGTCCTCATGGTGACTTTGAGATGTAGAACAGCAATTAAAGCATGACTCTGTTCCTTGGTTGGTAATGTGTATTACTTATATACTAGGTGTAGTCCTCATGGTGATTTTGAGATGTAGAAGAGCAATTAAAGCATGACTCTGTTCCTTGGTTGGTAATGTGTATTACTTATATACTAGGTGTAGTCCTCATGGTGACTTTGAGATGTAGAACAGCAATTAAAGCATGACTCTGTTCCTTGGTTGGTAATGTGTATTACTTATATACTAGGTGTAGTCCTCATGGTGATTTTGAGATGTAGAACAGCAATTAAAGCATGACTCTGTTCCTTGGTTGGTAATGTGTATTACTTATATACTAGGTGTAGTCCTCATGGTGACTTTGAGATGTAGAACAGCAATTAAAGCATGACTCTGTTCCTTGGTTGGTAATGTGTATTACTTATATACTAGGTGTAGTCCTCATGGTGATTTTGAGATGTAGAACAACAATTAAAGCATGACTCTGTTCCTTGGTTGGTAATGTGTATTACTTATATACTAGGTGTAGTCCTCATGGTGACTTTGAGATGTAGAGCAGCAATTAAAGCATGACTCTGTTCCTTGGTTGGTAATGTGTATTACTTATATACTAGGTGTAGTCCTCATGGTGATTTTGAGATGTAGAACAGCAATTAAAGCATGACTCTGTTCCTTGGTTGGTAATGTGTATTACTTATATACTAGGTGTAGTCCTCATGGTGACTTTGAGATGTAGAACAGCAATTAAAGCATGACTCTGTTCCTTGGTTGGTAATGTGTATTACTTATATACTAGGTGTAGTCCTCATGGTGACTTTGAGATGTAGAACAGCAATCAAAGCATGGCACTGTTCCTTGGTTGGTAATGTGTATTACTTATATACTAGGTGTAGTCCTCATGGTGACTGAGATGTAGAACAACAATCAAAGCATGGCACTGTTCCTTGGTTGGTAATGTGTATTACTTATATACTAGGTGTAGTCCTCATGGTGACTTTGAGATGTAGAACAGCAATCAAAGTATGGCACTGTTCCTTGGTTGGTAATGTGTATTACTTATATACTAGGTGTAGTCCTCGTGGTGACTTTGAGATGTAGAACAGCAATTAAAGCACGACTGTTCCTTGGTTGGTAATGTGTATTACTTATATACTAGGTGTAGTCCTCATGGTGACTTTGAGATGTAGAACAGCAATTAAACACGACTCTGTTCCTTGGTTGGTAATGTGTATTACTTATATACTAGGTGTAGTCCTCATGGTGACTTTGAGATGTAGCACAACAATTAAAGCATGACTCTGTTCCTTGGTTGGTAATGTGTATTACTTATATACTAGGTGTAGTCCTCATGGTGACTTTGAGATGTAGAACAACAATTAAAGCATGACTCTGTTCCTTGGTTGGTAATGTGTATTACTTATATACTAGGTGTAGTTCTCATGGTGACTGAGATGTAGAACAGCAATCAAAGCATGGCACTGGTCCTTGGTTGGTAATGTGTATTACTTATATACTAGGTGTAGTCCTCATGGTGACTGAGATGTAGAACAACAATCAAAGCATGGCACTGTTCCTTGGTTGGTAATGTGTATTACTTATATACTAGGTGTAGTCCTCATGGTGACTTTGAGATGTAGAACAACAATCAAAGCATGGCACTGTTCCTTGGTTGGTAATGTGTATTACTTATATACTAGGTGTAGTCCTCGTGGTGACTTTGAGATGTAGAACAGCAATCAAAGCATGGCACTGGTCCTTGGTTGGTAATGTGTATTACTTATATACTAGGTGTAGTTCTCATGGTGACTTTGAGATGTAGAACAGCAATCAAAGCATGGCACTGGTCCTTGGTTGGTAATGTGTATTACTTATATACTAGGTGTAGTCCTCATGGTGACTTTGAGATGTAGAAGAGCAATTAAAGCATGACTCTGTTCCTTGGTTGGTAATGTGTATTACTTATATACTAGGTGTAGTCCTCATGGTGATTTTGAGATGTAGAACAGCAATTAAAGCATGACTCTGTTCCTTGGTTGGTAATGTGTATTACTTATATACTAGGTGTAATCCTCATGGTGACTTTGAGATGTAGAACAGCAATTAAAGCACGACTCTGTTCCTTGGTTGGTAATGTGTATTACTTATATACTAGGTGTAGTCCTCATGGTGACTTTGAGATGTAGAAGAGCAATTAAAGCATGACTCTGTTCCTTGGTTGGTAATGTGTATTACTTATATACTAGGTGTAGTCCTCGTGGTGACTTTGAGATGTAGAACAGCAATCAAAGCATGGCACTGGTCCTTGGTTGGTAATGTGTATTACTTATATACTAGGTGTAGTCCTCATGGTGACTTTGAGATGTAGAACAGCAATTAAAGCATGACTCTGTTCCTTGGTTGGTAATGTGTATTACTTATATACTAGGTGTAGTCCTCATGGTGATTTTGAGATGTAGAAGAGCAATTAAAGCATGACTCTGTTCCTTGGTTGGTAATGTGTATTACTTATATACTAGGTGTAGTCCTCATGGTGACTTTGAGATGTAGAACAGCAATTAAAGCATGACTCTGTTCCTTGGTTGGTAATGTGTATTACTTATATACTAGGTGTAGTCCTCATGGTGATTTTGAGATGTAGAAGAGCAATTAAAGCATGACTCTGTTCCTTGGTTGGTAATGTGTATTACTTATATACTAGGTGTAGTCCTCATGGTGACTTTGAGATGTAGAACAGCAATTAAAGCATGACTCTGTTCCTTGGTTGGTAATGTGTATTACTTATATACTAGGTGTAGTCCTCATGGTGACTTTGAGATGTAGAGCAGCAATTAAAGCATGGCACTGGTCCTTGGTTGGTAATGTGTATTACTTATATACTAGGTGTAGTTCTCATGGTGACTTTGAGATGTAGAACAACAATCAAAGCATGGCACTGGTCCTTGGTTGGTAATGTGTATTACTTATATACTAGGTGTAGTCCTCATGGTGACTTTGAAATGTAGAACAGCAATTAAAGCATGACTCTGTTCCTTGGTTGGTAATGTGTATTACTTATACACTAGGTGTAGTCCTCATGGTGATTTTGAGATGTAGAAGAGCAATTAAAGCATGACTCTATTCCTTGGTTGGTAATGTGTATTACTTATATACTAGGTGTAGTCCTCATGGTGACTTTGAGATGTAGAACAGCAATTAAAGCATGACTCTGTTCCTTGGTTGGTAATGTGTATTACTTATATACTAGGTGTAGTCCTCATGGTGATTTTGAGAAGTAGAACAGCAATTAAAGCATGACTCTGTTCCTTGGTTGGTAATGTGTATTACTTATATACTAGGTGTAGTCCTCATGGTGACTTTGAGATGTAGAACAGCAATTAAAGCATGACTCTGTTCCTTGGTTGGTAATGTGTATTACTTATATACTAGGTGTAGTCCTCATGGTGATTTTGAGATGTAGAACAGCAATTAAAGCATGACTCTGTTCCTTGGTTGGTAATGTGTATTACTTATATACTAGGTGTAGTCCTCATGGTGACTTTGAGATGTAGAGCAGCAATTAAAGCATGACTCTGTTCCTTGGTTGGTAATGTGTATTACTTATATACTAGGTGTAGTCCTCATGGTGATTTTGAGATGTAGAACAGCAATTAAAGCATGACTCTGTTCCTTGGTTGGTAATGTGTATTACTTATATACTAGGTGTAGTCCTCATGGTGACTTTGAGATGTAGAACAGCAATTAAAGCATGACTCTGTTCCTTGGTTGGTAATGTGTATTACTTATATACTAGGTGTAGTCCTCATGGTGACTTTGAGATGTAGAACAGCAATCAAAGCATGGCACTGTTCCTTGGTTGGTAATGTGTATTACTTATATACTAGATGTAGTCCTCATGGTGGCTGAGATGTAGAACAACAATCAAAGCATGGCACTGTTCCTTGGTTGGTAATGTGTATTACTTATATACTAGGTGTAGTCCTCATGGTGACTTTGAGATGTAGAACAGCAATCAAAGCATGGCACTGTTCCTTGGTTGGTAATGTGTATTACTTATATACTAGGTGTAGTCCTCGTGGTGACTTTGAGATGTAGAACAGCAATTAAAGCACGACTGTTCCTTGGTTGGTAATGTGTATTACTTATATACTAGGTGTAGTCCTCATGGTGACTTTGAGATGTAGAACAGCAATCAAAGCATGGCACTGTTCCTTGGTTGGTAATGTGTATTACTTATATACTAGGTGTAGTCCTCATGGTGACTGAGATGTAGAACAACAATCAAAGCATGGCACTGTTCCTTGGTTGGTAATGTGTATTACTTATATACTAGGTGTAGTCATCATGGTGATTTTGAGATGTAGAAGAGCAATTAAAGCATGACTCTATTCCTTGGTTGGTAATGTGTATTACTTATATACTAGGTGTAGTCCTCATGGTGACTTTGAGATGTAGAAGAGCAATTAAAGCATGACTCTGTTCCTTGGTTGGTAATGTGTATTACTTATATACTAGGTGTAGTCCTCATGGTGACTTTGAGACGTAGAACAGCAATTAAAGCATGACTCTGTTCCTTGGTTGGTAATGTGTATTACTTATATACTAGGTGTAGTCCTCATGGTGATTTTGAGATGTAGAACAGCAATTAAAGCATGACTCTGTTCCTTGGTTGGTAATGTGTATTACTTATATACTAGGTGTAGTCCTCATGGTGACTTTGAGATGTAGAGCAGCAATTAAAGCATGACTCTGTTCCTTGGTTGGTAATGTGTATTACTTATATACTAGGTGTAGTCCTCATGGTGATTTTGAGATGTAGAACAGCAATTAAAGCATGACTCTGTTCCTTGGTTGGTAATGTGTATTACTTATATACTAGGTGTAGTCCTCATGGTGACTTTGAGATGTAGAACAGCAATTAAAGCATGACTCTGTTCCTTGGTTGGTAATGTGTATTACTTATATACTAGGTGTAGTCCTCATGGTGACTTTGAGATGTAGAACAGCAATCAAAGCATGGCACTGTTCCTTGGTTGGTAATGTGTATTACTTATATACTAGATGTAGTCCTCATGGTGGCTGAGATGTAGAACAACAATCAAAGCATGGCACTGTTCCTTGGTTGGTAATGTGTATTACTTATATACTAGGTGTAGTCCTCATGGTGACTTTGAGATGTAGAACAGCAATCAAAGCATGGCACTGTTCCTTGGTTGGTAATGTGTATTACTTATATACTAGGTGTAGTCCTCGTGGTGACTTTGAGATGTAGAACAGCAATTAAAGCACGACTGTTCCTTGGTTGGTAATGTGTATTACTTATATACTAGGTGTAGTCCTCATGGTGACTTTGAGATGTAGAACAACAATCAAAGCATGGCACTGTTCCTTGGTTGGTAATGTGTATTACTTATATACTAGGTGTAGTCCTCGTGGTGACTGAGATGTAGAACAACAATCAAAGCATGGCACTGTTCCTTGGTTGGTAATGTGTATTACTTATATACTAGGTGTAGTCATCATGGTGACTTTGAGATGTAGAACAGCAATTAAAGCACAACTCTGTTCCTTGGTTGGTAATGTGTATTACTTATATACTAGGTGTAGTCCTCATGGTGACTTTGAGATGTAGAACAACAATTAAAGCACGACTCTGTTCCTTGGTTGGTAATGTGTATTACTTATATACTAGGTGTAGTCCTCATGGTGACTTTGAGATGTAGAACAACAATTAAAGCATGACTCTGTTCCTTGGTTGGTAATATGTATTACTTATATACTAGGTGTAGTCCTCATGGAGACTTTGAGATGTAGAACAACAATTAAAGCATGACTCTGTTCCTTGGTTGGTAATGTGTATTACTTATATACTAGGTGTAGTTCTCATGGTGACTGAGGTGTAGAACAGCAATCAAAGCATGGCACTGGTCCTTGGTTGGTAATGTGTATTACTTATATACTAGGTGTAGTCCTCATGGTGACTTTGAGATGTAGAACAACAATCAAAGCATGGCACTGTTCCTTGGTTGGTAATGTGTATTACTTATATACTAGGTGTAGTCCTCGTGGTGACTTTGAGATGTAGAACAGCAATCAAAGCATGGCACTGGTCCCTGGTTGGTAATGTGTATTACTTATATACTAGGTGTAGTTCTCATGGTGACTTTGAGATGTAGAACAGCAATCAAAGCATGGCACTGGTCCTTGGTTGGTAATGTGTATTACTTATATACTAGGTGTAGTCCTCATGGTGACTTTGAGATGTAGAAGAGCAATTAAAGCATGACTCTGTTCCTTGGTTGGTAATGTGTATTACTTATATACTAGGTGTAGTCCTCATGGTGATTTTGAGATGTAGAACAGCAATTAAAGCATGACTCTGTTCCTTGGTTGGTAATGTGTATTACTTATATACTAGGTGTAGTCCTCATGGTGACTTTGAGATGTAGAACAGCAATTAAAGCATGACTCTGTTCCTTGGTTGGTAATGTGTATTACTTATATACTAGGTGTAGTCCTCATGGTGACTGAAATGGAGAACAGCAATCAAAGCATGGCACTGTTCCTTGGTTGGTAATGTGTATTACTTATATACTAGGTGTAGTCCTCATGGTGACTGAGATGTAGAACAACAATCAAAGCATGGCACTGTTCCTTGGTTGGTAATGTGTATTACTTATATACTAGGTGTAGTCCTCATGGTGACTTTGAGATGTAGAACAGGAATCAAAGCATGGCACTGTTCCTTGGTTGGTAATGTGTATTACTTATATACTAGGTGTAGTCCTCGTGGTGACTTTGAGATGTAGAACAGCAATTAAAGCACGACTCTGTTCCTTGGTTGGTAATGTGTATTACTTATATACTAGGTGTAGTCCTCATGGTGAGTTTGAGATGTAGAACAGCAATTAAAGCACAACTCTGTTCCTTGGTTAGTAATGTGTATTACTTATATACTAGGTGTAGTCCTCATGGTGACTTTGAGATGTAGAACAACAATTAAAGCACGACTCTGTTCCTTGGTTGGTAATGTGTATTACTTATATACTAGGTGTAGTCCTCATGGTGACTTTGAGATGTAGAACAACAATTAAAGCATGACTCTGTTCCTTGGTTGGTAATGTGTATTACTTATATACTAGGTGTAGTCCTCATGGTGACTTTGAGATGTAGAACAGCAATTAAAGCACGACTCTGTTCCTTGGTTGGTAATGTGTATTACTTATATACTAAGTGTAGTCCTCGTGGTGACTTTGAGATGTAGAACAACAATTAAAGCATGACTCTGTTCCTTGGTTGGTAATGTGTATTACTTATATACTAGGTGTAGTCCTCATGGTGACTTTGAGATGTAGAACAGCAATCAAAGCATGGCACTGTTCCTTGGTTGGTAATGTGTATTACTTATATACTAGGTGTAGTCCTCGTTGTGACTTTGAGATGTAGAACAGCAATTAAAGCACGACTCTGTTCCTTGGTTGGTAATGTGTATTACTTATATACTAGGTGTAGTCCTCATGGTGACTTTGAGATGTAGAACAGCAATTAAAGCACGACTCTGTTCCTTGGTTGGTAATGTGTATTACTTATATACTAGGTGTAGTCCTCATGGTGTCTTTGAGATGTAGAACAGCAATTAAAGCATGACTCTGTTCCTTGGTTGGTAATGTGTATTACTTATATACTAGGTGTAGTCCTCATGGTGACTTTGAGATGTAGAACAGCAATCAAAGCATGGCACTGTTCCTTGGTTGGTAATGTGTATTACTTATATACTAGGTGTAGTCCTCATGGTGACTGAGATGTAGAACAACAATCAAAGCATGGCACTGTTCCTTGGTTGGTAATGTGTATTACTTATATACTAGGTGTAGTCATCATGGTGACTTTGAGATGTAGAACAGCAATTAAAGCACAACTCTGTTCCTTGGTTGGTAATGTGTATTACTTATATACTAGGTGTAGTCCTCATGGTGACTTTGAGATGTAGAACAACAATTAAAGCACGACTCTGTTCCTTGGTTGGTAATGTGTATTACTTATATACTAGGTGTAGTCCTCATGGTGACTTTGAGATGTAGAACAACAATTAAAGCATGACTCTGTTCCTTGGTTGGTAATGTGTATTACTTATATACTAGGTGTAGTCCTCATGGAGACTTTGAGATGTAGAACAACAATTAAAGCATGACTCTGTTCCTTGGTTGGTAATGTGTATTACTTATATACTAGGTGTAGTTCTCATGGTGACTGAGGTGTAGAACAGCAATCAAAGCATGGCACTGGTCCTTGGTTGGTAATGTGTATTACTTATATACTAGGTGTAGTCCTCATGGTGACTTTGAGATGTAGAACAACAATCAAAGCATGGCACTGTTCCTTGGTTGGTAATGTGTATTACTTATATACTAGGTGTAGTCCTCGTGGTGACTTTGAGATGTAGAACAGCAATCAAAGCATGGCACTGGTCCTTGGTTGGTAATGTGTATTACTTATATACTAGGTGTAGTTCTCATGGTGACTTTGAGATGTAGAACAGCAATCAAAGCATGGCACTGGTCCTTGGTTGGTAATGTGTATTACTTATATACTAGGTGTAGTCCTCATGGTGACTTTGAGATGTAGAAGAGCAATTAAAGCATGACTCTGTTCCTTGGTTGGTAATGTGTATTACTTATATACTAGGTGTAGTCCTCATGGTGACTTTGAGATGTAGAACAGCAATTAAAGCATGACTCTGTTCCTTGGTTGGTAATGTGTATTACTTATATACTAGGTGTAGTCCTCATGGTGACTGAAATGGAGAACAGCAATCAAAGCATGGCACTGTTCCTTGGTTGGTAATGTGTATTACTTATATACTAGGTGTAGTCCTCATGGTGACTGAGATGTAGAACAACAATCAAAGCATGGCACTGTTCCTTGGTTGGTAATGTGTATTACTTATATACTAGGTGTAGTCCTCATGGTGACTTTGAGATGTAGAACAGGAATCAAAGCATGGCACTGTTCCTTGGTTGGTAATGTGTATTACTTATATACTAGGTGTAGTCCTCGTGGTGACTTTGAGATGTAGAACAGCAATTAAAGCACGACTCTGTTCCTTGGTTGGTAATGTGTATTACTTATATACTAGGTGTAGTCCTCATGGTGAGTTTGAGATGTAGAACAGCAATTAAAGCACAACTCTGTTCCTTGGTTAGTAATGTGTATTACTTATATACTAGGTGTAGTCCTCATGGTGACTTTGAGATGTAGAACAACAATTAAAGCACGACTCTGTTCCTTGGTTGGTAATGTGTATTACTTATATACTAGGTGTAGTCCTCATGGTGACTTTGAGATGTAGAACAACAATTAAAGCATGACTCTGTTCCTTGGTTGGTAATGTGTATTACTTATATACTAGGTGTAGTCCTCATGGTGACTTTGAGATGTAGAACAGCAATTAAAGCACGACTCTGTTCCTTGGTTGGTAATGTGTATTACTTATATACTAAGTGTAGTCCTCGTGGTGACTTTGAGATGTAGAACAACAATTAAAGCATGACTCTGTTCCTTGGTTGGTAATGTGTATTACTTATATACTAGGTGTAGTCCTCATGGTGACTTTGAGATGTAGAACAGCAATCAAAGCATGGCACTGTTCCTTGGTTGGTAATGTGTATTACTTATATACTAGGTGTAGTCCTCGTTGTGACTTTGAGATGTAGAACAGCAATTAAAGCACGACTCTGTTCCTTGGTTGGTAATGTGTATTACTTATATACTAGGTGTAGTCCTCATGGTGACTTTGAGATGTAGAACAGCAATTAAAGCACGACTCTGTTCCTTGGTTGGTAATGTGTATTACTTATATACTAGGTGTAGTCCTCATGGTGTCTTTGAGATGTAGAACAGCAATTAAAGCATGACTCTGTTCCTTGGTTGGTAATGTGTATTACTTATATACTAGGTGTAGTCCTCATGGTGACTTTGAGATGTAGAACAACAATTAAAGCATGACTCTGTTCCTTGGTTGGTAATGTGTATTACTTATATACTAGGTGTAGTCCTCATGGTGACTTTGAGATGTAGAACAGCAATTAAAGCACGACTCTGTTCCTTGGTTGGTAATGTGTATTACTTATATACTAAGTGTAGCCCTCGTGGTGACTTTGAGATGTAGAACAACAATTAAAGCATGACTCTGTTCCTTGGTTGGTAATGTGTATTACTTATATACTAGGTGTAGTCCTCATGGTGACTTTGAGATGTAGAACAACAATTAAAGCATGACTCTGTTCCTTGGTTGGTAATGTGTATTACTTATATACTAGGTGTAGTCCTCGTGGTGACTTTGAGATGTAGAACAGCAATCAAAGCATGGCACTGTTCCTTGGTTGGTAATGTGTATTACTTATATACTAGGTGTAGTCCTCATGGTGACTGAGATGTAGAACAACAATCAAAGCATGGCACTGTTACTTGGTTGGTAATGTGTATTACTTATATACTAGGTGTAGTCCTCATGGTGACTTTGAGATGTAGAACAGCAATTAAAGCATGACTCTGTTCCTTGGTTGGTAATGTGTATTACTTATATACTAGGTGTAGTCCTCATGGTGAGTTTGAGATGTAGAACAGCAATTAAAGCACAACTCTGTTCCTTGGTTAGTAATGTGTATTACTTATATACTAGGTGTAGTCCTCATGGTGACTTTGAGATGTAGAACAACAATTAAAGCACGACTCTGTTCCTTGGTTGGTAATGTGTATTACTTATATACTAGGTGTAGTCCTCATGGTGACTTTGAGATGTAGAACAACAATTAAAGCATGACTCTGTTCCTTGGTTGGTAATGTGTATTACTTATATACTAGGTGTAGTCCTCATGGTGACTTTGAGATGTAGAACAGCAATTAAAGCACGACTCTGTTCCTTGGTTGGTAATGTGTATTACTTATATACTAAGTGTAGTCCTCATGGTGACTTTGAGATGTAGAACAACAATTAAAGCATGACTCTGTTCCTTGGTTGGTAATGTGTATTACTTATATACTAGGTGTAGTCCTCATGGTGACTTTGAGATGTAGAACAGCAATCAAAGCATGGCACTGTTCCTTGGTTGGTAATGTGTATTACTTATATACTAGGTGTAGTCCTCGTTGTGACTTTGAGATGTAGAACAGCAATTAAAGCACGACTCTGTTCCTTGGTTGGTAATGTGTATTACTTATATACTAGGTGTAGTCCTCATGGTGACTTTGAGATGTAGAACAGCAATTAAAGCACGACTCTGTTCCTTGGTTGGTAATGTGTATTACTTATATACTAGGTGTAGTCCTCATGGTGTCTTTGAGATGTAGAACAGCAATTAAAGCATGACTCTGTTCCTTGGTTGGTAATGTGTATTACTTATATACTAGGTGTAGTCCTCATGGTGACTTTGAGATGTAGAACAACAATTAAAGCATGACTCTGTTCCTTGGTTGGTAATGTGTATTACTTATATACTAGGTGTAGTCCTCATGGTGACTTTGAGATGTAGAACAGCAATTAAAGCACGACTCTGTTCCTTGGTTGGTAATGTGTATTACTTATATACTAAGTGTAGTCCTCGTGGTGACTTTGAGATGTAGAACAACAATTAAAGCATGACTCTGTTCCTTGGTTGGTAATGTGTATTACTTATATACTAGGTGTAGTCCTCATGGTGACTTTGAGATGTAGAACAACAATTAAAGCATGACTCTGTTCCTTGGTTGGTAATGTGTATTACTTATATACTAGGTGTAGTCCTCGTGGTGACTTTGAGATGTAGAACAGCAATCAAAGCATGGCACTGTTCCTTGGTTGGTAATGTGTATTACTTATATACTAGGTGTAGTCCTCATGGTGACTGAGATGTAGAACAACAATCAAAGCATGGCACTGTTACTTGGTTGGTAATGTGTATTACTTATATACTAGGTGTAGTCCTCATGGTGACTTTGAGATGTAGAACAGCAATTAAAGCATGACTCTGTTCCTTGGTTGGTAATGTGTATTACTTATATACTAGGTGTAGTCCTCATGGTGACTTTGAGATGTAGAACAGCAATCAAAGCATGGCACTGTTCCTTGGTTGGTAATGTGTATTACTTATATACTAGGTGTAGTCCTCATGGTGACTGAGATGTAGAACAACAATCAAAGCATGGCACTGTTCCATGGTTGGTAATGTGTATTACTTATATACTAGGTGTAGTCCTCATGGTGACTTTGAGATGTAGAACAGCAATCAAAGCATGGCACTGTTCCTTGGTTGGTAATGTGTATTACTTATATACTAGGTGTAGTCCTCGTGATGACTTTGAGATGTAGAACAGCAATTAAAGCACGACTGTTCCTTGGTTGGTAATGTGTATTACTTATATACTAGGTGTAGTCCTCATGGTGACTTTGAGATGTAGAACAGCAATTAAAGCACAACTCTGTTCCTTGGTTGGTAATGTGTATTACTTATATACTAGGTGTAGTCCTCATGGTGACTTTGAGATGTAGAACAACAATTAAAGCACGACTCTGTTCCTTGGTTGGTAATGTGTATTACTTATATACTAGGTGTAGTCCTCATGGTGACTTTGAGATGTAGAACAACAATTAAAGCATGACTCTGTTCCTTGGTTGGTAATGTGTATTACTTATATACTAGGTGTAGTCCTCATGGTGACTTTGAGATGTAGAACAACAATTAAAGCATGACTCTGTTCCTTGGTTGGTAATGTGCATTACTTATATACTAGGTGTAGTTCTCATGGTGACTGAGATGTAGAACAGCAATCAAAGCATGGCACTGGTCCTTGGTTGGTAATGTGTATTACTTATATACTAGGTGTAGTCCTCATGGTGACTGAGATGTAGAACAACAATCAAAGCATGGCACTGTTCCTTGGTTGGTAATGTGTATTACTTATATACTAGGTGTAGTCCTCATGGTGACTTTGAGATGTAGAACAGCAATTAAAGCATAACACTGTTCCTTGGTTGGTAATGTGTATTACTTATATACTAGGTGTAGTCCTCATGGTGATTTTGAGATGTAGAACAGCAATTAAAGCATGACTCTGTTCCTTGGTTGGTAATGTGTATTACTTATATACTAGGTGTAGTCCTCATGGTTACTTTGAGATGTAGAACAGCAATTAAAGCATGACTCTGTTCCTTGGTTGGTAATGTGTATTACTTATATACTAGGTGTAGTCCTCATGGTGATTTTGAGATGTAGAACAGCAATTAAAGCATGACTCTGTTCCTTGGTTGGTAATGTGTATTACTTATATATTAGGTGTAGTCCTCATGATGACTTTGAGATGTAGAACAGCAATTAAAGCATGACTCTGTTCCTTGGTTGGTAATGTGTATTACTTATATACTAGGTGTAGTCCTCATGGTGATTTTGAGATGTTGAACAGCAATCAAAGCATGACTCTGTTCCTTGGTTGGTAATGTGTATTACTTATATACTAGGTGTAGTCCTCATGGTGACTTTGAGATGTAGAACAGCAATTAAAGCATGACTCTGTTCCTTGGTTGGTAATGTGTATTACTTATATACTAGGTGTAGTCCTCATGGTGACTTTGAGATGTAGAACAGCAATCAAAGCATGGCACTGTTCCTTGGTTGGTAATGTGTATTACTTATATACTAGGTGTAGTCCTCATGGTGACTTTGAGATGTAGAACAACAATCAAAGCATGGCACTGTTCCTTGGTTGGTAATGTGTATTACTTATATACTAGGTGTAGTCCTCATGGTGACTTTGAGATGTAGAACAGCAATCAAAGCATGGCACTGTTCCTTGGTTGGTAATGTGTATTACTTATATACTAGGTGTAGTCCTCGTGGTGTCTTTGAGATGTAGAACAGCAATTAAAGCACGACTGTTCCTTGGTTGGTAATGTGTATTACTTATATACTAGGTGTAGTCCTCATGGTGACTTTGAGATGTAGAACAGCAATTAAAGCACAACTCTGTTCCTTGGTTGGTAATGTGTATTACTTATATACTAGGTGTAGTCCTCATGGTGACTTTGAGATGTAGAACAACAATTAAAGCACGACTCTGTTCCTTGGTTGGTAATGTGTATTACTTATATACTAGGTGTAGTCCTCATGGCGACTTTGAGATGTAGAACAACAATTAAAGCATGACTCTGTTCCTTGGTTGGTAATGTGTATTACTTATATACTAGGTGTAGTCCTCATGGTGACTTTGAGATGTAGAACAACAATTAAAGCATGACTCTGTTCCTTGGTTGGTAATGTGTATTACTTATATACTAGGTGTAGTTCTCATGGTGACTGAGATGTAGAACAGCAATCAAAGCATGGCACTGGTCCTTGGTTGGTAATGTGTATTACTTATATACTAGGTGTAGTCCTCATGGTGACTTTGAGATGTAGAACAACAATCAAAGCATGGCACTGTTCCTTGGTTGGTAATGTGTATTACTTATATACTAGGTGTAGTCCTCGTTGTGACTTTGAGATGTAGAACAGCAATTAAAGCACGACTCTGTTCCTTGGTTGGTAATGTGTATTACTTATATACTAGGTGTAGTCCTCATGGTGACTTTGAGATGTAGAACAGCAATTAAAGCACGACTCTGTTCCTTGGTTGGTAATGTGTATTACTTATATACTAGGTGTAGTCCTCATGGTGTCTTTGAGATGTAGAACAGCAATTAAAGCATGACTCTGTTCCTTGGTTGGTAATGTGTATTACTTATATACTAGGTGTAGTCCTCATGGTGACTTTGAGATGTAGAACAGCAATCAAAGCATGGCACTGTTCCTTGGTTGGTAATGTGTATTACTTATATACTAGGTGTAGTCCTCATGGTGACTGAGATGTAGAACAACAATCAAAGCATGGCACTGTTCCTTGGTTGGTAATGTGTATTACTTATATACTAGGTGTAGTCATCATGGTGACTTTGAGATGTAGAACAGCAATTAAAGCACAACTCTGTTCCTTGGTTGGTAATGTGTATTACTTATATACTAGGTGTAGTCCTCATGGTGACTTTGAGATGTAGAACAACAATTAAAGCACGACTCTGTTCCTTGGTTGGTAATGTGTATTACTTATATACTAGGTGTAGTCCTCATGGTGACTTTGAGATGTAGAACAACAATTAAAGCATGACTCTGTTCCTTGGTTGGTAATGTGTATTACTTATATACTAGGTGTAGTCCTCATGGAGACTTTGAGATGTAGAACAACAATTAAAGCATGACTCTGTTCCTTGGTTGGTAATGTGTATTACTTATATACTAGGTGTAGTTCTCATGGTGACTGAGGTGTAGAACAGCAATCAAAGCATGGCACTGGTCCTTGGTTGGTAATGTGTATTACTTATATACTAGGTGTAGTCCTCATGGTGACTTTGAGATGTAGAACAACAATCAAAGCATGGCACTGTTCCTTGGTTGGTAATGTGTATTACTTATATACTAGGTGTAGTCCTCGTGGTGACTTTGAGATGTAGAACAGCAATCAAAGCATGGCACTGGTCCTTGGTTGGTAATGTGTATTACTTATATACTAGGTGTAGTTCTCATGGTGACTTTGAGATGTAGAACAGCAATCAAAGCATGGCACTGGTCCTTGGTTGGTAATGTGTATTACTTATATACTAGGTGTAGTCCTCATGGTGACTTTGAGATGTAGAACAACAATTAAAGCATGACTCTGTTCCTTGGTTGGTAATGTGTATTACTTATATACTAGGTGTAGTCCTCATGGAGACTTTGAGATGTAGAACAACAATTAAAGCATGACTCTGTTCCTTGGTTGGTAATGTGTATTACTTATATACTAGGTGTAGTCCTCGTTGTGACTTTGAGATGTAGAACAGCAATTAAAGCACGACTCTGTTCCTTGGTTGGTAATGTGTATTACTTATATACTAGGTGTAGTCCTCATGGTGACTTTGAGATGTAGAACAGCAATTAAAGCACGACTCTGTTCCTTGGTTGGTAATGTGTATTACTTATATACTAGGTGTAGTCCTCATGGTGTCTTTGAGATGTAGAACAGCAATTAAAGCATGACTCTGTTCCTTGGTTGGTAATGTGTATTACTTATATACTAGGTGTAGTCCTCATGGTGACTTTGAGATGTAGAACAGCAATCAAAGCATGGCACTGTTCCTTGGTTGGTAATGTGTATTACTTATATACTAGGTGTAGTCCTCATGGTGACTGAGATGTAGAACAACAATCAAAGCATGGCACTGTTCCTTGGTTGGTAATGTGTATTACTTATATACTAGGTGTAGTCATCATGGTGACTTTGAGATGTAGAACAGCAATTAAAGCACGACTCTGTTCCTTGGTTGGTAATGTGTATTACTTATATACTAGGTGTAGTCCTCATGGTGACTTTGAGATGTAGAACAACAATTAAAGCATGACTCTGTTCCTTGGTTGGTAATGTGTATTACTTATATACTAGGTGTAGTCCTCATGGTGACTTTGAGATGTAGAACAACAATTAAAGCATGACTCTGTTCCTTGGTTGGTAATGTGCATTACTTATATACTAGGTGTAGTTCTCATGGTGACTGAGATGTAGAACAGCAATCAAAGCATGGCACTGGTCCTTGGTTGGTAATGTGTATTACTTATATACTAGGTGTAGTCCTCATGGTGACTGAGATGTAGAACAACAATCAAAGCATGGCACTGTTCCTTGGTTGGTAATGTGTATTACTTATATACTAGGTGTAGTCCTCATGGTGACTTTGAGATGTAGAACAGCAATTAAAGCATAACACTGTTCCTTGGTTGGTAATGTGTATTACTTATATACTAGGTGTAGTCCTCATGGTGATTTTGAGATGTAGAACAGCAATTAAAGCATGACTCTGTTCCTTGGTTGGTAATGTGTATTACTTATATACTAGGTGTAGTCCTCATGGTTACTTTGAGATGTAGAACAGCAATTAAAGCATGACTCTGTTCCTTGGTTGGTAATGTGTATTACTTATATACTAGGTGTAGTCCTCATGGTGATTTTGAGATGTAGAACAGCAATTAAAGCATGACTCTGTTCCTTGGTTGGTAATGTGTATTACTTATATATTAGGTGTAGTCCTCATGATGACTTTGAGATGTAGAACAGCAATTAAAGCATGACTCTGTTCCTTGGTTGGTAATGTGTATTACTTATATACTAGGTGTAGTCCTCATGGTGATTTTGAGATGTTGAACAGCAATCAAAGCATGACTCTGTTCCTTGGTTGGTAATGTGTATTACTTATATACTAGGTGTAGTCCTCATGGTGACTTTGAGATGTAGAACAGCAATTAAAGCATGACTCTGTTCCTTGGTTGGTAATGTGTATTACTTATATACTAGGTGTAGTCCTCATGGTGACTTTGAGATGTAGAACAGCAATCAAAGCATGGCACTGTTCCTTGGTTGGTAATGTGTATTACTTATATACTAGGTGTAGTCCTCATGGTGACTTTGAGATGTAGAACAACAATCAAAGCATGGCACTGTTCCTTGGTTGGTAATGTGTATTACTTATATACTAGGTGTAGCCCTCATGGTGACTTTGAGATGTAGAACAGCAATCAAAGCATGGCACTGTTTCTTGGTTGGTAATGTGTATTACTTATATACTAGGTGTAGTCCTCGTGGTGTCTTTGAGATGTAGAACAGCAATTAAAGCACGACTGTTCCTTGGTTGGTAATGTGTATTACTTATATACTAGGTGTAGTCCTCATGGTGACTTTGAGATGTAGAACAGCAATTAAAGCACAACTCTGTTCCTTGGTTGGTAATGTGTATTACTTATATACTAGGTGTAGTCCTCATGGTGACTTTGAGATGTAGAACAACAATTAAAGCACGACTCTGTTCCTTGGTTGGTAATGTGTATTACTTATATACTAGGTGTAGTCCTCATGGCGACTTTGAGATGTAGAACAACAATTAAAGCATGACTCTGTTCCTTGGTTGGTAATGTGTATTACTTATATACTAGGTGTAGTCCTCATGGTGACTTTGAGATGTAGAACAACAATTAAAGCATGACTCTGTTCCTTGGTTGGTAATGTGTATTACTTATATACTAGGTGTAGTTCTCATGGTGACTGAGATGTAGAACAGCAATCAAAGCATGGCACTGGTCCTTGGTTGGTAATGTGTATTACTTATATACTAGGTGTAGTCCTCATGGTGACTTTGAGATGTAGAACAACAATCAAAGCATGGCACTGTTCCTTGGTTGGTAATGTGTATTACTTATATACTAGGTGTAGTCCTCGTTGTGACTTTGAGATGTAGAACAGCAATTAAAGCACGACTCTGTTCCTTGGTTGGTAATGTGTATTACTTATATACTAGGTGTAGTCCTCATGGTGACTTTGAGATGTAGAACAGCAATTAAAGCACGACTCTGTTCCTTGGTTGGTAATGTGTATTACTTATATACTAGGTGTAGTCCTCATGGTGTCTTTGAGATGTAGAACAGCAATTAAAGCATGACTCTGTTCGTTGGTTGGTAATGTGTATTACTTATATACTAGGTGTAGTCCTCATGGTGACTTTGAGATGTAGAACAGCAATCAAAGCATGGCACTGTTCCTTGGTTGGTAATGTGTATTACTTATATACTAGGTGTAGTCCTCATGGTGACTGAGATGTAGAACAACAATCAAAGCATGGCACTGTTCCTTGGTTGGTAATGTGTATTACTTATATACTAGGTGTAGTTCTCATGGTGACTTTGAGATGTAGAACAGCAATCAAAGCATGGCACTGGTCCTTGGTTGGTAATGTGTATTACTTATATACTAGGTGTAGTCCTCATGGTGACTTTGAGATGTAGAACAACAATTAAAGCATGACTCTGTTCCTTGGTTGGTAATGTGTATTACTTATATACTAGGTGTAGTCCTCATGGAGACTTTGAGATGTAGAACAACAATTAAAGCATGACTCTGTTCCTTGGTTGGTAATGTGTATTACTTATATACTAGGTGTAGTTCTCATGGTGACTGAGGTGTAGAACAGCAATCAAAGCATGGCACTGGTCCTTGGTTGGTAATGTGTATTACTTATATACTAGGTGTAGTCCTCATGGTGACTTTGAGATGTAGAACAACAATCAAAGCATGGCACTGTTCCTTGGTTGGTAATGTGTATTACTTATATACTAGGTGTAGTCCTCGTGGTGACTTTGAGATGTAGAACAGCAATCAAAGCATGGCACTGGTCCTTGGTTGGTAATGTGTATTACTTATATACTAGGTGTAGTTCTCATGGTGACTTTGAGATGTAGAACAGCAATCAAAGCATGGCACTGGTCCTTGGTTGGTAATGTGTATTACTTATATACTAGGTGTAGTCCTCATGGTGACTTTGAGATGTAGAAGAGCAATTAAAGCATGACTCTGTTCCTTGGTTGGTAATGTGTATTACTTATATACTAGGTGTAGTCCTCATGGTGACTGAAATGGAGAACAGCAATCAAAGCATGGCACTGTTCCTTGGTTGGTAATGTGTATTACTTATATACTAGGTGTAGTCCTCATGGTGACTGAGATGTAGAACAACAATCAAAGCATGGCACTGTTCCTTGGTTGGTAATGTGTATTACTTATATACTAGGTGTAGTCCTCATGGTGACTTTGAGATGTAGAACAGGAATCAAAGCATGGCACTGTTCCTTGGTTGGTAATGTGTATTACTTATATACTAGGTGTAGTCCTCGTGGTGACTTTGAGATGTAGAACAGCAATTAAAGCACGACTCTGTTCCTTGGTTGGTAATGTGTATTACTTATATACTAGGTGTAGTCCTCATGGTGAGTTTGAGATGTAGAACAGCAATTAAAGCACAACTCTGTTCCTTGGTTAGTAATGTGTATTACTTATATACTAGGTGTAGTCCTCATGGTGACTTTGAGATGAAGAACAACAATTAAAGCACGACTCTGTTCCTTGGTTGGTAATGTGTATTACTTATATACTAGGTGTAGTCCTCATGGTGACTTTGAGATGTAGAACAACAATTAAAGCATGACTCTGTTCCTTGGTTGGTAATGTGTATTACTTATATACTAGGTGTAGTCCTCATGGTGACTTTGAGATGTAGAACAGCAATTAAAGCACGACTCTGTTCCTTGGTTGGTAATGTGTATTACTTATATACTAAGTGTAGTCCTCGTGGTGACTTTGAGATGTAGAACAACAATTAAAGCATGACTCTGTTCCTTGGTTGGTAATGTGTATTACTTATATACTAGGTGTAGTCCTCATGGTGACTTTGAGATGTAGAACAGCAATCAAAGCATGGCACTGTTCCTTGGTTGGTAATGTGTATTACTTATATACTAGGTGTAGTCCTCGTTGTGACTTTGAGATGTAGAACAGCAATTAAAGCACGACTCTGTTCCTTGGTTGGTAATGTGTATTACTTATATACTAGGTGTAGTCCTCATGGTGACTTTGAGATGTAGAACAGCAATTAAAGCACGACTCTGTTCCTTGGTTGGTAATGTGTATTGCTTATATACTACGTGTAGTCCTCATGGTGTCTTTGAGATGTAGAACAGCAATTAAAGCACGACTCTGTTCCTTGGTTGGTAATGTGTATTACTTATATACTAGGTGTAGTCCTCATGGTGAGTTTGAGATGTAGAACAGCAATTAAAGCACAACTCTGTTCCTTGGTTAGTAATGTGTATTACTTATATACTAGGTGTAGTCCTCATGGTGACTTTGAGATGAAGAACAACAATTAAAGCACGACTCTGTTCCTTGGTTGGTAATGTGTATTACTTATATACTAGGTGTAGTCCTCATGGTGACTTTGAGATGTAGAACAACAATTAAAGCATGACTCTGTTCCTTGGTTGGTAATGTGTATTACTTATATACTAGGTGTAGTCCTCATGGTGACTTTGAGATGTAGAACAGCAATTAAAGCACGACTCTGTTCCTTGGTTGGTAATGTGTATTACTTATATACTAAGTGTAGTCCTCGTGGTGACTTTGAGATGTAGAACAACAATTAAAGCATGACTCTGTTCCTTGGTTGGTAATGTGTATTACTTATATACTAGGTGTAGTCCTCATGGTGACTTTGAGATGTAGAACAGCAATCAAAGCATGGCACTGTTCCTTGGTTGGTAATGTGTATTACTTATATACTAGGTGTAGTCCTCGTTGTGACTTTGAGATGTAGAACAGCAATTAAAGCACGACTCTGTTCCTTGGTTGGTAATGTGTATTACTTATATACTAGGTGTAGTCCTCATGGTGACTTTGAGATGTAGAACAGCAATTAAAGCACGACTCTGTTCCTTGGTTGGTAATGTGTATTGCTTATATACTACGTGTAGTCCTCATGGTGTCTTTGAGATGTAGAACAGCAATTAAAGCATGACTCTGTTCCTTGGTTGGTAATGTGTATTACTTATATACTAGGTGTAGTCCTCATGGTGACTTTGAGATGTAGAACAACAATTAAAGCATGACTCTGTTCCTTGGTTGGTAATGTGTATTACTTATATACTAGGTGTAGTCCTCATGGTGACTTTGAGATGTAGAACAGCAATTAAAGCACGACTCTGTTCCTTGGTTGGTAATGTGTATTACTTATATACTAAGTGTAGTCCTCGTGGTGACTTTGAGATGTAGAACAACAATTAAAGCATGACTCTGTTCCTTGGTTGGTAATGTGTATTACTTATATACTAGGTGTAGTCCTCATGGTGACTTTGAGATGTAGAACAACAATTAAAGCATGACTCTGTTCCTTGGTTGGTAATGTGTATTACTTATATACTAGGTGTAGTCCTCGTGGTGACTTTGAGATGTAGAACAGCAATCAAAGCATGGCACTGTTCCTTGGTTGGTAATGTGTATTACTTATATACTAGGTGTAGTCCTCATGGTGACTGAGATGTAGAACAACAATCAAAGCATGGCACTGTTACTTGGTTGGTAATGTGTATTACTTATATACTAGGTGTAGTCCTCATGGTGACTTTGAGATGTAGAACAGCAATTAAAGCATGACTCTGTTCCTTGGTTGGTAATGTGTATTACTTATATACTAGGTGTAGTCCTCATGGTGAGTTTGAGATGTAGAACAGCAATTAAAGCACAACTCTGTTCCTTGGTTAGTAATGTGTATTACTTATATACTAGGTGTAGTCCTCATGGTGACTTTGAGATGTAGAACAACAATTAAAGCACGACTCTGTTCCTTGGTTGGTAATGTGTATTACTTATATACTAGGTGTAGTCCTCATGGTGACTTTGAGATGTAGAACAACAATTAAAGCATGACTCTGTTCCTTGGTTGGTAATGTGTATTACTTATATACTAGGTGTAGTCCTCATGGTGACTTTGAGATGTAGAACAGCAATTAAAGCACGACTCTGTTCCTTGGTTGGTAATGTGTATTACTTATATACTAAGTGTAGTCCTCGTGGTGACTTTGAGATGTAGAACAACAATTAAAGCATGACTCTGTTCCTTGGTTGGTAATGTGTATTACTTATATACTAGGTGTAGTCCTCATGGTGACTTTGAGATGTAGAACAGCAATCAAAGCATGGCACTGTTCCTTGGTTGGTAATGTATATTACTTATATACTAGGTGTAGTCCTCGTTGTGACTTTGAGATGTAGAACAGCAATTAAAGCACGACTCTGTTCCTTGGTTGGTAATGTGTATTACTTATATACTAGGTGTAGTCCTCATGGTGACTTTGAGATGTAGAACAGCAATTAAAGCACGACTCTGTTCCTTGGTTGGTAATGTGTATTACTTATATACTAGGTGTAGTCCTCATGGTGTCTTTGAGATGTAGAACAGCAATTAAAGCATGACTCTGTTCCTTGGTTGGTAATGTGTATTACTTATATACTAGGTGTAGTCCTCATGGTGACTTTGAGATGTAGAACAACAATTAAAGCATGACTCTGTTCCTTGGTTGGTAATGTGTATTACTTATATACTAGGTGTAGTCCTCATGGTGACTTTGAGATGTAGAACAGCAATTAAAGCACGACTCTGTTCCTTGGTTGGTAATGTGTATTACTTATATACTAAGTGTAGTCCTCGTGGTGACTTTGAGATGTAGAACAACAATTAAAGCATGACTCTGTTCCTTGGTTGGTAATGTGTATTACTTATATACTAGGTGTAGTCCTCATGGTGACTTTGAGATGTAGAACAACAATTAAAGCATGACTCTGTTCCTTGGTTGGTAATGTGTATTACTTATATACTAGGTGTAGTCCTCGTGGTGACTTTGAGATGTAGAACAGCAATCAAAGCATGGCACTGTTCCTTGGTTGGTAATGTGTATTACTTATATACTAGGTGTAGTCCTCATGGTGACTGAGATGTAGAACAACAATCAAAGCATGGCACTGTTACTTGGTTGGTAATGTGTATTACTTATATACTAGGTGTAGTCCTCATGGTGACTTTGAGATGTAGAACAGCAATTAAAGCATGACTCTGTTCCTTGGTTGGTAATGTGTATTACTTATATACTAGGTGTAGTCCTCATGGTGACTTTGAGATGTAGAACAGCAATCAAAGCATGGCACTGTTCCTTGGTTGGTAATGTGTATTACTTATATACTAGGTGTAGTCCTCATGGTGACTGAGATGTAGAACAACAATCAAAGCATGGCACTGTTCCTTGGTTGGTAATGTGTATTACTTATATACTAGGTGTAGTCCTCATGGTGACTTTGAGATGTAGAACAGCAATCAAAGCATGGCACTGTTCCTTGGTTGGTAATGTGTATTACTTATATACTAGGTGTAGTCCTCGTGATGACTTTGAGATGTAGAACAGCAATTAAAGCACGACTGTTCCTTGGTTGGTAATGTGTATTACTTATATACTAGGTGTAGTCCTCATGGTGACTTTGAGATGTAGAACAGCAATTAAAGCATAACTCTGTTCCTTGGTTGGTAATGTGTATTACTTATATACTAGGTGTAGTCCTCATGGTGACTTTGAGATGTAGAACAACAATTAAAGCACGACTCTGTTCCTTGGTTGGTAATGTGTATTACTTATATACTAGGTGTAGTCCTCATGGTGACTTTGAGATGTAGAACAACAATTAATGCATGACTCTGTTCCTTGGTTGGTAATGTGTATTACTTATATACTAGGTGTAGTCCTCATGGTGACTTTGAGATGTAGAACAACAATTAAAGCATGACTCTGTTCCTTGGTTGGTAATGTGCATTACTTATATACTAGGTGTAGTTCTCATGGTGACTGAGATGTAGAACAGCAATCAAAGCATGGCACTGGTCCTTGGTTGGTAATGTGTATTACTTATATACTAGGTGTAGTCCTCATGGTGACTGAGATGTAGAACAACAATCAAAGCATGGCACTGTTCCTTGGTTGGTAATGTGTATTACTTATATACTAGGTGTAGTCCTCATGGTGACTTTGAGATGTAGAACAGCAATTAAAGCATAACACTGTTCCTTGGTTGGTAATGTGTATTACTTATATACTAGGTGTAGTCCTGATGGTGATTTTGAGATGTAGAACAGCAATTAAAGCATGACTCTGTTCCTTGGTTGGTAATGTGTATTACTTATATACTAGGTGTAGTCCTCATGGTTACTTTGAGATGTAGAACAGCAATTAAAGCATGACTCTGTTCCTTGGTTGGTAATGTGTATTACTTATATACTAGGTGTAGTCCTCATGGTGATTTTGAGATGTAGAACAGCAATTAAAGCATGACTCTGTTCCTTGGTTGGTAATGTGTATTACTTATATACTAGGTGTAGTCCTCATGATGACTTTGAGATGTAGAACAGCAATTAAAGCATGACTCTGTTCCTTGGTTGGTAATGTGTATTACTTATATACTAGGTGTAGTCCTCATGGTGATTTTGAGATGTTGAACAGCAATCAAAGCATGACTCTGTTCCTTGGTTGGTAATGTGTATTACTTATATACTAGGTGTAGTCCTCATGGTGACTTTGAGATG
Source organism: Bathymodiolus septemdierum (assembly GCA_963383655.1). NCBI lineage: Eukaryota > Metazoa > Mollusca > Bivalvia > Mytilida > Modiolidae > Bathymodiolus > Bathymodiolus septemdierum. Next base: position 15,015,502 of record OY726524.1, on the reverse strand, counting down.
TAGAACAGCAATTAAAGCATGACTCTGTTCCTTGGGTGGTAATGTGTATTACTTATATACTAGGTGTAGTCCTCATGGTGACTTTGAGATGTAGAACAGCAATCAAAGCATGGCACTGTTCCTTGGTTGGTAATGTGTATTACTTATATACTAGGTGTAGTCCTCATGGTGACTTTGAGATATAGAACAACAATCAAAGCATGGCACTGTTCCTTGGTTGGTAATGTGTATTACTTATATACTAGGTGTAGTCCTCATGGTGACTTTGAGATGTAGAACAGCAATCAAAGCATGGCACTGTTCCTTGGTTGGTAATGTGTATTACTTATATACTAGGTGTAGTCCTCGTGGTGTCTTTGAGATGTAGAACAGCAATTAAAGCACGACTGTTCCTTGGTTGGTAATGTGTATTACTTATATACTAGGTGTAGTTCTCATGGTGACTTTGAGATGTAGAACAGCAATCAAAGCATGGCACTGGTCCTTGGTTGGTAATGTGTATTACTTATATACTAGGTGTAGTCCTCATGGTGACTTTGAGATGTAGAACAACAATTAAAGCATGACTCTGTTCCTTGGTTGGTAATGTGTATTACTTATATACTAGGTGTAGTCCTCATGGAGACTTTGAGATGTAGAACAACAATTAAAGCATGACTCTGTTCCTTGGTTGGTAATGTGTATTACTTATATACTAGGTGTAGTTCTCATGGTGACTGAGGTGTAGAACAGCAATCAAAGCATGGCACTGGTCCTTGGTTGGTAATGTGTATTACTTATATACTAGGTGTAGTCCTCATGGTGACTTTGAGATGTAGAACAACAATCAAAGCATGGCACTGTTCCTTGGTTGGTAATGTGTATTACTTATATACTAGGTGTAGTCCTCGTGGTGACTTTGAGATGTAGAACAGCAATCAAAGCATGGCACTGGTCCTTGGTTGGTAATGTGTATTACTTATATACTAGGTGTAGTTCTCATGGTGACTTTGAGATGTAGAACAGCAATCAAAGCATGGCACTGGTCCTTGGTTGGTAATGTGTATTACTTATATACTAGGTGTAGTCCTCATGGTGACTTTGAGATGTAGAAGAGCAATTAAAGCATGACTCTGTTCCTTGGTTGGTAATGTGTATTACTTATATACTAGGTGTAGTCCTCATGGTGACTGAAATGGAGAACAGCAATCAAAGCATGGCACTGTTCCTTGGTTGGTAATGTGTATTACTTATATACTAGGTGTAGTCCTCATGGTGACTGAGATGTAGAACAACAATCAAAGCATGGCACTGTTCCTTGGTTGGTAATGTGTATTACTTATATACTAGGTGTAGTCCTCATGGTGACTTTGAGATGTAGAACAGGAATCAAAGCATGGCACTGTTCCTTGGTTGGTAATGTGTATTACTTATATACTAGGTGTAGTCCTCGTGGTGACTTTGAGATGTAGAACAGCAATTAAAGCACGACTCTGTTCCTTGGTTGGTAATGTGTATTACTTATATACTAGGTGTAGTCCTCATGGTGAGTTTGAGATGTAGAACAGCAATTAAAGCACAACTCTGTTCCTTGGTTAGTAATGTGTATTACTTATATACTAGGTGTAGTCCTCATGGTGACTTTGAGATGAAGAACAACAATTAAAGCACGACTCTGTTCCTTGGTTGGTAATGTGTATTACTTATATACTAGGTGTAGTCCTCATGGTGACTTTGAGATGTAGAACAACAATTAAAGCATGACTCTGTTCCTTGGTTGGTAATGTGTATTACTTATATACTAGGTGTAGTCCTCATGGTGACTTTGAGATGTAGAACAGCAATCAAAGCATGGCACTGTTCCTTGGTTGGTAATGTGTATTACTTATATACTAGGTGTAGTCCTCGTTGTGACTTTGAGATGTAGAACAGCAATTAAAGCACGACTCTGTTCCTTGGTTGGTAATGTGTATTACTTATATACTAGGTGTAGTCCTCATGGTGACTTTGAGATGTAGAACAGCAATTAAAGCACGACTCTGTTCCTTGGTTGGTAATGTGTATTGCTTATATACTAGGTGTAGTCCTCATGGTGTCTTTGAGATGTAGAACAGCAATTAAAGCATGACTCTGTTCCTTGGTTGGTAATGTGTATTACTTATATACTAGGTGTAGTCCTCATGGTGACTTTGAGATGTAGAACAACAATTAAAGCATGACTCTGTTCCTTGGTTGGTAATGTGTATTACTTATATACTAGGTGTAGTCCTCATGGTGACTTTGAGATGTAGAACAGCAATTAAAGCACGACTCTGTTCCTTGGTTGGTAATGTGTATTACTTATATACTAAGTGTAGTCCTCGTGGTGACTTTGAGATGTAGAACAACAATTAAAGCATGACTCTGTTCCTTGGTTGGTAATGTGTATTACTTATATACTAGGTGTAGTCCTCATGGTGACTTTGAGATGTAGAACAACAATTAAAGCATGACTCTGTTCCTTGGTTGGTAATGTGTATTACTTATATACTAGGTGTAGTCCTCGTGGTGACTTTGAGATGTAGAACAGCAATCAAAGCATGGCACTGTTCCTTGGTTGGTAATGTGTATTACTTATATACTAGGTGTAGTCCTCATGGTGACTGAGATGTAGAACAACAATCAAAGCATGGCACTGTTACTTGGTTGGTAATGTGTATTACTTATATACTAGGTGTAGTCCTCATGGTGACTTTGAGATGTAGAACAGCAATTAAAGCATGACTCTGTTCCTTGGTTGGTAATGTGTATTACTTATATACTAGGTGTAGTCCTCATGGTGAGTTTGAGATGTAGAACAGCAATTAAAGCACAACTCTGTTCCTTGGTTAGTAATGTGTATTACTTATATACTAGGTGTAGTCCTCATGGTGACTTTGAGATGTAGAACAACAATTAAAGCACGACTCTGTTCCTTGGTTGGTAATGTGTATTACTTATATACTAGGTGTAGTCCTCATGGTGACTTTGAGATGTAGAACAACAATTAAAGCATGACTCTGTTCCTTGGTTGGTAATGTGTATTACTTATATACTAGGTGTAGTCCTCATGGTGACTTTGAGATGTAGAACAGCAATTAAAGCACGACTCTGTTCCTTGGTTGGTAATGTGTATTACTTATATACTAAGTGTAGTCCTCGTGGTGACTTTGAGATGTAGAACAACAATTAAAGCATGACTCTGTTCCTTGGTTGGTAATGTGTATTACTTATATACTAGGTGTAGTCCTCATGGTGACTTTGAGATGTAGAACAGCAATCAAAGCATGGCACTGTTCCTTGGTTGGTAATGTATATTACTTATATACTAGGTGTAGTCCTCGTTGTGACTTTGAGATGTAGAACAGCAATTAAAGCACGACTCTGTTCCTTGGTTGGTAATGTGTATTACTTATATACTAGGTGTAGTCCTCGTGGTGACTTTGAGATGTAGAACAGCAATTAAAGCACGACTCTGTTCCTTGGTTGGTAATGTGTATTACTTATATACTAGGTGTAGTCCTCATGGTGTCTTTGAGATGTAGAACAGCAATTAAAGCATGACTCTGTTCCTTGGTTGGTAATGTGTATTACTTATATACTAGGTGTAGTCCTCATGGTGACTTTGAGATGTAGAACAACAATTAAAGCATGACTCTGTTCCTTGGTTGGTAATGTGTATTACTTATATACTAGGTGTAGTCCTCATGGTGACTTTGAGATGTAGAACAGCAATTAAAGCACGACTCTGTTCCTTGGTTGGTAATGTGTATTACTTATATACTAAGTGTAGTCCTCGTGGTGACTTTGAGATGTAGAACAACAATTAAAGCATGACTCTGTTCCTTGGTTGGTAATGTGTATTACTTATATACTAGGTGTAGTCCTCATGGTGACTTTGAGATGTAGAACAACAATTAAAGCATGACTCTGTTCCTTGGTTGGTAATGTGTATTACTTATATACTAGGTGTAGTCCTCGTGGTGACTTTGAGATGTAGAACAGCAATCAAAGCATGGCACTGTTCCTTGGTTGGTAATGTGTATTACTTATATACTAGGTGTAGTCCTCATGGTGACTGAGATGTAGAACAACAATCAAAGCATGGCACTGTTACTTGGTTGGTAATGTGTATTACTTATATACTAGGTGTAGTCCTCATGGTGACTTTGAGATGTAGAACAGCAATTAAAGCATGACTCTGTTCCTTGGTTGGTAATGTGTATTACTTATATACTAGGTGTAGTCCTCATGGTGACTTTGAGATGTAGAACAGCAATCAAAGCATGGCACTGTTCCTTGGTTGGTAATGTGTATTACTTATATACTAGGTGTAGTCCTCATGGTGACTGAGATGTAGAACAACAATCAAAGCATGGCACTGTTCCTTGGTTGGTAATGTGTATTACTTATATACTAGGTGTAGTCCTCATGGTGACTTTGAGATGTAGAACAGCAATCAAAGCATGGCACTGTTCCTTGGTTGGTAATGTGTATTACTTATATACTAGGTGTAGTCCTCGTGATGACTTTGAGATGTAGAACAGCAATTAAAGCACGACTGTTCCTTGGTTGGTAATGTGTATTACTTATATACTAGGTGTAGTCCTCATGGTGACTTTGAGATGTAGAACAGCAATTAAAGCATAACTCTGTTCCTTGGTTGGTAATGTGTATTACTTATATACTAGGTGTAGTCCTCATGGTGACTTTGAGATGTAGAACAACAATTAAAGCACGACTCTGTTCCTTGGTTGGTAATGTGTATTACTTATATACTAGGTGTAGTCCTCATGGTGACTTTGAGATGTAGAACAACAATTAATGCATGACTCTGTTCCTTGGTTGGTAATGTGTATTACTTATATACTAGGTGTAGTCCTCATGGTGACTTTGAGATGTAGAACAACAATTAAAGCATGACTCTGTTCCTTGGTTGGTAATGTGCATTACTTATATACTAGGTGTAGTTCTCATGGTGACTGAGATGTAGAACAGCAATCAAAGCATGGCACTGGTCCTTGGTTGGTAATGTGTATTACTTATATACTAGGTGTAGTCCTCATGGTGACTGAGATGTAGAACAACAATCAAAGCATGGCACTGTTCCTTGGTTGGTAATGTGTATTACTTATATACTAGGTGTAGTCCTCATGGTGACTTTGAGATGTAGAACAGCAATTAAAGCATAACACTGTTCCTTGGTTGGTAATGTGTATTACTTATATACTAGGTGTAGTCCTGATGGTGATTTTGAGATGTAGAACAGCAATTAAAGCATGACTCTGTTCCTTGGTTGGTAATGTGTATTACTTATATACTAGGTGTAGTCCTCATGGTTACTTTGAGATGTAGAACAGCAATTAAAGCATGACTCTGTTCCTTGGTTGGTAATGTGTATTACTTATATACTAGGTGTAGTCCTCATGGTGATTTTGAGATGTAGAACAGCAATTAAAGCATGACTCTGTTCCTTGGTTGGTAATGTGTATTACTTATATACTAGGTGTAGTCCTCATGATGACTTTGAGATGTAGAACAGCAATTAAAGCATGACTCTGTTCCTTGGTTGGTAATGTGTATTACTTATATACTAGGTGTAGTCCTCATGGTGATTTTGAGATGTTGAACAGCAATCAAAGCATGACTCTGTTCCTTGGTTGGTAATGTGTATTACTTATATACTAGGTGTAGTCCTCATGGTGACTTTGAGATGTAGAACAGCAATTAAAGCATGACTCTGTTCCTTGGGTGGTAATGTGTATTACTTATATACTAGGTGTAGTCCTCATGGTGACTTTGAGATGTAGAACAGCAATCAAAGCATGGCACTGTTCCTTGGTTGGTAATGTGTATTACTTATATACTAGGTGTAGTCCTCATGGTGACTTTGAGATATAGAACAACAATCAAAGCATGGCACTGTTCCTTGGTTGGTAATGTGTATTACTTATATACTAGGTGTAGTCCTCATGGTGACTTTGAGATGTAGAACAGCAATCAAAGCATGGCACTGTTCCTTGGTTGGTAATGTGTATTACTTATATACTAGGTGTAGTCCTCGTGGTGTCTTTGAGATGTAGAACAGCAATTAAAGCACGACTGTTCCTTGGTTGGTAATGTGTATTACTTATATACTAGGTGTAGTCCTCATGGTGACTTTGAGATGTAGAACAGCAATTAAAGCACAACTCTGTTCCTTGGTTGGTAATGTGTATTACTTATATACTAGGTGTAGTCCTCATGGTGACTTTGAGATGTAGAACAACAATTAAAGCACGACTCTGTTCCTTGGTTGGTAATGTGTATTACTTATATACTAGGTGTAGTCCTCATGGCGACTTTGAGATGTAGAACAACAATTAAAGCATGACTCTGTTCCTTGGTTGGTAATGTGTATTACTTATATACTAGGTGTAGTCCTCATGGTGACTTTGAGATGTAGAACAACAATTAAAGCATGACTCTGTTCCTTGGTTGGTAATGTGTATTACTTATATACTAGGTGTAGTTCTCATGGTGACTGAGATGTAGAACAGCAATCAAAGCATGGCACTGGTCCTTGGTTGGTAATGTGTATTACTTATATACTAGGTGTAGTCCTCATGGTGACTTTGAGATGTAGAACAACAATCAAAGCATGGCACTGTTCCTTGGTTGGTAATGTGTATTACTTATATACTAGGTGTAGTCCTCATGGTGACTTTGAGATGTAGAACAACAATCAAAGCATGGCACTGTTCCTTGGTTGGTAATGTGTATTACTTATATACTAGGTTTAGTCCTCGTGGTGACTTTGAGATGTAGAACAGCAATCAAAGCATGGCACTGGTCCTTGGTTGGTAATGTGTATTACTTATATACTAGGTGTAGTTCTCATGGTGACTTTGAAATGTAGAACAGCAATCAAAGCATGGCACTGGTCCTTGGTTGGTAATGTGTATTACTTATATACTAGGTGTAGTCCTCATGGTGACTTTGAGATGTAGAAGAGCAATTAAAGCACAACTCTGTTCCTTGGTTGGTAATGTGTATTACTTATATACTAGGTGTAGTCCTCATGGTGACTTTGAGATGTAGAACAGCAATTAAAGCATGACTCTGTTCCTTGGTTGGTAATGTGTATTACTTATATACTAGGTGTAGTCCTCATGGTGATTTTGAGATGTAGAACAGCAATTAAAGCATGACTCTGTTCTTTGGTTGGTAATGTGTATTACTTATATACTAGGTGTAGTCCTCATGGTGACTTTGAGATGTAGAACAGCAATTAAAGCATGACTCTGTTCCTTGGTTGGTAATGTGTATTACTTATATACTAGGTGTAGTCCTCATGGTGACTGAAATGGAGAACAGCAATCAAAGCATGGCACTGTTCCTTGGTTGGTAATGTGTATTACTTATATACTAGGTGTAGTCCTCATGGTGACTGAGATGTAGAACAACAATCAAAGCATGGCACTGTTCCTTGGTTGGTAATGTGTATTACTTATATACTAGGTGTAGTCCTCATGGTGACTTTGAGATGTAGAACAGGAATCAAAGCATGGCACTGTTCCTTGGTTGGTAATGTGTATTACTTATATACTAGGTGTAGTCCTCGTGGTGACTTTGAGATGTAGAACAGCAATTAAAGCACGACTCTGTTCCTTGGTTGGTAATGTGTATTACTTATATACTAGGTGTAGTCCTCATGGTGACTTTGAGATGTAGAACAGCAATTAAAGCACGACTCTGTTCCTTGGTTGGTAATGTGTATTACTTATATACTAGGTGTAGTCCTCATGGTGACTTTGAGATGTAGAACAACAATTAAAGCACGACTCTGTTCCTTGGTTGGTAATGTGTATTACTTATATACTAGGTGTAGTCCTCATGGTGACTGAGATGTAGAACAACAATTAAAGCATGACTCTGTTCCTTGGTTGGTAATGTGTATTACTTATATACTAGGTGTAGTCCTCATGGTGACTTTGAGATGTAGAACAGCAATTAAAGCATGACTCTGTTCCTTGGTTGGTAATGTGTATTACTTATATACTAGGTGTAGTCCTCATGGTGACTGAGATGTAGAACAACAATCAAAGCATGGCACTGTTCCTTGGTTGGTAATGTGTATTACTTATATACCTGGTGTAGTCCTCGTGGTGACTTTGAGATGTAGAACAGCAATTAAAGCACGACTATGTTGCTTGGTTGGTAATGTGTATTACTTATATACTAGGTGTAGTCCTTGTGGTGACTGTGAGATGTAGAACAACAATTAAAGCATGACTCTGTTCCTTGGTTGGTAATGTGTATTACTTATATACTAGGTGTAGTCCTCATGGTGACTTTGAGATGTAGAACAACAATTAAAGCATGACTCTGTTCCTTGGTTGGTAATGTGCATTACTTATATACTAGGTGTAGTTCTCATGGTGACTGAGATGTAGAACAGCAATCAAAGCATGGCACTGGTCCTTGGTTGGTAATGTGTATTACTTATATACTAGGTGTAGTCCTCATGGTGACTGAGATGTAGAACAACAATCAAAGCATGGCACTGTTCCTTGGTTGGTAATGTGTATTACTTATATACTAGGTGTAGTCCTCATGGTGACTTTGAGATGTAGAACAGCAATTAAAGCATAACACTGTTCCTTGGTTGGTAATGTGTATTACTTATATACTAGGTGTAGTCCTCATGGTGATTTTGAGATGTAGAACAGCAATTAAAGCATGACTCTGTTCCTTGGTTGGTAATGTGTATTACTTATATACTAGGTGTAGTCCTCATGGTTACTTTGAGATGTAGAACAGCAATTAAAGCATGACTCTGTTCCTTGGTTGGTAATGTGTATTACTTATATACTAGGTGTAGTCCTCATGGTGATTTTGAGATGTAGAACAGCAATTAAAGCATGACTCTGTTCCTTGGTTGGTAATGTGTATTACTTATATACTAGGTGTAGTCCTCATGATGACTTTGAGATGTAGAACAGCAATTAAAGCATGACTCTGTTCCTTGGTTGGTAATGTGTATTACTTATATACTAGGTGTAGTCCTGATGGTGATTTTGAGATGTAGAACAGCAATTAAAGCATGACTCTGTTCCTTGGTTGGTAATGTGTATTACTTATATACTAGGTGTAGTCCTCATGGTGACTTTGAGATGTAGAACAGCAATTAAAGCATGACTCTGTTCCTTGGTTGGTAATGTGTATTACTTATATACTAGGTGTAGTCCTCATGGTGACTTTGAGATGTAGAACAGCAATCAAAGCATGGCACTGTTCCTTGGTTGGTAATGTGTATTACTTATATACTAGGTGTAGTCCTCATGGTGACTGAGATGTAGAACAACAATCAAAGCATGGCACTGTTCCTTGGTTGGTAATGTGTATTACTTATATACTAGGTGTAGTCCTCATGGTGACTTTGAGATGTAGAACAGCAATCAAAGCATGGCACTGTTCCTTGGTTGGTAATGTGTATTACTTATATACTAGGTGTAGTCCTCGTTGTGACTTTGAGATGTAGAACAGCAATTAAAGCACGACTGTTCCTTGGTGGGTAATGTGTATTACTTATATACAAGGTGTAGTCCTCATGGTGACTTTGAGATGTAGAACAGCAATTAAAGCACAACTCTGTTCCTTGGTTGGTAATGTGTATTACTTATATACTAGGTGTAGTCCTCATGGTGACTTTGAGATGTAGAACAACAATTAAAGCACGACTCTGTTCCTTGGTTGGTAATGTGTATTACTTATATACTAGGTGTAGTCCTCATGGTGACTTTGAGATGTAGAACAACAATTAAAGCATGACTCTGTTCCTTGGTTGGTAATGTGTATTACTTATATACCAGGTGTAGTCCTCATGGTGACTTTGAGATGTAGAACAACAATTAAAGCATGAATCTGTTCCTTGGTTGGTAATGTGTATTACTTATATACTAGGTGTAGTTATCATGGTGACTGAGATGTAGAACAGCAATCAAAGCATGGCACTGGTCCTTGGTTGGTAATGTGTATTACTTATATACTAGGTGTAGTCCTCATGGTGACTTTGAGATGTAGAACAACAATCAAAGCATGGCACTGTTCCTTGGTTGGTAATGTGTATTACTTATATACTAGGTGTAGTCCTCATGGTGACTTTGAGATGTAGAACAACAATCAAAGCATGGCACTGTTCCTTGGTTGGTAATGTGTATTACTTATATACTAGGTTTAGTCCTCGTGGTGACTTTGAGATGTAGAACAGCAATCAAAGCATGGCACTGGTCCTTGGTTGGTAATGTGTATTACTTATATACTAGGTGTAGTTCTCATGGTGACTTTGAGATGTAGAACAGCAATCAAAGCATGGCACTGGTCCTTGGTTGGTAATGTGTATTACTTATATACTAGGTGTAGTCCTCATGGTGACTTTGAGATGTAGAACAGCAATTAAAGCACGACTCTGTTGCTTGGTTGGTAATGTGTATTACTTATATACTAGGTGTAGTCCTTGTGGTGACTTTGAGATGTAGAACAACAATTAAAGCATGACTCTGTTCCTTGGTTGGTAATGTGTATTACTTATATACTAGGTGTAGTCCTCATGGTGACTTTGAGATGTAGAACAACAATTAAAGCATGACTCTGTTCCTTGGTTGGTAATGTGCATTACTTATATACTAGGTGTAGTTCTCATGGTGACTGAGATGTAGAACAGCAATCAAAGCATGGCACTGGTCCTTGGTTGGTAATGTGTATTACTTATATACTAGGTGTAGTCCTCATGGTGACTGAGATGTAGAACAACAATCAAAGCATGGCACTGTTCCTTGGTTGGTAATGTGTATTACTTATATACTAGGTGTAGTCCTCATGGTGACTTTGAGATGTAGAACAGCAATTAAAGCATAACACTGTTCCTTGGTTGGTAATGTGTATTACTTATATACTAGGTGTAGTCCTCATGGTGATTTTGAGATGTAGAACAGCAATTAAAGCATGACTCTGTTCCTTGGTTGGTAATGTGTATTACTTATATACTAGGTGTAGTTCTTATGGTGACTTTGAGATGTAGAACAGCAATCAAAGCATGGCACTGGTCCTTGGTTGGTAATGTGTATTACTTATATACTAGTTGTAGTCCTCGTGGTGACTTTGAGATGTAGATCAGCAATTAAAGCATGACTCTGTTCCTTGGTTGGTAATGTATATTACTTATATACTAGGTGTAGTCCTCATGGTGATTTTGAGATGTAGAACAGCAATTAAAGCATGACTCTGTTCCTTGGTTGGTAATGTGTATTACTTATATACTAGGTGTAGTCCTCATGGTGACTTTGAGATGTAGAACAGCAATTAAAGCATGACTCTGTTCCTTGGTTGGTAATGTGTATTACTTATATACTAGGTGTAGTCCTCATGGTGACTTTGAGATGTAGAACAGTAATCAAAGCATGGCACTGTTCCTTGGTTGGTAATGTGTATTACTTATATACTAGGTGTAGTCCTCATGGTGACTGAGATGTAGAACAACAATCAAAGCATGGCACTGTTCCTTGGTTGGTAATATGTATTACTTATATACTAGGTGTAGTCCTCATGGTGACTTTGAGATGTAGAACAGCAATCAAAGCATGGCACTGTTCCTTGGTTGGTAATGTGTATTACTTATATACTAGGTGTAGTCCTCGTGGTGACTTTGAGATGTAGAACAGCAATTAAAGCACGACTGTTCCTTGGTTGGTAATGTGTATTACTTATATACTAGGTGTAGTCCTCATGGTGACTTTGAGATGTAGAACAGCAATTAAAGCACAACTCTGTTCCTTGGTTGGTAATGTGTATTACTTATATACTAGGTGTAGTCCTCATGGTGACTTTGAGATGTAGAACAACAATTAAAGCACTACTCTGTTCCTTGGTTGGTAATGTGTATTACTTATATACTAGGTGTAGTCCTCATGGTGACTTTGAGATGTAGAACAACAATTAAAGCATGACTCTGTTCCTTGGTTGGTAATGTGTATTACTTATATACTAGGTGTAGTCCTCATGGTGACTTTGAGATGTAGAACAACAATTAAAGCATGACTCTGTTGCTTGGTTGGTAATGTGTATTACTTATATACTAGGTGTAGTTCTCATGGTGACTGAGATGTAGAACAGCAATCAAAGCATGGCACTGGTCCTTGGTTGGTAATGTGTATTACTTATATACTAGGTGTAGTCCTCATGGTGACTTTGAGATGTAGAACAACAATCAAAGCATGGCACTGTTCCTTGGTTGGTAATGTGTATTACTTATATACTAGGTGTAGTCCTCATGGTGACTTTGAGATGTAGAACAACAATCAAAGCATGGCACTGTTCCTTGGTTGGTAATGTGTATTACTTATATGCTAGGTTTAGTCCTCGTGGTGACTTTGAGATGTAGAACAGCAATCAAAGCATGGCACTGGTCCTTGGTTGGTAATGTGTATTACTTATATACTAGGTGTAGTTCTCATGGTGACTTTGAGATGTAGAACAGCAATCAAAGCATGGCACTGGTCCTTGGTTGGTAATGTGTATTACTTATATACTAGGTGTAGTCCTCATGGTGACTTTGAGATGTAGAAGAGCAATTAAAGCATGACTCTGTTCCTTGGTTGGTAATGTGTATTACTTATATACTAGGTGTAGTCCTCATGGTGACTTTGAGATGTAGAACAGCAATTAAAGCATGACTCTGTTCCTTGGTTGGTAATGTGTATTACTTATATACTAGGTGTAGTCCTCATGGTGATTTTATGATGTAGAACAGCAATTAAAGCATGACTCTGTTCCTTGGTTGGTAATGTGTATTACTTATATACTAGGTGTAGTCCTCATGGTGACTTTGAGATGTAGAACAGCAATTAAAGCACGACTCTGTTCCTTGGTTGGTAATGTGTATTACTTATATACTAGGTGTAGTCCTCATGGTGACTGAAATGAAGAACAGCAATCAAAGCATGGCACTGTTCCTTGGTTGGTAATGTGTATTACTTATATACTAGGTGTAGTCCTCATGGTGACTGAGATGTTGAACAACAATCAAAGCATGGCACTGTTCCTTGGTTGGTAATGTGTATTACTTATATACTAGGTGTAGTCCTCATGGTGACTTTGAGATGTAGAACAGCAATCAAAGCATGGCACTGTTCCTTGGTTGGTAATGTGTATTACTTATATACTAGGTGTAGTCCTCGTGGTGACTTTGAGATGTAGAACAGCAATTAAAGCACGACTCTGTTCCTTGGTTGGTAATGTGTATTACTTATATACTAGGTGTAGTCCTCTTGGTGACTTTGAGATGTAGAACAGCAATTAAAGCACAACTCTGTTCCTTGGTTGGTAATGTGTATTACTTATATACTAGGTGTAGTCCTCATGGTGACTTTGAGATGTAGAACAACAATTAAAGCACGACTCTGTTCCTTGGTTGGTAATGTGTATTACTTATATACTAGGTGTAGTCCTCATGGTGACTTTGAGATGTAGAACAACAATTAAAGCATGACTCTGTTCCTTGGTTGGTAATGTGTATTACTTATATACTAGGTGTAGTCCTCATGGTGACTTTGAGATGTAGAACAACAATTAAAGCATGACTCTGTTCCTTGGTTGGTAATGTGTATTACTTATATACTAGGTGTAGTCCTCATGGTGACTTTGAGATGTAGAACAACAATCAAAGCATGGCAGTGTTCCTTGGTTGGTAATGTGTATTACTTATATACTAGGTGTAGTCCTCATGGTGATTTTGAGATGTAGAACAACAATTAAAGCACGACTCTGTTCCTTGGTTGGTAATGTGTATTACTTATATACTAGGTGTAGTCCTTGTGGTGACTTTGAGATGTAGAACAGCAATCAAAGCATGGCACTGGTCCTTGGTTGGTAATGTGTATTACTTATATACTAGGTGTAGTTCTCATGGTGACTTTGAGATGTAGAACAGCAATCAAAGCATGGCACTGGTCCTTGGTTGGTAATGTGTATTACTTATATACTAGTTGTAGTCCTCATGGTGACTTTGAGATGTAGATCAGCAATTAAAGCATGACTCTGTTCCTTGGTTGGTAATGTGTATTACTTATATACTAGGTGTAGTCCTCATGGTGATTTTGAGATGTAGAACAGCAATTAAAGCATGACTATGTTCCTTGGTTGGTAATGTGTATTACTTATATACTAGGTGTAGTCGTCATGGTGACTTTGAGATGTAGAACAGCAATTAAAGCATGACTCTGTTCCTTGGTTGGTAATGTGTATTACTTATATACTAGGTGTAGTCCTCGTGGTGACATTGAGATGTAGAACAGCAATTAAAGCACGACTCTGTTCCTTGGTTGGTAATGTGTATTACTTATATACTAGGTGTAGTCCTCATGGTGAATTTGAGATGTAGAACAGCATTAAAGCATGACTCTGTTCCTTGGTTGGTAATGTGTATTACTTATATACTAGGTGTAGTCCTCATGGTGACTTTGAGATGTAGAACAACAATTAAAGCATGACTCTGTTCCTTGGTTGGTAATGTGTATTACTTATATACTAGGTGTAGTCCTCATGGTGACTTTGAGATGTAGAACAACAATTAAAGCATGACTCTGTTCCTTGGTTGGTAATGTGTATTACTTATATACTAGGTGTAGTCCTCGTGGTGACTTTGAGATGTAGAACAACAATTAAAGCATGACTCTGTTCCTTGGTTGGTAATGTGTATTACTTACATACTAGGTGTAGTCCTCATGGTGACTTTGAGATGTAGAACAGCAATTAAAGCATGACTCTGTTCCTTGGTTGGTAATGTGTATTACTTATATACTAGGTGTAGTTCTCATGGTGACTGAGATGTAGAACAACAATCAAAGCATGGCACTGTTCCTTGGTTGGTAATGTGTATTACTTATATACATGGTGTAGTCCTCGTGGTGACTTTGAGATGTAGAACAGCAATTAAAGCACGACTCTGTTGCTTGGTTGGTAATGTGTATTACTTATATACTAGGTGTAGTCCTTGTGGTGACTTTGAGATGTAGAACAGCAATCAAAGCATGGCACTGGTCCTTGGTTGGTAATGTGTATTACTTATATACTAGGTGTAGTTCTTATGGTGACTTTGAGATGTAGAACAGCAATCAAAGCATGGCACTGGTCCTTGGTTGGTAATGTGTATTACTTATATACTAGTTATATTCCTCATGGTGACTTTGAGATGTAGATCAGCAATTAAGGCATGACTCTGTTCCTTGGTTGGTAATGTATATTACTTATATACTAGGTGTAGTCCTCATGGTGATTTTGAGATGTAGAACAGCAATTAAAGCATGACTCTGTTCCTTGGTTGGTAATGTGTATTACTTATATACTAGGTGTAGTCCTCATGGTGACTTTGAGATGTAGAACAGTAATCAAAGCATGGCACTGTTCCTTGGTTGGTAATGTGTATTACTTATATACTAGGTGTAGTCCTCATGGTGACTGAGATGTAGAACAACAATCAAAGCATGGCACTGTTCCTTGGTTGGTAATGTGTATTACTTATATACTAGGTGTAGTCCTCATGGTGACTTTGAGATGTAGAACAGCAATCAAAGCATGGCACTGTTCCTTGGTTGGTAATGTGTATTACTTATATACTAGGTGTAGTCCTCGTGGTGACTTTGAGATGTAGAACAGCAATTAAAGCACGACTGTTCCTTGGTTGGTAATGTGTATTACTTATATACTAGGTGTAGTCCTCATGGTGACTTTGAGATGTAGAACAGCAATTAAAGCACAACTCTGTTCCTTGGTTGGTAATGTGTATTACTTATATACTAGGTGTAGTCCTCATGGTGACTTTGAGATGTAGAACAACAATTAAAGCACTACTCTGTTCCTTGGTTGGTAATGTGTATTACTTATATACTAGGTGTAGCCCTCATGGTGACTTTGAGATGTAGAACAACAATTAAAGCATGACTCTGTTCCTTGGTTGGTAATGTGTATTACTTATATACTAGGTGTAGTCCTCATGGTGACTTTGAGATGTAGAACAGCAATTAAAGCATGACTCTGTTCCTTGGTTGGTAATGTGTATTACTTATATACTAGGTGTAGTTCTCATGGTGACTGAGATGTAGAACAGCAATCAAAGCATGGCACTGGTCCTTGGTTGGTAATGTGTATTACTTATATACTAGGTGTAGTCCTCATGGTGACTTTGAGATGTAGAACAACAATCAAAGCATGGCACTGTTCCTTGGTTGGTAATGTGTATTACTTATATACTAGGTGTAGTCCTCATGGTGACTTTGAGATGTAGAACAACAATCAAAGCATGGCACTGTTCCTTGGTTGGTAATGTGTATTACTTATATGCTAGGTTTAGTCCTCGTGGTGACTTTGAGATGTAGAACAGCAATCAAAGCATGGCACTGGTCCTTGGTTGGTAATGTGTATTACTTATATACTAGGTGTAGTTCTCATGGTGACTTTGAGATGTAGAACAGCAATCAAAGGATGGCACTGGTCCTTGGTTGGTAATGTGTATTACTTATATACTAGGTGTAGTCCTCATGGTGACTTTGAGATGTAGAACAGCAATTAAAGCATGACTCTGTTCCTTGGTTGGTAATGTGTATTACTTATATACTAGGTGTAGTCCTCATGGTGACTTTGAGATGTAGAACAGCAATTAAAGCATGACTCTGTTCCTTGGTTGGTAATGTGTATTACTTATATACTAGGTGTAGTCCTCATGGTGATTTTATGATGTAGAACAGCAATTAAAGCATGACTCTGTTCCTTGGTTGGTAATGTGTATTACTTATATACTAGGTGTAGTCCTCATGGTGACTTTGAGATGTAGAACAGCAATTAAAGCATGACTCTGTTCCTTGGTTGGTAATGTGTATTACTTATATACTAGGTGTAGTCCTCATGGTGAATTTGAGATGTAGAACAGCATTAAAGCATGACTCTGTTCCTTGGTTGGTAATGTGTATTACTTATATACTAGGTGTAGTCCTCATGGTGACTGAGATGTTGAACAACAATCAAAGCATGACTCTGTTCCTTGGTTGGTAATGTGTATTACTTATATACTAGGTGTAGTCCTCATGGTGACTTTGAGATGTAGAACAACAATTAAAGCATGACTCTGTTCCTTGGTTGGTAATGTGTATTACTTATATACTAGGTGTAGTCCTCGTGGTGACTTTGAGATGTAGAACAACAATTAAAGCATGACTCTGTTCCTTGGTTGGTAATGTGTATTACTTACATACTAGGTGTAGTCCTCATGGTGACTTTGAGATGTAGAACAGCAATTAAAGCATGACTCTGTTCCTTGGTTGGTAATGTGTATTACTTATATACTAGGTGTAGTTCTCATGGTGACTGAGATGTAGAACAACAATCAAAGCATGGCACTGTTCCTTGGTTGGTAATGTGTATTACTTATATACATGGTGTAGTCCTCGTGGTGACTTTGAGATGTAGAACAGCAATTAAAGCACGACTCTGTTGCTTGGTTAGTAATGTGTATTACTTATATACTAGGTGTAGTCCTTGTGGTGACTTTGAGATGTAGAACAGCAATCAAAGCATGGCACTGGTCCTTGGTTGGTAATGTGTATTACTTATATACTAGGTGTAGTTCTTATGGTGACTTTGAGATGTAGAACAGCAATCAAAGCATGGCACTGGTCCTTGGTTGGTAATGTGTATTACTTATATACTAGTTATATTCCTCATGGTGACTTTGAGATGTAGATCAGCAATTAAGGCATGACTCTGTTCCTTGGTTGGTAATGTATATTACTTATATACTAGGTGTAGTCCTCATGGTGATTTTGAGATGTAGAACAGCAATTAAAGCATGACTCTGTTCCTTGGTTGGTAATGTGTATTACTTATATACTAGGTGTAGTCCTCATGGTGACTTTGAGATGTAGAACAGTAATCAAAGCATGGCACTGTTCCTTGGTTGGTAATGTGTATTACTTATATACTAGGTGTAGTCCTCATGGTGACTGAGATGTAGAACAACAATCAAAGCATGGCACTGTTCCTTGGTTGGTAATGTGTATTACTTATATACTAGGTGTAGTCCTCATGGTGACTTTGAGATGTAGAACAGCAATCAAAGCATGGCACTGTTCCTTGGTTGGTAATGTGTATTACTTATATACTAGGTGTAGTCCTCGTGGTGACTTTGAGATGTAGAACAGCAATTAAAGCACGACTGTTCCTTGGTTGGTAATGTGTATTACTTATATACTAGGTGTAGTCCTCATGGTGACTTTGAGATGTAGAACAGCAATTAAAGCACAACTCTGTTCCTTGGTTGGTAATGTGTATTACTTATATACTAGGTGTAGTCCTCATGGTGACTTTGAGATGTAGAACAACAATTAAAGCACTACTCTGTTCCTTGGTTGGTAATGTGTATTACTTATATACTAGGTGTAGCCCTCATGGTGACTTTGAGATGTAGAACAACAATTAAAGCATGACTCTGTTCCTTGGTTGGTAATGTGTATTACTTATATACTAGGTGTAGTCCTCATGGTGACTTTGAGATGTAGAACAGCAATTAAAGCATGACTCTGTTCCTTGGTTGGTAATGTGTATTACTTATATACTAGGTGTAGTTCTCATGGTGACTGAGATGTAGAACAGCAATCAAAGCATGGCACTGGTCCTTGGTTGGTAATGTGTATTACTTATATACTAGGTGTAGTCCTCATGGTGACTTTGAGATGTAGAACAACAATCAAAGCATGGCACTGTTCCTTGGTTGGTAATGTGTATTACTTATATACTAGGTGTAGTCCTCATGGTGACTTTGAGATGTAGAACAACAATCAAAGCATGGCACTGTTCCTTGGTTGGTAATGTGTATTACTTATATGCTAGGTTTAGTCCTCGTGGTGACTTTGAGATGTAGAACAGCAATCAAAGCATGGCACTGGTCCTTGGTTGGTAATGTGTATTACTTATATACTAGGTGTAGTTCTCATGGTGACTTTGAGATGTAGAACAGCAATCAAAGGATGGCACTGGTCCTTGGTTGGTAATGTGTATTACTTATATACTAGGTGTAGTCCTCATGGTGACTTTGAGATGTAGAACAGCAATTAAAGCATGACTCTGTTCCTTGGTTGGTAATGTGTATTACTTATATACTAGGTGTAGTCCTCATGGTGACTTTGAGATGTAGAACAGCAATTAAAGCATGACTCTGTTCCTTGGTTGGTAATGTGTATTACTTATATACTAGGTGTAGTCCTCATGGTGATTTTATGATGTAGAACAGCAATTAAAGCATGACTCTGTTCCTTGGTTGGTAATGTGTATTACTTATATACTAGGTGTAGTCCTCATGGTGACTTTGAGATGTAGAACAGCAATTAAAGCATGACTCTGTTCCTTGGTTGGTAATGTGTATTACTTATATACTAGGTGTAGTCCTCATGGTGACTGAAATGAAGAACAGCAATCAAAGCATGGCACTGTTCCTTGGTTGGTAATGTGTATTACTTATATACTAGGTGTAGTCCTCATGGTGACTGAGATGTTGAACAACAATCAAAGCATGGCACTGTTCCTTGGTTGGTAATGTGTATTACTTATATACTAGGTGTAGTCCTCATGGTGACTTTGAGATGTAGAACAGGAATCAAAGCATGGCACTGTTCCTTGGTTGGTAATGTGTATTACTTATATACTAGGTGTAGTCCTCGTGGTGACTTTGAGATGTAGAACAGCAATTAAAGCACGACTCTGTTCCTTGGTTGGTAATGTGTATTACTTATATACTAGGTGTAGTCCTCATGGTGACTTTGAGATGTAGAACAGCAATTAAAGCACAACTCTGTTCCTTGGTTGGTAATGTGTATTACTTATATACTAGGTGTAGTCCTCATGGTGACTTTGAGATGTAGAACAACAATTAAAGCACGACTCTGTTCCTTGGTTGGTAATGTGTATTACTTATATACTAGGTGTAGTCCTCATGGTGACTTTGAGATGTAGAAGAACAATTAAAGCATGACTCTGTTCCTTGGTTGGTAATGTGTATTACTTATATACTAGGTGTAGTCCTCATGGTGACTTTGAGATGTAGAACAACAATTAAAGCATGACTTTGTTCCTTGGTTGGTAATGTGTATTACTTATATACTAGGTGTAGTCCTCATGGTGACTTTGAGATGTAGAACAACAATCAAAGCATGGCAGTGTTCCTTGGTTGGTAATGTGTATTACTTATATACTAGGTGTAGTCCTCATGGTGATTTTGAGATGTAGAACAACAATTAAAGCACGACTCTGTTCCTTGGTTGGTAATGTGTATTACTTATATACTAGGTGTAGTCCTCATGGTGACTTTGAGATGTAGAACAGCAATTAAAGCATGACTCTGTTCCTTGGTTGGTAATGTGTATTACTTATATACTAGGTGTAGTCCTCATGGTGACTGAGATGTAGAACAACAATCAAAGCAAGGCACTGTTCCTTGGTTGGTAATGTGTATTACTTATATACATGGTGTAGTCCACGTGGTGACTTTGAGATGTAGAACAGCAATTCAAGCACGACTCTGTTGCTTGGTTGGTAATGTGTATTACTTATATACTAGGTGTAGTCCTTGTGGTGACTTTGAGATGTAGAACAGCAATCAAAGCATGGCACTGGTCCTTGGTTGGTAATGTGTATTACTTATATACTAGGTGTAGTTCTCATGGTGACTTTGAGATGTAGAACAGCAATCAAAGCATGGCACTGGTCCTTGGTTGGTAATGTGTATTACTTATATACTAGTTGTAGTCCTCATGGTGACTTTGAGATGTAGATCAGCAATTAAAGCATGACTCTGTTCCTTGGTTGGTAATGTGTATTACTTATATACTAGGTGTAGTCCTCATGGTGATTTTGAGATGTAGAACAGCAATTAAAGCATGACTCTGTTCCTTGGTTGGTAATGTGTATTACTTATATACTAGGTGTAGTCGTCATGGTGACTTTGAGATGTAGAACAGCAATTAAAGCATGACTCTGTTCCTTGGTTGGTAATGTGTATTACTTATATACTAGGTGTAGTCCTCGTGGTGACTTTGAGATGTAGAACAGCAATTAAAGCACGACTCTGTTCCTTGGTTGGTAATGTGTATTACTTATATACTAGGTGTAGTCCTCATGGTGACTTTGAGATGTAGAACAGCATTAAAGCATGACTCTGTTCCTTGGTTGGTAATGTGTATTACTTATATACTAGGTGTAGTCCTCATGGTGACTTTGAGATGTAGAACAACAATTAAAGCATGACTCTGTTCCTTGGTTGGTAATGTGTATTACTTATATACTAGGTGTAGTCCTCATGGTGACTTTGAGATGTAGAACAACAATTAAAGCATGACTCTGTTCCTTGGTTGGTAATGTGTATTACTTATATACTAGGTGTAGTCCTCGTGGTGACTTTGAGATGTAGAACAACAATTAAAGCATGACTCTGTTCCTTGGTTGGTAATGTGTATTACTTACATACTAGGTGTAGTCCTCATGGTGACTTTGAGATGTAGAACAACAATTAAAGCATGACTCTGTTCCTTGGTTGGTAATGTGTATTACTTATATACTCGGTGTAGTCCTCATGGTGACTTTGAGATGTAGAACAACAATTAAAGCACGACTCTGTTCCTTGGTTGGTAATGTGTATTACTTATATACTAGGTGTAGTCCTCATGGTGACTTTGAGATGTAGAACAACAATTAAAGCATGACTCTGTTCCTTGGTTGGTAATGTGTATTACTTATATACTAGGTGTAGTCCTCATGGTGACTTTGAGATGTAGAACAACAATTAAAGCATGACTCTGTTCCTTGGTTGGTAATGTGTATTACTTATATACTAGGTGTAGTTCTCATGGTGACTGAGATGTAGAACAGCAATTAAAGCATGGCACTGGTCCTTGGTTGGTAATGTGTATTACTTATATACTAGGTGTAGTCCTCATGGTGACTTTGAGATGTAGAACAACAATCAAAGCATGGCACTGTTCCTTGGTTGGTAATGTGTATTACTTATATACTAGGTGTAGTCCTCATGGTGACTTTGAGATGTAGAACAACAATCAAAGCATGGCACTGTTCCTTGGTTGGTAATGTGTATTACTTATATACTAGGTGTAGTCCTCGTTGTGACTTTGAGATGTAGAACAGCAATCAAAGCATGGCACTGGTCCTTGGTTGGTAATGTGTATTACTTATATACTAGGTGTAGTTCTCATGGTGACTTTGAGATGTAGAACAGCAATCAAAGCATGGCATTGGTCCTTGGTTGGTAATGTGTATTACTTATATACTAGGTGTAGTCCTCATGGTGACTTTGAGATGTAGAAGAGCAATTAAAGCATGACTCTGTTCCTTGGTTGGTAATGTGTATTACTTATATACTAGGTGTAGTCCTCATGGTGACTTTGAGATGTAGAACAGCAATTAAAGCATGACTCTGTTCCTTGGTTGGTAATGTGTATTACTTATATACTAGTTGTAGTCCTCATGGTGATTTTGAGATGTAGAACAGCAATTAAAGCATGACTCTGTTCCTTGGTTGGTAATGTGTATTACTTATATACTAGGTGTAGTCCTCATGGTGACTTTGAGATGTAGAACAGCAATTAAAGCATGACTCTGTTCCTTGGTTGGTAATGTGTATTACTTATATACTAGGTGTAGTCCTCATGGTGACTTTGAGATGTAGAACAGCAATTAAAGCATGACTCTGTTCCTTGGTTGGTAATGTGTATTACTTATATACTAGGTGTAGTCCTCATGGTGATTTTGAGATGTAGAACAGCAATTAAAGCATGACTCTGTTCCTTGGTTGGTAATGTGTATTACTTATATACTAGGTGTAGTCCTCATGGTGACTTTGAGATGTAGAACAGCAATTAAAGCATGACTCTGTTCCTTGGTTGGTAATGTGTATTACTTATATACTAGGTGTAGTCCTCATGGTGACTGAAATGGAGAACAGCAATCAAAGCATGGCACTGTTCCTTGGTTGGTAATGTGTATTACTTATATACTAGGTGTAGTCCTCATGGTGACTGAGATGTAGAACAACAATCAAAGCATGGCACTGTTCCTTGGTTGGTAATGTGTATTACTTATATACTAGGTGTAGTCCTCATGGTGACTTTGAGATGTAGAACAGGAATCAAAGCATGGCACTGCTCCTTGGTTGGTAATGTGTATTACTTATATACTAGGTGTAGTCCTCGTGGTGACTTTGAGATGTAGAACAGCAATTAAACCACGACTCTGTTCCTTGGTTGGTAATGTGTATTACTTATATACTAGGTGTAGTCCTCATGGTGACTTTGAGATGTAGAACAGCAATTAAAGCACAACTCTGTTCCTTGGTTGGTAATGTGTATTACTTATATACTAGGTGTAGTCCTCATGGTGACTTTGAGATGTAGAACAACAATTAAAGCACGACTCTGTTCCTTGGTTGGTAATGTGTATTACTTATATACTAGGTGTAGTCCTCGTGGTGACTTTGAGATGTAGAACAACAATTAAAGCATGACTCTGTTCCTTGGTTGGTAATGTGTATTACTTATATACTAGGTGTAGTCCTCATGGTGACTTTGAGATGTAGAACAACAATCAAAGCATGGCACTGTTCCTTGGTTGGTAATGTGTATTACTTATATACTAGGTGTAGTCCTCATGGTGATTTTGAGATGTAGAACAACAATTAAAGCACGACTCTGTTCCTTGGTTGGTAATGTGTATTACTTATATACTAGGTGTAGTCCTCATGGTGACTTTGAGATGTAGAACAGCAATTAAAGCATGACTCTGTTCCTTGGTTGGTAATGTGTATTACTTATATACTAGGTGTAGTCCTCATGGTGACTGAGATGTAGAACAACAATCAAAGCATGGCACTGTTCCTTGGTTGGTAATGTGTATTACTTATATACCTGGTGTAGTCCTCGTGGTGACTTTGAGATGTAGAACAGCAATTAAAGCACGACTCTGTTGCTTGGTTGGTAATGTGTATTACTTATATACTAGGTGTAGTCCTTGTGGTGACTTTGAGATGTAGAACAGCAATCAAAGCATGGCACTGGTCCTTGGTTGGTAATGTGTATTACTTATATACTAGGTGTAGTCCTCATGGTGACTTTGAGATGTAGAACAGCAATTAAAGCATGACTCTGTTCCTTGGTTGGTAATGTGTATTACTTATATACTAGGTGTAGTCCTCATGGTGATTTTGAGATGTAGAACAGCAATTAAAGCATGACTCTGTTCCTTTGTTGGTAATGTGTATTACTTATATACTAGGTGTAGTCCTCGTGGTGACTTTGAGATGAAGAACAGCAATTAAAGCACGACTCTGTTCCTTGGTTGGTAATGTGTATTACTTATATACTAGGTGTAGTCCTCATGGTGACTTTGAGATGTAGAACAGCATTAAAGCATGACTCTGTTCCTTGGTTGGTAATGTGTATTACTTATATACTAGATGTAGTCCTCATGGTGACTTTGAGATGTAGAACAACAATTAAAGCATGACTCTGTTCCTTGGTTGGTAATGTGTATTACTTATATACTAGGTGTAGTCCTCATGGTGACTTTGAGATGTAGAACAGCAATTAAAGCACGACTCTGTTCCTTGGTTGGTAATGTGTATTACTTATATACTAATTGTAGTCCTCGTGGTGACTTTGAGATGTAGAACAACAATTAAAGCATGACTCTGTTCCTTGGTTGGTAATGTGTATTACTTATATACTAGGTGTAGTCCTCATGGTGACTTTGAGATGTAGAACAACAATTAAAGCATGACTCTGTTCCTTGGTTGGTAATGTGTATTACTTATATACTAGGTGTAGTCCTCATGGTGACTTTGAGATGTAGAACAGCAATCAAAGCATGGCACTGTTCCTTGGTTGGTAATGTGTATTACTTATATACTAGGTGTAGTCCTCGTGGTGACTTTGAGATGTAGAACAGCAATTAAAGCACGACTGTTCCTTGGTTGGTAATGTGTATTACTTATATACTAGGTGTAGTCCTCATGGTGACTTTGAGATGTAGAACAGCAATTAAAGCACAACTCTGTTCCTTGGTTGGTAATGTGTATTACTTATATACTAGGTGTAGTCCTCATGGTGACTTTGAGATGTAGAACAACAATTAAAGCACTACTCTGTTCCTTGGTTGGTAATGTGTATTACTTATATACTAGGTGTAGTCCTCATGGTGACTTTGAGATGTAGAACAACAATTAAAGCAGGACTCTGTTCCTTGGTTGGTAATGTGTATTACTTATATACTAGGTGTAGTCCTCATGGTGACTTTGAGATGTAGAACAACAATTAAAGCATGACTCTGTTCCTTGGTTGGTAATGTGTATTACTTATATACTAGGTGTAGTTCTCATGGTGACTGAGATGTAGAACAGCAATCAAAGCATGGCACTGGTCCTTGGTTGGTAATGTGTATTACTTATATACTAGGTGTAGTCCTCATGGTGACTTTGAGATGTAGAACAACAATCAAAGCATGGCACTGTTCCTTGGTTGGTAATGTGTATTACTTATATACTAGGTGTAGTCCTCATGGTGACTTTGAGATGTAGAACAACAATCAAAGCATGGCACTGTTCCTTGGTTGGTAATGTGTATTACTTATATGCTAGGTTTAGTCCTCGTGGTGACTTTGAGATGTAGAACAGCAATCAAAGCATGGCACTGGTCCTTGGTTGGTAATGTGTATTACTTATATACTAGGTGTAGTTCTCATGGTGACTTTGAGATGTAGAACAGCAATCAAAGCATGGCACTGGTCCTTGGTTGGTAATGTGTATTACTTATATACTAGGTGTAGTCCTCATGGTGACTTTGAGATGTAGAAGAGCAATTAAAGCATGACTCTGTTCCTTGGTTGGTAATGTGTATTACTTATATACTAGGTGTAGTCCTCATGGTGACTTTGAGATGTAGAACAGCAATTAAAGCATGACTCTGTTCCTTGGTTGGTAATGTGTATTACTTATATACTAGGTGTAGTCCTCATGGTGATTTTATGATGTAGAACAGCAATTAAAGCATGACTCTGTTCCTTGGTTGGTAATGTGTATTACTTATATACTAGGTGTAGTCCTCATGGTGACTTTGAGATGTAGAACAGCAATTAAAGCATGACTCTGTTCCTTGGTTGGTAATGTGTATTACTTATATACTAGGTGTAGTCCTCATGGTGACTGAAATGAAGAACAGCAATCAAAGCATGGCACTGTTCCTTGGTTGGTAATGTGTATTACTTATATACTAGGTGTAGTCCTCATGGTGACTGAGATGTTGAACAACAATCAAAGCATGGCACTGTTCCTTGGTTGGTAATGTGTATTACTTATATACTAGGTGTAGTCCTCATGGTGACTTTGAGATGTAGAACAGCAATCAAAGCATGGCACTGTTCCTTGGTTGGTAATGTGTATTACTTATATACTAGGTGTAGTCCTCGTGGTGACTTTGAGATGTAGAACAGCAATTAAAGCACGACTCTGTTCCTTGGTTGGTAATGTGTATTACTTATATACTAGGTGTAGTCCTCTTGGTGACTTTGAGATGTAGAACAGCAATTAAAGCACAACTCTGTTCCTTGGTTGGTAATGTGTATTACTTATATACTAGGTGTAGTCCTCATGGTGACTTTGAGATGTAGAACAACAATTAAAGCACGACTCTGTTCCTTGGTTGGTAATGTGTATTACTTATATACTAGGTGTAGTCCTCATGGTGACTTTGAGATGTAGAACAACAATTAAAGAATGACTCTGTTCCTTGGTTGGTAATGTGTATTACTTATATACTAGGTGTAGTCCTCATGGTGACTTTGAGATGTAGAACAACAATTAAAGCATGACTCTGTTCCTTGGTTGGTAATGTGTATTACTTATATACTAGGTGTAGTCCTCATGGTGACTTTGAGATGTAGAACAACAATCAAAGCATGGCAGTGTTCCTTGGTTGGTAATGTGTATTACTTATATACTAGGTGTAGTCCTCATGGTGATTTTGAGATGTAGAACAACAATTAAAGCACGACTCTGTTCCTTGGTTGGTAATGTGTATTACTTATATACTAGGTGTAGTCCTCATGGTGACTTTGAGATGTAGAACAGCAATTAAAGCATGACTCTGTTCCTTGGTTGGTAATGTGTATTACTTATATACTAGGTGTAGTCCTCATGGTGACTGAGATGTAGAACAACAATCAAAGCAAGGCACTGTTCCTTGGTTGGTAATGTGTATTACTTATATACATGGTGTAGTCCACGTGGTGACTTTGAGATGTAGAACAGCAATTAAAGCACGACTCTGTTGCTTGGTTGGTAATGTGTATTACTTATATACTAGGTGTAGTCCTTGTGGTGACTTTGAGATGTAGAACAGCAATCAAAGCATGGCACTGGTCCTTGGTTGGTAATGTGTATTACTTATATACTAGGTGTAGTTCTCATGGTGACTTTGAGATGTAGAACAGCAATCAAAGCATGGCACTGGTCCTTGGTTGGTAATGTGTATTACTTATATACTAGTTGTAGTCCTCATGGTGACTTTGAGATGTAGATCAGCAATTAAAGCATGACTCTGTTCCTTGGTTGGTAATGTGTATTACTTATATACTAGGTGTAGTCCTCATGGTGATTTTGAGATGTAGAACAGCAATTAAAGCATGACTCTGTTCCTTGGTTGGTAATGTGTATTACTTATATACTAGGTGTAGTCGTCATGGTGACTTTGAGATGTAGAACAGCAATTAAAGCATGACTCTGTTCCTTGGTTGGTAATGTGTATTACTTATATACTAGGTGTAGTCCTCGTGGTGACTTTGAGATGTAGAACAGCAATTAAAGCACGACTCTGTTCCTTGGTTGGTAATGTGTATTACTTATATACTAGGTGTAGTCCTCATGGTGAATTTGAGATGTAGAACAGCATTAAAGCATGACTCTGTTCCTTGGTTGGTAATGTGTATTACTTATATACTAGGTGTAGTCCTCATGGTGACTTTGAGATGTAGAACAACAATTAAAGCATGACTCTGTTCCTTGGTTGGTAATGTGTATTACTTATATACTAGGTGTAGTCCTCATGGTGACTTTGAGATGTAGAACAACAATTAAAGCATGACTCTGTTCCTTGGTTGGTAATGTGTATTACTTATATACTAGGTGTAGTCCTCGTGGTGACTTTGAGATGTAGAACAACAATTAAAGCATGACTCTGTTCCTTGGTTGGTAATGTGTATTACTTACATACTAGGTGTAGTCCTCATGGTGACTTTGAGATGTAGAACAGCAATTAAAGCATGACTCTGTTCCTTGGTTGGTAATGTGTATTACTTATATACTAGGTGTAGTCCTCATGGTGACTGAGATGTAGAACAACAATCAAAGCATGGCACTGTTCCTTGGTTGGTAATGTGTATTACTTATATACATGGTGTAGTCCTCATGGTGACTTTGAGATGTAGAACAGCAATTAAAGCACGACTCTGTTGCTTGGTTGGTAATGTGTATTACTTATATACTAGGTGTAGTCCTTGTGGTGACTTTGAGATGTAGAACAGCAATCAAAGCATGGCACTGGTCCTTGGTTGGTAATGTGTATTACTTATATACTAGGTGTAGTTCTTATGGTGACTTTGAGATGTAGAACAGCAATCAAAGCATGGCACTGGTCCTTGGTTGGTAATGTGTATTACTTATATACTAGTTATATTCCTCATGGTGACTTTGAGATGTAGATCAGCAATTAAGGCATGACTCTGTTCCTTGGTTGGTAATGTATATTACTTATATACTAGGTGTAGTCCTCATGGTGATTTTGAGATGTAGAACAGCAATTAAAGCATGACTCTGTTCCTTGGTTGGTAATGTGTATTACTTATATACTAGGTGTAGTCCTCATGGTGACTTTGAGATGTAGAACAGTAATCAAAGCATGGCACTGTTCCTTGGTTGGTAATGTGTATTACTTATATACTAGGTGTAGTCCTCATGGTGACTGAGATGTAGAACAACAATCAAAGCATGGCACTGTTCCTTGGTTGGTAATGTGTATTACTTATATACTAGGTGTAGTCCTCATGGTGACTTTGAGATGTAGAACAGCAATCAAAGCATGGCACTGTTCCTTGGTTGGTAATGTGTATTACTTATATACTAGGTGTAGTCCTCGTGGTGACTTTGAGATGTAGAACAGCAATTAAAGCACGACTGTTCCTTGGTTGGTAATGTGTATTACTTATATACTAGGTGTAGTCCTCATGGTGACTTTGAGATGTAGAACAGCAATTAAAGCACAACTCTGTTCCTTGGTTGGTAATGTGTATTACTTATATACTAGGTGTAGTCCTCATGGTGACTTTGAGATGTAGAACAACAATTAAAGCACTACTCTGTTCCTTGGTTGGTAATGTGTATTACTTATATACTAGGTGTAGCCCTCATGGTGACTTTGAGATGTAGAACAACAATTAAAGCATGACTCTGTTCCTTGGTTGGTAATGTGTATTACTTATATACTAGGTGTAGTCCTCATGGTGACTTTGAGATGTAGAACAGCAATTAAAGCATGACTCTGTTCCTTGGTTGGTAATGTGTATTACTTATATACTAGGTGTAGTTCTCATGGTGACTGAGATGTAGAACAGCAATCAAAGCATGGCACTGGTCCTTGGTTGGTAATGTGTATTACTTATATACTAGGTGTAGTCCTCATGGTGACTTTGAGATGTAGAACAACAATCAAAGCATGGCACTGTTCCTTGGTTGGTAATGTGTATTACTTATATACTAGGTGTAGTCCTCATGGTGACTTTGAGATGTAGAACAACAATCAAAGCATGGCACTGTTCCTTGGTTGGTAATGTGTATTACTTATATGCTAGGTTTAGTCCTCGTGGTGACTTTGAGATGTAGAACAGCAATCAAAGCATGGCACTGGTCCTTGGTTGGTAATGTGTATTACTTATATACTAGGTGTAGTTCTCATGGTGACTTTGAGATGTAGAACAGCAATCAAAGCATGGCACTGGTCCTTGGTTGGTAATGTGTATTACTTATATACTAGGTGTAGTCCTCATGGTGACTTTGAGATGTAGAAGAGCAATTAAAGCATGACTCTGTTCCTTGGTTGGTAATGTGTATTACTTATATACTAGGTGTAGTCCTCATGGTGACTTTGAGATGTAGAACAGCAATTAAAGCATGACTCTGTTCCTTGGTTGGTAATGTGTATTACTTATATACTAGGTGTAGTCCTCATGGTGATTTTATGATGTAGAACAGCAATTAAAGCATGACTCTGTTCCTTGGTTGGTAATGTGTATTACTTATATACTAGGTGTAGTCCTCATGGTGACTTTGAGATGTAGAACAGCAATTAAAGCATGACTCTGTTCCTTGGTTGGTAATGTGTATTACTTATATACTAGGTGTAGTCCTCATGGTGACTGAAATGAAGAACAGCAATCAAAGCATGGCACTTTTCCTTGGTTGGTAATGTGTATTACTTATATACTAGGTGTAGTCCTCATGGTGACTGAGATGTTGAACAACAATCAAAGCATGGCACTGTTCCTTGGTTGGTAATGTGTATTACTTATATACTAGGTGTAGTCCTCATGGTGACTTTGAGATGTAGAACAGGAATCAAAGCATGGCACTGTTCCTTGGTTGGTAATGTGTATTACTTATATACTAGGTGTAGTCCTCGTGGTGACTTTGAGATGTAGAACAGCAATTAAAGCACGACTCTGTTCCTTGGTTGGTAATGTGTATTACTTATATACTAGGTGTAGTCCTCATGGTGACTTTGAGATGTAGAACAGCAATTAAAGCACAACTCTGTTCCTTGGTTGGTAATGTGTATTACTTATATACTAGGTGTAGTCCTCATGGTGACTTTGAGATGTAGAACAACAATTAAAGCACGACTCTGTTCCTTGGTTGGTAATGTGTATTACTTATATACTAGGTGTAGTCCTCATGGTGACTTTGAGATGTAGAACAACAATTAAAGCATGACTCTGTTCCTTGGTTGGTAATGTGTATTACTTATATACTAGGTGTAGTCCTCATGGTGACTTTGAGATGTAGAACAACAATTAAAGCATGACTCTGTTCCTTGGTTGGTAATGTGTATTACTTATATACTAGGTGTAGTCCTCATGGTGACTTTGAGATGTAGAACAACAATCAAAGCATGGCAGTGTTCCTTGGTTGGTAATGTGTATTACTTATATACTAGGTGTAGTCCTCATGGTGATTTTGAAATGTAGAACAACAATTAAAGCACGACTCTGTTCCTTGGTTGGTAATGTGTATTACTTATATACTAGGTGTAGTCCTCATGGTGACTTTGAGATGTAGAACAGCAATTAAAGCATGACTCTGTTCCTTGGTTGGTAATGTGTATTACTTATATACTAGGTGTAGTCCTCATGGTGACTGAGATGTAGAACAACAATCAAAGCAAGGCACTGTTCCTTGGTTGGTAATGTGTATTACTTATATACATGGTGTAGTCCACGTGGTGACTTTGAGATGTAGAACAGCAATTAAAGCACGACTCTGTTGCTTGGTTGGTAATGTGTATTACTTATATACTAGGTGTAGTCCTTGTGGTGACTTTGAGATGTAGAACAGCAATCAAAGCATGGCACTGGTCCTTGGTTGGTAATGTGTATTACTTATATACTAGGTGTAGTTCTCATGGTGACTTTGAGATGTAGAACAGCAATCAAAGCATGGCACTGGTCCTTGGTTGGTAATGTGTATTACTTATATACTAGTTGTAGTCCTCATGGTGACTTTGAGATGTAGATCAGCAATTAAAGCATGACTCTGTTCCTTGGTTGGTAATGTGTATTACTTATATACTAGGTGTAGTCCTCATGGTGATTTTGAGATGTAGAACAGCAATTAAAGCATGACTCTGTTCCTTGGTTGGTAATGTGTATTACTTATATACTAGGTGTAGTCGTCATGGTGACTTTGAGATGTAGAACAGCAATTAAAGCATGACTCTGTTCCTTGGTTGGTAATGTGTATTACTTATATACTAGGTGTAGTCCTCGTGGTGACTTTGAGATGTAGAACAGCAATTAAAGCACGACTCTGTTCCTTGGTTGGTAATGTGTATTACTTATATACTAGGTGTAGTCCTCATGGTGACTTTGAGATGTAGAACAGCATTAAAGCATGACTCTGTTCCTTGGTTGGTAATGTGTATTACTTATATACTAGGTGTAGTCCTCATGGTGACTTTGAGATGTAGAACAACAATTAAAGCATGACTCTGTTCCTTGGTTGGTAATGTGTATTACTTATATACTAGGTGTAGTCCTCATGGTGACTTTGAGATGTAGAACAACAATTAAAGCATGACTCTGTTCCTTGGATGGTAATGTGTATTACTTATATACTAGGTGTAGTCCTCGTGGTGACTTTGAGATGTAGAACAACAATTAAAGCATGACTCTGTTCCTTGGTTGGTAATGTGTATTACTTACATACTAGGTGTAGTCCTCATGGTGACTTTGAGATGTAGAACAACAATTAAAGCATGACTCTGTTCCTTGGTTGGTAATGTGTATTACTTATATACTCGGTGTAGTCCTCATGGTGACTTTGAGATGTAGAACAACAATTAAAGCACGACTCTGTTCCTTGGTTGGTAATGTGTATTACTTATATACTAGGTGTAGTCCTCATGGTGACTTTGAGATGTAGAACAACAATTAAAGCATGACTCTGTTCCTTGGTTGGTAATGTGTATTACTTATATACTAGGTGTAGTCCTCATGGTGACTTTGAGATGTAGAACAACAATTAAAGCATGACTCTGTTCCTTGGTTGGTAATGTGTATTACTTATATACTAGGTGTAGTTCTCATGGTGACTGAGATATAGAACAGCAATCAAAGCATGGCACTGGTCCTTGGTTGGTAATGTGTATTACTTATATACTAGGTGTAGTCCTCATGGTGACTTTGAGATGTAGAACAACAATCAAAGCATGGCACTGTTCCTTGGTTGGTAATGTGTATTACTTATATACTAGGTGTAGTCCTCATGGTGACTTTGAGATGTAGAACAACAATCAAAGCATGGCACTGTTCCTTGGTTGGTAATGTGTATTACTTATATACTAGGTGTAGTCCTCGTGGTGACTTTGAGATGTAGAACAGCAATCAAAGCATGGCACTGGTCCTTGGTTGGTAATGTGTATTACTTATATACTAGGTGTAGTTCTCATGGTGACTTTGAGATGTAGAACAGCAATCAAAGCATGGCATTGGTCCTTGGTTGGTAATGTGTATTACTTATATACTAGGTGTAGTCCTCATGGTGACTTTGAGATGTAGAAGAGCAATTAAAGCATGACTCTGTTCCTTGGTTGGTAATGTGTATTACTTATATACTAGGTGTAGTCCTCATGGTGACTTTGAGATGTAGAACAGCAATTAAAGCATGACTCTGTTCCTTGGTTGGTAATGTGTATTACTTATATACTAGGTGTAGTCCTCATGGTGATTTTGAGATGTAGAACAGCAATTAAAGCATGACTCTGTTCCTTGGTTGGTAATGTGTATTACTTATATACTAGGTGTAGTCCTCATGGTGACTTTGAG
Source organism: Bathymodiolus septemdierum (assembly GCA_963383655.1). Classification (NCBI taxonomy): domain Eukaryota; kingdom Metazoa; phylum Mollusca; class Bivalvia; order Mytilida; family Modiolidae; genus Bathymodiolus; species Bathymodiolus septemdierum. The sequence goes on along the minus strand of OY726524.1, from coordinate 14,981,773 downwards.
ATGTAGAACAGCAATTAAAGCATGACTCTGTTCCTTGGTTGGTAATGTGTATTACTTATATACTAGGTGTAGTCCTCATGGTGACTTTGAGATGTAGAACAGCAATTAAAGCATGACTCTGTTCCTTGGTTGGTAATGTGTATTACTTATATACTAGGTGTAGTCCTCATGGTGATTTTGAGATGTAGAACAGCAATTAAAGCATGACTCTGTTCCTTGGTTGGTAATGTGTATTACTTATATACTAGGTGTAGTCCTCATGGTGACTTTGAGATGTAGAACAGCAATTAAAGCATGACTCTGTTCCTTGGTTGGTAATGTGTATTACTTATATACTAGGTGTAGTCCTCATGGTGACTGAAATGGAGAACAGCAATTAAAGCATGGCACTGTTCCTTGGTTGGTAATGTGTATTACTTATATACTAGGTGTAGTCCTCATGGTGACTGAGATGTAGAACAACAATCAAAGCATGGCACTGTTCCTTGGTTGGTAATGTGTATTACTTATATACTAGGTGTAGTCCTCATGGTGACTTTGAGATGTAGAACAGGAATCAAAGCATGGCACTGCTCCTTGGTTGGTAATGTGTATTACTTATATACTAGGTGTAGTCCTCGTGGTGACTTTGAGATGTAGAACAGCAATTAAAGCACGACTCTGTTCCTTGGTTGGTAATGTGTATTACTTATATACTAGGTGTAGTCCTCATGGTGACTTTGAGATGTAGAACAGCAATTAAAGCACAACTCTGTTCCTTGGTTGGTAATGTGTATTACTTATATACTAGGTGTAGTCCTCATGGTGACTTTGAGATGTAGAACAACAATTAAAGCACGACTCTGTTCCTTGGTTGGTAATGTGTATTACTTATATACTAGGTGTAGTCCTCGTGGTGACTTTGAGATGTAGAACAACAATTAAAGCATGACTCTGTTCCTTGGTTGGTAATGTGTATTACTTATATACTAGGTGTAGTCCTCATGGTGACTTTGAGATGTAGAACAACAATTAAAGCATGACTCTGTTCCTTGGTTGGTAATGTGTATTACTTATATACTAGGTGTAGTCCTCATGGTGACTTTGAGATGTAGAACAACAATCAAAGCATGGCACTGTTCCTTGGTTGGTAATGTGTATTACTTATATACTAGGTGTAGTCCTCATGGTGATTTTGAGATGTAGAACAACAATTAAAGCACGACTCTGTTCCTTGGTTGGTAATGTGTATTACTTATATACTAGGTGTAGTCCTCATGGTGACTTTGAGATGTAGAACAGCAATTAAAGCATGACTCTATTCCTTGGTTGGTAATGTGTATTACTTATATACTAGGTGTAGTCCTCATGGTGACTGAGATGTAGAACAACAATCAAAGCATGGCACTGTTCCTTGGTTGGTAATGTGTATTACTTATATACCTGGTGTAGTCCTCGTGGTGACTTTGAGATGTAGAACAGCAATTAAAGCACGACTCTGTTGCTTGGTTGGTAATGTGTATTACTTATATACTAGGTGTAGTCCTTGTGGTGACTTTGAGATGTAGAACAGCAATCAAAGCATGGCACTGGTCCTTGGTTGGTAATGTGTATTACTTATATACTAGGTGTAGTTCTCATGGTGACTTTGAGATGTAGAACAGCAATCAAAGCATGGCACTGGTCCTTGGTTGGTAATGTGTATTACTTATATACTAGTTGTAGTCCTCATGGTGACTTTGAGATGTAGAACAGCAATTAAAGCATGACTCTGTTCCTTGGTTGGTAATGTGTATTACTTATATACTAGGTGTAGTCCTCATGGTGATTTTGAGATGTAGAACAGCAATTAAAGCATGACTCTGTTCCTTTGTTGGTAATGTGTATTACTTATATACTAGGTGTAGTCCTCGTGGTGACTTTGAGATGAAGAACAGCAATTAAAGCACGACTCTGTTCCTTGGTTGGTAATGTGTATTACTTATATACTAGGTGTAGTCCTCATGGTGACTTTGAGATGTAGAACAGCATTAAAGCATGACTCTGTTCCTTGGTTGGTAATGTGTATTACTTATATACTAGATGTAGTCCTCATGGTGACTTTGAGATGTAGAACAACAATTAAAGCATGACTCTGTTCCTTGGTTGGTAATGTGTATTACTTATATACTAGGTGTAGTCCTCATGGTGACTTTGAGATGTAGAACAGCAATTAAAGCACGACTCTGTTCCTTGGTTGGTAATGTGTATTACTTATATACTAATTGTAGTCCTCGTGGTGACTTTGAGATGTAGAACAACAATTAAAGCATGACTCTGTTCCTTGGTTGGTAATGTGTATTACTTATATACTAGGTGTAGTCCTCATGGTGACTTTGAGATGTAGAACAACAATTAAAGCATGACTCTGTTCCTTGGTTGGTAATGTGTATTACTTATATACTAGGTGTAGTCCTCGTGGTGACTTTGAGATGTAGAACAACAATTAAAGCATGACTCTGTTCCTTGGTTGGTAATGTGTATTACTTACATACTAGGTGTAGTCCTCATGGTGACTTTGAGATGTAGAACAACAATTAAAGCATGACTCTGTTCCTTGGTTGGTAATGTGTATTACTTATATACTAGGTGTAGTCCTCATGGTGACTTTGAGATGTAGAACAACAATTAAAGCACGACTCTGTTCCTTGGTTGGTAATGTGTATTACTTATATACTAGGTGTAGTCCTCATGGTGACTTTGAGATGTAGAACAACAATTAAAGCATGACTCTGTTCCTTGGTTGGTAATGTGTATTACTTATATACTAGGTGTAGTCCTCATGGTGACTTTGAGATGTAGAACAACAATTAAAGCATGACTCTGTTCCTTGGTTGGTAATGTGTATTACTTATATACTAGGTGTAGTTCTCATGGTGACTGAGATGTAGAACAGCAATGAAAGCATGGCACTGGTCCTTGGTTGGTAATGTGTATTACTTATATACTATGTGTAGTCCTCATGGTGACTTTGAGATGTAGAACAACAATCAAAGCATGGCACTGTTCCTTGGTTGGTAATGTGCATTACTTATATACTAGGTGTAGTCCTCATGGTGACTTTGAGATGTAGAACAACAATCAAAGCATGGCACTGTTCCTTGGTTGGTAATGTGTATTACTTATATACTAGGTGTAGTCCTCGTGGTGACTTTGAGATGTAGAACAGCAATCAAAGCATGGCACTGGTCCTTGGTTGGTAATGTGTATTACTTATATACTAGGTGCAGTCCTCATGGTGACTTTGAGATGTAGAAGAGCAATTAAAGCATGACTCTGTTCCTTGGTTGGTAATGTGTATTACTTATATACTAGGTGTAGTCCTCATGGTGACTTTGAGATGTAGAACAGCAATTAAAGCATGACTCTGTTCCTTGGTTGGTAATGTGTATTACTTATATACTAGGTGTAGTCCTCATGGTGATTTTGAGATGTAGAACAGCAATTAAAGCATGACTCTGTTCCTTGGTTGGTAATGTGTATTACTTATATACTAGGTGTAGTCCTCATGGTGACTTTGAGATGTAGAACAGCAATTAAAGCATGACTCTGTTCCTTGGTTGGTAATGTGTATTACTTATATACTAGGTGTAGTCCTCATGGTGACTGAAATGGAGAACAGCAATCAAAGCATGGCACTGTTCCTTGGTTGGTAATGTGTATTACTTATATACTAGGTGTAGTCCTCATGGTGACTGAGATGTAGAACAACAATCAAAGCATGGCACTGTTCCTTGGTTGGTAATGTGTATTACTTATATACTAGGTGTAGTCCTCATGGTGACTTTGAGATGTAGAACAGGAATCAAAGCATGGCACTGTTCCTTGGTTGGTAATGTGTATTACTTATATACTAGGTGTAGTCCTCGTGGTGACTTTGAGATGTAGAACAGCAATTAAAGCACGACTCTGTTCCTTGGTTGGTAATGTGTATTACTTATATACTAGGTGTAGTCCTCATGGTGACTTTGAGATGTAGAACAGCAATTAAAGCACAACTCTGTTCCTTGGTTGGTAATGTGTATTACTTATATACTAGGTGTAGTCCTCATGGTGACTTTGAGATGTAGAACAACAATTAAAGCACGACTCTGTTCCTTGGTTGGTAATGTGTATTACTTATATACTAGGTGTAGTCCTCATGGTGACTTTGAGATGTAGAACAACAATTAAAGCATGACTCTGTTCCTTGGTTGGTAATGTGTATTACTTATATACTAGGTGTAGTCCTCATGGTGACTTTGAGATGTAGAACAACAATTAAAGCATGACTCTGTTCCTTGGTTGGTAATGTGTATTACTTATATACTAGGTGTAGTTCTCATGGTGACTGAGATGTAGAACAGCAATGAAAGCATGGCACTGGTCCTTGGTTGGTAATGTGTATTACTTATATACTATGTGTAGTCCTCATGGTGACTTTGAGATGTAGAACAACAATCAAAGCATGGCACTGTTCCTTGGTTGGTAATGTGCATTACTTATATACTAGGTGTAGTCCTCATGGTGACTTTGAGATGTAGAACAACAATCAAAGCATGGCACTGTTCCTTGGTTGGTAATGTGTATTACTTATATACTAGGTGTAGTCCTCGTGGTGACTTTGAGATGTAGAACAGCAATCAAAGCATGGCACTGGTCCTTGGTTGGTAATGTGTATTACTTATATACTAGGTGTAGTTCTCATGGTGACTTTGAGATGTAGAACAGCAATCAAAGCATGGCACTGGTTCCTTGGTTGGTAATGTGTATTACTTATATACTAGGTGCAGTCCTCATGGTGACTTTGAGATGTAGAAGAGCAATTAAAGCATGACTCTGTTCCTTGGTTGGTAATGTGTATTACTTATATACTAGGTGTAGTCCTCATGGTGACTTTGAGATGTAGAACAGCAATTAAAGCATGACTCTGTTCCTTGGTTGGTAATGTGTATTACTTATATACTAGGTGTAGTCCTCATGGTGATTTTGAGATGTAGAACAGCAATTAAAGCATGACTCTGTTCCTTGGTTGGTAATGTGTATTACTTATATACTAGGTGTAGTCCTCATGGTGACTTTGAGATGTAGAACAGCAATTAAAGCATGACTCTGTTCCTTGGTTGGTAATGTGTATTACTTATATACTAGGTGTAGTCCTCATGGTGACTGAAATGGAGAACAGCAATCAAAGCATGGCACTGTTCCTTGGTTGGTAATGTGTATTACTTATATACTAGGTGTAGTCCTCATGGTGACTGAGATGTAGAACAACAATCAAAGCATGGCACTGTTCCTTGGTTGGTAATGTGTATTACTTATATACTAGGTGTAGTCCTCATGGTGACTTTGAGATGTAGAACAGGAATCAAAGCATGGCACTGTTCCTTGGTTGGTAATGTGTATTACTTATATACTAGGTGTAGTCCTCGTGGTGACTTTGAGATGTAGAACAGCAATTAAAGCACGACTCTGTTCCTTGGTTGGTAATGTGTATTACTTATATACTAGGTGTAGTCCTCATGGTGACTTTGAGATGTAGAACAGCAATTAAAGCACAACTCTGTTCCTTGGTTGGTAATGTGTATTACTTATATACTAGGTGTAGTCCTCATGGTGACTTTGAGATGTAGAACAACAATTAAAGCACGACTCTGTTCCTTGGTTGGTAATGTGTATTACTTATATACTAGGTGTAGTCCTCATGGTGACTTTGAGATGTAGAACAACAATTAAAGCATGACTCTGTTCCTTGGTTGGTAATGTGTATTACTTATATACTAGGTGTAGTCCTCATGGTGACTTTGAGATGTAGAACAACAATTAAAGCATGACTCTGTTCCTTGGTTGGTAATGTGTATTACTTATATACTAGGTGTAGTCCTCATGGTGACTTTGAGATGTAGAACAACAATCAAAGCATGGCACTGTTCCTTGGTTGGTAATGTGTATTACTTATATACTAGGTGTAGTCCTCATGGTGATTTTGAGATGTAGAACAACAATTAAAGCACGACTCTGTTCCTTGGTTGGTAATGTGTATTACTTATATACTAGGTGTAGTCCTCATGGTGACTTTGAGATGTAGAACAGCAATTAAAGCATGACTCTGTTCCTTGGTTGGTAATGTGTATTACTTATATACTAGGTGTAGTCCTCATGGTGACTTTGAGATGTAGAACAACAATCAAAGCATGGCACTGTTCCTTGGTTGGTAATGTGTATTACTTATATACCTGGTGTAGTCCTCGTGGTGACTTTGAGATGTAGAACAGCAATTAAAGCACGACTCTGTTGCTTGGTTGGTAATGTGTATTACTTATATACTAGGTGTAGTCCTTGTGGTGACTTTGAGATGTAGAACAGCAATCAAAGCATGGCACTGGTCCTTGGTTGGTAATGTGTATTACTTATATACTAGGTGTAGTTCTCATGGTGACTTTGAGATGTAGACCAGCAATCAAAGCATGGCACTGGTCCTTGGTTGGTAATGTGTATTACTTATATACTAGGTGTAGTCCTCATGGTGACTTTGAGATGTAGAACAGCAATTAAAGCATGACTCTGTTCCTTGGTTGGTAATGTGTATTACTTATATACTAGGTGTAGTCCTCATGGTGATTTTGAGATGTAGAACAGCAATTAAAGCATGACTCTGTTTCTTGGTTGGTAATGTGTATTACTTATATACTAGGTGTAGTCCTCATGGTGACTTTGAGATGTAGAACAGCAATTAAAGCAAGACTCTGTTCCTTGGTTGGTAATGTGTATTACTTATATAATAGGTGTAGTCCTCATGGTGACTTTGAGATGTAGAACAGCAATTAAAGCATGACTCTGTTCCTTGGTTGGTAATGTGTATTACTTATATACTAGGTGTAGTCCTCATGGTGACTTTGAGATGTAGAACAGCAATCAAAGAATGGCACTGTTCCTTGGTTGGTAATGTGTATTACTTATATACTAGGTGTAGTCCTCGTGGTGACTTTGAGATGTAGAACAGCAATTAAAGCACGACTCTGTTCCTTGGTTGGTAATGTGTATTACTTATATACTAGGTGTAGTCCTCGTGGTGACTTTGAGATGTAGAACAGCAATTAAAGCACGACTCTGTTCCTTGGTTGGTAATGTGTATTACTTATATACTAGGTGTAGTCCTCATGGTGACTTTGAGATGTAGAACAGCAATTAAAGCACAACTCTGTTCCTTGGTTGGTAATGTGTATTACTTATATACTAGGTGTAGTCCTCATGGTGACTTTGAGATGTAGAACAACAATTAAAGCACGACTCTGTTCCTTGGTTGGTAATGTGTATTACTTATATACTAGGTGTAGTCCTCATGGTGACTTTGAGATGTAGAACAACAATTAAAGCATGACTCTGTTCCTTGGTTGGTAATGTGTATTACTTATATACTAGGTGTAGTCCTCATGGTGACTTTGAGATGTAGAACAACAATTAAAGCATGACTCTGTTCCTTGGTTGGTAATGTGTATTACTTATATACTAGGTGTAGTCCTCATGGTGACTTTGAGATGTAGAACAACAATCAAAGCATGGCACTGTTCCTTGGTTGGTAATGTGTATTACTTATATACTAGGTGTAGTCCTCATGGTGATTTTGAGATGTAGAACAACAATTAAAGCACGACTCTGTTCCTTGGTTGGTAATGTGTATTACTTATATACTAGGTGTAGTCCTCATGGTGACTTTGAGATGTAGAACAGCAATTAAAGCATGACTCTGTTCCTTGGTTGGTAATGTGTATTACTTATATACTAGGTGTAGTCCTCATGGTGACTTTGAGATGTAGAACAACAATCAAAGCATGGCACTGTTCCTTGGTTGGTAATGTGTATTACTTATATACCTGGTGTAGTCCTCGTGGTGACTTTGAGATGTAGAACAGCAATTAAAGCACGACTCTGTTGCTTGGTTGGTAATGTGTATTACTTATATACTAGGTGTAGTCCTTGTGGTGACTTTGAGATGTAGAACAGCAATCAAAGCATGGCACTGGTCCTTGGTTGGTAATGTGTATTACTTATATACTAGGTGTAGTTCTCATGGTGACTTTGAGATGTAGAACAGCAATCAAAGCATGGCACTGGTCCTTGGTTGGTAATGTGTATTACTTATATACTAGGTGTAGTCCTCATGGTGACTTTGAGATGTAGAACAGCAATTAAAGCATGACTCTGTTCCTTGGTTGGTAATGTGTATTACTTATATACTAGGTGTAGTCCTCATGGTGATTTTGAGATGTAGAACAGCAATTAAAGCATGACTCTGTTTCTTGGTTGGTAATGTGTATTACTTATATACTAGGTGTAGTCCTCATGGTGACTTTGAGATGTAGAACAGCAATTAAAGCAAGACTCTGTTCCTTGGTTGGTAATGTGTATTACTTATATAATAGGTGTAGTCCTCATGGTGACTTTGAGATGTAGAACAGCAATTAAAGCATGACTCTGTTCCTTGGTTGGTAATGTGTATTACTTATATACTAGGTGTAGTCCTCATGGTGACTTTGAGATGTAGAACAGCAATCAAAGAATGGCACTGTTCCTTGGTTGGTAATGTGTATTACTTATATACTAGGTGTAGTCCTCGTGGTGACTTTGAGATGTAGAACAGCAATTAAAGCACGACTCTGTTCCTTGGTTGGTAATGTGTATTACTTATATACTAGGTGTAGTCCTCATGGTGACTTTGAGATGTAGAACAGCATTAAAGCATGACTCTGTTCCTTGGTTGGTAATGTGTATTACTTATATACTAGGTGTAGTCCTCATGGTGACTTTGAGATGTAGAACAACAATTAAAGCATGACTCTGTTCCTTGGTTGGTAATGTGTATTACTTATATACTAGGTATAGTCCTCATGGTGACTTTGAGATGTAGAACAGCAATTAAAGCACGACTCTGTTCCTTGGTTGGTAATGTGTATTACTTATATACTAATTGTAGTCCTCGTGGTGACTTTGAGATGTAGAACAACAATTAAAGCATGACTCTGTTCCTTGGTTGGTAATGTGTATTACTTATATACTAGGTGTAGTCCTCATGGTGACTTTGAGATGTAGAACAACAATTAAAGCATGACTCTGTTCCTTGGTTGGTAATGTGTATTACTTATATACTAGGTGTAGTCCTCGTGGTGACTTTGAGATGTAGAACAACAATTAAAGCATGACTCTGTTCCTTGGTTGGTAATGTGTAATACTTACATACTAGGTGTAGTCCTCATGGTGACTTTGAGATGTAGAACAACAATTAAAGCATGACTCTGTTCCTTGGTTGGTAATGTGTATTACTTATATACTAGGTGTAGTCCTCATGGTGACTTTGAGATGTAGAACAGCAATTAAAGCACGACTCTGTTCCTTGGTTGGTAATGTGTATTACTTATATACTAAGTGTAGTCCTCGTGGTGACTTTGAGATGTAGAACAACAATTAAAGCATGACTCTGTTCCTTGGTTGGTAATGTGTATTACTTATATACTAGGTGTAGTCCTCATGGTGACTTTGAGATGTAGAACAACAATCAAAGCATGGCACTGTTCCTTGGTTGGTAATGTGTATTACTTATATACTAGGTGTAGTCCTCATGGTGATTTTGAGATGTAGAACAACAATTAAAGCACGACTCTGTTCCTTGGTTGGTAATGTGTATTACTTATATACTAGGTGTAGTCCTCATGGTGACTTTGAGATGTAGAACAACAATTAAAGCATGACTCTGTTCCTTGGTTGGTAATGTGTATTACTTATATACTAGGTGTAGTCCTCATGGTGACTTTGAGATGTAGAACAACAATTAAAGCATGACTCTGTTCCTTGGTTGGTAATGTGTATTACTTATATACTAGGTGTAGTCCTCATGGTGACTTTGAGATGTAGAACAACAATCAAAGCATGGCACTGTTCCTTGGTTGGTAATGTGTATTACTTATATACTAGATGTAGTCCTCATGGTGATTTTGAGATGTAGAACAACAATTAAAGCACGACTCTGTTCCTTGGTTGGTAATGTGTATTACTTATATACTAGGTGTAGTCCTCATGGTGACTTTGAGATGTAGAACAGCAATTAAAGCATGACTCTGTTCCTTGGTTGGTAATGTGTATTACTTATATACTAGGTGTAGTCCTCATGGTGACTGAGATGTAGAACAACAATCAAAGCATGGCACTGTTCCTTGGTTGGTAATGTGTATTACTTATATACCTGGTGTAGTCCTCGTGGTGACTTTGAGATGTAGAACAGCAATTAAAGCACGACTCTGTTGCTTGGTTGGTAATGTGTATTACTTATATACTAGGTGTAGTCCTTGTGGTGACTTTGAGATGTAGAACAGCAATCAAAGCATGGCACTGGTCCTTGGTTGGTAATGTGTATTACTTATATACTAGGTGTAGTTCTCATGGTGACTTTGAGATGTAGAACAGCAATCAAAGCATGGCACTGGTCCTTGGTTGGTAATGTGTATTACTTATATACTAGGTGTAGTCCTCATGGTGACATTGAGATGTAGAACAGCAATTAAAGCATGACTCTGTTCCTTGGTTGGTAATGTGTATTACTTATATACTAGGTGTAGTCCTCATGGTGATTTTGAGATGTAGAACAGCAATTAAAGCATGACTCTGTTTCTTGGTTGGTAATGTGTATTACTTATATACTAGGTGTAGTCCTCATGGTGACTTTGAGATGTAGAACAGCAATTAAAGCAAGACTCTGTTCCTTGGTTGGTAATGTGTATTACTTATATAATAGGTGTAGTCCTCATGGTGACTTTGAGATGTAGAACAGCAATTAAAGCATGACTCTGTTCCTTGGTTGGTAATGTGTATTACTTATATACTAGGTGTAGTCCTCATGGTGACTTTGAGATGTAGAACAGCAATCAAAGAATGGCACTGTTCCTTGGTTGGTAATGTGTATTACTTATATACTAGGTGTAGTCCTCGTGGTGACTTTGAGATGTAGAACAGCAATTAAAGCACGACTCTGTTCCTTGGTTGGTAATGTGTATTACTTATATACTAGGTGTAGTCCTCATGGTGACTTTGAGATGTAGAACAGCATTAAAGCATGACTCTGTTCCTTGGTTGGTAATGTGTATTACTTATATACTAGGTGTAGTCCTCATGGTGACTTTGAGATGTAGAACAACAATTAAAGCATGACTCTGTTCCTTGGTTGGTAATGTGTATTACTTATATACTAGGTGTAGTCCTCGTGGTGACTTTGAGATGTAGAACAACAATTAAAGCACGACTCTGTTCCTTGGTTGGTAATGTGTATTACTTATATACTAATTGTAGTCCTCGTGGTGACTTTGAGATGTAGAACAACAATTAAAGCATGACTCTGTTCCTTGGTTGGTAATGTGTATTACTTATATACTAGGTGTAGTCCTCATGGTGACTTTGAGATGTAGAACAACAATTAAAGCATGACTCTGTTCCTTGGTTGGTAATGTGTATTACTTATATACTAGGTGTAGTCCTCGTGGTGACTTTGAGATGTAGAACAACAATTAAAGCATGACTCTGTTCCTTGGTTGGTAATGTGTATTACTTACATACTAGGTGTAGTCCTCATGGTGACTTTGAGATGTAGAACAACAATTAAAGCATGACTCTGTTCCTTGGTTGGTAATGTGTATTACTTATATACTAGGTGTAGTCCTCATGGTGACTTTGAGATGTAGAACAGCAATTAAAGCACGACTCTGTTCCTTGGTTGGTAATGTGTATTACTTATATACTAAGTGTAGTCCTCGTGGTGACTTTGAGATGTAGAACAACAATTAAAGCATGACTCTGTTCCTTGGTTGGTAATGTGTATTACTTATATACTAGGTGTAGTCCTCATGGTGACTTTGAGATGTAGAACAACAATTAAAGCATGACTCTGTTCCTTGGTTGGTAATGTGTATTACTTATATACTAGGTGTAGTCCTCATGGTGACTTTGAGATGTAGAACAACAATCAAAGCATGGCACTGTTCCTTGGTTGGTAATGTGTATTACTTATATACTAGGTGTAGTCCTCATGGTGATTTTGAGATGTAGAACAACAATTAAAGCACGACTCTGTTCCTTGGTTGGTAATGTGTATTACTTATATACTAGGTGTAGTCCTCATAGTGACTTTGAGATGTAGAACAGCAATTAAAGCACGACTCTGTTCCTTGGTTGGTAATGTGTATTACTTATATACTAGGTGTAGTCCTCATGGTGACTTTGAGATGTAGAACAGCAATTAAAGCACGACTCTGTTCCTTGGTTGGTAATGTGTATTACTTATATACTAGGTGTAGTCCTCATGGTGACTTTGAGATGTAGAACAACAATCAAAGCATGGCACTGTTCCTTGGTTGGTAATGTGTATTACTTATATACTAGGTGTAGTTCTCATGGTGACTTTGAGATGTAGAACAGCAATCAAAGCATGGCACTGTTCCTTGGTTGGTAATGTGTATTACTTATATACTAGGTGTAGTCCTCATGGTGACTTTGAGATGTAGAACAGCAATTAAAGCATGACTCTGTTCCTTGGTTGGTAATGTGTATTACTTATATACTAGGTGTAGTCCTCATGGTGACTGAAATGGAGAACAGCAATCAAAGCATGGCACTGTTCCTTGGTTGGTAATGTGTATTACTTATATACTAGGTGTAGTCCTCATGGTGACTTTGAGATGTAGAACAGGAATCAAAGCATGGCACTGTTCCTTGGTTGGTAATGTGTATTACTTATATACTAGGTGTAGCCCTCGTGGTGACTTTGAGATGTAGAACAACAATTAAAGCACGACTCTGTTCCTTGGTTGGTAATGTGTATTACTTATATACTAGGTGTAGTCCTCATGATGACTTTGAGATGTAGAACAACAATTAAAGCATGACTCTGTTCCTTGGTTGGTAATGTGTATTACTTATATACTAGGTGTAGTCCTCATGGTGACTTTGAGATGTAGAACAATAATCAAAGCATGGCACTGTTCCTTGGTTGGTAATGTGTATTACTTATATACTAGGTGTAGTCCTCATGGTGATTTTGAGATGTAGAACAACAATTAAAGCACGACTCTGTTCCTTGGTTGGTAATGTGTATTACTTATATACTAGGTGTAGTCCTCATGGTGACTTTGAGATGTAGAACAGCAATTAAAACATGACTCTGTTCCTTGGTTGGTAATGTGTATTACTTATATACTAGGTGTAGTCCTCATGGTGACTGAGATGTAGAACAACAATCAAAGCATGGCACTGTTCCTTGGTTGGTAATGTGTATTACTTATATACTAGGTGTAGTCCTCGTGGTGACTTTGAGATGTAGAACAGCAATTAAAGCACGACTCTGTTGCTTGGTTGGTAATGTGTATTACTTATATACTAGGTGTAGTCCTTGTGGTGACTTTGAGATGTAGAACAGCAATCAAAGCATGGCACTGGTCCTTGGTTGGTAATGTGTATTACTTATATACTAGGTGTAGTTCTCATGGTGACTTTGAGATGTAGAACAGCAATCAAAGCATGGCACTGGTCCTTGGTTGGTAATGTGTATTACTTATATACTACGTGTAGTCCTCATGGTGACTTTGAGATGTAGAACAGCAATTAAAGCATGACTCTGTTCCTTGGTTGGTAATGTGTATTACTTATATACTAGGTGTAGTCCTCATGGTGATTTTGAGATGTAGAACAGCAATTAAAGCATGACTCTGTTTCTTGGTTGGTAATGTGTATTACTTATATACTAGGTGTAGTCCTCATGGTGACTTTGAGATGTAGAACAGCAATTAAAGCATGACTCTGTTCCTTGGTTGGTAATGTGTATTACTTATATACTAGGTGTAGTCCTCATGGTGACTTTGAGATGTAGAACAGCAATTAAAACATGACTCTGTTCCTTGGTTGGTAATGTGTATTACTTATATACTAGGTGTAGTCCTCATGGTGACTGAGATGTAGAACAACAATCAAAGCATGGCACTGTTCCTTGGTTGGTAATGTGTATTACTTATATACTAGGTGTAGTCCTCGTGGTGACTTTGAGATGTAGAACAGCAATTAAAGCACGACTCTGTTGCTTGGTTGGTAATGTGTATTACTTATATACTAGGTGTAGTCCTTGTGGTGACTTTGAGATGTAGAACAGCAATCAAAGCATGGCACTGGTCCTTGGTTGGTAATGTGTATTACTTATATACTAGGTGTAGTTCTCATGGTGACTTTGAGATGTAGAACAGCAATCAAAGCATGGCACTGGTCCTTGGTTGGTAATGTGTATTACTTATATACTACGTGTAGTCCTCATGGTGACTTTGAGATGTAGAACAGCAATTAAAGCATGACTCTGTTCCTTGGTTGGTAATGTGTATTACTTATATACTAGGTGTAGTCCTCATGGTGATTTTGAGATGTAGAACAGCAATTAAAGCATGACTCTGTTTCTTGGTTGGTAATGTGTATTACTTATATACTAGGTGTAGTCCTCATGGTGACTTTGAGATGTAGAACAGCAATTAAAGCATGACTCTGTTCCTTGGTTGGTAATGTGTATTACTTATATAATAGGTGTAGTCCTCATGGTGACTTTGAGATGTAGAACAGCAATTAAAGCATGACTCTGTTCCTTGGTTGGTAATGTGTATTACTTATATACTAGGTGTAGTCCTCATGGTGACTTTGAGATGTAGAACAGCAATCAAAGAATGGCACTGTTCCTTGGTTGGTAATGTGTATTACTTATATACTAGGTGTAGTCCTCGTGGTGACTTTGAGATGTAGAACAGCAATTAAAGCACGACTCTGTTCCTTGGTTGGTAATGTGTATTACTTATATACTAGGTGTAGTCCTCATGGTGACTTTGAGATGTAGAACAGCATTAAAGCATGACTCTGTTCCTTTGTTGGTAATGTGTATTACTTATATACTAGGTGTAGTCCTCATGGTGACTTTGAGATGTAGAACAACAATTAAAGCATGACTCTGTTCCTTGGTTGGTAATGTGTATTACTTATATACTAGGTGTAGTCCTCGTGGTGACTTTGAGATGTAGAACAACAATTAAAGCACGACTCTGTTCCTTGGTTGGTAATGTGTATTACTTATATACTAATTGTAGTCCTCGTGGTGACTTTGAGATGTAGAACAACAATTAAAGCATGACTCTGTTCCTTGGTTGGTAATGTGTATTACTTATATACTAGGTGTAGTCCTCATGGTGACTTTGAGATGTAGAACAACAATTAAAGCATGACTCTGTTCCTTGGTTGGTAATGTGTATTACTTATATACTAGGTGTAGTCCTCGTGGTGACTTTGAGATGTAGAACAACAATTAAAGCATGACTCTGTTCCTTGGTTGGTAATGTGTATTACTTACATACTAGGTGTAGTCCTCATGGTGACTTTGAGATGTAGAACAACAATTAAAGCATGACTCTGTTCCTTGGTTGGTAATGTGTATTACTTATATACTAGGTGTAGTCCTCATGGTGACTTTGAGATGTAGAACAGCAATTAAAGCACGACTCTGTTCATTGGTTGGTAATGTGTATTACTTATATACTAAGTGTAGTCCTCGTGGTGACTTTGAGATGTAGAACAACAATTAAAGCATGACTCTGTTCCTTGGTTGGTAATGTGTATTACTTATATACTAGGTGTAGTCCTCATGGTGACTTTGAGATGTAGAACAACAATTAAAGCATGACTCTGTTCCTTGGTTGGTAATGTGTATTACTTATATACTAGGTGTAGTCCTCATGGTGACTTTGAGATGTAGAACAACAATCAAAGCATGGCACTGTTCCTTGGTTGGTAATGTGTATTACTTATATACTAGGTGTAGTCCTCATGGTGATTTTGAGATGTAGAACAACAATTAAAGCACGACTCTGTTCCTTGGTTGGTAATGTGTATTACTTATATACTAGGTGTAGTCCTCATGGTGACTTTGAGATGTAGAACAGCAATTAAAGCACGACTCTGTTCCTTGGTTGGTAATGTGTATTACTTATATACTAGGTGTAGTCCTCATGGTGACTTTGAGATGTAGAACAGCAATTAAAGCACGACTCTGTTCCTTGGTTGGTAATGTGTATTACTTATATACTAGGTGTAGTCCTCATGGTGACTTTGAGATGTAGAACAACAATCAAAGCATGGCACTGTTCCTTGGTTGGTAATGTGTATTACTTATATACTAGGTGTAGTTCTCATGGTGACTTTGAGATGTAGAACAGCAATCAAAGCATGGCACTGTTCCTTGGTTGGTAATGTGTATTACTTATATACTAGGTGTAGTCCTCATGGTGACTTTGAGATGTAGAACAGCAATTAAAGCATGACTCTGTTCCTTGGTTGGTAATGTGTATTACTTATATACTAGGTGTAGTCCTCATGGTGACTGAAATGGAGAACAGCAATCAAAGCATGGCACTGTTCCTTGGTTGGTAATGTGTATTACTTATATACTAGGTGTAGTCCTCATGGTGACTTTGAGATGTAGAACAGGAATCAAAGCATGGCACTGTTCCTTGGTTGGTAATGTGTATTACTTATATACTAGGTGTAGTCCTCGTGGTGACTTTGAGATGTAGAACAACAATTAAAGCACGACTCTGTTCCTTGGTTGGTAATGTGTATTACTTATATACTAGGTGTAGTCCTCATGATGACTTTGAGATGTAGAACAACAATTAAAGCATGACTCTGTTCCTTGGTTGGTAATGTGTATTACTTATATACTAGGTGTAGTCCTCATGGTGACTTTGAGATGTAGAACAATAATCAAAGCATGGCACTGTTCCTTGGTTGATAATGTGTATTACTTATATACTAGGTGTAGTCCTCATGGTGATTTTGAGATGTAGAACAACAATTAAAGCACGACTCTGTTCCTTGGTTGGTAATGTGTATTACTTATGTACTAGGTGTAGTCCTCATGGTGACTTTGAGATGTAGAACAGCAATTAAAACATGACTCTGTTCCTTGGTTGGTAATGTGTATTACTTATATACTAGGTGTAGTCCTCATGGTGACTGAGATGTAGAACAACAATCAAAGCATGGCACTGTTCCTTGGTTGGTAATGTGTATTACTTATATACTAGGTGTAGTCCTCGTGGTGACTTTGAGATGTAGAACAGCAATTAAAGCACGACTCTGTTGCTTGGTTGGTAATGTGTATTACTTATATACTAGGTGTAGTCCTTGTGGTGACTTTGAGATGTAGAACAGCAATCAAAGCATGGCACTGGTCCTTGGTTGGTAATGTGTATTACTTATATACTAGGTGTAGTTCTCATGGTGACTTTGAGATGTAGAACAGCAATCAAAGCATGGCACTGGTCCTTGGTTGGTAATGTGTATTACTTATATACTACGTGTAGTCCTCATGGTGACTTTGAGATGTAGAACAGCAATTAAAGCATGACTCTGTTCCTTGGTTGGTAATGTGTATTACTTATATACTAGGTGTAGTCCTCATGGTGACTTTGAGATGTAGAACAACAATTAAAGCATGACTCTGTTCCTTGGTTGGTAATGTGTATTACTTATATACTAGGTGTAGTCCTCATGGTGACTTTGAGATGTAGAACAACAATTAAAGCACGACTCTGTTCCTTGGTTGGTAATGTGTATTACTTATATACTAAGTGTAGTCCTCGTGGTGACTTTGAGATGTAGAACAACAATTAAAGCATGACTCTGTTCCTTGGTTGGTAATGTGTATTACTTATATACTAGGTGTAGTCCTCATGGTGACTTTGAGATGTAGAACAGCAATTAAAGCATGACTCTGTTCCTTGGTTGGTAATGTGTATTACTTATATACTAGGTGTAGTCCTCATGGTGACTTTGAGATGTAGAACAACAATTAAAGCATGACTCTGTTCCTTGGTTGGTAATGTGTATTACTTATATACTAGGTGTAGTCCTCATGGTGACTTTGAGATGTAGAACAACAATTAAAGCACGACTCTGTTCCTTGGTTGGTAATGTGTATTACTTATATACTAAGTGTAGTCCTCGTGGTGACTTTGAGATGTAGAACAACAATTAAAGCATGACTCTGTTCCTTGGTTGGTAATGTGTATTACTTATATACTAGGTGTAGTCCTCATGGTGACTTTGAGATGTAGAACAACAATTAAAGCATGACTCTGTTCCTTGGTTGGTAATGTGTATTACTTATATACTAGGTGTAGTCCTCGTGGTGACTTTGAGATGTAGAACAATTAAAGCATGACTCTGTTCGTTGGTTGGTAATGTGTATTACTTACATACTAGGTGTAGTCCTCATGGTGACTTTGAGATGTAGAACAACAATTAAAGCATGACTCTGTTCCTTGGTTGGTAATGTGTATTACTTATATACTAGGTGTAGTCCTCATGGTGACTTTGAGATGTAGAACAGCAATTAAAGCATGACTCTGTTGCTTGGTTGGTAATGTGTATTACTTATATACTAAGTGTAGTCCTCGTGGTGACTTTGAGATGTAGAACAACAATTAAAGCATGACTCTGTTCCTTGGTTGGTAATGTGTATTACTTATATACTAGGTGTAGTCCTCATGGTGACTTTGAGATGTAGAACAACAATTAAAGCATGACTCTGTTCCTTGGTTGGTAATGTGTATTACTTATATACTAGGTGTAGTCCTCATGGTGACTTTGAGATGTAGAACAACAATCAAAGCATGGCACTGTTCCTTGGTTGGTAATGTGTATTACTTATATACTAGGTGTAGTCCTCATGGTGATTTTGAGATGTAGAACAACAATTAAAGCACGACTCTGTTCCTTGGTTGGTAATGTGTATTACTTATATACTAGGTGTAGTCCTCATGGTGACTTTGAGATGTAGAACAGCAATTAAAGCACGACTCTGTTCCTTGGTTGGTAATGTGTATTACTTATATACTAGGTGTAGTCCTCATGGTGACTTTGAGATGTAGAACAGCAATTAAAGCACGACTCTGTTCCTTGGTTGGTAATGTGTATTACTTATATACTAGGTGTAGTCCTCATGGTGACTTTGAGATGTAGAACAACAATCAAAGCATGGCACTGTTCCTTGGTTGGTAATGTGTATTACTTATATACTAGGTGTAGTTCTCATGGTGACTTTGAGATGTAGAACAGCAATCAAAGCATGGCACTGTTCCTTGGTTGGTAATGTGTATTACTTATATACTAGGTGTAGTCCTCATGGTGACTTTGAGATGTAGAACAACAATTAAAGCACGACTCTGTTCCTTGGTTGGTAATGTGTATTACTTATATACTAGGTGTAGTCCTCGTGGTGACTTTGAGATGTAGAACAACAATTAAAGCACGACTCTGTTCCTTGGTTGGTAATGTGTATTACTTATATACTAGGTGTAGTCCTCGTGGTGACTTTGAGATGTAGAACAACAATTAAAGCACGACTCGGTTCCTTGGTTGGTAATGTGTATTACTTATATACTAGGTGTAGTCCTCGTGGTGACTTTGAGATGTAGAACAACAATTAAAGCACGACTCTGTTCCTTGGTTGGTAATGTGTATTACTTATATACTAGGTGTAGTCCTCGTGGTGACTTTGAGATGTAGAACAGCAATTAAAGCACGACTCTGTTCCTTGGTTGGTAATGTGTATTACTTATATACTAGGTGTAGTCCTCATGGTGACTTTGAGATGTAGAACAACAATCAAAGCATGGCACTGTTCCTTGGTTGGTAATGTGTATTACTTATATACTAGGTGTAGTCCTCGTGGTGACTTTGAGATGTAGAACAACAATTAAAGCACGACTCTGTTCCTTGGTTGGTAATGTGTATTACTTATATACTAGGTGTAGTCCTCATGGTGACTTTGAGATGTAGAACAGCAATTAAAGCATGACTCTGTTCCTTGGTTGGTAATGTGTATTACTTATATACTAGGTGTAGTCCTCATGGTGACTTTGAGATGTAGAACAACAATTAAAGCATGACTCTGTTCCTTGGTTGGTAATGTGTATTACTTATATACTAGGTGTAGTCCTCATGGTGACTTTGAGATGTAGAACAACAATTAAAGCACGACTCTGTTCCTTGGTTGGTAATGTGTATTACTTATATACTAAGTGTAGTCCTCGTGGTGACTTTGAGATGTAGAACAACAATTAAAGCATGACTCTGTTCCTTGGTTGGTAATGTGTATTACTTATATACTAGGTGTAGTCCTCATGGTGACTTTGAGATGTAGAACAACAATTAAAGCATGACTCTGTTCCTTGGTTGGTAATGTGTATTACTTATATACTAGGTGTAGTCCTCGTGGTGACTTTGAGATGTAGAACAATTAAAGCATGACTCTGTTCGTTGGTTGGTAATGTGTATTACTTACATACTAGGTGTAGTCCTCATGGTGACTTTGAGATGTAGAACAACAATTAAAGCATGACTCTGTTCCTTGGTTGGTAATGTGTATTACTTATATACTAGGTGTAGTCCTCATGGTGACTTTGAGATGTAGAACAGCAATTAAAGCATGACTCTGTTCCTTGGTTGGTAATGTGTATTACTTATATACTAAGTGTAGTCCTCGTGGTGACTTTGAGATGTAGAACAACAATTAAAGCATGACTCTGTTCCTTGGTTGGTAATGTGTATTACTTATATACTAGGTGTAGTCCTCATGGTGACTTTGAGATGTAGAACAACAATTAAAGCATGACTCTGTTCCTTGGTTGGTAATGTGTATTACTTATATACTAGGTGTAGTCCTCATGGTGACTTTGAGATGTAGAACAACAATCAAAGCATGGCACTGTTCCTTGGTTGGTAATGTGTATTACTTATATACTAGGTGTAGTCCTCATGGTGATTTTGAGATGTAGAACAACAATTAAAGCACGACTCTGTTCCTTGGTTGGTAATGTGTATTACTTATATACTAGGTGTAGTCCTCATGGTGACTTTGAGATGTAGAACAGCAATTAAAGCACGACTCTGTTCCTTGGTTGGTAATGTGTATTACTTATATACTAGGTGTAGTCCTCATGGTGACTTTGAGATGTAGAACAGCAATTAAAGCACGACTCTGTTCCTTGGTTGGTAATGTGTATTACTTATATACTAGGTGTAGTCCTCATGGTGACTTTGAGATGTAGAACAACAATCAAAGCATGGCACTGTTCCTTGGTTGGTAATGTGTATTACTTATATACTAGGTGTAGTTCTCATGGTGACTTTGAGATGTAGAACAGCAATCAAAGCATGGCACTGTTCCTTGGTTGGTAATGTGTATTACTTATATACTAGGTGTAGTCCTCATGGTGACTTTGAGATGTAGAACAACAATTAAAGCACGACTCTGTTCCTTGGTTGGTAATGTGTATTACTTATATACTAGGTGTAGTCCTCGTGGTGACTTTGAGATGTAGAACAACAATTAAAGCACGACTCTGTTCCTTGGTTGGTAATGTGTATTACTTATATACTAGGTGTAGTCCTCGTGGTGACTTTGAGATGTAGAACAACAATTAAAGCACGACTCGGTTCCTTGGTTGGTAATGTGTATTACTTATATACTAGGTGTAGTCCTCGTGGTGACTTTGAGATGTAGAACAACAATTAAAGCACGACTCTGTTCCTTGGTTGGTAATGTGTATTACTTATATACTAGGTGTAGTCCTCGTGGTGACTTTGAGATGTAGAACAGCAATTAAAGCACGACTCTGTTCCTTGGTTGGTAATGTGTATTACTTTGATATTTTGATTATGTGGATTTAACTTCTTCATATTTCATTCATCACTATTCATTTTATAAGGAGATGCGGTAGTTGCATTTACAACTACCTATGCAATCAGTGCTTATGACAACTAAAGTGAGAGTTTGAATCCCACTCATGGCGAGGTGTACTCAATACATCTTTATGTAATAAGTTTGTCAGTGACTTGTGGCCAGTCAGTGGTTTTCACTAGATACTCAATTTCCTCCACCAATAAATATAACTGACTGCCAAGATATAAACTGAAATATTGTTGAAAGTGGCATTAAACACCATAACCCTAACCTCTTGAAGGAAAATATACATATTATGTGATATTTAAGTGGTATAGAGAGTGAGTGATTATTGTTTAAATGAGCAATTTTCAGCTCAGAACAAGTTACATTTCATTTTGAGAGATGGTGATGATGTCTATTTTGTACAATACACTGAGTTAATTGGATTTTTATAGTGCTAACTCACTGAAACAACAGTCCACGGGTAGACATGTCGCTCAACACATTCTCCCAATTCTGAGCCAACCAGTCTGTCTTCTTTCTCTTTGGTTTGATCCGGTCATGGCTTGAACCCACGATCTACCATGCTCAAGGAGAGAACGCTAATCATTACACCACTGATGCGGTCTTTAAGTGGTATAAAATTGTATATAATAACTGAAACTGCTTTACAAACAGATGATGGGAAAAATACACTCCAGTCAAGCTGCTTTTCTAATACCATGGTTTTAAAGTATTTCTGTACAATGTATATCTATGTATGTAGAGGGTGGTTGTTTAATGCTGTGTCAGCATTTTTCGGCTATATCACAGGGAGAACAAGTTACCTTCGATGAGATGATGTCTATTTAGTATTAGATTTTTTGTGCTAGCTCACTGAAACAACAGTCTGCAGATAGACATGTTGTTTCACTTGGACACATTATACAGATTTCAACACAACCAGTCTTTGTTCTTTACTTGTTTAGTGTAGAAGCAGCAAATACAAATGTTGTCTTTTGTTTGAAAGGAAAAGAACACAATTTCTCCCATTATTACGGCGTTTTGACCCCGCTGAACCAGTGGTGGAAAAATCTGTAATCCTCTAGAGGATTAAAATGGCTCGTGCCTTTCCCCGCATGTTATCAAATCTGTAATTTTGAAGGATTTTTAAATAAAGTTTGTGTTAAATAATGGGAGAAACAAATTCTCCTTCAGTTGCCCATGTGAGTTACGATATTTCTCCACTCTCGAGAGTTAAATGAAAAATTTTACTCTCTTGAGTGGAGAAATATCGTAACTCACGGGCAACTGAAGGAAAATCTATATTTATCACACTCAAGGTCAGCACAGTTATCAAATAGAACAATGAGGCTATTTAATATACACAATAAAAAAACAATATTCTATTTTAAACATTTTTATTTTCAAATAATCTAATAACTTTTTGGCATGTGATGGTTTTGATGTTTTGCATAAAATACACAAAAAATGATATCAACAATTCTAATATTGCACAAAAACAACTTCATGATAAAATCTAGATACATGTAAAAATGTATATAATTATGATTGTTTTATTTAAAAAAAAAATAAAAATAAAAAATATGATTTGACAATATAACAATGATATTGAGAGAATAAACAAAGAAAATCTCCCATATCAGGTGGGGGTGGGGGGATTCTCAAGAGCCTGTATCGCTCGGCTGGTTTAAAAACACATAAAAAAACTTTGCTATAAAATCATATATACATGTCCATTCTTCATTGTACAGTTAAGGTTCAAACATTCAACGATTTCTGGTTTAAAGAATATTTTTGTAATTGATTCATATGTTAAGCTATGTCCCATGACGGTGGTCATCTTATATATCCGATTTGTTTGAAAAAGGCAAAATATCTAAATGACCATGTGATATTCATTCATATTTGTTTTGTCACTTCAGTGGTAACATAGAAAAGTAAAACTTCCACATTATCCTATGACCCATTTACAAAACTTAACTGTTTCTGAGAAAAAGATGTTTGAAATTTAAGGCAATCAGAATGTATAATTGGCTGAACCTAGCCACCATGTTGAATTTTTGTTCAAACACCAAACACATATATTTTATAAAGGACCATCCACTGCAAATTTCTGCCGACATAAAGTTAAAATTGGTCTGGTGGTTTAAAACTCTATTTCCTATTTTGCATTCCTGATCAGCACGGAAAAACCCCCCAGCAATAATTGAAAAGAGAACCTTCTAAGGATCATTATAATTTAATGTATTGTGTAGTTTTTGAGAAGATTGAAACATAAACTTTGTAAAAGTATTAATCAAAGAACATTTCTGCCAATTTTGGTCCTGATTGCCCAAAAGTTTCAAAGAATATTGGTGTTTGTTTGTTTGATGGTGTTTTACGCTACTTTCAACAATATTTCAGCTATATCGTGGCCGTCAGTTTTATTGGTGGAGGAAACCGGAGGACACGGAGAAAACCACCGACCTGTCGCAAGTCACTGACAAACTTTATCACATAATGTTGTACACCTCGCCCTGATCGAGATTCGAACTCACAGCATCAGTGGTGATAGGCACTGAGTGCATAGATAGTGAATTCAACTACCATACGATCATGGCCACGACGACCTCAAAGAAGATTGATATGTAAAAAGTTTAGGAAAAGACAATGCTTAAACTATGTCATGATGTAAAAGTTGCTACACAACTTCAACATAATTTGATTTGGGATCATGTAAGAAACATGAGTAACACGATGTGTGTCGCTAGTGGAGCAGGAACTGCTTACCCTTTAGGAGCACCTGAGTTTCAGTGGGGTTATACTGTATATATATTATTTATATGAGGAGGTGACAGACACAAATATGATTTGATTTTTGGTGTTTAATGCCACTTTCAGTAATATTTCAGCTATATCATGGCGACCAGTTTTAGTGGTGGAAGAAGCCGGAGTACCCGGAGAGAACCACCAACCATGGGCAAGCAACTGGTAAACTTTATCACTTGCGGCTGCAAGTCGAGTGCACCCTTTTTTGTAATTTACAAAGTTGGGCACGAACCCATGCCGTATTTATGACACAAATATGATAATTACACCTCTGATCTTGACCTTAGTATACAATTGTCATTTATGTAAAATTTGTTGTATATGTTGACCTCATGTAACACATATATTGTGTCTGAGCGTTATCTAATAAAATCTTGAAAGTATAACAATTATGTAATGAATAAGTTTTAAAATAAATTCCTGAAATCATCAGAATCTGAATGTCATGTGAATTAATTGTTTTCTAAAGAAATGTCTTGTGAGATTGAAGAAAATTCTCCCTTCTTTAACATACATCTACATATAATTTTTGGTCTGTTAGTTACCGGTAAACTATTTTGTAGATATATTAAACAGTGTTATCACTTCATTACCACCGGGTACAAAAACAACCTTTAGTACATAACAAAGACAACCTATTTTATTAACCTTTCTATCATAATTATAACAGGTCTATTTTATGAACCCTACAATCATAATTATAACAGGTTACAGGATACAGGTTTTTCAAAGCCATCCATATATATATGGTTAATAATTTCTTGGTTATAATACACACATAAGTTACTAATATATTCTCTCCAGGACAAAAAAGCGTGTATCATATGCTAACTAAATATCGTCCAGATAATATCTGTAAGTATCTGTAATCTCACTTTCAATTAAACAACCAGGACTTGGATGTTCAAACCTTAATTAAATATAAAGTGTCCATTAAAATTTAATGGACACTTAATTACTTGACATGTACATTAAATTAATTAACACTTCCAGTTTTTTAATTGAGACTTAAAATTCATTTGAGGTTTGCATAACCCAGTCTTATTTTCCAAGTTCCAAAAAAAATCAATGGTTTCACAATATGATACACATAACAATTTTTTCATGCACTTCTGTATTTCAGAAAACTTTTGTTTTTGTTAAAAAAATGTACATTCTGCACAATTACAGGATTTTAACCAAATTTGCTATTTTCTACTTCCACTAAATACCGACAGCCCCAACTTAACAACAAAATCAAGTGTATTATTTTAACAGTGCATTAAAAAATTCAACATTTTGCCAAATAATCTATTTTTAATTACAGTGAAACCTGTCTAAATCAAAGACATGTGACTTGTGGGAGCAAAATTTGAGGCCAGGTGTTTGCTTTAAACAGGTTAAATTTATAAAGATTTCAAGTAACTGGACCATATGTGAAGTTTGGTTTACACAGAATTTCAGATTATTATGGGGTTGGTTTAGACAGGTTTTAAATACACATGTTTTACAATAAACTTTTAAATACACATGTTTTACAATAAAATAGGATGATAAATATGAAATAAAAACTAGTAATAAATATGAAATAAAACTTGCTTTTGAAGTCAACTCTGTGGAGAAGTATTTTCTCTCTCTTTCCATGTCCCCTTATCAATAAAATATTGATTCATCCTCATGAAGGTTTTTGGAGTTTTTCTTTTTACTATGACTTGTAAAACAATTATTTTCTTCCTGGAGTTTGAACCAGAAGATTAAGGGTAAAATTCATTTGGAATATGTCTAAATTCTCTGTAAACGACTTGTGTCCATGTATAATTTTGCAGTCTTCATGGACCAGTAATCCAATAAAACATCAGAAATTGATGTATTGTCATAAAAAATGCCCCAAAAAACACTTCATAGCTTTACTATAAATAAATAATAAAGGATCCCCTGAAGGGACATTTTTTTAAAGCAAAAATATTTTTCTAATAAATTATTAGTTTTAACATAATAATTAAAATACCAACATTTCTATTTTTAGTACATACATGTTTAAATTTGAAATGTTATTAATAAAACTACTGGTACTTGTAAACATAAACACATGTACAAAACACACATACACAATGTTTAACAATAACGAACACACATAGCTTTTGATTTATAAATACTTTTATAGACATTTATTTGTAGAAATGCATAGTTGATGATTACCCTTATAAAACATCATAAACCCCTTTATGCTATGTCTTGAAACATTAAAACTAATTAATACTGCTAGACTTTTACCCATAGTATGGCTAATCCAGATTTTCTGATTATCAAAAAATACTTCACGAGTGACAGAACAACACAGAAATTCACAAATGCACTTAGTGCAGGTTAAGTGAGTTATACAGTGCTTTTTGCCACAAGTGAAATATTTTTGATAATAGAATTTCAAGATTTGCTACACTGTTTATTAAATAGTATTTCACATTGTTAAATAAAAGGATCTACTAAACTGTGATATGCTTGTAACAGCTTTTAAAACATACGTTGACATACATGTAATATTAAATTCTTCACTTAATTAAAATAAAACTAAAACAATACTTTTAGTGTGGGGACCTTTAAATATCAACCAATTTTACCCACTGAACACATTTTTAAACACTTTTTCTAATCTATATAGAAAATTAACATGTTTCAATGATATTTACATGTAGTTCACAAGTAAAGCATTATGATATATACCATACGTTATTGTTAATGATCTTCAACAATTTTACTAATTTCTCATATATACAAGAACTCTTTTGACTTTCCTATGAACACATTTCCTCATTTCCAATATAGGATTCCCCCTTTCATAAAGCCACCCCTTGAAAAAGTGGCCTTCAAAGAGGAGTGACAATGTACTAGTATTTTACTATCTCAGTGGATCTGATATCTGGCCTGATAAGAGAAGTGGCCTTTGTTAAGAGGCCCTTATTAAATGAGACCGACTACTGTACAAGTTTCATATTTGACCTCTATTTGTACATAGTAAATACAACCTAACTCACTAAAGACCACCTACCTCTCATAAAATATATCTAAAAAAATAAGTCGGATAACTCTTCCAATTTAAAAAGTCAACTTTAACCTTGTGGTTGGACCAATCATTGACTTCAATTATACAGAGTATCCACATGTCTCCACCTAAATATGTCTTTAATACAGAAAAGAATAACTTACTTTTTTGTAACTAAAATATTATCTGTTTCCATTCAAGCACTGGACAGTACCATTAAAATTAGTTCATAAATCTTTTGCAAAAAAAAAAAAAAAAAAAAATTATTAAAAAAAATAAATAAATACATTTTTGATTTTTAGCTTTAAATTCTATTATTAAAGGGCAAAGCCCTTTTAACTACAGGCTATGCGAATTTTAGTCACGTAACTATTGTATTCATAGCCAAATATCTTTTCACCGGAAGTGTAAAAATATTGAACAAAATAGTATTTAAAATCGCAATAAAATTTATTTCAATGAGAAATCCTGAATTCTCTTATTGTTTATATTCTGAAAAATTCAAATAAACTCAAATGAAAATTCTAAAAGAAAACTTATAATATCCACACAAAGTGTTATGCGTAGTACGTCATTTGTTAGTGTGTACTGATCATGAAATACACACATGTGCCAGGTCGTATGCAACCCTGGGATGAATTTCATGAAAGTCCATGCATTTCTCCTGAAAGGATGATTCTCCTCTCTGAATACTTTGTGCGAGCTGGTGTCAAATAGAAAGAGCAGCTCGCCTTCGTCTTCGGCTAGGGAATCTGTTACATCTACATGCTATCCGTGACTCAAAAACATGAAATGATTCTGACAAGACAAGCATGACAGCAGGGAATTATAAAACAAGTTTTATAATTCCCTGATGACAAGTAAGTTTTTTCTTTTTATGGCAAGCAGCTTTGCTTGAAAAACCTTGATTGCATTTAAAATGATTGCATTTTCGTTTGACCCTAATTCCCCTTTTGATAAGCCCAAAACCCTTAACTATATAGAATACAAATTTTGTTGACATTAGCCTATTAGGTCGATTCTATGTTCTGCAAAAATACATTCAGTGGACCTACTTGATATCTGCTGGACCTGTTCTTACCCTTTATCTTGCACACTCACATTGTGATAAAAAATATGTAAATCTGAGCAAACGACTTTGATATCAGAAAAGAGTCAACTAATTCTGGGTCAAAATATTTCAAGCCCCCCTCTCAAAAACAAATGGTCACCCTATCATGTTTTGACACTTCATGCTATGAGAAACTCGAAAAAGTATAAATGGTAAAAACCTCAGAAAACGATTTTCAGACATTGCAACATACATGCATGGATACATTCAATAACCCCCTAGGCTCCTTCAGAAACTTTTCCTCCCACATCGTTTTTTATCCCCCCTTTAGGCATCAACTTCCTGTTAGGCGGGGGCATATGTGTACTATGGAAACATTTCTTCTAGTTATTCAATTTTAGGATGCATGCCATTCGCCTCTCATGCCTCCCTTTTAAGACAGCCAAATGTTGGATATAGACTTCGCCCTTAAACAGGTTGTGCCTGTCTCATATTATTACAATATTGATATCTATAGTTAAAAAAATAATAATCCTACATTGATTTCTTGGCTTAAAATTTGTATTATTTCTATTTGCCTGTCCACTCATTTTGTTTGTTAAGATTCAACAACTCCCAACTTGCATCTTTAACTACAAAAAAATTGACAAAACACCAATCTAAAATGCTGTGGCTTGTTAATGAAGTAGCACCTGTTAAAAAAACAAAATACTTCAACAAGATATAATAATAAAACAATGACTATATTAACTTTAACAGCATAGCACCTTTACATGTCCAGCAAAATTTTGGCAAGATTTCCTTTTTTTTTCTTTCTTTTTTTTATATCATATCTCATCTTTACTTCTACATTGACTTGAAGTGTTATACATCTAAATATGATGACTAGCAAAAAGAATATGACTAAAATTGAACTTATTTCCAAGAAAGTACAATAAAGTGAAACCTGTCTAAATAGAACCCAGAATAAAACATAATCCTGTATAAATTGATATATTGAATAAAATCCTAATGTAGGAAGTAGTTACTATAATAACCTGTATAAACCGAACACCTGTCTATTCTGAACCAAAAAGTTGGTCCCAAGGAGGTTCGGTCCAGACAGGTTACACTGTATATTGTGAAAATTAGTACAATAAAAAAACTAACGAGTACATTACCCATACACATCATTGAGGGATCACTCTGTTATTTTCTAAACAGAACAAAACGAGGCAACTTTTAAAAGAAAATTTCTCAGAATTTAGCAA
Source organism: Bathymodiolus septemdierum (assembly GCA_963383655.1). Lineage (NCBI taxonomy): Eukaryota > Metazoa > Mollusca > Bivalvia > Mytilida > Modiolidae > Bathymodiolus > Bathymodiolus septemdierum. The sequence goes on along the minus strand of OY726524.1, from coordinate 14,951,855 downwards.
AGTTAGACTCTTTGGTTTACTTGCTTCTAAAGACTTTTAAATAATTTGGCTTTCCTTTCCAATCTTTTAATTATGTGCACACCTGAGGAAGATTATTTCAGGAATGCGTCGTGCACACCTGAGGAAGATTATTTCAGGAATGCGTCGTGCACACCTGAGGAAGATTATTTCAGGAATGCATCGTGCACACTAAATTTGATATCTAAGTTTTTATTATTGTCAATGGATCATGGAAATTAAATAACATAATGACCGTGAAGACTAATGATGTAACGATGTGTCATACTTAATACAGAAATTAAATACAGTACACCCTTGTTATACCCCTCCCTTTGCCCCAAGCTATATTTTTTTTGGTAATAACCGAGGGTTGCAATATATCGAGGAATAAATTTATATATCAAGTTCATGATTTGGGAAAATTTTATCTCAATAAGTGAGTGTGGCAGATTAAAGAGGGGTGGAATAGCATCTTGATTCTTGTGACTTTGTCACAGATGAGACATTTATACTAACAAAAATGAAAAATTTATATAATAGTATTCTATAAATAGCATACCTTAAAAATCACAATTTTTACAAAAAAAGAATCAACATTTTAAAACAGAATTGAAATAGAGAAACTGGATTAATTCTAATATTTGGTTTGTATCAATATTCGTGGATTAACGGAAAATTAAATATTCTTTAACATTCAAATTTGTGGTATTAAAATTTAGCAAATTACTTCCAAAATTAATTTAAATGTATTTCCTGCTAACCCTAAAGACATAATGGTTTGATCAGAACTGTGCAATCATGAAAATTAATTAGCAACAAATAATAAAACACAAAACATTGATACACTTTCCAACTAAAATGCATCTTAATTAAAAATTATTAAACTTTATGCAAGTTTCTGTGTTAACATTTGTACTGATGATATTTGGTAATATCTTAAAAACTTTGTTTGCAGTCACAAGTGATAAAGTTGACCAGTTGCTTGCTCATGGTTGGTGGTTCTCTCCGGGTACTCCGGCTTCTTCCGCCACTAAAACTGGTCGCCATGATATTGCTGAAAGTGGCGTTAAACACCAAAAATCAAATCAAATCTAAAAACTTTGTTATGAAACGAGTGAAAACAACATATCATCTGGGTAAGTCAGTATTAATACTTTAACCTTTGACCTTTAACTCTGAAGTAGTTGTATAAAACCAATGAAATTCAGTATAATAATAACAATAATGCTGATGTCATTCAGTTACGTACAAAAATATTTCTCTCGTCAGATTACATACTTCCCTCTCTTCACGAGTCAGGAACTATGATCAGACTTAGAACATATTTTCACATATTATCGATCATTGACAACATTGTTATACAATTATCATTCAAACCTAATAATAAATTGATTGATATTTTTCTTTAATTACATATGTCATGCCAAGAAAAGAATTATATAAAGGGCTAGGCAGAGCAAAGCATGATAAGACCACAACATGTCGACAACAGAAGGCTGAAGAAGAGCATATTAAAAGTAAGTGTAAACACTGTATTTTGTTTGACACAGTAAATTGCTGGACACAGTAATATGCTGGACCCATTGTACGTTGGACATTTGTCTTTTTCTCTATTTCAAGTGTTAAATTTAGGCCCCTTTTAGACCCCTTTTCAAAATGTGATAGTATTTTTTTTCCAAGGTCCATCAAAAACTCATAAAGATGATCTTTTGCAAAAAAATGCATTAAAATTGGATGAAAAATAAAAAGTTCAAATTTTGGATTCAGCTTTTGTTGACCCCTTTCGGTTGAGTTTATCTACGAAACTGTAAGAGATAGAGGAAATCTGTCAACATCCTACCACAAGCTTTTGGCCTAATCAATTCAAAGGAAAAAAAACTACATCAAAATTGGATGAAAAATAAAAATTATATCATAATATGGGAAATTTTGGAATTCAGGAAGAAAATTGAAAGAAAATACCAGAAAGTTTTAATGACCCTTCAATAATTCATAGAGATGATCAATTTGCCAAAATTCAGGATCAGTCAACTACAACTTAAGTCATCACACGGAAACCATTCTGTCTACAGACAGACGACAACAGCGCCATAACATAATATGACCACAACATTTTTTTGCAGTCTTATCAAAATATTAATGTACAAGGTAAAAACTGATTTTTAAAAACAAACATCTTCTAGTATTCATCTTATTTCTTAACTGAAAATTAATTCTTTTAAATCTGTACTCATTCATATTTGACTAGATACAAAAAAAATCAACAAATTAGAACATCTAAATAAATCTAAAATGAGGCTACAGCACAAGCATAAAAATCTAATAAATATGGTTAGACATAAAAATTTAACAAGCTGATGCAAGTAAAAACATTTAATATCTATATGGCACAAAATCATGTTAATAACAAATTGCTCCATTGATTGCAATGTACCCTTTAAATCTACTTGAGGTTTATCTGAACTAATTACTCATTTATATTAGAATGTTATTTCTATACACAAACAAATAAAAAAAAATGTTGAGTTTTACATTATAATAACAGCAAAAAAAATAAAAATGACAGAAATGAAAATAAAACTTTTCATTAATTGATATATTTTTAAACTCAAAATTCATGACACTATTATCAAAATTTATATTCCTATTCAATTTTCTTTTATTTTTAGTTTCAATGTCTAAAAATGTCAATGTTAAAACTTATAATAACAACAGGAGAAAAAACATGTCTGACTTTTAATCATTATTGTCCAAAAATGGTCTTCTGTCATGATATGGAATGGCAAGGCAGCCAATGAAAATAATCTGCATTTCAATTTTAATTGCCCTTATTAAAGTGAGGCCGCCGTGGTCGTGATCGTATGTTAGTTGGATTTACAACCATCTATACAATAAGTGCCTACCACCACCTGAGTTGTGAGATCAAATCCCACTCATGGTGAGGTGTACTCGATACAACATTGTGATAAAACTTGTCGATTACTTTCGACAGATCTGTGGTTTTCTCCAAGTAGTACTCCTGATTCCTCCATCAATAAAACTAACTGCCACGACATAGCTGAAATATTTTTGAAAGTGGCATTAAACACTACACAACCCCTTCTTATTAAAGCTTTAACACTGACATTTTATAGTTTACAGGCCATCAATTAACAAATAAAAAAAATCTTGATTTAAAACAAATATATCTGAATAAAATAGTATATGCAAATAAAATATCTACAAATTTAATTTAAAAAAAAACAAGTAGAAGAAGATTAATATAATCTCATTTAATCTCTTACAAAATTGTTTTGAACAATATTTCTGAAATTTGATTAAATCATATTTATAACTATGAATAAAACTCATGTTAAAATTTACATACAATAAAAACATACAAGATTCTATATTTGTATACATTGATAATCTTTCCTTTATTCACTCTGGAAAGTCATCCATAACAAAAACATACAAGATTCCACTTGTACACATTTATAATCTTTCCTTTATTCATTCTGGAAAGTTATCCATAACGAAAACATATAAGATTCTATACTTGTATACATTGATAATCTTTCCTTTATTCACTCTGGAAAGTCATCCAAAACAAAAACATATAAGATTCCACTTGTACACATTTATAATCTTTCCTTTATTCACTCTGGAAAGTTATCCATAACAAAAACATATAAGATTCCACTTGTACACATTTATAATCTTTCCTTTATTCACTCTGGAAAGTAATCCATAACAAAAACATATAAGATTCCACTTGTACACATTTATAATCTTTCCTTTATTCATTCTGGAAAGTCATCCATAGCAGGTAACATTCTGAGATGCAGATATTCTATTGAAGATCTGTCTGGAGAATACGACACTGTATATAAGTAATATAAACAGCATGGTAGGTCTTCCTACCATTATATAGACTTGCTTTGTAAATTTCCTGATATCTGTATATTTCATAAATGCAACATTTTAACATACTGAACTCTGTAAGAATCATCCTCTTCCACGAGTCTAGAAAAATATCAGAGACTGCTATAACTTGTGCTTAGCTACCCTTTGTTTCAGATGAATCTGAAAGAAAATGATTTATTATTCAATTAATTAATATTCCAGAAATATATGATGATTGTATATTGACTAGAGATATTTACAATGTTTTCCCTATTACAGTCATTACATTACCAAGTGTTGAGCTTGAAACAGTCAAATTCAGGGCTCACCAAAACCAGGCGAAGTGGGTGAAATTCTCACCCTATATCAGCTGAAGTCACCCTCCCTCAATGCAACACCCAAGCAAAATTATAGTTACCTTGTTTCTTTTTGCAAGTCACTCCTTTCTTGCAAATAATCTTCGTTTTGTGATAACAAAGCAATTGCAAAATACATAATAATAATAGAAAAAGGTTTTATTCATCAATAAAGAAGGTTTCTTTTGTTGAGACAAAAGCAAACTTCTAAATTTGTACTGACCAAACTCCAGGAGAAAACTAAACCCTAAATTAAAAAATACACAATCATTTCCTGTATCAAATTGATTGTTGGATTTTGTTATATTTTAGTTATTTTCATAAAACATGAGTTGTTTGTAGCTTTTTCAAAGCTAAACAATCAACTTGTTAAGTTTTAAACATGGCAGCATTTTCAAGGGAAATAAGGGAAGGAAGTAAACATTTTTATATCAATTCATATATATCTTATAGAATTCAAAGCGAAATGAATAAAATTATATATCTTACAGATTTCAAGGTGAAAAGAATAAAATCTAATATCACAAATATAAGATCAATAGCAATAATACAAAACATGAATTTAAAGTTAAATATGAAGGATATTAACAAGATATTAGCAAAGGCACACTTTAAATGCAAAATTTAAAAAAAATAATGAGAAGAAGTGACATATTTTTGTGGAAACATGTCTTTATGTAGCTGTAGGAAGTCTCCCTCTCATGCCTTTACTTCACCATCATGTTCTCTGAGGGAGAAGTCAAGTCTCCCTATTTTTTGCAAGTGTGGCGAGTCCTGAAATCAACTTTATATCAGTAAATATTTAAATACAAAATATCTATTTCCACTGACCTGGATTATTAGATATATCTGTTAATAAAATTTACCATTCCTAAATAATATAATTATTATTAAAACTAAGGTTGCCCTCCCCCATACATAGATAACCTTGGCCGTCCTGTTTAGGTTCTTTGGTTTTCTTGCTCCCAAAGACTTTTAAATTTTTTTCTTCCCAATCTTTTGACCTTGAGCTTACATGATGAAGGTTATCCCAGAAACGTGTCATGTACACTAAGTAAGAAATCTTCTTATTTTCTAACTTTAGTTTTTGCAAATGACTTATGAGAGAATTGAGATGTTATTATGCACAAGCTATTTTTTTTCACAACATTTAAAAAAAAAGTATTAAACAGAAAACCAGGGACTCGCATGATCAAGCATCATAATAAAGATTTATTGATATATTTCCTGTATTAGCAAATGATAAAACTTGACCCTCCTTCTCCCAGGTACATGAATTCAAGATCCTGGGCTTTCATTTCTAAATAATAACTAGAGGCTCCCAGGAGCCTGTAGAGCTCACCTGGGTATAATAACATCAGTCAATAAAACTTGATAAATTCGGTCAAAAAATAACATTGCAGACCCTCTCTCCAAAAATTTTTTGGCAGGGGTTCCCCCTTTAATGTAAGTTATCAACATTGCTTTAAAAAAACATAAATGTCAATGATTCTCAAAACTTAGCTTTAGCTACTTCACATTTTGTAATAGAATTGCTTCCCTTTGATTATTTGAGTAACCAAAAGCAGTGGATGTAAAAAAAAAAATGCATTTCAAGAGGAATAACTCTTCACACAGTTGTCGGACATTTTCAACTGTGGGAACTTTTTTGTAGATCTTGACATACTGAACATTTTTGCAGTTTAAACTCCCTCTATCTTTAATAGTTTTTGAGATATAAGATGAAAGTATTAACTCCAAAATGGATAATGGGATTTACTTACAAATTGCAGGGTAGGTAGATCTTGATATGCTGAACATGTTTGTAGTTTAAACTTAACCTCTATCTCTTATAGTTATCGAAATATAAGACGAAAAATATTAAAATTTTGAAAATTTGATGAAAAAAGGGCAACAACTCCAAGATGGGTAATCAGATTTTCTTCAAAATTGCAGGGTAGTTAGATCTTGCTGTGCTGGTCATCTTTACTCAATCAGATTTCTGATATTGTTAACGGTTTTTGAGTTCTGATATTATTAACAGTCTTTTACCATATGTTCTATTTTTAGTAACAGCTGCCATGTTGATTGGTGAACGGCATCACCGGACACAATTTTGAGACTAGACACCCTAGTGATGATTCAGACCAAGCTTGGTTCCAATTGGTCTAGTAGTTTCAGAGGAGAAGATCTTTGAAAAAGTTTACGATGTACGACGACGACGAACGCTAAGTGATGGCAATAGCTCACATTGCCCTTTGGGCCAGGTGAGCTAAAAAAAAAAAGGTTTTCAGAGGACAGAGTTGCCCCTGCTTCCAGGTAATATCAAACTTACACTTTACACTTTGAAAAACACAAATAATCACCTCACTAAGTCAGAACATCCCCTAAATCAAATGAAATACCTCACTACATCAGAACCCCCCCCCCCCCCCCTCCCCTAAAATAAATGGAATAGTTCTACAAATTCTCACCTCACTAACTATAACCCAGTTTTCACTTGCTGTATGTACTTGTATTCTAACTTTTGAGATTTTTCCAACATCTGGTTCTAATTTTACATGCACAAAGCCTTCTTTGTCAAATTCTCCCAACTGATAATATCCGTCCTTTGTCTTTTTAGTTCTACTTTTTAAAGGATCATTGTAGTTCAAAGGTATAACTTGTAGTGAAGCATTATAAAATTTGTCCTCTCTATGGTCTGCTTTGCCACTTCTAAATAATATTCTGAAAAGTACAACACATAAAAATATTATAAAAGTACAATACATAAAAATATTATAAAAGTACAACACATAAAAATATTATAAAAGTACAATACATAAAAATATTATAAAAGTACAACACATAAAAATATTATAAAAGTACAACACATAAAAATATTATAAAAGTACAACACATAAAAATATTATAAAAGTACAACACATAAAAATATTATAAAAGTACAATACATAAAAATATTATAAAAGTACAATATATAAAAATATTATAAAAGTACAACACATAAAAATATTATAAAAGTACAACACATAAAAATATTATAAAAGTACAACACATAAAAATATTATAAAAGTACAACACATAAAAATATTATAAAAGTACAATACATAAAAATATTATAAAAGTACAATACATAAAAATATTAGGGGCTGTCATGGTTGTGATCGTATTGTAGTTGGATTTACAACTACTTATGCAATCTGTGCCACTCAGGCGAGGTGTACTCGATACAACATTATGTGATAACGTTTGTCAGTTACTTGCAACAGATCTGTATTTTTCTCCTGGAAATCTGGTTTCCTCTACCAATAAAACTGATATCGCCACAATATAACTGAAATATTGTTGACAGTGGCATTAAACAAGATAACCCTAACCCATAAAATATTATAAAATTGTGTGTCAAGGTCAAGGTCTTCTTTTTATCATTTATAAATCCAGTCTTAATTTCTTTATAAATATAAATCACCTCTTTTGATTTTAATTCCCTCTGAAGTGTATTTTATATCTATCTAAACTATTGACCACCTGCATGGTGTAACAATTAGTAAATTCACATAGAGTGTAGAAGTTCCAGGTTGAAACCAGGGGTTGTCGTGGTCATGACCATATGGTAGTTGGATTTACAACTACATGTGCAATCAGTGCCAATCACCACTAAGGTTGTGAGTTAGAATCCCACTCATAGCGAGGTGCACTTGATACAACCTTATGTGATAAAGTTTGTCTGTGACAGGTCGATGGTTTTATCCAGGTACTCCGGTTTCCTCCACCAAGAAACCTGACCACCACAACAAAAACGAAATATTGTTGAAAGTGGCGTTATACACCATTACCTATAACCCTTCTCCAGGTTGAAACAAGGGACTTTTTAAAACTGCTACTCCTGATCATAATCACCAACAACCAAATAACCAAAAAGGAACTTGAGAAATCAAAGGATCTTGAGAAATCAAGGGAACTTGAGATATCAAAGGATCCTGAGATATCAAAGGATCTTGAGATATCCAGTGAAAGTCGAAAATAAAACCCATCTTAATTGAGGTTAAACCTATAACTACCTATACCAGCTCTGTTAAGAGATAAAATACTAGTTGTCTACACAAGGTTAAGTACAGATATCTTCTAAAAAGTTGAGAAAAAAACCCAGTTACTACCACATAATGGTTCATTAAAAAAAAAACCATTTCAACATGTTTATGTTCATATCATACCAAATATAAACAAGTTCCATCAAAAGATGAAAATATTAACTGCCTGAACAAAACAATGGAATGGACCGGCAACAGACATATGGACATGGGTGATCCAATAATAATCACTACTCCATGTGAGTGGAGAAATAATAATCCAGCAACAAGCTAGATACAAACATATTATTGCTGTTTTCTAATGTGACACTATTTTGACGTCACCTTACCAAATCCTAGATCAACATGTTATCGTTATCTTTTTGCTTGAAATGGACTTTCAACGCATCTCACATCTCAGGTTTCGCCTTCGATGCAGTATTGCTCAAAGAAATCCATTCAAAACAACTCAATGATATTTATATATAAAACTATTTACTTACTCATCTAATGCTACAGGAGTTTTCAGTATTATTTCTATGTAATCATCAAGTTTAGGAGCAAGTGCCCAAAATATATCCTGTCCAATATAGGCTTTATTTATATCAAACTTTAAGTAGGTTGTCAATGATGTCTTTATTTCAGCAGGTGGGTTCACATGTACTCTAAACAGCATATGCTTCCCAAAATCTCTGTCCTGAAAGGAATATTAGTCATTCAAATCTATCTTTGTAATATAAAACATAGCAGAATAACAAATGTATAAATAACAGAATTTACAACAAATGTATAAATAACAGAATTTACAATGAGCTAAACGACAATATCAATTTTATTCAAACATTTAATACATTTTTTAATTATATTACTAAAATAATTCACATCGGTGGTGTAATAGTTAGGGCTGTTCCATTTAAATACACCTGGGAGGGGGGAAAGCCACTTATTTCAGACCCCCCCCCCCCACTAATAGAATGAAAAAAAAAATTCCACCCACCACCATCAGAATTGCTGCTCATTTTAAATTGGGTTTAATAGTAGTTTACTGCAGTAAATGGAGTAAAGTTATATGTTCCTAACGAGTGAATTAATATTTTGCTATGAAAAATGTCTGTAAAATTACCTTCAAATATAGGTGATAATGACTGAAGACCTATTTTTTCCAGCCACATGGCAACAGAAACGAAGGTTGCTATCTTTAAGGGTAGATAACTCCACTTCCAGGAAGATAACTCACTACTGTTTTGGAGCAAATTCTGGCAAAATGGCACGATCTCTTAAGACAACAAAACAGATATATTTTTTTTTTCTGTGAAAAGCCAGCGAGTTTAAGGCAAAGGGAAGTCAAGATAAATATCTCCCCCCCCCCTCCACTGAATTTTCTAGTCATTGGATCCCCCCAACAGAATTTATATTCAAGAGACCCACCCCACCCAACAGAAAAAAATATAGTTTCAACCCCACAACCAACAGAAAAATAATAAAAACAGCATTCTCGCCCTCCCTGGTAGACTTAAATGGAATAGCCCTCAGCGTGATCACCTCAAATGTGGTAGATCGTGGGTTTGACTCCCAGTCAGGTCAAACGTTAACCAAAGACAAAAAATATGGTATTTACTGGTTCTGTGCATATTAAGCATGCCGAAAGCATTAAGGCGTTAAAGCAAAGACGAGTTGGCTCAGAATCAAAATAATGTGTCTTATTGGAGTGACATGTCTTCCTGCAGACTGTTTCAGTGAGCTAGCACTATAAAAATCCAACTAATCATGTTGTTCTAGAACATAGAAAAAAATCCTCCTCCTTCCATCGAATGTAACTCAAAACCCACTATCTACCACACTCAAGGTGAGAATGCTAACCATAGCACAAACAAAGCTGTTCACCTGCTTGGACAAACAACATTAAAATGAATAGCTTTTTATTAAAGAATTCAACTGTCCATGACAAATTTGTTTTTTGTAGACATTTGAAAATTCGATGTTGATAAAATCTGTAATCAAACACAAAAATAAACTGATTTAACCCTGCCACATTTTTGTGCCTGTCCCAAGCCAGGACTTGGATTTCCAATGTCATTGGTCTTTTTTGTGTTCAGTGAGTTCAATTAAGACGAAAGGTAATTGTTTGTTTTGTTGATATTGCTGGAATTGATGACCATCACTGTTTAAACTTTCTTTGAATAATTATATATTTTGTGTCTTAATTCATAAAGATTAAAATTGTCTTGTATGAGTGACATATCTATCTGTGGACTGTTTAAGTCACCAAGCACTATAACATAGGTCTTGTATGTAGTTCTAGAGTAGAAAGCAGACATCATCATCATAATTATCATTAAGAAGTGACATGTCTTCTCATCCTTGATATAATTAAACCAGAGGCTCTCAAGAGCCTGTATCGCTCACCTGAGGCACCAAAAACATTCCTTCTTAGTTCAGTTTCAAGGTTAAGTTTCAATTTTCCCAGATGCCTTTTAAAACATTTTTCCCACAGGGTCCGATGTTAAACCAAGTCATGCCGTAGCCGCCATCTTGAATTCCATATTGAACAAAAAAGCTAAACTTTGTAGAGGACCATCCAATGAACAATCATGTACAGTTTGGTTTCACATTTGAACATCTTTCCCATAGGGTTCAATGTTAATTTATTCTGTGGTGGTGGCCATCTTGGATTTCTGATTGGCATAAAAAACTTGAACTTTGTAGAGGATCTTCCAGTGATCAATGGCAGTTTACTTCATAAATGTTTAACTTATCAACGAAGAAAACAAAAAACAACACCAACCAATGACAGCTACAGTGCCAACCTTTCTTTGCATATTTGTGCTGCCATTACAAACTAAGGACTAGCAACTAGTTGTTTAGTTTATGGGGGGGGGGAGGGGTTGTCACCACAGAGGGTATGCTTTTACTGATGTTTACACTTATTCTGAATGTCCTTGTGATTAAACAATTCATTTTAAAAATGGGGTAAAAACTAAACTGACTTAACTTATACTGAGTGTATGCAGTTGAATGCTACAACAAAATAATTAAACTCTTGTTTCACAATTATTTTAATTTAGATTAATTTGTATGAAAAATCCCAAAGATTTCATTTGTTTATAGATCTACCTAGAACAAATTCGACGACATATCAGCTTATATTGAAAATTGCATACAAAAATATACACATTTTGCACAACTTACCCTTAAAAGTAAATAAAACACTTTTCATGCAAAATAAAGGTTAAAACAAAAGTTTGCAGGATTCTGGAATAATTTACTGTAGAAAGTTTCCATCATCAATATCCTTAAAAAGCTTGAAACAATTCCAAGTCTGTTATTTACTTTAAAATGTTTTACTGATCATGTAACTGACGGGTTACACTAATGCCATGAAAATGTCCTGAGAAACCTATTTATCATTTTTATAATCTGGTGGATTTACTTCCAGTATAGAGTATATAAGATTTTAACATTTATTTTATGAAAAAAAAAAATATTTATATATGTATTAAGAAAAACTTTGTTGGTGGAATTTTTTCAATAGTTTTCTATTTTTTACTAATTTTTTTCACTAATTTTCAAGTTTGAGAAGTGGCAACGGCCATGTTTGATAGCAGTCGGGTCATCATTCATGGTCTGAAAGAGAATTATATATGCATTGTTCCTTTATAGTTTGGAATCCGGGTCGTTTCGCCCCGATGACCTTTTCGCCCCGGAAAGTGAGTCGATTCGTCCCACTTAATCGCTATTATATTATAATAGATGAAGTCTTTTTCGACAACTTTTTGTTAATTATTTATTTATTAGTTGTATACAAAAAAATAATAATTCATTCATTTTGGTCTACTTTTGTCAAAGATCTCAAGCGAAACTTTTCTTGCAAAATTTACAAAAAACCACACAAGAACAGTAAAAAGGTTGTTTTTTTTTTGGTACCAACTCAAAAGTGCATGAAATGACTAAGATGCTGTACAAGTGCACAAATAACCTCTTTTTTAATGAATTACTCATCAAATGCTAAAATAGTATAAATTTAATCAGATGTCAAACAAAGAGTGAAGCAATACATAATATTAAACACGTCAAGAAAACATGTTAATTATGAGGAAGACAAAAATAAAGTACCCATGAACAAGCCTTACAAGTCTTTCGCTGACGTTTACTAGGTGGCATTTCACTGTTAGGAGACGCTTTCGGTAGCGTAGATCTTATAGGTGTTGGTTGTTTTTTTACAAAATATATTAAATATATAATGTGTACATGTATCTAAAATAATATGTGGCCAAAAGTATTGCAACATGTAAAAAAAATCCCTATATAATCAACCAAAACCATATTTTTTCAAAAAATTATTGTGAAGTCATTTCTGGATAAATTTTAACCAATTTTACACCAAAACATTCAGAATTGTCTATATTTTGATTGTTTATTTGCTCATTATGTTTATATGAGTGGTTTTTATTTGTTCATAATTTAAAAAGGATTGTTAATTTTTGGGATTTATTAATAAATCGGGGCGAAACGACCCGGGGCAAACGGGAATAGGGGCGAAACGACTCAGGGAGCGAACGGGATTCGGGGCGAAACGACCCGGTACCATAGTTTGGTAGCAACATTGACTCTTTACAATATTTAAAGAATTAAAAAAAAAAAAAATCTATTTTTAGTAACGATAGCAGCCATTTTTCATAAGCGACCAGGGTTAGCAACCATAAGTCTGAAAGTGGATCATATATGCATCATTTCCATAAAGTTTGGTGGCAACTGGCTTTTTAACCGGATTTTAAAATACTTTTTTTGACTATAATTTTTTATTTTTTGTAACAGTGACAGCCACGTTGGATGACAGCCGGAGGTCTTCAATCAAAATTTTGAAAGAAGACCACATATGCATTCTTTCCATATGGTTTGATTGCATTTGACTCTTTACAGGATTTTAAAATAATTTTTTAATGAATTTTTTCACTAATTTTCTATTTATAGTAACGATGGTGGCCATGTTTGATGGGGGATGGAGTCCTCAACCATAATTCTGAAAGAATATTACATATGCATCAAATTTAATTGCAATATACTCTAAAGGATTTTTCTGGATTTTTTAATTGATTTTTTTGCTGATTTTACCCCTATGTTCTATTTATAGACATGGCGGTCATGATGGTTGGTCGGCAGGGTCATCGGACATAACTTTTAAAGGGAACCCCCTAAGGATGATTCAGGCCAAGTTTGGTTTAAATTGGCCCAGTGGTTTCAGAGGAGAAGATTTCTGAACAAGTTTACAGATGGACGACGGATGCCAAGTGATGGCAATAGCTCACACAGGTGAGCTAATAAAGGATTTTGCCTCCTGCCAGTTTGTTACATCTGCGGCCAGTCCATTTTTTTTACACCTCTGGGCCTCTTGTTTAGAAGCAGGTAGGTTTGGAATCCCCAAAATCAACCAGAACCATTATCCTGTGCCAAGGATCAAGGTGTTGAAATTTCATAAATATCCATCAAATGGGACTTAAGTTATTGTGAAAAAAACTTATATCTACAGATAGAAAACATTGTTAGCGTCGTGAACGATGATGATGATACACATCATACAATCGCAAAAAAGTTTGCTGTCCTATAAAAATTACTCACTTGGTATCAAAAAACAATCACTCATTCACACTCAAACAATAGAACTTCCCATATTATATATGTTACCTTCAGTTTTTGGACTTTTCCTTTCAATGAAGATTGCATGCCTATGTGTTGAAACAGCGATGGTTTAAATCTAACTCTCACTTCCTGCTTCATACGATTACAATGTTTCTGAAATAAATCCATTAACTTTTGTTATTACATTTATACTGGTAATATTCATGGTTAGTAAATATACTATTTAAACAAAAAAATCCTATTAAATCCATTGTAAAACTTTTAACTTTCAGGGACCCAACAGATTTCCTTTTAAAACTTTTTTTACATTCCTAACTAGCCCCTTACGATGACGGTCAACTTTATTTGTACAAAATCTGAACATTAACTATCAGGATTTGCACACTGATGCCTACTTACAATGGTAATGGTTTCTATCTACTATAAGCTAGGAGGTCTCACTTGCTGTTTGTTATAACTATCCCTCAGTAAGTATATATGGTAGTCACGATATACAGATAGAGGACAAAAGTATTCAGACGCTTCAAATTTGCCCAATACATATCACATATATAACTACAGTTTGTATTCTACAGTTAAACTTGTAAATAATGGTCAGCACTGGGACAAAAGAAAAATGACAGTATAAGACAATGACCGCTAATTTAAGATCGTTAGATTGGGATTGTCAGTTCTGATGCATCATTACACATGAATGAGCCGTTTATTACTGTTATTAGAAAGTAATTCATTGGGGGGGGGTTGCAGTGTTTTTGTAACAATTTAACAATTAATTAGTGAATTATTCAATGATTTTAATAGATTAATCATGGTTAGGGTTATGGTGTTTTAACACCACTTTTAATAATATTTCAACTATATCGTGGCAGTGAGTTTTATTGGTGGAGGAAACCAGAGTACCCAGAGAGAAAAAACCACCGACCTGCCACAAGTCACTGACAAACTTTATCACATAAAGTTGTATCGAGTACACCTCGCTATAAGCAGACCCACAACGTTAGAGGCGATAGGCACTGATTGCATAGGTAGTTGAAATCCAACTACCATACGATCATGACCATGACGGGCCCCCGATAGGTTAATTAGTACAATGACAGTGATAGCGAGGAGTCATAATAAAATGTAACTCAGTCAGGGAGGGATTTAACATGGTCGTTTACAACATGTGATCACTAATTCAAGGTCGCTGTATAGTCAGGGAGGGATTTAAACTGGTCGTTTACAGCATGTGATCACTAATTCAAGGTCACTGTAGCCTGAATTTCTATTTTAAGTAGTAGTCAACCAAATATGAAATATATAAGTGTTGGGTTACTAAAATGTCAATTCTGTAATTACAAAAGTTCAACCCCTGAATAAGTTCAGGTCAACTAATATGTCGCTGTTATAGAACAAACAGTCATGACAAGGTATATTGTGTTGATCAAGCTGTTTCAGGGTTGACAATACAGTACTCCCTCTCTTATAAGACCACTCCTTCTTAAATGAAAACTAGAAAAGAAGTATGCCCCCACACTTGATGATTATGGACAAAGTTGTTTTGCTAGGAGTGATTTTTAAAAAATGAAGTGTGTCTGTAAGACACAAATGATGCCCCAGCCTGACCATAAGAAATTATAAACAAGTCAAAAGTTCTTTAACACTATGTATGATGTTCTATCACACTCAACTTGTATACAGATAGTACCTTTAATTTTTCATTCCTGATATGTAAATATAAAGATATTACCTGTGGTGAAATGGGTATAATTCTATCTAGAATCAGCTTAGTTGCGGGGGCATAAAAAATGACTAAGTCCAACTACCTGTCATTATCAAATATTTGATGAAAATCAAAATCCTGTGGACATGCACACCTCCATTATGTGTATAAACATCATACAAAATATTAAAGCTGTAGCTCCAAAACTGTAGGAGGAGACAGCCGGACAAACCATGTATCTATATCCGGACGGACGAACAGACGGACAGGGGTAAATTAATATGCCCCCTGACTCTTCGTCGCGGTTGCATAAATATGGCCCTATAAGAGGGGTGGTCTCTCATGAGGGCGAGAATTCACTAGTATTTTACTATCTCAGTGTGCCTGAAAAGAGTGTTAGCTTTTGTTGAGATGAACCTTATAAAAGGGGGATTACTGTATACAATAAAGAACATTATGAGATCAAAGGTCACCCCTTCCTTACCAAATCTTTTTCAGGATTACACACTTTAACAGCTAGCAGATAATCTAGTAGCCAGTCAATGGGTTTATCTTTGTAAAACATCAAGAAAAATTCTACTACAATCGGTAAATTCGAAGATTTAAACATTTTTCCTGAAAAAAAAAAAAGAAGAATATTTTCACTGACAGTTACTTAAGCACTTAATAATTTCACCTTAAATAAGTGGAATGATATTTATACAATTATCTGACGTTCCCACTGAACGTAGAATGCTGATTGGCTAACAGATGCCTTTCAACAATCAATAGACTACCCTTTGTTTATATTTGATCCTTAAATTGCAAAATCCATGACGTCACCTGTTTTATCATAAACTACAGATGACTTGCACCACACCGTTTAACAGGTCAAAGTGTCTTCCAAAGGGCCATATCTGACCTTTCACCTTTCAGGACTGATCACATGTTATAGATGAGAATGTAATGCTATTGAAACATATTTAGTCCATTAATTTATTTATATGTTTATGACTAATTAATATTAAATCTGCTAAAATGTGTGTACCGCATCGGTGATGTAATGGTTAGTGTGCTCACCTGGAGTGCCGTATATAGTTGGTTCGAGCCCCAGTCGGATCAAACCAAAGACTATAAAATTGGTATTTGTTGCTTCTCCGACAAGCACGCAGCATTAAGGAGTAAGAGCAAAGACTGGTTGGCTCGGAATCAGAATAATATGTCAGAGTGGGGCGACATGTCTATCCACGGACTGTTGTTTCAGTGAGCTAGCATTATAAAAATCCAACTAAGCATGTTGGTCTAGAACAAAGCGGATTTCATTATCATCTCATTGAAAATAAACTTGTTCTCGCCATGATATAGCTGGCATTAAACAACAATCACTCACTTAGTGCTAAGATGTATCAGTAATGATATTTTTGTCCCAAGAGTAATGGTCTTAAACAGATTCTACCTTCCTAGGCTAGCTAGTAGTTAGTTAACTACGAGCATTCATTGACCCTGTTATTGTACTGTTCATGTTTATGTTGTTATTTATTTTTGCGATAATGTGTGTCTTTTGGAGTGGAAGGGAATCTGTGCAGGTTTTTTATTGTCTATTTATATCTGTATTGTTGTTGGAGATCCACATCGTCCTGAATATAGCTGAAAAATTGCTCGCTGGACGTTAAATACCAATCAATCCAATTAACAAGAACAGTAGGGTTGACGTCCCATTAACCAATATAATCCATTCACATCTATATGACAGGACCTGAATTTCCAATGCTATATGGCTTTTTTTTGGTGTTAAATCGTTTGAAGAGAGAGGTGATTGTTTATTTTGTTGATATTGGTAGAATTGTTGACCATCACTGTTTTAAACCTTCTGTTAATTACACACACATATCATAATAAAATCACAGATAGTTTCTTGTTGTTCAGAATACACTAGTTTCTGAGTAATTGAAAAATAATTCTTTTTTTAAATAACATGGTTATTTTTGGTTGATTGATTGATTGATTGGTGTTTAATGCCAACTTTAGCAGTATTTCAGCTATATCATGTTATTTTTGGAATACAAACGTAGATATCTAATTTAGTGTGTACGACATGTTTCTGGAATAGGTAATCCTCATCAGGTACGCTCAAAGTCAAAACAAATGTCATTAAAATGTATCTGAACTGAGAGAAAAAAATTATAATTTAGGTAGTTTTAACTAATGGAGTCAGTTATTAAACAAAGTGTACTATAAAACAAAGTGTAGATGTCATATTTTATCATTACCAATAAATCCAAGAGAAGAGAACTCCAGCAGTATCCAATCTTTTTGTGACTGTTGCTGAGCATATGTTTTCATAATGGTCAGGTAACCAGGTTTAGCTAGTACATCATCTTCAAGCTAAAAACATCAACAGTAACAATGAAAAAGAAAAAGGATATCATATAGGTCAACAAACTCTTTGATCGAATTGTTTGTAGATGTAATAATTAATGATATATAGGGAGAGGAGCAAGATCGTAAAATCAGCGACACCCGAGGACAAGATTAAAATTGCTAAACCTCGTCAGATAGGATTTAAATCTTACCCGATGGTTTCTCAGATTTTACGATCTTGCACCTTTCACAGTGTTTGAATCTTTTTCTCACCCCTTTATCCCATGTTTTTGCTACTTTTTGAAGAAAAAAAAATTACCTCCCTTTGACCAAATTCCAGAAAATGTGAAATGTAGGTCAAATAAGTATATGTTATCTGGATGTGAATTGATCGATACCAAAAATATCAGCCTGCCGAGCCAGAATATGAAGTTTGTTGGCAAGTGAGCGAAGCTAAGCGAACGAGTCACAAACTTCATATTCTGTCGAGCAGGCTGATATTTTTCAGTATCAATCATATTCACATTCAGATGACATGTTTATCATCCTTAAATCAAACATAAACACGGATACATCTATAGGTTTCGATTTTTGTATTTCGCGGGAAAAATCACATGATTCAAAATATTCAAAATACGCTTCTCCAAAACATAGTTCATAAGTAGTTTGCAAATATTGCATTCATTTTTACAGGTTTATATAAATATTAAGATTGTTGAATTTTTCCCTTTAATGGTGATATTCATTGTTTTTTTTATTATAAACATCAAAGTCGGCAATAGGATTCACCCATTTTCATTAAAGGTTTTGTTTACCAACTCCGTTCCGGTTTAGAAAACACAAAGGTCACAACCTCGCCTATGACGTAAAAATAACGTAGTCTCAGCAGAGGTTATCAAGAATTGTGTCAGGTACATTTTTGTAGGACGATGTTTGTTGATATTACTGACACGACAGTTCCTAATTTGATATATGCTTTAAAAAATGAAATGCTAACTATCTAATAATGGTTTTGATGAATTTTATTTACTTTTGTCATCTTCACAAGAATTATCGTTTAAATGTTGGGAGAATTTGGTGATAACTCCTGCTCACTGTTGATAAGTCCAGCTTAGTTCACGCGAACATTGATACGAGTTTTGCTTATGGAGTCAGCAGGTAGATATAGCGGGAGGGAAAGATGATAATATCTATTATCAAGCATCTATCAAGTATAGAAATTGCCAGTTTGTAAAGGTGTTTGATTCAATGAGTTAAATGTGTCGTAGAAATTAAAGATGGTTAGTATGAGCAAAATAGTGCTGTAAATTATCAAGGCAGATTCATAATGGTGGCTGTGATCGTATGGTAGTTGGATTTACAACTACATATGCAATCGGTGCCTATAACCACTGATGTTGTGATTTCGAATCTCAATCAGGGTGAGGTGTACAACATTATATGATAACGGTTTCCTCCACCAATAAAACTGACTGCCACGATATAACTGAAATATTGATGAAAGTGGCGTTAAACACCATAAAACAAACAAACACATTCATATTGTGAGGTACTCATCTACAATATGAGTGTAAACATTCTGTAAAGTTATTAAGATCTGCATTGAAAACTGTAAAAGGATTTGAACACACCAAATAGGTACTGGCAATGAAAATGATTTTGGAAAATGGCCAAGTTCAAATAGTCAAAATAAACTTGAAATTATTTGGTTGTAAACTGTAGGAGTTGATTACACATAAAATTATTAAGATGTATCATTAACTAAAAGTACATGTACAATGTATATACAAATCAAGGACAGGTAAGTTATTAAGGTGTAGTATTCACTAAAATTACCTGTATACAAATCAAGGACAGGTAAGTTATTAAGGTGTAGTATTCACTAAAATTACCTGTATACAAATCAAGGATAGGTAAGTTATTAAGGTGTAGTATTCACTAAAATTACCTGTATACAAATCAAGGACAGGCAAGTTATTAAGGTGTAGTATTCACTAAAATTACCTGTATACAAATCAAGGACAGGCAAGTTATTAAGGTGTAGTATTCACTAAAATTACCTGTATACAAATCAAGGACAGGTAAGTTATTAAGGTGTAGTATTCACTAAAATTACCTGTATACAAATCAAGGATAGGTAAGTTATTAAGGTGTAGTATTCACTAAAATTACCTGTATACAAATCAAGGACAGGCAAGTTATTAAGGTGTAGTATTCACTAAAATTACCTGTATACAAATCAAGGACAGGCAAGTTATTAAGGTGTAGTATTCACTAAAATTACCTGTATACAAATCAGATAGGTAAGTTATGAAAATATAGTGTTTACTAAAATTACCTGTATACAGATCAAGGACAGGTAAGTTATTAAGGTGTAGTATTCACTAAAATTACCTGTATACAAATCAAGGACAGGTAAGTTATTAAGGTGTAGTATTCACTAAAATTACCTGTATACAAATCAGATAGGTAAGTTATGAAAGTATAGTGTTTACTAAAATTACCTGTATACAAATCAAGGGCAGGTAAGTTATTAAGGTGTAGTATTCACTAAAATTACCTGTATACAAATCAAGGACAGGTAAGTTATTAAGGTGTAGTATTCACTAAAATTACCTGTATACAAATCAAGGACAGGTAAGTTATTAAGGTGTAGTATTCACTAAAATTACCTGTATACAAATCAAGGACAGGTAAGTTATTAAGGTGTAGTATTCACTAAAATTACCTGTATACAAATCAAGGACAGGTAAGTTATTAAGGTGTAGTATTCACTAAAATTACCTGTATACAAATCAGATAGGTAAGTTATGAAAATATAGTGTTTACTAAAATTACCTGTATACAAATCAAGGACAGGTAAGTTATTAAGGTGTAGTATTCACTAAAATTACCTGTATACAAATCAAGGACAGGTAAGTTATTAAGGTGTAGTATTCACTCAAATTACCTGTATACAAATCAAGGACAGGTAAGTTATTAAGGTGTAGTATTCACTAAAATTACCTGTATACAAATCAGATAGGTAAGTTATGAAAATATAGTGTTTACTAAAATTACCTGTATACAAATCAAGGACAGGCAAGTTATTAAGGTGTAGTATTCACTAAAATTACCTGTATACAAATCAAGGACAGGTAAGTTATTAAGGTGTAGTATTCACTAAAATTACCTGTATACAAATCAAGGACAGGTAAGTTATTAAGGTGTAGTATTCACTCAAATTACCTGTATACAAATCAAGGACAGGTAAGTTATTAAGGTGTAGTATTCACTAAAATTACCTGTATACAAATCAGATAGGTAAGTTATGAAAATATAGTGTTTACTAAAATTACCTGTATACAAATCAAGGACAGGTAAGTTATTAAGGTGTAGTATTCACTAAAATTACCTGTATACAAATCAAGGACAGGTAAGTTATTAAGGTGTAGTATTCACTAAAATTACCTGTATACAAATCAGATAGGTAAGTTATGAAAGTATAGTGTTTACTAAAATTACCTGTATACAAATCAAGGACAGGTAAGTTATTAAGGTGTAGTATTCACTAAAATTACCTGTATACAAATCAAGGACAGGCAAGTTATTAAGGTGTAGTATTCACTAAAATTACCTGTATACAAATCAGATAGGTAAGTTATTAAGGTGTAGTATTCACTAAAGGTACATGTAAATACAAATGTATACAAATCAAAGATATAGACCAGAACCAAGAGAAATGTAGTGACATACCATACAACAACCACCATGTTAATTTGTTAGTACAATTTGTATACATTTTTGTACTGTGAAATGTCTTGTTTTTGAAGATATATTACATCAGACACATTATATTATACTGACACAGTATATTACATATATTTATTAATTAATTATTTGGTTTTCTTACTGCCAAAAATTTTTAATTATTTGGCTTTGTAATCTTTTGACTTTGAGCGTACTTGATGAAGGATTTTCCAGAAACGAGTTGTGCACACTCAATCATACTGCATCAAAGTAGCTCTGAAGTAACGTCTCTCTTATAAGGCCACCCCTTCTACAATGCATCAAAGTAGCTCTGAAGTAACGTCTCTCTTATAAGGCCACCCCTTCTACAATGCATCAAAGTAGCTCTGAAGTAACATCTCTATTATAAGGCCACCCCTTCTACAATGCATCAAAGTAGCTCTGAAGTAACATCTCTATTATAAGGCCACCCCTCCTACAATGCATCAAAGTAGCTCTGAAGTAACATCTCTATTATAAGGCCACCCCTTCTACAATGCATCAAAGTAGCTCTGAAGTAACACCTCTATTATAAGGCCACCCCTTCTACAATGCATCAAAGTAGCTCTGAAGTAACATCTCTCTTATAAGGCCACCCCTTCTACAATGCATCAAAGTAGCTCTGAAGTAACATCTCTATTATAAGGCCACCCCTTCTACAATGCATCAAAGTAGCTCTGAAGTAACATCTCTATTATAAGGCCACCCCTTCTACAATGCATCAAAGTAGCTCTGAAGTAACATCTCTATTATAAGGCCACCCCTTCTACAATGCATCAAAGTAGCTCTGAAGTAACATCTCTTTTATAAGGCCACCCCTTCTACAATGCATCAAAGTAGCTCTGAAGTAACATCTCTCTTATAAGGCCACCCCTTCTACAATGCATCAAAGTAGCTCTGAAGTAACATCTCTATTATAAAGCCACCCCTTCTACAATGCATCAAAGTAGCTCTGAAGTAACATCTCTATTATAAGGCCACCCCTTCTACAATGCATCAAAGTAGCTCTGAAGTAACGTCTCTCTTATAAGGCCACCCCTTCTACAATGCATCAAAGTAGCTCTGAAGTAACGTCTCTATTATAAGGCCACTCCTTCTACAATGCATCAAAGTAGCTCTGAAGTAACATCTCTATTATAAGGCCACTCCTTCTACAATGCATCAAAGTAGCTCTGAAGTAACGTCTCTCTTATAAGGCCACCCCTTCTACAATGCATCAAAGTAGCTCTGAAGTAACGTCTCTCTTATAAGGCCACCCCTTCTACAATGCATCAAAGTAGCTCTGAAGTAACATCTCTATTATAAGGCCACCCCTTCTACAATGCATCAAAGTAGCTCTGAAGTAACATCTCTATTATTATAAGGTCACCCCTTCTACAATGCATCAAAGTAGCTCTGAAGTAACATCTCTATTATAAGGCCACCCCTTCTACAATGCATCAAAGTAGCTCTGAAGTAACACCTCTATTATAATGCCACCCTTTCTACAATGCAAAAGTGGCCTTATAAGAGGAGTGGCTTCTCTTAAAGGTGACAATTTAGTAGTACGTGTATTCACTATCAAAGTGCATCTAAAATCTCATATGTATGAAGATGCACATGCACTCTCCATGATCCATCATCAAATCGCGGAACAAATCTGGTGAGCCTATAGCTAGGCTGTATGGTAATAGAGAAAATGACCTAATCATGAAAACTTAAATTTATCAAAGTCAGTAGACATTGAAAATGAGGTCAAGGTCAAGTGACACATGCCTGACTGACATGGACATACATGATCATGACATGTTAACATTGTTGCCACCACCAAAAAGCAATAACAATGTTTGGCCCTCATCAAATTTTGCAGCAGGAGAGACAAAAATTGAATGTCTGATAAAATGTTTTTGATAATGATCATTTTCCAAGAAAAGAAAATTAACTCAATCATAACTCTTACAATTTGAGCATTAAAAGAGGGAAAACAAGGGCAATGCAAAGCATGGCGTATCCCCTCACCTAAAAATTAGACCCTGTGACCTTGAAAATCAATAGGGTTCCAGATTCTCTTACGGTCTAAGTATGTACCAAGTTTGGTCAAAATCCATTGAAGGATGTTGATTCTAGAGTGTTCACAAGAATGTTATGTGGTAACAATTTGACCCGGTGACATTGACCTTTGACCTATGACCTTGAAAATCAATAGGGTTCCAGACTCTCCTAAGGACTAAGTATGTACCAAGTTTGGTCAAAATCCATTGAAGGATTTTGATTCTAGAGTGTTCACAATAGTACTGCAAATTATTTCTGTAGGCCTTTTAGTTTTCGAGTTTAATGTACCGAGATAACATACGGCTAAAAATGAGTTCAAATCATAGATAAATGTTTGTATTTTCATATTCGTTTGTTCATACGATGTTTCTGTGGTCACATTTTTAGTTATCTAGGTGTTATTAAAGGTACCCATTGATACAAACATTTAGCAGCTATTTTCAAATACGACCTATTCCTTTTTATCAACATTCGTGAGCATGTGTCGCATTATTTTTCGAAAGACAAAGCATAAAATATTAACACCAGATAGTACAAATCTGTTGATAATGATTCTTTTTAAAGATTTCGAATAATAAATTTTGTTATTTTTCTATGCATTTTTTTACATAATTTTCATTGATAATCTGAACAATTGTTATGAAATTGCGCTTTGTTATAATAAAATGACAATTATATGTTGTAACGCTGCTCCGTGTCAATTTTCACAATTTTATACAGTGTTATTTAGAAATAAATCGAAAAAAAACCTCTACCTACAAAGGCGGCTTTTTATGCGGAAATATTACCAATCCGATAATTGATAGGCGTGTTACTGTGTTTGATCACTAAATAGGACAATTGACTCGATAAATGAGTTTTTGAAACGGCGTGTCATAAGCAAATATTGGCGACTAGTTATATTTACTTGTTATTTTATTATAAATGAAATGCATTTGAGGTCAACGAGTGCTTCACTTTAGTAACTTTTGTTGTAAATAGTTATTATTTTCGACTGTTTGTAATACACAAACCGAAAACCCTTTGGGATATGATATTTTCCGGTTTTTACTGGTATTTTGTAAATAACTGATTTGTTTCTATTTTTCGGTTTTCTTTGTTTTTATTTTGTTAGAGTAATAGAGAGTTGGTATTAAGTTGATTTTGTTTCAAAATGTGATCAGTTCTGAGCTACGGAGTTTTACACAAATTTTGTGTACATATTGAATTTTTTAATTTGTGTTCTTCATATATTATATTGGTTATCAGTTTTGACAGCCAAGTTTATTGAGATATTATGGCTAGTTTTGAGTCCAGTAAAACTCGACCCCTCTAACCCCAAAAAGAAA
Source organism: Bathymodiolus septemdierum (assembly GCA_963383655.1). NCBI lineage: Eukaryota > Metazoa > Mollusca > Bivalvia > Mytilida > Modiolidae > Bathymodiolus > Bathymodiolus septemdierum. The sequence continues at coordinate 14,926,759 of OY726524.1, read as the reverse complement.
AGAGAAAACATTTCATGGGACAAATGCATCGTTTGTCAACGCGTTTCAGTTGAGCAGAGAGTAAATATGAGAGATGTTGGGAAGAGCAGTTTTGTAGAGGCAATGTCTACACGCAAAGATTCCGTTTTTGAGAAATGATTCAAGAATTGACTTGTGTCGAAAACGTATATTCTATCGATGTGAAGATTGTTTATCATCCATCTTGTTTTCGATCTTACACGAGTAAACGAAATTGTCGAGTGCTTAAAGTTGAGCATAATCTGACAGATCCAGCTTACCTTATGACAAACAATATGAAAATAAGCTTAATAAAGTTCAAACTCGCTCGCTATTACCAACTGTCACTGTGGATATTAAGACATGTTTCTTATGTAAAAAAAAGACATTTAAAAAGGACAGAAAGCTGCACAAAATGGAATCACACGACCACGTAAAGAAAATAGCGAAATGTGCTGAGGAAAGTAATGATTTATCAATGATGAAAATCATTGAAAGTGATGGTTTTATTGAACGTGCTGTTTATCATAATGGATGCGCAACGAATTATTTACTGAAATTGAAACCGGAGAAAACGGCGAGTAAAAACAACGACGAAAGTGTTCATGGCATTGCCTTTAGTTCTCTCGTTTCTAGTATTCACGACGACCTGTTTCTGCACAAGAAAGCATTTCTTATATCGCATTTACTAGACAAATATCGATCATTTTTGCCTAATGACGTGCAAAACTTCAGGCAAAATTATTGGGTCACTTTGGTGACAGAATTACAATTCAGCCACAGCGCGGTCAAGGCATGTCAAATATCATGTTCAGCTCGTGTTTAACAATAGGTGATGCTATTGCTGCAGCGGGTAAGTTAAAATCAATGTTAAGGCTGACTGAGATAGAACATGAGTTGGCCACAGAAACTTCTCAAGAGAGTCAAGAACACATACTTCATTCAGCTGCAAGCATTTTAAGACATGATAATCAGTTTTTTTTTATCAACAACGAAGATTATCCAAATGCAAACGAAGTTTCACTTGCCATTTCCGTCGAAAAAATGCCTCAATCACTTCTTAAATTTATCTGTTGGCTAATAGATGAAAAGGCATACAAAGCTGCATCTGAACCGTATACTGTACCAATCGATAAAATCAGAAAGATTCTTGGAATTACAGAGTTGATAGTTTCGCTTTTCAAACATACTTTTACCCCTTTCCATCTAGGGTTGGCTGTACAGTTGCATCACGAGTTTGGTTCACACGGATTGGTTGACAACTTGAATTCTCACGGTTTCTGTGCTTCCTATTCAGAGGTGAGACAGTTCCTTACAAGTGTTGCTTTGAAAGAGGAAGAAAGCATCAAAGAGGGTGTTTATGTCCCAGATGGCATTGTTCCTGTCTGTCAAGGTGGATGTCTCATACAAGAGGGTGCTGACAATATAGATATCAATACAGAGATAATAGATGGCAAGGACCATCACCTATACTCATGTATGCGACAGGTGTCTATCAAAAAGAGCAACGATAGAACCTTTCGGATGACTAATGATGTTTCTTCACAAACGTCATGCCTACCGTTCTCAAAGCCAAAGGTACGAGGAATTCCAAAACGTTTTCCCAAAGCTTTTGAAATAATTTCAAATTGTGCCGGACAAATGGAAAACGTTTCTGAAATTCTTTGGGTTATTTTGAGGTCACTTTCAAGAGATATTGAAAATTTTCCAATGTCTGTAACTGATGTCGAATGTCAAGTTATACCATTTTGAACTGGGATATAACAGTTCTCTTTCGGAATACAGACCTGAGTATTCTGTTGTGTCGTATGCTCCAATTGTAGACGCAAAGCCAAGTGACATGTCAACGGTATATACAACCATGCGTAGGTGTCAAGAAATGACAAAATCTTGGGGACAAGCATATTCTATCCAAACATTCGACCAACAACTATATGCAATTGCGAAACAGGTTGAATGGGCTAAACAGGACACATTTAAAACTCATATTCTCCGGTTAGGAGGCTTTCATACAATATCGTGCTTTGTTGCATCAATTGGTAAACTTTGGGGTGATGGTGGATTGAAAGATCTGTTGATTGAATCTTCCGTGTATGCAGCTGGATCAGTTGAGCAGATGATGACCGGCAAACAATTTAATCGTGGTGTACGGGCATTGACATTAGTATATGAAGCCTTATCCTCACTGTGGCTATCAGCTTTCTTTGAGTGGTGCAGAGAAAATGATATTTTAACAGCACGTAAAGACAAGTTGTCTCCTGTCCTGGCTTCGCCTCGATTTTTTATAATTAATTATTTTTTGTTTAAATGTTTCTATGACTTACTCAACCCATCTTCAGCACCGTTAGAGCATCAAACAAATGTTTCCAAGAAGGATGACTGCTAATTGTAAATGTTTGATTGCACACAAAATTCTCGTTATTTATGGTCAACAGGAAGTCGGAAATTAAGGCACTATAGCTTAATAACTTATGCATGATAGCTTTGATAATAACTTTGACTTATCAGCTACCAAATTATTGTAGAAAAAATGAAAATACAAAAACCTGTTTGGATGGATAATTCAAGATTGACGCCATCTTAACATGGGTTGTATAAACATAACGATAAAAATAGACCACAATCGTATCATTTGTAACATTATCGTAAAAATATATCCATTTTGTTTTCGCTTAGCAAAGGATTTTTTTAAAAAAATAGGCAATTTAATTAAATGGTTTTTTTTGATTTTGAGATTTGATCTTTAACCCTGATTTTAGAAAAATGTGACCATTTCTCATTCGTACGAACAAAATTTTTCTATGCTCCCCATTGTCCTCTTTCCAACGATATATAATTTAGCTGTATGTTCTCTCGGTACATTAAATCCATCTGAACAGTTTTCCATTTGCAGCACTACAAGGATGTTACACGGTTAAAAATTTACCCAGTGACCTTGACCTTTGACCTTGAAAATCAATAGGGTTCCAGACTCTCCTAAGGACTAAGTATGTACCAAGTTTAGTCAAAATCCATTGAAGAATGTTGATTCTAGTGTTCACAAGGATGTTATGCAGTAAAAATTTGACCTGGTGACCTTGACCTTTGACCTATGACCTTGAAAATCATTAGGGTTCCAAATTCTCTTAAGGACTAAATATGTACCAAGTTTGGTCAAAATCCATTGAAGGATGTTGATCCTAGTGTTCACAAGGATGTGACGGACGGACGGAAGGTAGCGTTACTATATCCCTTCGCAACTTCGATGGCGAGGGGATAACAAAGTCTTACAAAAACAAAACATTTACAGTACAAAAAAAATAGGAATCAGAACAAATGTGTTAATATGTCGCTACAGCATAAATTACCCATCATGCACTGATCATGCACCTTTATCTGAAAATAAAGTGGTGATAATCTATATACATGTATAACATTTTCCATATATGGAATGAACGAGTATCAATTTCTACTTTAACAGTTATTCAGCTCTTGGCTATATTGAAGTACGCTTTGTCTATTGATTAACGTCCAGCAGCAAATATTTCCTACATATTCAGGATGGAACAACAATGAAGGAATAACAGTATTGCATTCAAAGAGTTGCCAGTGTCAATTGGGGATTTGACAGTGGAAAATACAGTTTTACAGGCAAAGTGGAGCAGACCCTGTAAAACAAAGGTTTGACACTGTCAAATCGACAGCTAACACCAGCAATTTAAAAGCGGAATAAAATTAAATGCTGCGAAATTGTTGATGAATTTGGTGCCTTAATGTTATATCAACATTTTCATGAATTTATAAATACCTGTTGCTATCACCACTAAAGTTGTGTGTTCGAATCACGCTGATAGTGAGGTGTACTAGATACAACTTTGTGTGATAAAGTTTGTCATTGTCTAGCGGCAGGTTGGTGACTTTCTCCGGGTACTCTGGTTTCCTCAACCAATAAAACTGACCACTAAGATATAAGCCTTATTTGACCCCCTTTATTAGTAATCAAAACCACACAATTGCAGGATTAACACCAATAATCCACGCAGTTTATCATTCTGGTTGTAACCAATATGATGAATTGATTCAATATATGCAAACTGTCAACCTTGCTTTAACAGGCACCTTGATTTACCTGCCACCTAGTGTAAACGGCCATTTTAAAACCCTTCCAACCTGATTTATACGTTATTTTAACTAGAAAAAGCATTCACTTCACTAACATGGTCAATATCTAGACATCCCTTGAATAAGCACTCACTTTCTTTATGCATTTATTTGCCCTCGAATAAGCACTCACTTTCTTTATCCAGTTATTTCCCCTTAAATAAGCACTCCCTTTCTTTATGCAATTATTTTCCCTCGAATAAGCACTTGTAGTTATTTTCCCTTGAATAAGCACTCGCTTTCTTTATGCAGTTATTTCCCCTTAAATAAGCACTCCCTTTTTCCCCATGTCCTAACTGTGATGCTTGAATACAAGCTTGATTGTATTCACTCCACAGTAACATTTGCTTACCTTTTGTACTCCACTATTATATGAAAACCAAAATAATTGTTTTTTAGCACCAAACCTGAATCTCCCCTTTTGCTACCCTTCCAGAAAAAAGGTTAGACTCTGTCAGCAGGTTAACAGAGCTCCAGATAATTTTCAAGTCCAAAGGGTAATTACCCCCTACTTTTGAAAATGATGGGTATTTGCATATTTCCTTTGCACTGTTGTACTCTCTACTTCAGAAAAGATTGCTTACATGTACACTTTTAAAATTATGTTTGACACAAGTGTTATTCAATAAACGCAGGATGCAAGTGAAATGTTTAATTTGACACGATTGTGTCATGTTTATTAATAAAATGTTGTTAATATTTTGTTCTGTGTTTACTTTATATAACTGACCGATAACTTTTTCATGTTTTCTTATCGTTTTTTGCTCGTCGACTTCGGCAGTTTTCACAGCCGTTTTGATAATGTCATCAATGATTCCTTTAACTATACTGTCACTAGACATAGATGAAACTGTCGGGAACTTAAGCAGGGGCGAATCCAGGGGGGGCGCACCCGGCACGTGCCCCCCCCCCTAAAATTGGAAAAAATATGATTTTTTGGCATACAATCGTGATTTTTCACACAAAATACCCCAAAAATGTTCGTGCCTCCCTCCGCTCGGCACAATTTTTTTAAGTGCGCCCCCCCCCCTAACTTCAAATCCTGGATCCGCCTCTGTTAAGTATATAATTTTCCGGAGCGCTCTTGTGCTTAGTAGAGCGCTTATTCATGTTATTGCTCATTTTCAACGAACAACGTGTTCTCAAATTTACTTTCGTTTTAGTTCTTACTTATCACGTAAACCACTCCTTAGAAGGAGCACCGCATTTATTTGTAATATTGACCGCGATCGGATGATTTATCGTAAACATCCAATCAGATCTCTTTTGACATCGATGCTTAGAAAGGCAAACATTCGGTACCCCTCCGATGTATACGCTCTCCCCTTCGAAAAGTATAAAGAGAAGTAATTACGGGGAATTTCTCAAAGACAAAAATGTATTGTTAATGTACACGACTGTATTATCAGCGTACAAGTACGCTCCGAATTTGGAAAGTTTGCTTACACAGCAATATGTATGCGTAATGTGTACACTCTGATCTGATAATACATGCGTTTGTACTCGCTTTTATAGCGTAAAAAACGCAAATATGCAGCTTATCTGGATCTCTGGGTTAACATTTTGCACACAAAAAACCTATGATCAAATATTAACATTACCTCAATATACCAGGTTACTTTTGCCTTATATTAAATACACGTTCTAAAGCTTTTAAAAATAAAGCTGTGTTACCTATAATTACCTGTACATAATAAATCCCCCTTGTTCTGGCATATAACATAAGGAATGAAAAATCTAAATTCTGTTTTGTTCTCCATCTGAAAAGAAAAATAATAAATAAGAGTAACAGTGATATAAAAGTCTTCTAAACATATAGGATTCTATAGTACACCCTACTCATGTTTGAATACCTTAATGATTGATTTATGATTTGATTTATTGTGTTTAACGCAACTTTCTGAAATATTTCACTATATCATGGTGACCAGTTTTAGTGTTGGAAGTATCTGGAGAGAACCACCGACCATGGGCAAGCAACTGGTAAATTTCATCACTTGCTGCTGCGAGTTGAGTGCACCTTTTTTTGTAATTTACAAAGCCGGGTGTGAACCCACCCCATATTGGTGATAGGCTTGTATGAGTTGCTAGGTAATCCAACTACCTAACTCATTGAGCCACCCGGGCCCTCTTGAATACATTAAAATATACCTCTAGGAGCCCAAACACAAAAACAAAATAATTTAGCACCAACTACGTATCCAAGACTAACATACATGTATTTAAAACTGTAAGTATATATGACTTCTAGTTTTAAAGAGATAGGCTGAAGACAACTTTACATGTGTCAGAGGAATAGAAAGAAAGAATAATAATGTCAGAGGAATTGAAAGAAAGAAGAATAATAAGAAGTGACTAATAATAATAAGTCCTCCATTTCTCTCAGAGAATCAATAATAACTGTTCTTAAGATAAATGTATTTGTCTAAGAACATGCTAAATTTGTAATTCATGTATTAAATGATATATGATATTGTGGAGAGATTAATGAGAATTTTTCTAATTATTGTATATTTTACACAACACTGTTGAGGGAGAGTTCATTATTGAAAGGAGATGCCCTTTTTTACTTTAAATATTTCATCAAAAGGTTTGTACACATTTCTCCTATATTTTCATTGAAAATTCCTTAAAACTTTGTGTGCTTACTTATTACCTTATAAAGTTATTACCTTATAAAGAATCCCATTTTGCTACAGCAGTTTTATTAGACCATTTTTGAAGGAGTAACCCCCCTTTTTGACTTTCTTAAAAAAATGTTTTAATGAAAGCTATAAAATATGCAACTTTTTTATATTGCAGGAAAAACACAATCTACCATTACATACATTGGTGGTTAACATCTAAATTGTTGATACTAGCTGCAAATCAGGTGAGAAAAGCTCTAGACACCAGTGGCTCACTTCTCTTGTTTCTAAAGCTCATGCAAATAAATATCATATTATATGTCTGTACATATACGAATGTATTGTTTATTTACAAGCATGCCTACAAGATGCATGACCTCTAACCTGACCTCTAATCTGAATAAACTGACCAGATATTCTATACTTACTTAACTCTCTCAGGTGTATCACCATAAGTTAATGGAATATCGTCCAAGTTAGGATAAAACTCTGCTGAAGGGGAGATAACTTCTATTAACCCCGACTCTACATGCTTTGGGAAACTAAAGAAAAACAAATATCATTGTTAAGGTGGCAGAGTTTCAATTAGTCTATCTTTTATCAGTAAGCATCATAAAATAAAGAAGTATAATTTTTTTTCATTTTCATAAACAATGTTCAATTGTTTTCATAGTTTTCAAAAATAAAGGTCATTTTTTGTGTTTAGTTGTCCATCTGATTATTCTGAGCACAGCATGATACGACCACAGTAAGTTGACAAGACTCCCTATTGTATGAGCTTTAGTGGAATCAAGTGTAACTGGAAACCATAACTAGAGGAAATCAACTGGAAAACTACCTACAGCACTTGTCAAAATAATCTCAAAGAAAAATCAAAATAAGATGAAAAATAAAATTTGTGTATACTTTCCAAATAAGCTCACTTTTATAAATTGTGCTTCATTTACTTTATTATCTCATTAATTACTCAATAAAGATGAACATTTTGCAAAGGGCTGTTCCAGAATTAAATGTATGGGAGGGTCGGATGGCAGTGCAATTAAATTTGTATACCTTGTGGGGGTTATGTAAGATTTAAAATTATACATAGTCGGTCAATTTAATTCTGGAACAGCCCTAAAATGAATTAAAATTGAATGAAAAATAAGAAAGTTTAGGCACTTTTTAACCCCTTTAAGATAGATGAGCTTTGCTCAGAATCCTTAAGACAGGGAAAATCTGTGTCTATACTAAAGAGAGGTCTCAAACACAATCAAATCAAAGAAACAAAAAACACAGCAAAATAGAATGAAAAATAAAACTTCTATATACCTTTCAAATATGAATATTTTCAAAATTTGGGCCTTTTTTAAACCACTTTTCATTTGTCAAAAATTTGCAAATTTACAAATTTTACAGAAAGACCAGAATATATGCTATACAAGTCATTCCAATATACCTACTATTAAAATTCTAGCTCATTTCAAAGAAATGGTTATTGTAAGAAAATATTTATTTTTAATAAGGGTGACCCTATTTGATGAAAGGTGTTGAATGATTTTAAAAGACAAGCACTGAAGGACCATTCCAGCCAAAGTGGTTCCTGAGAAGAAGATTTTCAAATGAATTTGAACAAATTAGGCATTACATGTATTCCCATTTGTTTTGAAGAGGGTTCATGTCTTATTTATATTTTTTTGCATTTATCTACGTATATTGCTGTCCAATATGATTTCCATATCATATGATGCTCCTATTGTTCAACAATAACACAACAGGTGCCATTAGTAGAGCAGGAACTTCTTACCCTTCCAAGACCACCCGAGTTCACCCTCGATTTTTGTAAGAGTTTGTGTTGCTCAATCCTCCGTTTTCCATGTATTGTTTTATATATTATTGTCTGTTATCCTCTTTCTTTTGGCCATTGTTTTGTCTGTCTTTCTTCAATTCATGGCTTCTGATTACCATATTGGTATATTCAAACTTTTCATGCCATATTTCCCAAAAAAATTGTCAAAATTACAAATGATACTAAAAAACCTGGAATATATGTAAAACAACACATTACCATATACATGTACTTATTAAATTTTTTTTTTTTTAGATGTAATGGCTATTTAAAGAAAATTTCTATTTTTAGTAACAGCAACCATATTTGAAGGTTGGCAGACCTGTTAGACACAATGATTAAGAGGACCAACCAAGAACTTGGATTTGTTTTTACCTAGGTCATACAGGACAAGGATTGTACCTTAACAGTACTTGTCCACAAACCAAGAACCCTCTTGGCCAAGCTGAGCTAAAATTGGACCAATGGTTATAAAGGACATATCTAAAATATGAAAGCTTACATACGGTTGAGAGACGACTGATGACTGATTTATTATGATAAATACCTGGTCTGAACTTGTCTACCTATAGATTCAACAAACTCTTCGTTATATGGCTACAAAGAAATATATACCACAATTAAAAATAAAATAGAAATTCAAATTACATCATAAAAATGATTATGCCAAACTGTCTGAGACTAGAATTGTTATTGTATTAATGTATGATATTTTTTTTTAGTATTTTCTAATATATCAGCATGTCAGTATATATATATATCTATATATATAGCGGATGTGGTCGAGGGCACTGGACATAAGGCTAAGCGACTGGTGCTGCAGTGTATCAATGGTGTGAGTTCAAATCCTTGTCAGCTCTAATTCTAACAATGTTTGCTTTAATTTCCAGACGTATATATATATAGGGGGTGGGGCCTGGGGGTATGGTCTTTATAGTACTAACAAGGTGCTTGTGATGAAAATCCCCATTGTGAATATGAATGAAATACAAGCAATTTAAATCTTGTATATATTGCATAGAAGTACACTCAGGTCATATATGTAGGTGACAGATCTGAAATCATCAGTAATCACAGTATCTCAATGATGTCAGATCACAGTGTTTTCTAACAAAGACATCTTGCTAGTACTGTACATGGATCATATTTGGATTGCTATAAAGATATAAATGTAGATTTGTCAGGATTCATCATATATTGTATTCATTTTAACATCATTGATACTTTTTCTCTAAAGTAAGAGAGGTCAGCATTGTTTTTGCCATGTGTTTATCTTTCTACATTGATTTACAATTTTTTTCAATTCTTGGTATCTTCTGTCTTTCTTCAGCCCCTTAAAAAGGAGGGAGGTTAATGCTGTTTAACGCCACTTTCAACAATATTTCAATTATATCTTGGCGTCAGTTTTAATAGTGGAGGAAACCGGAGTATCCAGAGAAAACCATCGACCTGTCACAAGTCACTCACTAACTTTATCATATAATGTTGTATAAAGTACACCCAGCCTGGGTGGGATTTGAACTCACAACTTAAAAGGTAAATTCTACATATTATTTAAAAAAAAAAAATTCAACATTATTTTATACTTGCAATTGTTAGTGACAGAACCCATAAAATTATCGGTCCTGAGCTTAATTTTATTTTAATTTACCTCCGCTACAAAGACAATAATTAGACAGTCTTTCCTCTCAACAGCTGACAGTCCATCCACCAATGATTTTAATGTACTACTGAGGTAACTAATCTTCTCTCTCTTTATGGTGGGTATTCCTATGACAATTGATGCTGTAACAACAAGATCACAGGGTGAGGATTTGTGTGTGTTTTATCATCCACTCCAACATATACAAAAATGTATTTCCCCACACATAACCTCAAAGTAATTCACAGGAAGTTAAAAGGTTTATCTCCCTTTATACACAGAAATTTAAAAAGAATCAAAGCACAAGTACAGATATGGAAATATCTTTGTAAATAAATCTAGAGGCTCAGTGGGCTGAGTCTGTGTCACTCACCTTTCATTGTGCTTTGAGGAAATTTAATACCGAACCTTCCATAGGTGCTTCTCACCAAATTTTGGTTCATTTGGCTAAGTAGTTACAGACAAGAAGATTCTTAGGAATCGACCAACCAGAAACAAGAATTGCCTATGGCAGCCATGTTTGTTAACGGATCGGGACAAAATTAGCAATCTTTATACAGTATCTTCCATATAAGTGTCCTACAAAGTTTCGGTTCATTTGGCTAAGCAGTTTCAGAGAAGAAGATTTTTAGAAATCGACCAATCAGAAACAAGCATTGCCTATGGCGGCCATGTTTATCTACGGATCAAAACGAAATGAGCAATCCCTATAGAGGCCCTTCCATAGATGCTTCCTATCAAGTTTTGATTCATTTGGCAAAGCGGTTTCAGAGGAGAAGATTTTTAGAAATCGACCAATCAGAAACAAGAATTGCCTGTGGCGGCCATGTGTGTTAACATATCGGGACGAAATGAGCAATCTTCATAGAGGACCTTCCATAGATGCTTCCTATCAAGTTTTAGTTCATTTGGCAAAACGGTTTCAGAGGAGAAGAATTTTAAAAATCAGCCAATCAGAAAGAAGAATCGCCTGTGGCAGCCATTGTTTGTTAATGGATCGGGACAAAATGAACAAACTTTATAGAGGACCTTCCATAGATGCTTCCTACCAAGTTTCAGTTCATTTGGCTAAGGGGTTTCAGAGGAGTAGATTAAAATGTGAAAAGTTAACATCAGATTTGTTTTCCAAGTGCTAAACATGCCATCAAATCCAGGTATCTCAGTAGTAAAAAAAAAATCTTAAAGATCCTCCCTAAAATACAGAAAAAGATGTCACAAATAAGCCCCAGAATGATTGTTAGAGCGAGAAAAGCCATTGTGTATACAATGGCTTATACAGTATATCATAGATGTTAGCTTGACAAGTGAAGGTCACCAGAGTACTCAAATAAAACTACAGACGTTGAAATGAAAATTTGAATTTACTGGTCCGAATCAAATCCTTGAAAATATTTTTATATAGTTCTTAAAAAAAATGAAAAATTTACTAGTCCAAACAAAGTTTTACCTCCATATCTATTTTTAGACAAATAATATTTTGGTTTGAGACTTTCAGAATGTCCAGTCAGGTGGGGAAGATAAGTAAAGATGCTTGGTAGATGAAGACTGGTTGCCTGCTGGTTTCCATCTGTTGAATTCTGTGAATGACCGCCATGGAATAATTCCTGAAGTTCTTGAGACATCAAATCTGACAGGGATCTGAAAAAGAGGTCAATCATATCAAGCTGTTACATAGCATAGGGGAAAAAACAACTTACTTTGTGTTTCAGATGTAATTAGTAAACAAAATCATGAAAAATCCATGAAAATACAAGAACGAGGAAGAAGCATTAAAAGTGAGTGATTGTTGTTTAACACCAATTTTTCAGCTATATCATGGCCAGAACAAGTTAGTTTTCAATGAGATGATGCTGAGGTCCGCTCTATACTAGACCAACACGCTAAGTTGGATTTTTATAATGCTAGCTCATTGAAACAACAGTCTGTGGGTAGACATGTCGCTACACTCAGACACATTATTCTGATTCCGAGCCAACCAGTCTTTGCTTTTTCTCCTTAATGCTGCGTGCTTAGAGTAGAAGCAACAAATACAAAAAAGTCATTGGTTTAACCCGACCTGGGGTCGAACCCACGATCTACAGCACCCTATAAAATTATCCTCTGAGTTTTCACAATGTTCAAATATCTTGTCCTTTCCACTGCTCTTAATTGCTAGACAGGGCAGTCGTGTTTGTGATCGTATGGTAGTTGAATTCACAACTACCTGTGCAATCAATGTCTATCAACACTACAGTTGAAAGGTCGAATCCAGCTCAAGGCAAGGTGTACTCGATACAACATTATGTGATAAAGTTTGTCAGCGACTTGTGACAGGTCGGTGGTTTTCTCCTGGTGCTCCGGTTTCCTCCACCAATAAAACTGACCACCACAATTTATCTGAAATATTGTTGAAAGTACACTCTTGCTAGACCGGATACCATTTTGCTCATCATAAGGGAAATTCCTCCTATAAAAACAGTATCATAACATATAATTTTTTAATCAATTCAGGAATATGCAAAAGGTATGTTACTCTTTCATATATTGTCCCCCTTTATTATTCCAGAGTTCTTCATAAAATTACGTAATCAAATAATATACATGTACCTGTTAATGGTTGAATTCTGTGACACTGTGCGAAGAAAATAGTTAAACTGGTTACGTATCACATTAAGATTGTGATCTTTTTCTTTATTTAAGGTTTCTGACATCTCAAGTTTTTCTTGTAATGCAGCAAACTTGACCTGGAGTGTATGGTCATAACTTCTGTCTGAAATGTTACATCATAAACATTATTTTGGAAATGTAACATAAATATTATTTGGAAATGTTAAATCATGAACATTATTTTGGAAATGTAATATAAATATTATTTGGAAATGTTACATCATGAACATTATTTTGGAAATGTAATATAAATATTATTTGGAAATGTTACATCATAAACATTATTTTGGAAATTTAACATAAATATTATTTGGAAATGTTACATCATAAACATTATTTTGGAAATTTAACATAAATATTATTTGGAAATGTTACATCATAAACATTATTTTGGAAATTTAACATAAATATTATTTGGAAATGCTACATTATAAACATTATTTTGGAAATTTAACATAAATATTATTTGGAAATGTTACATCATAAACATTATTTTAGAAATTTAACATAAATATTATTTGGAAATGCTACATCATAAACATTATTTTGGAAATGTTACAGCATAAACATTCTGGATCATTATTTGTCCCTTTCAATCTGGCCATTGCATTGTCTGATCTTATTTGATTCATGGCTTCATTCTAATTTCCCCTTTAGTACAAATGTATCTTCAAACTTTTCTCACCTTCCTTAAAGAACAAAGTCATCCAGAACAAGATGAACTGTGAGCTAATGCTCACCTATGATACCCCCGCTCTTCGGCAAACAGGAAGTAGGAATCTGATGGGTCAAAAAACGCTTCCCACAATATGGGGTACCTATATGAAGCTTGTGACCAAATATCAGATTTCTGCCATCAATAGTTGCTGAGAAAAATGTGACGAAAAATGTGCATATATGTTCAATGTGTATAAAAACCAACTAAGTCGGCAAACACGAAGTAGGAGTCTGATGGGTCCAAAAACGCTACCCACAATATGGTATACCTATATGATGCTTGTGACCAAATATCAGATTTCTGCCATCAACAGTTATTGAGAAAAATGCGACGAAAAATATCTTGGACGGACGGACAAACGGACAGAGGTAAAACAGTATACCTCCCCCCCCCTCCTTCGGGGAGCGGGGGTGTAAAAATGTACAGACCAGTACAACAATGAGATATAGGACCCACTTTCTTAAGAAAACAGGGCAACCCAGAAAATTGTACAGACCAGTACAATAATGAGGTATAGGACTCACCTTCTTTAGAGAACAGGGCCACCCAGAAAATTGTACAGACCAGTACAATGGTAACGAGTACACTTCTGGGTCTAGCTCGCAACATCACAATCAATTACCTGTCACATGTTGATAACCTGAAATAAATTACATTGAAACTCATTAATTAACAAATCTACACTTTACAATTAGTTAATTAATCACAACAAAAATTCTTAATTTTTACACTATATTACTAAAAAAGTAAATTCACCTATATTTTTTAGACTGACAAATCACAATGATCATGTTTTAATGAATCACAATGATCAGTGTTTTAATGAATGAAAATGATCAATGTTTCAATGAATCACAATGATCATGTATTAATGAATCACAATGATCATGTTTTAATGAATCACAATGATCATGTTTTAATGAATCACAATGATCAATGTTTTAATGACAATGATCATGTCTTAATGAATCACAATGATCATGTTTTAATGACTCACAATGATCAATGTTTTAATGAATCACAATGATCATGTTTTAATAAATCACAATGATCATGTTTTAATGAATCACAATGATCAAGTTTTAATGAATCAAAATGATGTTTTAATCACAATGATCATGCTTTAATGAATCACAATGATCATGTTTTAATGAATCACAAGGATCATATTTTAATGAATCACAATGATCATGTTTTAATGATTCAAGAAAAAATTAATTAATAATATTTCCATTACCACTACCAGTTCTCTAAAATAAAAATAAATTCCATATTGGGTCTTCCTTAAGGATACTAAAATCTAAATGTCAGTCTCAAGGATGGATCCCTATGCTGGTTCACTGGATGACAACAACATGTTATAAAAAAATGCTTAACTTTTTGTAAATCAAGCATACATTAAAGTGCAACATAAAATTGACAAAAAAAAAGTAATTTAAGAATAAAACAAGATAACGATTCACCTACCATTACAAATTTTGACATTTTTAGGTGAAATTACAAAATAAAACAAAGCTCTTAAACTTCCATTATACATAATTAAAACAAGTCACTTCACCTTTAGTTATCAGTTATATAGAATTTCCTGTAACATGTACAATACACTACAACTTTAAATGATCAAGGAAGTATCAAATGATCTACATACATTCTTAAATAATTATGGGTTCATGGCAGGCCAATTGGCGACGGTTGTTGACCTTCGTCCACAATCCTAACACTAAAAATTGATGTGGGTTTATTTGTGCCCAATTACCCACCTCAAGTGTTAAGAGTTTTGGACACCTACCCATGGTTGGAGGTTTCAACAATCCATTTGTTGAGAACTGTCAAGGATTTCCTCCCTTATTCAGCCTGCTAGTAACTCTATGTATACAGTTGAAAAATTACTGACAATGACTTTAATCAACATAAACGTTAACCCAGCCCTGAGTTTTATACCAAACTTTTTTTTAATAATTTTTCTAATACATATGTATTACTGTTCACCTTGTGAAAGAACAATAATATTAATAAATTGGCCAACATATTCCTGTCCTTTTTTTTTCCAGATAAGATTGACCACCCCCTTCCTCCCCTTTCCCACCCCCAAGCTGTTTGGATCAATGTCACCTATATGTTAATTTACAAGAATTTTTGTTTCTGACATTATATATGAATGTGTGTATCTAACAAGATTATATACTCTGCCTACAATTTAAGACAATAAATTATCAGTAATTAGAAAGGGTATGGACATGATAGATGTAATGAACATATATAAGAGATTATCCCCGGCTTGATATAAATGTCAGCTGTTGATTGGTCAATGACCCGTGCATACAAAACCCATGCACCCAGCTTGTAGTTACGTAACTTCACAGGGGTCTTTATGTTGCTATTTCAAAGTGATTTGCATCCAACACAGAGAAGAGAGGACGAGATTCTTTAGTGAAAATAATGAAAAATGCCGCTATAAATACAGGAAAAACAACAATGCAGCAAATTATTTTGAGATATTTAATATTCCTCCTATATTGATGGCTATGTTTACCGTGTGTAACATTTGTTGATTCGCGCTACTAACATGAAACTTTGTTTTTGATGTTATTTCAAATTTGTGTCTTCATAGAAGTGGTCAAGTTGCTTGAATAAAAACATTTTAAAATCATTCAGCACTTTTGTTATTCTGAATTCTGAATTTGCTTTATCATACCTATCAAATTATGTACGACACATTTTTTCATCAATATAATTCTTAACCTTAGTTATAACTGATGATGTTATGAATATAGTACTGCTATCCATGTGACAATACGTGCCAAATACAAACTAGAGGCTCAGCACTGAGCTGAGCCTGTGTCGCTCACCTTTCATTCTGCTCTGAGGAAACTTAATACAGAACCTTCCATAGCCTATACATGTAGGTGCTCCCACCAAATTTCGGATCGCTTTGGCAAAGCAGTTTCAGAGAAGAAGATTTCTAGAAAGCAACCAATCTAAAACAAGAATTGCCTGTGGCAGCCAAGTTTCATATCATTTGGCCATGCGGTTTCAGAGGAAAAGCTGTTTTAGAAATCGAACAATAAGAAATAAGAATTGCCTATGACGGCCATGTTTGTTAACGGATCAAAACGGAATCAGCAATTCCTATAGAGGACCTTCCATAGATGCTTCCTATCAAGTTTCGGTCTATTTGGCCAAGCTGTGTCAGAATAGAAATTGACCAATCAGAAAAAAGAATTGTCTGTGGCGGCCATGTTTGTTAACAGATTGGGACAAATGAGCAATCTTTATAAGAGGACTTTCCATAGATGCTTCCTACCAAGTTTCGGATCATTTGGCCATGCGGTTTCAAAGGAGAGTTTTAGAAATAGACCAATCAGAAACAAGAATCGCCTGTGGTGGCCATGTTTGTTAATGGATCGGGACAGAATGAACAATCTTTATAGAGGACCTTCCATAGATGCTTCCTACCAAGTTTCGGTTCATTTGGCCATGTGGTTTCAGAGGAGAAGATTTTTTAAAATAGACCAATCAGAAACAAAAATCGCCTGTGGCGGCCATGTTTGTTAATGGAATTGGAACGAAATGAGTACTTTTTATAGAGGACCTTCCATAGATGCTTCTTACCAAGTTTCGGTTCATTTGGCCATGTGGTTACAGAAGAGAAGAATTTTTTTAATCAGCCAATCAGAAACAAGAATCGCCTGTGGTGGCCATGTTTGTTAATGGAATTGGAACGAAATGAGCAATCTTTATAGAGGGCCTTCCATAGATGCTTCCTACCAAGTTTCAGTTCATTTGGCTGAGGGGTTTTAGAGGAGAAGATTTTTATCTGTAATTCAATTCATAGTATCTATATTTAAATTAGATTTATCTCCCTTTCCACACAAAAACAGATTTTTTTTAGAAAGCATACAATCATAAACATGAATTGCCTGTGGCGGCCATGTTTGTTAATGGATCGGGATGAAATTAGCAATCTTTATAGAGGACCTTCCATAGATGCTTCCTACCAAGTTTCGAATCATTTGGCTAAGCGGTTTCAGAGGAGAAGATTTTTAAAAATAGGCCAATCAGAAACAAGAATTGCCTGTGGTGGCCATGTTTGTTAATGGATCGGGACAAAATTAGCAATCTTTATAGAGGACCTTCCATAGATGCTTCCTACCAAGTTTCAGTTCATATGGCTGAGGGGTTTCAGAGGAGAAGATTAAAATGTGAAAAGTTAACGGACGACAGACGACAAGTGATGGCAAAAGCTCACATTGCCTTTGGCAAGGCGAGCTAAAAACTAAATTACATCATTAATGCATCTTTTCGTTAACTGTAAATTGGTGGATAGTGTGTGGACAGAAATTTTCCAAAAAATCAATGAATTTTATGAACAAAATGAAATTAAAACTATATCAAAATCAGAAAATTCGATAATCTTAGGAATAAACCACAGAGACGACCAAATTAACGCAATAGTCAATACGATTTTGACAACCACAAAGTGGATGATTTGGAAAGAACGAAATGTTGCTAAATACCAAAAGAAACAAATTACTAAATTGAAAATTATCAACTTAATTAAAAGCGAAATTTCATTCATATTTTCTCTTGCCAAAAGTAAAACGGGAAATAATATCTATACAGAAATGACAAATATGTTTTGTATCTAACTGTTTCCATATGAATTAATTTATCTGCGTCACGGTGTTGTAAATAACCAGATACACACTCCTTTCTAGTACATTGTTGTATTGACACATATACACGTGTATTGATTATTTCTTACTTACAAAGCTGTCTGTTAATATGTAGACCCTATAGTGTATATGTTATTTATTAATCCAACTGCATTTTCCCTATAATTCCATTTGAATGAATAACACAAACTGATATTAATTGTAGGTCCCAAGAATGAAAATAGGAAAATGTATGTAAGAATAAATAGCCACGCTGCTGTCGTAAAACTACACTCAAAACAATAAGGTGTGTTCGATTTATCAGGTAACTGCAGTTAGTTTTATTTAGTGATACCGTTCTCAAATCGTTATAATTAGTTTTTCTATTTGCTACAGTAATATTTGTTATAAAAAATAAAGTTAAAAAAAATAAATAAATAAATAAATATATATTTATTAATAATAAAAAAAAAAAAGTTTTTTTTTTTTTTTATTGATAACCCAAACTCTTTTGTGAGAAGACAAAATGATGATATATATGTTGTTAAATTAAATGTACATGTATGTTTGTAATTTTCATCTTGTGAATGAAAGGGAGTGTATTTTTTTTACTCAATTTGATATTTTCCCTGGTCAAATGAGTTATGTAAACCACAGGGGCCCCTATGTAGCTCCCCTGGGCTACATAGGGTAATTATATAGCAGGGTTTTTGAATAAAATGATCTGAAATTTAAAAAAATTAAAAAATAAATAAATTACACCAAAACAAGACTGAGAAACGTTGAAAAATGATTAACTGTACAGTAGCATGAGTAGGGTGATACTTTGTCAAAATCCGCTAAATTTCAGTTTTTTTTTCCAAACTAGGTATAACATCGTTATCTAGGTGTCTACCTGTTGGCATTGAGATAATACTAACCTTCAGCACCACTGCAAGTGGCTATACAGAAGCCAAAGACTCTACAGAAGTGCTTCAGGGTGGCACAATCTCAATGCCGACGGGTAGACACGTAGATAACCAATACTTTACAAAGTTACACAAATTACATGTATTAAAGTAATGTTTAAGGAACAGTACTTTTTATTTTTGTTGCTGTTCTACAAATCAATGCATGTGTTTAATAATCAATTAAAAACTGAATAATATTTCAGTACACTTCTCAATCAGATTAACATCACCTTTCCTCTTGTTTCCGAATCCACATTCTGTAATCATTGTATATTTATGCATCATTTATTTTTTTCTAGATAAATATTGTTCAAACCAAAAATAAATTCATTACAATTACAAATGTGGTCTACCAAAATATTTAAAGTTATTTTTGACATTATGTCAAGCTGTTGTCAGAATTACTTAAATTTCTAATAGATCAATATAGCATACTGTACAAACTTTAAAATTAAGCTCTTTCAAGTCTGTTTTAGTGGTTGTATGATAAACTGCCTTGCAACGAATGGAAAAAAATTTACTGAAAAGTTTAAAATCAGTCTTTGCCTTAATTATTTTCACCTACATGTACTACTTGCCTCAAAGCCAAATTTAGAAAAATTTTCTATTTATTCAAACAATTTTTTTCATAATTTTCACTTGTCCGAATCCAATTTTACTTGACATGGGCTTCGGGCAAGTGGGTTAGCGTGAAGTCTGAAAATACTGCAGAACAAATCAGTGGGAGAATTTCATCGCCAACCCTGATATGTTTTATAAGAATGACAAAAAAAATCAAAAAATAATACATTCTGGAATTTGTATATATATATAATTTTTTATAATTAGGGTGAGCGTTATGGTGCTTAATGCCACTTTCCACAATATTTCAGTTTTATCTAGGCAGTCAGTTTTATTGGTAGAGGAAATCAGAGTACCCGAAGGAAACCACCGACCTGCCGCAAGTCACTGAGAAACTTTATCACATAAAGTTGTATCAAGTACACCTTGCCGGAGCAGGATTCGAACTCACTGTCACAACTTTAGTGGTAATTGGCACTGATTGAACAAGCACAGTCAAACATACTTTAGTGACCACCTCTATTAAGCAATTAAGCATACTATACGACCTTAATTTTAATTTCCCTTCAGTGTATTTCATTAAATAAACCTGTATTTAGCAACCACCTGTCTTATGAGACCCTATTTTAATGTTCCCTTGGAAGGTTAAAAAAACATGCTTGACTGTAGTTGTAAATCCAACTTGAAATACAGTGTATGAACATGTAGTGGGAAACTTATCATGATAAATAAATACAGTGTATGAACATGTAGTGGGAAACTTATCATGATAAATAAATACAGTGTATGAACATGTAGTGGGAAACTTATCATGATAAATAAATACAGTGTATGAACATGTAGTGGGAAACTTATCATGATAAATAAATACAGTGTATGAACATGTAGTGGGAAACTTATCATGATAAATAAATACAGTGTATGAACATGTAGTGGGAAACTTATCATGATAAATAAATACAGTGTATGAACATGTAGTGGGAAACTTATCATGATAAATAAATACAGTGTATGAACATGTAGTGGGAAACTTATCATGATAAATAAATACAGTGTATGAACATGTAGTGGGAAACTTATCATGATAAATAAATACAGTGTATGAACATGTAGTGGGAAACTTATCATGATAAATAAATACAGTGTATGAACATGTAGTGGGAAACTTATCATGATAAATAAATACAGTGTATGAACATGTAGTGGGAAACTTATCATGATAAATAAATACAGTGTATGAACATGTAGTGGGAAACTTATCATGATAAATAAATACAGTGTATGAACATGTAGTGGGAAACTTATCATGATAAATAAATACAGTGTATGAACATGTAGTGGGAAACTTATCATGATAAATAAATACAGTGTATGAACATGTAGTGGGAAACTTATCATGATAAATAAATACAGTGTATGAACATGTAGTGGGAAACTTATCATGATAAATAAATACAGTGTATGAACATGTAGTGGGAAACTTATCATGATAAATAAATACAGTGTATGAACATGTAGTGGGAAACTTATCATGATAAATAAATACAGTGTATGAACATGTAGTGGGAAACTTATCATGATAAATAAATACAGTGTATGAACATGTAGTGGGAAACTTATCATGATAAATAAATACAGTGTATGAACATGTAGTGGGAAACTTATCATGATAAATAAATACAGTGTATGAACATGTAGTGGGAAACTTATCATGATAAATAAATACAGTGTATGAACATGTAGTGGGAAACTTATCATGATAAATAAATACAGTGTATGAACATGTAGTGGGAAACTTATCATGATAAATAAATACAGTGTATGAACATGTAGTGGGAAACTTATGATAAATAAATACAGTGTATGAACATGTAGTGGGAAACTTATCATGATAAATAAATACAGTGTATGAACATGTAGTGGGAAACTTATCATGATAAATAAATACAGTGTATGAACATGTAGTGGGAAACTTATCATGATAAATAAATACAGTGTATGAACATGTAGTGGGAAACTTATCATGATAAATAAATACAGTGTATGAACATGTAGTGGGAAACTTATCATGATAAATAAATACAGTGTATGAACATGTAGTGGGAAACTTATCATGATAAATAAATACAGTGTATGAACATGTAGTGGGAAACTTATCATGATAAATAAATACAGTGTATGAACATGTAGTGGGAAACTTATCATGATAAATAAATACAGTGTATGAACATGTAGTGGGAAACTTATCATGATAAATAAATACAGTGTATGAACATGTAGTGGGAAACTTATCATGATAAATAAATACAGTGTATGAACATGTAGTGGGAAACTTATCATGATAAATAAATACAGTGTATGAACATGTAGTGGGAAACTTATCATGATAAATAAATACAGTGTATGAACATGTAGTGGGAAACTTATCATGATAAATAAATAGTGTATGAACATGTAGTGGGAAACTTATCATGATAAATAAATACAGTGTATGAACATGTAGTGGGAAACTTATCATGATAAATAAATACAGTGTATGAACATGTAGTGGGAAACTTATCATGATAAATAAATACAGTGTATGAACATGTAGTGGGAAACTTATCATGATAAATAAATACAGTGTATGAACATGTAGTGGGAAACTTATCATGATAAATAAATACAGTGTATGAACATGTAGTGGGAAACTTATCATGATAAATAAAAAAAGTGCATGAACATGTAGTGGCATGGGAAACTTATCATGATAAATAAATACAGTGTATGAACATGTAGTGGGAAACTTATCATGATAAATAGTGTATGAACATGTAGTGGGAAACTTATCATGATAAATAAATACAGTGTATGAACATGTAGTGGGAAACTTATCATGATAAATAAATACAGTGTATGAACATGTAGTGGGAAACTTATCATGATAAATAAATACAGAGTATGAACATGTAGTGGGAAACTTATCATGATAAATAAATAGTGTATGAACATGTAGTGGGAAACTTATCATGATAAATAAATACAGTGTATGAACATGTAGTGGGAAACTTATCATGATAAATAAATACAGTGTATGAACATGTAGTGGGAAACTTATCATGATAAATAAATACAGTGTATGAACATGTAGTGGGAAACTTATCATGATAAATAAATACAGTGTATGAACATGTAGTGGGAAACTTATCATGATAAATAAATACAGTGTATGAACATGTAGTGGGAAACTTATCATGATAAATAAATACAGTGTATGAACATGTAGTGGGAAACTTATCATGATAAATAAATACAGTGTATGAACATGTAGTGGGAAACTTATCATGATAAATAAATACAGTGTATGAACATGTAGTGGGAAACTTATCATGATAAATAAATAGTGTATGAACATGTAGTCAGAAACTTATCATGATAAATAAATACAGTGTATGAACATGTAGTCAGAAACTTATCATGATAAATCACTGTGATAGACATATCACTCTCAATACTGATTAGGGGGCCGTCGTGGTCATGATCATATGGTAGCTGGATTTACAACTACCCATGCAATCAGTGCCTATCACCAGTAACGTTGTGAGTTCGAATCCCATTCATGGCCAGGTGTACTCGATACAACTTGATGTGATAAAGTTTGTCTGTGACTTGTGATATGTCTGTGGTTTTCTCCGGGTACACCGGTTTCATCCATCAATAAAACTGACCGCCACAATATAACTGAAATATTGTTGAAAGTGGCATTAAACACCATAAACCAAACCAAACCAAGCCATTACATGTACATTACTGATTAGTGATATTAATAGAACATTTGGATTTGCTTATTTAATCTACATCATATGTATCTACTAATGACAGTAATGTTCTTTTTTCATTTTGGGTTATAGTAGCTGAGCAGGTAATACTTTAATAAAAAAGAATGATAGAAGATTTAACAAACAATAATAGTCCAGTCTATATACGTCAGAAAAGGCGTGACCTAGAACAAATTGCAACAGAAGGTTTCTTGGGCTCATCTTGAAGCTGGGAGTGTCCTCATTAACATATTAAAAGTCGCCGCAAATCCCAAGTTGCCTTCTTGCAATTTTTGGGGTAAAAACAAGGGATTTTGAAGAAAAATCACTGAAAACTAGAAATTTCGCATGTTCACTCTACTTTGCAGAATATTACCAATTTCTCTAAAAATATCTTGTTATTATTGAATATTCTTTCAAACAAAATAAAAAAAATCTATCCATATTCTCCCCAGGTGGCTATTTTTTTGGTAAAATTTCATTAAAAAATATATATGCTGAAAACTAAAATTTTAAAAAAATTATATTTTCCGTGGCAGAATAAATTAAATCATGACTGTTTCGGTACAGATTAATAAAGAATGTTTTGAAATATAATTAAATATCAATTGTTAACAATCAGTTGGTGTTTGCTTAATGAAAAAAAAATTGAAACATCTTATTTTCCTTCCCTAGATTAACGACATTATGTGATAAAGTTTGTCAGTGGTTTTCTCCGGGTACTCCGGTTTCCTCCATCAATAAAACTGACAGCGACTATATAACTGAAATATTGTTGAAAGTGGGTCTAAACACCATAAACATACATATATATATATATATATATAGATGAACGAAAATGGAACATTTCAAAATTCACCAAAAATCCCCACCAAAA
This sequence comes from Bathymodiolus septemdierum, assembly GCA_963383655.1. Classification (NCBI taxonomy): domain Eukaryota; kingdom Metazoa; phylum Mollusca; class Bivalvia; order Mytilida; family Modiolidae; genus Bathymodiolus; species Bathymodiolus septemdierum. The sequence continues at coordinate 14,902,321 of OY726524.1, read as the reverse complement.
AAATTAAATGAAAGTTCTGACATCGCGTAAGTTAGCAATACATGTATCTTTCAAATATTAACATTAGGCATCAACTATTCGTCTGAATCAGAGTTCTGATCTTCGCATGCAGACATCTTGCTACATGTATTCCCTCGGCATTCAGTGCAAGCGACAGAACATTCCAGACCATGCTTTCTACAGTTACAGCGTTTTGAATCGCAGTTTGTTTTACATCTGCAATATATTGTTTTTAGAAGTTCATCTGGAGCAGGTGGCAAACTCGATCTGATTGGCACGCACATGTTGTGTTCAATAGACCATCCCCAATCTGTTGCTTCCATATTGTCAGCCTCACCGATCCATTGTTTCACTTGATGAAACACTCGCAAAATATGAAAGTGTGCAGCGTTTGACGTCGGAAGGAAAAACGATGCCATCAACTATCGAGGAATAACAGTTCTGCCTGTAATTACGGTAGTAAGATCGTCGAAGCAGTGATCAGAGATAGAATACAACCATTGATCCATAATATGCAAATTCCAACGCAAAGAAGGTTTATGAAAGGATCGACCCCCATGAATGCTGCTCTACCTGTCGAAGAGGCATACATAATATTAACCGACGAAAAGCAAAATGGACATCTTGTACTTCTCGATGCAAAAGCTGCATTCGACAAAGTTATACATTCACATCTGAATTCAGTACAAAACGTGGACTATTATTAAAAGCTTGCACCAAAATGCGGAACGCTGCATAAAAAGGGCAGGTCACGCACGTCCGATTGTTTCAAGGTCGGTATGGGAGTCCGGCAAGAAGGTATCCTTAGCACTGATCTCTATAAACTATATATCAACCCACTATTAGACCCTTTGCAAGATGTAGGTATAGGACTGAAAATAGGAAACATCAACGTTAACAACACAGGATGTGCAGACGACATCGCACTACTCAGCTCAGTGATATGAATTACAACCAAAGAAAAGTGTAGCAATCCACATTAGAGGAAACAACAAACAGTGCGAAACAACCAACGAGAAACTTAATATGGGGAATATCACCATGCCCAAGGTGGAGCAAGCTACTCATTTAGGCATCATCAGAACAACAACGATGAAACACAATATCCAAACCAATGTTGATGAAAATATAACTAAAGCAAGATGTAGTGCATACAGTCTATTCGGATGTGGATTTCATGGACACAACGGCCTGGATCCCGAGTCCCTACTACACATCTACAAAACCTACATAATACCAGTATTGCTTTACGGTATGGAGCTATTATTACCGTCCTCAAAACCTCTTGAACAACTAGAACTCTTCCAGAAAAGGATACTAAAACAAATCCTGTCATTACCGATGAGCTGTCCGGATCCAGCCGTTTATATACTAACTGGAATTCTACCAATAGAAGCACAAATTCATATAAAAGCCCTCACATTCTTCAATAACGTCTGTCATCAGGGCGAAAAAAACACAGAGAAAAAGCTTGCAAGAAGACAACTAACCGTGAAGGAGGAATCTAGTAACAGTTGGTTTATATGTCAACAAAATACTACGAAAATACGACCTGAAAGAGGTGTGCAACTATTTGGACAATCCTATCAAAAAATCACGATGGATCTCGTTGGTGAAATCAAGAGTGAATGACCACTGGTGTACCCAGCTAACAACTCTAGCACAACTCTACAAAGGGCTGCAATATCTTAGTAACCATAACCTGAGCAAGTGCAAAATACATCCTATTTTGAAGCACAGATGCTACTCATCATTAGACATCAGTAGAATTCCAGTAAAATTAAGACTCGTCACATGGACATACGTGCTGCAAACAAAACGCATTAAGTACTACAGAAATGAAACTGACCCAACATGCCTGCTATGCGGAGCAGCTGAAGAGAATGTACTACACTTCATTCTCCAATGTGAAAAACTACAGTCGGAGAGAGTAGCTTTACTGTCCGAGATCAACACTATATGGCAAAATGAGTTCCAAAATAATGAAAATTTTACGGACTTGAGCGAAGTTGACCAACTACAACTGCTAATGGACAATACAATCAAGGTTAAACCTACCAAGAAAAACTCAGACAGCGTAGCCAGACTCGAAGGTCTATCAAGGAGATTAATGTTCAAATTGCATATTAAGAGAAAGAAGCTTCTGGAGAGTGATAGAGACAAAATACAGACAACAGTGAAGAAACGGAACTAACATTGCGAAAAGGGGGAGGGGAGAGCCGTCCGGGGATTGCCCAAGAATCCATTATAATAAACTGTGATAATTGTTTTAGATTTTAGACTTTGAAAGATGACGTTTTAGATCTTAAACTGTAGATACGATTCGTTTTAGATTTTAGGATGTGACAATTACTTTTTAAACCTCGAACCAAACCATATCAAATAAGATTTTAGATTTTAACCATACGAACAGAGACTTTTAGATTTTAAACAGTGATGCTTCTTCTTAAATTTTTCCAATACATGCAACATGCATATTTTATACGTAATGTCGGGACAATCGTTGTGGATTGTTTTAACTTGATTTGATAAACTTTTATATCCCGTGTGAATAAGCCTGATTTTTAGTGTACATAAATTTTATTCATGGATACGGAGGTGATGGGATTTTCACTCACAGCACTGTACAGCGCACCGCCACCCAACACACGTTTAACATACGACACAGTATGGTTCTCCTTTGAAGGGGGCAAAGATACAGAGGTAAGGTAAGGTAAGGTAAACTGGCGTTCCATAGATTGTTTTTCCGTCCGCATCTACCTATTATGGAAATCCGCGAATTTAAGTGCTAATTCAATCAAACACTTGAAATAAATATCTCTTGTCTGATATATAATAACACATTTTTACACAAAATTTAGCAGAAAGTAATTTAAAAAGGCTTTACAAAGCTCTTTTTGGGTTGAGAATGGTGCATTATGGGAATTATGTCTGCTCAATTTGAATGTCATAGATATTGACCCGTTTGTTCACTTTTCATGGGTGTTTTGGTAAAATTGAACATACTTGTTGTAGTAACTTCATTATATTATATTATTATTACGCTTACTGTACCTAGATATGGATGATAATTCCTATTTCCATTGCTTTCCTTCTGAGTTGTATTTTCCGGAAAATCTCTGATTCGGCTATGGAGGATCCGTAGTGACAAAACGATAGAAGTAAAAAGTACTCATTTTTTATCTTAATTTCTGTCTTTAATACATAAAATTTTCATGGCGATTTTTTATTGGTTACTCTATGGGTTAAAGAGAAAATGCTGGCGTATTTATAATTTCTGTTGCAATTTGTTTTGGGTCTACAGGTCTATTGACTGGACTATAAAGCCAAGAAATACATCTGTTTCTGTTAACATGCTCTAAAATATTAGGGTCGGTAGGTAAACAAAATATTTTATTTTTTAAAATATTTTAGCTAGTTTCTACAGGGGACAGATTCTGACTTCAAGTGCTTTTTCAAAAATGGCCAAAAAAATCTTTAGGGTAGGCACAAAAAATTAGGGTACATGTAGGTAGGGTTAGTGGAAACACATGTAATTATTTTTTTTGGCCTAATATACAAAATGTATCCATATCATCATCGACTCTGATTCGAACACAATCTATTATATAAACGATGTAATTCCAATGAAAGCAACATCATGAAGACTGTTTCCAATGTTTCAATTGCATTAATTATGTAAAACTATGATACATAAAATATCTTTATTAGTAGAAATCTGACATCGAAATTTAGGATTTTCCAGTGTCCGATGCTACCGGAAAACAAAATGGCGGCCAAAATAAGAATAAGCCGGTCTCTCTATCATCGAGATGAATGATATGGGCATCCCAGGTTGTAATATGAAAATTGCTACAATGTACATATCATTACCTATTTTACATATTCATGTTCTTGTGTACTATCTTATATTTTAATGATGCTTAAGGCCATTGGGGACAGCTCTCTTTTATATAGAACTAATATTATACATATGACAACTTCACTCAGTGTGACGAAGATTATATATTATGTATAAAGATCAAGATTAGGACTAATATTCTGTGTTCTTTACAACAATGCTGCTCATCCAGTTATGTGAGGATCAGTATTTTCCTCACATATGGAAAACACTTATGTTTTTTACATGACCACATCATTTCAAGGGAGGTTTTTGCCCATGAAACTAGTCACCCGTAAACCCAGCCAATTTGTTGTTGAAATTCCTGTACCAAGTGAGGAAAGTGAGTGGTTTTGAATGTGCTAAGGGGCATCAACTTTGCCTCTATTTCTACAACTTTTTTTTAAATTAAATTTTTGGAACTGTTCCAAATCGTGTGGTATTTTTTGTTTTTCATTTGAATCCTTTCAATTCTATTTAAAGACATTTACGCTGCTGAATGTGATTTTGACGAAATATTCAAATGACGAAATGTACATAAACAAATGTATAAGAAATATAACACTGATCATACAAATCAATAAATGTCATGTGATATATTCTGCAAATTATTTTTAAACAAATCAAATCATGAATAAGGCAGTGTCAATAAATAATTGACCACTTATTCTTCCTATTTCTCAGCAATCTTGCCTCACAACTGTTACTCAGGTCAATGGATATACAGTACTCCTGTACGTTCTAGAACAAACTCAACTGGGACTTGTTTTATCTATATATATAGCTAGCATAATATAGATATTAAAACGATACTTTGACAACAAAGTCAAAAATTCAGAATCGTACAGATGCAATACAATACTGGAGGGTAATTCTACACACCATCCAATTTGGCACACATCTACGTTATTCACAATAGTGCACATAATTACCTGTAACGACTATATAACCATATACGCTACAATATAAAGTGGAACATAAATACTACAGTAGTTCCCCTCTTACAACAACTGAACAAGGCCATCCCTTAAGCTTCTGCGATGAAAAGTTCAATCCCCTGGTCAAATCAAATCTATAAGACTATAAAATGGTATTTGCTGCTTCTCTGATAACAGCATTAAATATAAGTAGTCATAGACTGATTGTCCGATTAGAGCTACAATGTACATGTCTACCCATGTACCATTGTTTCAGTGTCAGTGGGGTAGCATTATAAAAATCAAACTAAGCATGTTGGTCTAGTACAAAGCAGACATCATTATTTCATTAAAATATAACTTGCTTTTGCTCGCTCATTCTGCTATGAAAAAGTAGTCTTGCTGGCTTCCAATTATCTTGAGGGGCAATCTAGTAGTGCACAAATCTTATCATGGGTAGACTGTAACCTATGACTATAACATGTTATTTCTTATTTATTTCCTGGAAATATTATTTAAATGACTTTATATCATAGTGTACACTAAAAATCAGTGAATCTATAAATGGAAATCGTGGAAATAAAAAAAAAAATTGCAGTACATGTAATTCGGTGATACTAAACAGAGTCCACTAGAGTCTACTAAAGTCAACTAGTGAAATAACGCAAAATAAACATGTAAGAGTATTGCATTACTTTGTAGATGATATTAAATGACTTAAATGATATTTATAAGTTAATTTTATTGATATTTTAGTTTTCATGGAGTGAAAATATACAAGAAAGATGTGCACGATTTACTTCTGGTTTACCAAAATAGAGACACGTAACTTTTATACTCAATACTTTTAAGAACTCAATAAAAAAATGCTTTTTTGTTATGAATAAAGGTTTATAAATAATTACACAATACAGTGATTTTGTGCATGTGTAAAACTTGTCAGTCTTTCATAATTAAAATACTTGGCTTTAAAAAAAAATCCTATACATTGACTTTGTATCTTATGTATGTATCATCATCTCATGTGTTCATTTAGTGAACTTCAGATACGTCAAGCATTTTCATGTCCTAGACCGATAATGATTTTAAAAGTATAAGCGCTTTTATTTTGCTTTGACAAACATGAATCTGACCTAAATTTCAACATGCATGTGCTTTAAAAATATGATTTAATACTCAAATACCACTTATGGGTTATTTGGCAAAAATAACATTTCATATCTCAGTCGAAAAGAACTATAAAAGTTACTTGTCTCTATTTTGGTAAACCGGAAGTAAATCGCGCCGATCTTTCTTGTATATTTTCACTCTGTGAGAACTAAAACATCAATAAAATTAACTTATAAATATCATTTAAGTAATTTAATATTATCTACAAAGTAATGCAATACTTTTGCATGTTTATTTTGCATTATTTCACTAGTTGACTCTAGTAGACTCTGTTTAGCATCACCCCATGTAATTTAATATTTTTGCCAAAAAATTTGCTGAAAATCAGACCGGAAATGTTACATCATGTAGTGCAATATTTACATCAAAATGTACATTTGTACAACGTATCAGAACTAATGTTTTGTGATTATTACATGTTTGTACATAAAATGAATAAAGTTGACTTTGAAGTACTTATTTGCTTCATAATATCCCTATAAAATTGTCATGTTTACTTAGAAATCATTGGTAAATATTAGAATGATGTTCATAACATCGGTGTCCTACGTACACAGAGTGAAGAAAAAAATATGCAATTATATTTTTGAGGCATACATTTCATTGGATCTCTCGCAAATATAAGGTCTAATGGGAAAGAAAAATATCTCGGATGATTGAATCGGCGTGTAAAATATGTGAAGCCAGTCTTATCAGCATATATTGATGACTAGACTATTGTGGTGTCCGGTTGTTATGAACAATACAAAGTGATGTAACTTAGTTAACTGTGATACAAAGTCAGGGCTCACGTTAGAGGGCGACTAGGGCGAAGAAGTCGTCTTGTGAAGGTTGACTTTGCTTTCTCGTTGGTCAAAAGCGAAGTTCAAGTCGCCTTGTAATTTTGAAGAGTCGCCCTATGTTGCCTGCGTCATTTATGAAAATGTCGTTATCGTGTTTATTGAAATCTATCGTATCCGTTAAGTATTTTGAAAGTGATTTTCTTGAAAACATCTACATCCACATCATGCAATGCTCCGTCAATTGTGACGACTATGCATCGGCGTGAACAGACCATATACTAATGTAAAGTAATCTACAACGGGTTGAAAAACTTTATTAACAGACAACAATATTACTGGCAGCCTATTGTAAAGGGGACACAACCCAGCACTGTGCTATGGGAAATGTTGACCAAACTTTTTGTCCGAAGCTTGACTTTCAGCAAAACGAAGTTTGGATATTTTTTTTGTCATTTCTGTGACATAAATCGTACTTCTCATGTTTAATATTCATATTTGCGAAGGTTGGCCATTCAAAATTCGCTGAAATGTACTGGAACTCGTCAGATTTTTATCGATCCTCATTGGTATTTTTTACTTGACACCGGGTTAATATTACGAACTATCAAACTGTTTATTTACATACAGACATGTGTAAACGTTAATGCCTATGCAATTAAAAAAAGAGACTTTGAACTACAGTAGCTTTATTCCATTGTTGCAATCTGATTTAAGGTCTAAAAAAGAGACTTTGAACTACAGTAGCTTTATTCCATTGTTGCAATCTGATTTAAGGTCTGACAAATAATAACTACATTTTTGTCTGCCAGTGTCCATGGACATAAGTATTCGTCACCTTCGATTTTTTACTATATATTTCATATAAAACCACATTTTTTCAAAAAAATATTTTAAAGCTATCTCTGCCAGACGCTGGGCAGATTTTTATGAAATTTATTTCAAGACATGCAGAATTCTTTGAATTTTATTTGTTTATCTGATAGTAAATTTTGTCTGCATGGTATTTGTTTTCTGGTGATTTAAACACAAATGTTGATTTTTCCGATTTTATTTTGGCTAAAATATATAGCAAATTTGACGTTAGAAAGCAAAAATTGTCTTTAAATCATAAGAAAATAAAGGCAATCTAACGGAAAATCATGCTAAAATAAACAAATAATCTTTAAATATATCTGCTTCTTCTGGTGCAAAAATGATCAAAATCCGTTTAGAAATGACTTCACAATAATTTTTTTGAAAAATATGGTTTTATATGAAATATATAGCATAAAATCGAGGGTGACGATACTTATGTCCATTGACTGTACGTTTGTGCTATATTTTCATTATCTAGCTATATATAATATAGTTGGACCGTTGAGCTAATTGGCAGAGACATCTTTCTTCTGCTGAAGATTACACAAATATGAGTTATTTACAATTTGTGTGGTATTGGATCACAGCACAGTAATATTTCAAAGGAGAAAAAAAGGGGGTACACAGGTATGCAAGACTCCCATAGTCAAGATAGACAGAAATAAATATTTGACGTTGAATAGATGTCCTTTAGGTAATTATGAATAAAAAGAACAGAACAAATCAGATCAAACAGCTTTATAACTATTTACTAAATTTGGGCAGGGTAACGAAACAATGTTTCGATTAATCGCAATTAACTTCTCCCAGAAGTCTCCCCACTTCTCCCTGTTGTCTCCCACTTCTCCCTGTGAGCTCCCTGAAAGAGAAGTCACTTCTCCCTCTAATTTGAAAGTAGTGAGAATCCTGCAAAGTCCTACCCCATATTACGGAATGGAATATTCCAGTACACACAATATTATTAACGTAGTTCCCGTATTGATATAATTACACACAGAGATGTGATGACATGCACAACTGTGGTCTCCTTCGATCAGTATGCGAGACTGGTTATGAACAGAAGAGGTTTGCAAGCTTTAGCTAATTTTCAAGATTTTATTATCACAGTACGGATGTAATTTGATTGAATGTGATTTTAAGGGTTGCATCGATGCAGAACAGAGAAATCTTCATCTGTACATTGGAATGACTGAAATGTATTGCTTCCGTAGTTATGAACAACATTTCTTTTAATTTCCAATTTTTGTTCATAATGGTGTCCAAAAATTTCATGTTCCTTATATGCCATTTTTTCGTAAAAAAAACTTCTAAATTGATAAATTTGTTTTTAAGTTATCCTTTCCAATGGTATAAAAACAATTTATTTCAATTATGCACCTTGGTACTGGTAATATTTGGCAGAAAAAGACACCAGTTATGAACAGAAGAAATTAAATTTTCAGTTATTTCATGGTCAGTAGAGAAAAAACCTGATTACTGATAGCTATATCTATATGTCCTTCTAGAATAAAAAAAAAACCTGAATCTTCTTCTTCTTCTTCCAAATACAGGACTAGACTTAAAGGTTTGAATGTGCTAAGTATTTAGCATGAACATTTTGTGTTTGGAGAGCTTCTATTTTTCAGTTATAATGTAACATTAGCATCGTGTTATCGGTTTTCATGCTATTATCGATTTTCCGATATAGCGATTAACGGTGTCAATCCTTCATTCATATGACGATTGGAATTTTCAAAGAATGGCTAGTTAAATATTTCTTTGTACATAAGATTGTTTTTAAAGCCATTCTTGTATTTTAATATACTCTCAATTATCTGGCAACTTTTGTTGTCAGTAAAATGGCGTCATCTGTTTTCGTGTGAAGTAAAAACAAGGCCGATATACGGGATGGAAACGAATATATAATCCGGAAATGGCTGGTTTTAAAATTTCATGGTTCTGGCCATCTACCAAATCATACTACATCTAAATAAAATAACAGAATGTTTGAAAATGACCACTTTCAAAATTGTGTTTACTTTAGATGTTTTTTTTAGTGCTGAAACCACAATGCACTGCAAAGTGACATGCATTTTATATAAGAAACAGGCACATTTCAGTCAGCTCTTTTGTTTACAAGTACGATCAGTGACCCCATGACAGGAAGAGCCAGTGTCTGAGAGGCAGACGACATAGTTCAATTTTATATAGCCCCTCTGGATTTTTTTCCAGCTACTTCAGAGCTCCAGATAATTTTCAAGTCCAAAAGGTAATTACCCCCTACTTTTGAAAATGATGGGTATTTGCATATTTCCTTTGCACTGTTGTACTCTCTACTTCAGAAAAGATTGCTTACATGTACACTTTTAAAATTATGTTTGACACATGTGTTATTCAATAAACGCAGGATGCAAGTGAAATGTTTAATTTGACACTATTGTGTCATGTTTATTAATAAAATGTTCTGTGTTTACTTTATATAACTGACTGATAACTTTTTCATGTTTTCTTTTCTCTCTTTTGCTCGTCGACTTCGGCAGTTTTCACAGCCGTTTTGATAATGTCATCAATGATTCCTTTAACTATACTGTCACTAGACATAGATGAAACTGTCTGGAACTTAAGTATAGAACTTTCCGGAGCGCTCTTGCCCTTAGTAGCGCGCTTATTCATGTTCTTGCTCATTTTCAACGAACAACGTGTTCTCAAATTTACTTTCGTTTTAGTTCTTACTTATTACGTAAACCACTCCTTAGAAGGAGCACCGCATTTATTGACTGCGATTGGATGATCTATCGTAAACATCCAATCAGATCTCTTTTGACATCGATGCTTAGAAAGGCAAGCATTCGGTACCCCTCGGATGTATACACTCTCTCCTTCGAAAAGTATAAAGAGAAGTAATTACGGGGAATTTCTCAAAGACAAAAATGTATTGTTAATGCACGACTGTATTATCAGCATACAAGTACGCTCCGAATTTGGAAAGTTTACTTACACAGCAATATGTATGCGTAATGTGTACTCTGATCTGATAATACATGCGTTTTTACTCGCTTTTATAGCGTAAAAATGCAAATACGCAGCTTATCTGGAGCTCTGTACTTTATAAATGAAGTAAATTTTTAGCATTACAAAAAGTATGGTTCAGTAGGTAGGTTCACTGTTTTTGGTACTTACGTCTTTAAAAGAAAACTTTAACATTTTTTACAGATGTCACGTTGTAGTCCTGTTTACGTTCCATAAATAGAAACCGGAGGACACGTCAAAAATAATGCGTGCGCTGTGGAAATCAAAATAAAATGGATGATACGAAAAGACATGACATACGAAAACACATAACGTGACGATATATATCCAATGATCAAATTCGTGCACAGTTTTAGTACTAGTATTAGTAAGTATTTTACTTCCTTACTTAGTGCATCTGAAATCTGGTCTCATAATAGGGGTGGTCTTCTATGGGAGGGGATAGTAAGATTGAGGCTACTGTATATATTTCATTTTCAAAATGACCATTCAATGATTCATTCCATAAAAAAATTTAAACCAAATCAAATTGCAATGCACAAAAAACGTAAAACATGTGAAAAGGATTGGTGTGCACCGTGTGCGATCAATAAAGCGAATCTTATCAATTCTTCTTCTTTAAAAAAACACATTCTTTTTGTATCTACCACAGAATTCTCTAAGATAAATACTCACAACTATATAGTTCAGCTAAAAACTATAAAATATTCAAAGCCATGACCCTTATTCTTTTCTTCAGATTTTGTCTATCTTCGGTACACCTCGGACTCTATCAACTTCTTCTTTATGTGTAGATCCCTCCGCTACTCGGAGAACCACTTTTGCAAGTGTGCTGCTAATATGTATTAATTAGTTCAGGAAAATTCTTCACCAATTTCAGAATTCAGGAATCTAAGTTCAGTATAATTCAGGAATTTAAAAGACCAATAACCTCCACCACTAGTTTTTTTTTATCGGTAACCACCACCGTTTATATGATTTATACATGTATTCCGCCACCGCAACACTTGACGATTACGGAATCATACGAGGTTTGCCGATATCGGTTACTAGATAACTCGGCCCATAACAAAATCGGTCTAATACAAAATCGGACCAAAGTAAACTCCTTTTATAAGGTTTATGATTTCAATCGATTTACTTTATATCTATATCAATGAATATAAATACATGTATGCTAACATTTAAAAAAAAAAGATAATATGAAGCAGCCGGCCGCAATACTGGTATTACCAGTACTGTAGTAAATATACACACAAAATTGTAATGGTAGATATCAATATATTAAACAACATATAATTTACAAAGTCATTGTTCGTTTTGCTGATATATTGGTGGAATTGTTGTCCATCATTGTTTTTAACACTTTCTTCTCATAAATGCTGAAAACAAACTGATCTTATGAAAAGTATCACTAAAACGCAAAACGTGGAATCATACAGAAAGAGCAACCTTGTCATGATACTTAAGAAAAATTACTTAGAACATACACGTACATAGGGCGGTGTACAGGAGGTCCAAGGTTAATTATATCTATGTACTACAAATTAAACCATTTTCGTCCACAAAATCGGCTGGTGGTCCACAAACACATTGTTTTAGATGAGTAAAAAATAATGTTATTTCTAGAGTAGAATTGAGTTGTCTTCTCTTTAAAATATCATAAATTATCATTCAACTTCTTTTTCTTTTTGAAATCTTTATTTTGAAATATTTTTGATATAGTTGAATCTAAAAAATATATTATTTAATCGTATTTTAATCTAAATTTATTTGGACAACTCTGATTTCAGAAGTTTTTGCAAGATGGAATTTTAGATTTTACCATTCTATTTAAAATGTTTCGTAAATATATAATTTCACTCGCTCACTCTATAACTCAGTTAACACACCCCTTGCCCCTGGCACCAATGAAATGCATATCAGCAGTAACTCTTAACCCGAATTTTGCATAGGCAATATTGAGTTGGTTAGATTTGATTTTTTGGGTGTTTAATGCCACTTTCAGCAATATTTCAGCTATTGGTGATAGGCTTGTATGGGTTGTTAGATAATCCAACTATCTAACTCATTGAGCCACCTGGGCCCTCTATGCAATATTGAGGCTGAAAGACATGTGCAGTGCATTTGAACAGTAAAGATTTTCATTGTTGTTCATGTGATTATAATGGTATTTGATATCTACCAGCTGAAGTTAAATATTGTTATCAAAATCACCTCTGGTGCTTGTTGACACTAAATCATATCGCTTATTTGATTTTCTTCAATTTATATAAGGTTAAATGATTGATTTTTGGTGTTTTAGCGCCACTTTCAACAATATTTCAGCTATATCATGGCGACCAGTTTTAGTGGTGGAGCAACTGGTAAACTTTATCACTTGCGGCTGCGAGTTGAGTGCCACCCTTTTTGTAAGTTACAAAGCCGGGCGCGAACCCACGCTTTATTGGTGATAGGCTTGTATGAGTTGTTAGATCCAGTGACCTAACTCATTGAGCCACCCGGGCCCCCTCAATTTATATAAGAAAGTTTTGTTTTATTTCAGAAATATATAATTCAAATTTTCCATTGATATCGATGTAAAATCAAATGTCCTATGTTCGGTTAAGAAAATTATTTCATACTATGTTACTTATTTATTCCCCTGAAATCTGGCGTAGAAAAAAATTGTAAAAATTACAGTTCTCGAAAAGTAAAATGCATTCATATTCCCATAATATGTCTATTGTTGCATATGTCAAGAACTTTTTATTGCTTTAAAAAAATCTGGATCAAGAGCATTTTTAAGAACAAGTTTTATGCTTAAGTCCAATAAGAGCACTTTCATGATAAGAGCAGACGCAATTATACGCGGTTCCCCAAGGTAATACTTGAGCAAAACTCTTATCCACCTACAACTTTCACCGGAAGTTGAATAAAATTCAAAACAAACAAAATGTCGCGAAAAGGAAAACAACGTGGAGTAGACATAAAACAAGAAGATGTACTACAAGCTGTTGTTATTGCAGATACATTCAATGTTCGATTTGCCCCCATAACTGACAAGAAACCAAGGGTAACAATGTTTTCATATGCCACACCTTCATGTTATACAAAAAAATAATAAATCTGATGCAATATTAATTATTATTCCACAGTAATAGGAAATTCTATCAGTAATAAGGTATAGGGGCAACTCGGAGATCGCTGGGCAACTGATTTAAATGCCCTGAGTCTGACACTGTGGCAGTGCATATTATATCTCAGATTTTGTAATTTTATTGCTATTCTTAATCTTCTCGGTATAGTCTATAGACTGGCCTCATTTTGAGTGTAACTACGCTCACCATGCATGATGATAGGCGAGCAGATAACAACTTAACTTAAGTTAATATTAAATTGGTAAAAAATTGTGTTTGTTTTAATTCCTGCTGACTCGGTTGAGAGGTCCAACCACGTCCTCAGTTTGTAAGGATATGACGGAAGCATTCCAGAGAAGATTGAAATCTCACAGGCGACGGGATATAATTCCATGATCTTATATGGTGGTCTTAGGTATTTTTGATAAGAAAGAAAATGTTGTAATTTTTTTCTGTGTATTTGAAATTCATTAAAGTCTACCTCAGGGGCATTAACTGTCAACTCAACTTTTAACATTTACTTATCATCCTTCCCTCCCGCTATATCTACCTGCTGATTCCATAACTTGGCATAAGCAAAACTTGTATCAAAGTTCGCGTGAGCTGAGCTGGACTTGTCAACAGTGAGCAGGAGTTACATGTATCACCAAATTCTCCCAACATTCGCTCACTCGCCAACAAACTTCATATTCTAGCTCGACAGGCTGATATTTTCGGTATCAATCAATTCACATCCAGATAACATATATCGTGTCGTGACATCTGCTTGGCCATGCAATAAAGTCGGTCCTTTGTTTTGATTTACAATTCTCACATAAACACAGAGGGAATTCATTTAAGCTTCAAAATTACAAGATGAGATTAAAACAGATAAGATTGAATTGAATAAATTCCATGCAAGTAAAAAAGATCCTTTTTACTAATGTCTTTTTTTCCAGATCATTATGCTTGTTAAATATGTTTTAAGCGATGTTATTTCCCAAGCATTTTTACCTTTCCAGTTTGTTGATGTAATCGTCATCACAGATCATGACCTTTTCTGGAATGTAGGCCAAGCAAATTGTATTTGAAAATACTTTGAAAATATGATGATTGATCATTCAGATTCCACCATTTTCTAGAAAATGGCTGATTTTACGGGAAAAATACATACAACTGCTCTCCATTAGTCACAAAATGGCAGATTATTTTGAATTTCCACTGCTGCTTTAATAACAAATATACCCCTTACTTCTTGGGGTAATGAAATGATATTCACAGAGAAGATAGAAAAAGAATTAATTTAACAGCAATAATCAAACTTTATAGCATAAATTGAACTGAGAATTAAATTAAACCAGACAGAAAAATGAGATTATCTGGAAGAAAAAAAACTGTCATTGCAAATAGCATCAACAAAACTGTATTGTTACCACTCTGTGATAATAAATGTGATTGAAATAAACAGAAATCAGTCATTAATTGTTTTACAAAAATATAGCAGTATGTAGTCAGTCTAATATATTGCATTGACAAAAACAAAAACACCAAATTCACTGGATTAAATATTTTATTATATGGGTAAGCAAGTTCAATGTTTGCATCAAATAATTAATGTTTAATACTTCAATTTCAAACTATTTAAAAAAAAACATCTTTTGAAATTTTTCAGACAAAAGCATTACACAGAAAAAGCTAAAATACTATACTTTCTTAATCTGATTTACTTTTTAAATTTGGTTGGCCTATGACAAAATCACGTGATTTATTTACCACTGACCGGCCTTATGTGACGTAATACGACGCCATTTAGAAAAAGGGTAGTAAACAAATATGTGTCAGTGTGTCATTATTATCAATCTTTTTTCCATGGAACTTTACACATGTGAGCAAGAATAGACGAGGAACATAATTAAAAAGAAAAAATGTTTACTTTTCAAACATGAAAAAAATAATCAAACATTATCCAATGACTGGCCGACTTATTGTCACACGGGGATACATATAAAACCCAGATGTTTTCCTTCGTTTGTTTACAATCCATACTTTTCTGAGTGTCACATGATTTGTGTAGTCGACAAGGACGCCAGGAGAAATCGTTAATTTAGAATCTCAAAATTTTTAGCTTCCATCATGGTCATGTGATGAGAATTTTACCCACACAATATGGCAGTGAACACTCTTCAGACGAAATATAGCTACTGAGAGATTCAAGTTACCAGAATTAAATATTATCAATATACTTTATGCAAATTAAAAGTTCTAGCAAAATGTCTGAAAACATGCAGGGTTATGATAAAAAGAGAACTTGTTTTCTTGGAAAGCATTAAACATTTATTAGTTTGGGCCTTCTTTTGTCAATCTGTTTTCACTTTAGGAAATTTTTAAAGGTGTAGTCGCAGTGACTTGCAGGTGCAAATAAATACAGCTATCGAAAATTCCTTGTTATCGAAATTACCTGACCAGACCATACTTATGACAGCATATGGTGTGTTTTGAATTTCAGAAAGTGCAGAGTTTTTGAAATTCGTCAGACCTGTCGGACCTAGGGGGCAGAAAATCATGCAGTCTGCCAATAACGTCGGTAATGGCGGTCCTCATGTCCGCCAAACATTTTTGAATGATGTGTTTACTTTTTTAACGGAAGTCGGAAACGCAGGTCGTGTTGTAAATACCGGAACAAGTTCGGTCAACTCTGAATTCGTAACCGCATTGAATACGTGATATTTTATCTGTTTTTGGTAAATATTATTGGTAACTGTCGTGAAAATAAATATATTTGAATATATTGTGATGCGTAAGATGATCTTTTCGAGTGAAAAGCCCCCAAAAAATTAATAACATAAAAAAACACGACGTCCCTGATTTGTATCGTTCCCTTCACCGAATCCGTTTCTATTTAGAATTTTGTTTACAGTTCCGACAACATGGCAATGTGTCGATCATAAAAATGTGGTCGTTCCTGAAGTATTACGACAGAGCTCAACCGGGCAAACTGGAGATTGAGAGAGTCTAATAACTGTTAGAATATTGTTATTGTAATCTCAATAAAATTTTTAAAAATTATGTTTTAAATCTGGTAAATTTTTCAAAGTTTGAGGGTATCCCTAGCTGGATTTGGCTACTCTTTTTTGGTGCATGGTTTCAACTTTTTGGTTTATTCTGGATGGTGACTGGTCTTCCTATTTTTAGGCCTCTACCAGTACTAATGAAGTTAAATACAGAAAGCGCTCTGCTAGACTAAAATAATAATAACGGTATGACATTGCTTGGATTTAAAACAATTTTACATAAAAAATGTAGGTCCTGCAAAAATTCAGAGGGTCCAGCCGAAAATTCCTGGGTGCTGCACCTACAACATGTATGTCCAGCAAAATGAAAACAAATTTCAAAAAGTCTGAAAGTGTATGGTATTTTTGATATTTCAGACATTGTGTGGTGTGTTTTGATATTTCAGACATTGTATGGTGTGTTTAGATATTTCAGACATTGTATGATCTGTTTTGATATTTCAGACATTGTGTGGTGTGTTTAGATATTTCAGACATTGTATGATGTGTTTTGATATTTCAGACATTGCATAGTGTGTTTTGTTATTTCTGACATTGTATGGTATGTTTTGATATTTCAGACTTTGTATAGTGTGTTTTGATATTTCAGACATTGTATAGTGTGCTTTGATATTTCAGACATTGTATGGTGTGTGTTGATATATCAGACATTGTATAGTGTGTTTTGATATTTCAGACATTGTATGGTGTGTTTTGATATTTCTGACATTGCATGGTGTGTTTTGATATTTCAATCATTGTATGGTGTGTTTTGATATTTCAGACATTGTATGGTGTGTTTTGATATTTCAATCATTGTATGGTGTCTTTTGACATTTCAGACAGTGTATGATCTGTTTTGATATTTCAGACATTGGATGGTACGTTTTGATATTTCTGAAATTGTATGGTGTGTTTTGATATTTCAGACATTGTATGGTGTGTTTTGATATTTCTGACATTGCATGGTGTGTTTTGATATTTCAATCATTGTATGGTGTGTTTTGATATTTCAGACATTGTATGGTGTGTTTTGATATTTCAATCATTGTATGGTGTCTTTTGACATTTCAGACAGTGTATGATCTGTTTTGATATTTCAGACATTGGATGGTATGTTTTGATATTTCTGAAATGGTATGGTGTCTTTTGATATTTCAGACATTGTATAGTGTGCTTTGATATTTCAGACATTGTATGGTGTGTGTTGATATATCAGACATTGTATAGTGTGTTTTGATATTTCAGACATTGTATGGTGTGTTTTGATATTTCTGACATTGCATGGTGTGTTTTGATATTTCAATCATTGTATGGTGTGTTTTGATATTTCAGACATTGTATGGTGTGTTTTGATATTTCAATCATTGTATGGTGTCTTTTGACATTTCAGACAGTGTATGATCTGTTTTGATATTTCAGACATTGGATGGTACGTTTTGATATTTCTGAAATTGTATGGTGTGTTTTGATATTTCAGACATTGTATGGTGTGTTTTGATATTTCTGACATTGCATGGTGTGTTTTGATATTTCAATCATTGTATGGTGTGTTTTGATATTTCAGACATTGTATGGTGTGTTTTGATATTTCAATCATTGTATGGTGTCTTTTGACATTTCAGACAGTGTATGATCTGTTTTGATATTTCAGACATTGGATGGTATGTTTTGATATTTCTGAAATGGTATGGTGTCTTTTGATATTTCAGACATTGTATGGTGTGTTTTGATATTTCAGACATTGTATTGTGTCTTGATATTTCAGACATTGTATGATGTGTTTTGATATTTCAGACATTGTATGATGTGTTTTGATATTTCAGACATTTTATGGTATGTTTTGATATTTCTGACATTGTATGGTGTGTTTTGATATTTCAATCATTGTATGGTGTGTTTTGATATTTCAGACATTGTATGGTATGTTTTGATATTTCTGACATTGTATAGTGTGTTTTGATATTTCAATCATTGTATGGTGTCTTTTGATATTTCAATCATTGTATGGTGTGTTTTGATATTTTTGACATTGTATGATCTGTTTTGATATTTCAGACATTGTATGATCTGTTTTGATATTTCAGACATTGTTATCAGTGGTTAATGTTCCTGTATTAGACTATACCTTGGAGTTCCTGGCAGCCTCTGGAATTCAAGAAATCTTTGTGTTTTGTTGTCACCTAGCAGACCAGATCAGGACACATATACGGTATTCTTTTAATACATATTTTGTATCATTTACTGGTACATGTAGATCTGTAGTCCATTACACCATGTATCAGGGGACACAACTTTAGATTTGTTCAAAGATCAACAGATGAGTAGGGTACTTGTATGATAATGTGTTTTTAACTCCATATTCAACAATATATCGGAGGGGCTGTCATGGTTGTGATCGTAATAGTAGTTAGATTTACAACTACCTGTGCAAGCAGTACCTATCACCACTAAATTTGTGAGTTTGAATCTCGCTCATGGTGAGGTGTACTTGATACAACATTATGTGATAAATTTTGTCAGTGACTTGCGGCAGGCAATGGTTTTCTCCGGGTACTCCGGTTTCCCCTACCAATAAAACTGACGGCCTTGATATAACTGAAATATTGTTGAAAGTGGCATTAAACACCATAAACTAAACCAAGCCAAATATATCAGTTGTAGTGTAGTGGTCAGTATTTAATGGTAGAATGAACCAGAGCTCCCAGAGAAAAACTACAAACCTAACATAATGTTATATCAAGTACACCTTGCCATGGATGGCAAATGGAACTGTCAACTGAAATGGTGATAGACCCTGATTCCATAGGTAGATATATCAATTTATCTACCTACAATCAAAGCCAAAACACTGATTTTATATATAGAATAACATTAACAGCAGTTGTGAAGATTGAGACAGACATTATCACTAGTATAACAGCAAGTCTATTAGAATGAGCTGTGATACTTGTGATAATGTATGTTGATGAATCAGTACTACAGTTGTGATACTTGTGATAATGTATGTTGATGAATCAGTACTACAGCTGTGATACTTGTGATAATGTATGTTGATGAATCAGTACTACAGTTGTGATACTTGTGATAATGTATGTTGATGAATCAGTACTACAGCTGTGATACTTGTGATAATGTATGTTGATGAATCAGTACTACAGTTGTGATACTTGTGATAATGTATGTTGATGAATCAGTACTACAGTTGTGATACTTGTGATAATGTATGTTGATGAATCAGTACTACAGTTGTGATACTTGTGATAATGTATGTTGATGAATCAGTACTACAGCTGTGATACTTGTGATAATGCATGTTGATGAATCAGTACTACAGTTGTGATACTTGTGATAATGTATGTTGATGAATCAGTACTACAGTTGTGATACTTGTGATAATGTATGTTGATGAATCAGTACTACAGCTGTGATACTTGTGATAATGTATGTTGATGAATCAGTACTACAGTTGTGATACTTGTGATAATGTATGTTGATGAATCAGTACTACAGTTGTGATACTTGTGATAATGTATGTTGATGAATCAGTACTACAGTTGTGATACTTGTGATAATGTATGTTGATGAATCAGTACTACAGCTGTGATACTTGTGATAATGTATGTTGATGAATCAGTACTACAGTTGTGATACTTGTGATAATGTATGTTGATGAATCAGTACTACAGCTGTGATACTTGTGATAATGTATGTTGATGAAT
Organism: Bathymodiolus septemdierum; assembly: GCA_963383655.1. NCBI lineage: Eukaryota > Metazoa > Mollusca > Bivalvia > Mytilida > Modiolidae > Bathymodiolus > Bathymodiolus septemdierum. The sequence continues at coordinate 14,881,838 of OY726524.1, read as the reverse complement.
CAGTACTACAGTTGTGATACTTGTGATAATGTATGTTGATGAATCAGTACTACAGTTGTGATACTTGTGATAATGTGTGTTGATGAATCAGTACTACAGTTGTGATACTTGTGATAATGTATGTTGATGAATCAGTACTACAGTTGTGATACTTGTGATAATGTATGTTGATGAATCAGTACTACAGCTGTGATACTTGTGATAATGTATGTTGATGAATCAGTACTACAGCTGTGATACTTGTGATAATGTATGTTGATGAATCAGTACTACAGCTGTGATACTTGTGATAATGTATGTTGATGAATCAGTACTACAGTTGTGATACTTGTGATAATGTATGTTGATGAATCAGTACTACAGTTGTGATACTTGTGATAATGTATGTTGATGAATCAGTACTACAGTTGTGATACTTGTGATAATGTATGTTGATGAATCAGTACTACAGTTGTGATACTTGTGATAATGTATGTTGATGAATCAGTACTACAGTTGTGATACTTGTGATAATGTATGTTGATGAATCAGTACTACAGTTGTGATACTTGTGATAATGTATGTTGATGAATCAGTACTACAGTTGTGATACTTGTGATAATGTATGTTGATGAATCAGTACTACAGTTGTGATACTTGTGATAATGTATGTTGATGAATCAGTACTACAGTTGTGATACTTGTGATAATGTATGTTGATGAATCAGTACTACAGTTGTGATACTTGTGATAATGTATGTTGATGAATCAGTACTACAGTTGTGATACTTGTGATAATGTATGTTGTTGAATCAGTATTACAGTTGTGATAATGTATGTTGATGAATCAGTACTACAGCTGTGATACTTGTGATAATGTATGTTGATGAATCAGTACTACAGTTGTGATACTTGTGATAATGTATGTTGATGAATCAGTATTACAGTTGTGATACTTGTGATAATGTATGTTGATGAATCAGTACTACAGTTGTGATACTTGTGATAATGTATGTTGATGAATCAGTACTACAGTTGTGATACTTGTGATAATGTATGTTGATGAATCAGTACTACAGTTGTGATACTTGTGATAATGTATGTTGATGAATCAGTACTAGTTGTGATACGTGTGATAATGTATGTTGATGAATCAGTACTACAGCTGTGATACTTGTGATAATGTATGTTGATGAATCAGTACTACAGCTGTGATACTTGTGATAATGTATGTTGATGAATCAGTACTACAGCTGTGATACTTGTGATAATGTATGTTGATGAATCAGTACTACAGCTGTGATACTTGTGATAATGTATGTTGATGAATCAGTACTACAGTTGTGATACTTGTGATAATGTATGTTGATGAATCAGTACTACAGTTGTGATACTTGTGATAATGTATGTTGATGAATCAGTACTACAGTTGTGATACTTGTGATAATGTATGTTGATGAATCAGTACTGCAGTTGTGATACTGTGATAATGTATGTTGATGAATCAGTACTACAGTTGTGATACTTGTGATAATGTATGTTGATGAATCAGTACTACAGTTGTGATACTTGTGATAATGTATGTTGATGAATCAGTATTACAGTTGTGATACTTGTGATAATGTATGTTGATGAATCAGTACTACAGTTGTGATAATGTATGTTGATGAATCAGTACTACAGTTGTGATAATGTATGTTGATGAATCAGTATTACAGTTGTGATACTTGTGATAATGTATGTTGATGAATCAGTACTACAGTTGTGATAATGTATGTTGATGAATCAGTACTACAGTTGTGATAATGTATGTTGATGAATCAGTACTACAGTTGTGATAATGTATGTTGATGGATCAGTATTACAGTTGTGATACTTGTGATAATGTATGTTGATGAATCAGTATTACAGTTGTGATACTTGTGATAATGTATGTTGATGAATCAGTAGTACAGCTGTGATACTTGTGATAATGTATGTTGATGAATCAGTACTACAGTTGTGATACTTGTGATAATGTATGTTGATGAATCAGTACTACAGTTGTGATACTTGTGATAATGTATGTTGATGAATCAGTACTACAGTTGTGATACTTGTGATAATGTATGTTGATGAATCAGTACTACAGCTGTGATACTTGTGATAATGTATGTTGATGAATCAGTACTACAGTTGTGATACTTGTGATAATGTATGTTGATGAATCAGTACTACAGTTGTGATACTTGTGATAATGTATGTTGATGAATCAGTACTACAGTTGTGATACTTGTGATAATGTATGTTGTTGAATCAGTATTACAGTTGTGATACTTGTGATAATGTATGTTGATGAATCAGTACTACAGCTGTGATACTTGTGATAATGTATGTTGATGAATCAGTACTACAGTTGTGATACTTGTGATAATGTATGTTGATGAATCAGTACTACAGCTGTGATACTTGTGATAATGTATGTTGATGAATCAGTACTACAGTTGTGATACTTGTGATAATGTATGTTGATGAATCAGTATTACAGTTGTGATACTTGTGATAATGTATGTTGATGAATCAGTATTACAGTTGTGATACTTGTGATAATGTATGTTGATGAATCAGTACTACAGTTGTGATACTTGTGATAATGTATGTTGATGAATCAGTACTACAGTTGTGATACTTGTGATAATGTATGTTGATGAATCAGTACTACAGCTGTGATACTTGTGATAATGTATGTTGATGAATCAGTACTACAGCTGTGATACTTGTGATAATGTATGTTGATGAATCAGTACTACAGCTGTGATACTTGTGATAATGTATGTTGATGAATCAGTACTACAGTTGTGATACTTGTGATAATGTATGTTGATGAATCAGTACTACAGCTGTGATACTTGTGATAATGTATGTTGATGAATCAGTACTACAGTTGTGATACTTGTGATAATGTATGTTGATGAATCAGTACTACAGTTGTGATACTTGTGATAATGTATGTTGATGAATCAGTACTACAGTTGTGATACTTGTGATAATGTATGTTGATGAATCAGTACTACAGCTGTGATACTTGTGATAATGTATGTTGATGAATCAGTACTACAGCTGTGATACTTGTGATAATGTATGTTGATGAATCAGTACTACAGCTGTGATACTTGTGATAATGTATGTTGATGAATCAGTACTACAGTTGTGATACTTGTGATAATGTATGTTGATGAATCAGTACTACAGTTGTGATACTTGTGATAATGTATGTTGATGAATCAGTACTACAGCTGTGATACTTGTGATAATGTATGTTGATGAATCAGTACTACAGTTGTGATACTTGTGATAATGTATGTTGATGAATCAGTACTACAGTTGTGATACTTGTGATAATGTATGTTGATGAATCAGTACTGCAGTTGTGATACTGTGATAATGTATGTTGATGAATCAGTACTACAGTTGTGATACTTGTGATAATGTATGTTGATGAATCAGTACTACAGTTGTGATACTTGTGATAATGTATGTTGATGAATCAGTATTACAGTTGTGATACTTGTGATAATGTATGTTGATGAATCAGTACTACAGTTGTGATAATGTATGTTGATGAATCAGTACTACAGTTGTGATAATGTATGTTGATGAATCAGTATTACAGTTGTGATACTTGTGATAATGTATGTTGATGAATCAGTACTACAGTTGTGATAATGTATGTTGATGAATCAGTACTACAGTTGTGATAATGTATGTTGATGAATCAGTACTACAGTTGTGATAATGTATGTTGATGGATCAGTATCACAGTTGTGATACTTGTGATAATGTATGTTGATGAATCAGTATTACAGTTGTGATACTTGTGATAATGTATGTTGATGAATCAGTACTACAGCTGTGATACTTGTGATAATGTATGTTGATGAATCAGTACTACAGTTGTGATACTTGTGATAATGTATGTTGATGAATCAGTACTACAGCTGTGATACTTGTGATAATGTATGTTGATGAATCAGTACTACAGTTGTGATACTTGTGATAATGTATGTTGATGAATCAGTACTACAGCTGTGATACTTGTGATAATGTATGTTGATGAATCAGTACTACAGTTGTGATACTTGTGATAATGTATGTTGATGAATCAGTACTACAGCTGTGATACTTGTGATAATGTATGTTGATGAATCAGTACTACAGCTGTGATACTTGTGATAATGTATGTTGATGAATCAGTACTACAGCTGTGATACTTGTGATAATGTATGTTGATGAATCAGTACTACAGCTGTGATACTTGTGATAATGTATGTTGATGAATCAGTACTACAGTTGTGATACTTGTGATAATGTATGTTGATGAATCAGTACTACAGCTGTGATACTTGTGATAATGTATGTTGATGAATCAGTACTACAGTTGTGATACTTGTGATAATGTATGTTGATGAATCAGTACTACAGCTGTGATACTTGTGATAATGTATGTTGATGAATCAGTACTACAGCTGTGATACTTGTGATAATGTAAGTTGATGAATCAGTACTACAGCTGTGATACTTGTGATAATGTATGTTGATGAATCAGTACTACAGCTGTGATACTTGTGATAATGTATGTTGATGAATCAGTACTACAGTTGTGATACTTGTGATAATGTATGTTGATGAATCAGTACTACAGCTGTGATACTTGTGATAATGCATGTTGATGAATCAGTACTACAGCTGTGATACTTGTGATAATGTATGTTGATGAATCAGTACTACAGCTGTGATACTTGTGATAATGTATGTTGATGAATCAGTACTACAGTTGTGATACTTGTGATAATGTATGTTGATGAATCAGTACTACAGCTGTGATACTTGTGATAATGTATGTTGATGAATCAGTACTACAGCTGTGATACTTGTGATAATGTATGTTGATGAATCAGTACTACAGCTGTGATACTTGTGATAATGTATGTTGATGAATCAGTACTACAGTTGTGATACTTGTGATAATGTATGTTGATGAATCAGTACTACAGCTGTGATACTTGTGATAATGTATGTTGATGAATCAGTACTACAGTTGTGATACTTGTGATAATGTATGTTGATGAATCAGTACTACAGCTGTGATACTTGTGATAATGTATGTTGATGAATCAGTACTACAGCTGTGATACTTGTGATAATGTATGTTGATGAATCAGTACTACAGTTATGATACTTGTGATAATGTATGTTGATGAATCAGTACTACAGTTGTGATACTTGTGATAATGTATGTTGATGAATCAGCTGTGATAATGTATGTTGATGAATCAGTACTACAGTTGTGATACTGTGATAATGTATGTTGATGAATCAGTACTACAGCTGTGATACTTGTGATAATGTATGTTGATGAATCAGTACTACAGCTGTGATACTTGTGATAATGTATGTTGATGAATCAGTACTACAGCTGTGATACTTGTGATAATGTATGTTGATGAATCAGTACTACAGCTGTGATACTTGTGATAATGTATGTTGATGAATCAGTACTACAGCTGTGATACTTGTGATAATGTATGTTGATGAATCAGTACTACAGCTGTGATACTTGTGATAATGTATGTTGATGAATCAGTACTACAGCTGTGATACTTGTGATAATGTATGTTGATGAATCAGTACTACAGTTGTGATACTTGTGATAATGTATGTTGATGAATCAGTACTACAGCTGTGATACTTGTGATAATGTATGTTGATGAATCAGTATTACAGCTTTAGTTATTTAATGCAGTTGAATTCTTAAAGGACAACAATGTAACTAATACTCGTTTGACAATGATATTTGTATGATGAAATGTTAAATTACTGACAATTGACACTATATTTGTTTGTAAACATGTAGTTTGTTCAAATAATGTTTTCTATTAAGAAATAAAATAAAATACTTCTAAGGAATTTTAAAAATCCCCAAAATTTAGATTTAATTCTGACTGGTCTATACAGACAGATTCATCACCTTTGAACTCTTAATTTGAGTACTTTGTTTACATTTCGAAATCAGTAGGGGGGGAAATGCCACTTAGGACTTGATGAAACGATGAATTCAATGATATGATAAATGCAAAAATTTACTTTTCAAATATCGAAAATTTGTAATAAGTCAAATATGATAAAATTAACATATAAATGTAGAACACTCAACTAATTCACAATATATTGGAATATACCCGTAATATATTTGTTTTTTTGTATTTCAGAAATTCTAAATGGAATGAGAGTTCTTCACCATGTACTGTAACTCCTATATTATCTGAGGGATGTTTGTCTATGGGGGATGCTATGAGGGAAATTGATGATAAATCACTCATCCGTAGCGACTTTGTCCTAGTTTATGGAGACATTGTGGCTAACCTTGACCTCCAGTCCATCATACAAGAGCACAAGTATGTGAAGTACTGTCACTTCATTGTAAATCGGTGGCCCAGGGGACCAATTTTTATGGTTTTCTTGGACACAAACCACAAAATTTAGTGCACAACTTAAAGAAGATAAGTAATAAATTTATCAATAGCACAAAATCATATCAATGCACCTGCCATTTTTGACAATGAACAGAAATTGGTATTAACATGAAAATTTACATTACCCGTTATTCCATATAAACATGAGGTTTCCTTGCACAAAAATTAAAATAGAGATGTTTAGATTGGATATTTATGTAATTTTTATACGACCGTATAAATATTGCTGTCATAATGTTATTTGTCTGTAGACAACATTTGGTTTCTGTGCCACTTGTTTGTAATGGGGACCCTGTGTTGGTTATCTTGTATTATACATCTACATTTCTGTTAGCAACTTTCTGTTTATGTTTAGGCATGTCTGGAGGTTGTTTGTACAAACAACTTTCTGTTTATGTTTAGGCATGTTCTGACTTCTTCTGCTTATGTTTTTGTTTTATTATCAATTGACAGTAAATAGAATTCTGATATCTGATTGATTGCTGCCTGGTCACATGTCCTGTAAAATAAATGATTGAAAATCCAATGTTAAATCTCATTAGTTACATGAATAAAATTGTAATATACAAAACTATTCAAAATGAAGATATGCCTGTGAGTACTAATTACTGTACTAGTGCAATTCCTCAGGTACTTTTACTGTCAATTGTTTTAATTTATACATTTTGTTAGGGGCCGGGGTGGCTCAATAAGTTAAGTTGTTGGATCTAACAGCTCATACAAGCCTATCACCAATACGGCATGGGTTCGCACCTAGCTTTGTAAATTAAAAAAGGGTGCACTCGACTCGCAGCTGCAAGTGATAAAGTTTACCAGTTGCTTGCTCATGGTCGGTGGTTCTCTCCGGGTACTCCGGCTTCCTCCACCTCTAAAACTGATCGCCATGATATAGCTGAAGTATTGCTGAAAGTGACGTTAAACACCAAAAAGCAATCAATCAACCATATACATTTTGTTTGATCTTGTAGGAAGAAAAGAGAAAAGGACAAAAATGCTGTTATGACTGTAGTAATGAAGAAAGCGCCCCCTGGACATTGTTCTAGGTGTCGTGAAGATGATGTACTACTAGCTATAGACAGCTCAAATAGCCGTATTCTACATTACCTTAAAACAGGAAACCAGAAGAAACTAGAACTTCCTGTGGTTTGTGTTTTAATTCTTTTATTGAAAAGACATAGAATATTTACATGTATGAATAGGTTATATTTTTACCATCTCAAAGTTGCGAGTTCAAACCCAGTTCATGACTAGGTGTACTCGATACAACATTATGTGATATAGTTTGTCAGTGACCTGCGGTTTGTCTATGGTTTTCTCCAGATACTCCGGTTTCCTCCACCAATAAAACTGACCGCCACGATATAACTGAAATATTGTTGAAAGTGGCATTATAACACCATAAACCAAACTATGTTGTAATGGTTTGCATACTGCCTTGGCATGTAGTAGATCATGTTTCTATTGTTGTTTGAGTCAACCCAGAGAACTTAACTTTATTTTTTTCTTATATTGATAACATATTTTAGTGAGGGGGTGTGGTTAACATGAGACAACATGTCTTCTACTTGGTTTGTTATGAGAAGAATGTCTAAAAAGTGATGGTCAACAATATCAAGGAAACAAACAACCACCTCTTACCTCAACTCAGAAAAGACCATGACATATGACATATGACATTGGAAATCCAGGTCTTTGTGTATCTTTATCTTTGAAACTTCTGCATTTTTTTTCCTCTTCGTTTTATATACAGTCAAACCTGTATTAAGAGGTCACCTTTTGGACAAAGAAAAAAAAGTGGTCTTCTAAGACAGATGACCTCTTAAAAGAGGTTCAATTTATATGAAATTTACTATGACAGGGACAGATATAGGTGACCTGTTAATACAGGTTAGGGTTAATAGAGGTGACCACATGGGCAAGTTTGACTGTATACAGTCAAACCTGTATTAAAAGGTCACCTTTGGAAAAAAGAAAAGGTGACCTTAAAAGACAGACGACCTCTTAAAAGAGGTTCAATTTATATGAAATTTTCTATGACAGGAAAAGAAATAGGTGACCTTTTAATACAGGTAACTAGTTAATAGAGGTGACCGCATATGCAAGTTTGACTGTATTTTTGGTTTGTTTTTGTAGGAAGTTTTAACAGAACATAAGAATGTCCTGTTACACTATGACCTGTTAGACTGTCAGATTAGCGTGTGTTCACCACAGGTACCTGCCTTATTTAAAGACAACTTTGATTACCTCACCAGAGATGATTTTATTAAGGGAATTCTAATGACTGAAGACGTAAGTAGGCTCAAGTTATCTTAATTAATACATGTACAATATTGCTGTGTCACTGGGAAACAATTATTTCTAGTCATATTATGACCATTTAAGGGCAAGTTCATTGTGATGTTTGACAATATTATTAATAGCCGTAGGAAAAATAGTTGATACAAATTTATGACGAATATTAAAGTAATTTGATCAGTGTAATGTGTTGTTGATATTCACCCTTTCGGTAATACATAAAATGTAACAATTGTATGACATATTTTTTCGGAATATCCACCCGTTACACCATGTTAAATATTTCCAGTAAAGCAACGAATAAAAACTCTACAATTGATGAAGAACCTGCCAGATTTGATTGCAGGTCATTTTAGCTCTCCTGACCCAAAGGAGCTGGTAAGTTTTGTCATCACTTGCCATCTGTCATTGTCCATCATACTTCATAAGCTTTTTTTTTAGCTCCAGTGAGCTTTTCTTATGAAAAAAATGTCTTAAGTTCCCACCGTCTGTATGTCATTTCAGATTTTGTACTTCATCTTCAATACCACTGCATACCCAGTAACCAAACTTACCATAAATGTTCCTGTGGGGTTCCTGGAAAAGTGTTGTTCCTTTTTGGAGTCATTCGTAATCCAAGATAGCCACCATTGCCTCTGATTGGTCGATACATTTTCCCCATTTTTATCACAGCTCTTCATATATTTTCAGGTCATGAGTAAAACATATTTCTAAATAAAGAGTGTATATTTTGAAGTAATGGGTAGCACCTGTCTCAAAACAAAGAGTGTATTTTTATGACTAAGGCAGCCCTCCATATATTTTCGGGTCATTGGTAACACATGTTTCTAAACAGAGAGTGTATCTATATGACTAAATCAGGCCTTCCATATACTTTCAGATCATGGGTAACACAGAGTGTATATTTATGACTAAGTTGGCCTTCCATATATTTTCAGATCATGGGTAACACAGAGTGTATATTTATGACTAAGTTTTCCCTCCATATATTTTCAAGTCATGTATTAACACATGTTTCTAAACAGAGAGCGTATCTATATGACTAAATCCGACCTTCCATATACTTTCAGATCATGGGTAACACAGAGTGTATATTTATGACTAAGTTGGCCCTCCATATATTTTCAGATCATGGGTAACACAGAGTGTATATTTATGACCATAGGTTGGCCCTCCATATATTTTCAGATCATGGGTAACACAGAGTGTATATTTATGACCAAGTTGGCCCTCCATATATTTTCAGATCATGGGCAACACAGTGTATATTTATGACTAAGTTGACCCTCCATATATTGTCAGTTCATGGGTAACACAGAGTGTATATTTATGACTAAGTTGACCCTCCATATATTTTCAGGTCATGGGTAACACAGAGTGTATATTTATGACTAAGTTGGCCCTCCATATATTGTCAGTTCATGGGTAACATGGAGTGTATATTTATGACTAAGCAGCATGCCCATTCACGTACTGCAGTACGTGTTTCACCGTAGAATAAAAATCTTGCACGTATAATTGAAAGAACCCTACGTGCGTGCACGTAAAGAACCCGTTGTGAGCACTATAAAAATTACCTTTTGTTTACAATTCACTTCAAAGTACGTAATAGAGTTGTTCTGATTAGTTAAATAACCATTTTTGTTGTTTAATCCGCAGCAATGTTTTATTTATTCAACTGCTAGCTTTTTGTCGAAAGAAGGTAGAAAAACTGCATAATTCGTCATTTTACCGGAAATTTCGAAAATGAAATACCGGAATCGGATTCCGTAACCGGGAACGACTATTTCCGGTTTTGCCGATAATAGAAAAAAAAAATTAATCCCGACCGACCGACCCTAGTTTTTTTGACATATGACAGTAAACACACATATTTTTGTTTTTGGCCTAATATTTACAAAGAACAGCATGATGCACGACCTTGTGTGGAGAAAATGCAGTTCATTTTCTTTGTACCCCCAAACGAAGAGTTAGAGGGTACATTGCACCCCCAAAAATTTGGATGTAAAAGGGTACATGTACCCCCAGATGAAAAAACCTGTGGGCATACTGCTAAGTTGACCCTCCATATATTTTCAGATCATGGGTAACACAGAGTGTATATTTATGACTAAGTTGGCCCTCCATATATTTTCAGGTCATGGGTAATACTATTTTGTCAAAGATTGTGAGTGACAAATATGCAGCTAGAGTTTCTAATTTACAGATGTATGACATAGTCAGGTACACATAATCAGACATATTGTCTGAATTTAAATCTTTCTAAATATAATTTTGTATCTTTTGTGTGGGATAAATTGGGGATGCTAAACAAATAGTACCATTATTTCTTCATTTTAAATGGCTGTAAAAGGCTTGAGATATATTGTAAACAAATATTGTGATATGTAATATTTTGTTGAAGCCCACCCCTGTATTTTCATTGAGATTTTTTTTAGGTGGTTCACTGACAATAAGGTGTCATATACAATTTATTTCTAGTTAGACAAATTAGATGAACTAATAAAATTGATGCTTTTGATACATAAATGACTTTTAAGAATTGAATACAATCTTTTGTAGATTTATTGGCATGGGAAAGTTTAGTCGGAAGTAGATTTTATATGAAGCATGATAGATTTTCATCAAAAAGTTTGTAAGCCCAAATCCTACATTTCAAATAGGAATCCCACAATTAAAAAAGATGAAAGACAGTGGGGGGATCGGAGGCCTAAGTTTATTTGTCAAATACAACTTATGGTATAGTTATGGTTTTTGTTTTTCAGCCGGGACATAATGAGCAGATGGACCTATCCACTGGTTCCTGATAATAGTATAAATAACAATGATAACAGTGTATCATATGGTCGTCACAACGTTTATCTTAGTAAGGATGTAACATTAGCCAGGTATAAATCTTATGAGGCCAGAAGAATGTTAAGTTTTCTATACAGTGTATCATATGGTCGTGACACAACGTTTATCTTAGTAAGGATGTAACATTAGCCAGGTATAAATCTTGTGAGGCCAGAAGAATGTTAAGTTTTCTATACAGTGTATCATATGGTCGTCACAACGTTTATCTTAGTAACGATGTAACATTAGCCAGGTAAAAATCTTATGAGGCCAGAAGAATGTTAAGTTTTCAATACAGTGTATCATATGGTCATCACAACGTTTATCTTAGTAAGGATGTAACATTAGCCAGGTATAAATCTTATGAGGCCAGAAGAATGTTAAGGTTTCAATACAGTGTATCATATGGTCATCACAACGTTTATCTTAGTAAGGATGTAACATTAGCCAGGTATAAATCTTGTGAGGCCAGAAGAATGTTAAGTTTTCTATACAGTGTATCATATGGTCGTCACAACGTTTATCTTAGTAACGATGTAACATTAGCCAGGTAAAAATCTTATGAGGCCAGAAGAATGTTAAGTTTTCAATACAGTGTATCATATGGTCATCACAACGTTTATCTTAGTAAGGATGTAACATTAGCTAGGTATAAATCTTATGAGGCCAGAAGAATGTTAAGTTTTCTATACAGTGTATCATATGGTCATCACAACGTTTATCTTAGTAAGGATGTAACATTAGCCAGGTATAAATCTTATGAGGCCAGAAGAATGTTAAGGTTTCAATACAGTGTATCATATGGTCATCACAACGTTTATCTTAGTAAGGATGTAACATTAGCCAGGTATAAATCTTGTGAGGCCAGAAGAATGTTAAGTTTTCTATACAGTGTATCATATGGTCGTCACAACGTTTATCTTAGTAACGATGTAACATTAGCCAGGTAAAAATCTTATGAGGCCAGAACAATGTTAAGTTTTCTATACATTTAAGTTTTAGTGTCAGATGATCACTAATTGCTTCTAAATTCATGTAAGTGTCCATAGTAATTTTTTGTTATTCAGTATTAAAATAAAAACTAATGGATTTACTGTTAAGATTCCTGCCTACATTTAACGTCATTATATTTCTTTCACTAGCCAATCAAAACCTACATTACATTGAATTGACCTTGCTCAGTTTGGATTCACCTTGCTTATTTTTTATGTTGAATTTTGAGTAAATGGAGGTTGTATTATATCTAATAAACTACCTTAAGAACCTTAGAGCTTTAAGTCCACCTGTATTATTTGACCTTATGTCAATGTTCCCTTGACAGGTGACATAAGACAGGTTTACTGTACGGGAATGTAAGGTTTAGTCATTATAAATATCAATACAGTCAAACATCTCTTATTTGACCTTCCAACTGAACAATTAAATATGGTCACATAAGACAGGTGGTCGCTTAATACAGGTTTAATTGATGTGCACACATAATACATTGATTGATTGATTGATATATTGGTGTTTAACGCCAACTTTAGCAATATCACATAATGCAAGTTATTGCTTAATAGAGGTGGTCACTAAAGCAGGTTTGACTATTTAATTTACAAAAAACATGTGATAAACAGGATTTGACAATCTATTACAGAGGTTGTGTGTTGGAAGAAAATGTAGTGGTTGGTAGTGGATCTTCTATTGGTTGTAATACAGTCATATCACAATCTGTTATTGGCAACAATTGTAAAATAGGTAAGTTGTTCATCATCCAACATGGCTGCTGTTACTATAAATAGAACATTAAAAAGGGGGGGTCAAATACACCTACAGACTCAATAAAGCCACACTTTCTCATAAAATTAGTTGAAATTTAAACAGTGTATCTATTTTAATGAAAGTTATGATATATATTATAGATTTTGACAAAAGTTAGGCTGATTTTTACAAAAATCATTTAAAATCTTATCCTCTAAAGCAACTGAGCCAAATTTAACCAACCTTGTAGGGACGGACATCTAGTGTTCATCTTAACAAAGCATATCAAACACCCCAACCATTCATTCTCTAAAAATACTTTATTTCTGTGTGTTCGGGATCATCTTTTTCTTTATTTCTGTGTGTTCGGGATCATCTTTTTCTTTATTTCTGTGTGTTCGGGATCATCTTTTTCTTTATTTCTGTGTGTTCGGGATCATCTTTTTCTTTATTTCTGTTTGTTCGGGATCATCTTTTTCTTTATTTCTGTGTGTTCGGGATCATCTTTTTCTTTATTTCTGTGTGTTCAGGATCATCTTTTTCTTTATTTCTGTTTGTTCGGGATCATCTTTTTCTTTATTTCTGTGTGTTCGGGATCATCTTTTTCTTTATTTCTGTGTGTTCGGGATCATCTTTTTCTTTATTTCTGTGTGTTCGGGATCATCTTTTTCTTTATTTCTGTTTGTTCGGGATCATCTTTTTCTTTATTTCTGTGTGTTCGGGATCATCTTTTTCTTTATTTCTGTGTGTTCGGGATCATCTTTTTCTTTATTTCTGTTTGTTCGGGATCATCTTTTTCTTTATTTCTGTGTGTTCGGGATCATCTTTTTCTTTATTTCTGTGTGTTCGGGATCATCTTTTTCTTTATTTCTGTGTGTTCGGGATCATCTTTTTCTTTATTTCTGTGTGTTCGGGATCATCTTTTTCTTTATTTCTGTGTGTTCGGGATCATCTTTTTCTTTATTTCTGTTTGTTCGGGATCATCTTTTTCTTTATTTCTGTGTGTTCGGGATCATCTTTTTCTTTATTTCTGTGTGTTCGGGATCATCTTTTTCTTTATTTCTGTGTGTTCGGGATCATCTTTTTCTTTATTTCTGTGTGTTCGGGATCATCTTTTTCTTTATTTCTGTGTGTTCGGGATCATCTTTTTCTTTATTTCTGTGTGTTCGGGATCATCTTTTTCTTTATTTCTGTGTGTTTGGGATCATCTGTTTCTTTGTTTACATCATATTTAATATCTGTATTTATATCTGATGTAGTTTATGGCAAATGGCAAGATTTCTGAATGTAGTTTGGTAAATCTTTCACTCTAGCTAACCTCATTTGTGGCATGTCAAGAAAGTTTTGAAGTTATTTGATAGTTATAGTAGGTTTATGGCATTTAATGCCACTTTCAACAATATTTCAGTTATATCGAGACAGTCAGTTTTATTGGTGGAGGAAAAAGGAGTACACTGAGAAAACCACAGACCTGCCAGTGCCACAAGTCACTAACAAATTTTATTATAACATGAGGGGATTCGTACTCACAACTTTTGTGGTTGTAGGCACGGATTGCACAGGTACTTGTATAGCTACTCTTGCATTCCATATCTGGAAAATGAAAAGGGTAACATAAAAACTTGTAAACTCACAAATGAGTTTTATTAGTGAACAATCATTAATGTTTTTTTACTAGAATTTTTTTTTATATTTGGAATGTAAGAGTAGTTATACCTGTGCTATCAGTGCCTACAACCACAAAAATTGTGAGTACGAATCCCCTCATGTCGAGGTGTACTCTATACAACATTATAATAAAAATTTGTTAGTGACTTGTAGGTTCTGAAAATTGTTATCTTGCAATGGAGCACCAATAATCACTTCTAACTATTACTCATTACGACCTGCTGCAGGTTTTGTCTTTCATTTGTAAGACATTCTCCCAACATGTGGCACTCCTTTATGTCTCATACTAAGGGGGAGTAATCCAAGTTATGTATTTGATTTGTACCGGACAACTAGCGTTTACCCCATACTGGGTGGTTATAAACTACCTCGGAGAAATCACGTCTCTTTTCTGTACCCAGAGGTTCCCTCAGGGGTTAAACGGATGAAGAATCATTTTTAACTTGTTAGATATAAAACAATATCTATTTATTTATATTTTATAGGAGAAAATGTAGAGATAACAGGATCGTATGTATGGGATGATGTCGTGATAGAGGACAATTGTGTCATCAAAACCTCAATCGTATGTGATAATGCTGTTATTTATGAGGGGGTAACAGTCAATTCAGGCTCTGTTATTGCCTGGGATGTAAGTGTTCCACTTCACTGATATGTGATAATGTTGTTATTTATGGGATCAGAGGTCAACAACCTTTTCCACTTGGCTTATCATGTCCTCTACCATAAAAAGAACTTGTGTTACACATCAATGAATAATAATTGTTTTAAGATAACAAAGGTTGTAATTAGAATCCATAAATCAAAGAACAGACAA
Source organism: Bathymodiolus septemdierum (assembly GCA_963383655.1). Taxonomy (NCBI): domain Eukaryota; kingdom Metazoa; phylum Mollusca; class Bivalvia; order Mytilida; family Modiolidae; genus Bathymodiolus; species Bathymodiolus septemdierum. Next base: position 14,865,989 of record OY726524.1, on the reverse strand, counting down.
TGCAATTGCCAAAATAAATAGCATCAAAAATACAAAGAATGGTCGACAAAAGGGTTATGGTGTTTAGCGCCACCATAACCCTAACCCTTTTGTTGACCATTCTTTGTATTTTTTATCCTTTTTATTTTGGCAATTGTATGGTCGACAAAACAATACACAGAAAACTAAATATAGAGATGTAGGAACCCACTAAAAACTGGGGATTAACTCCTGTAGGGTAAACAGTTCCTACATATACTCCACTAATGGCTTCTGTCATGTTACTGTTAAGAAACATGAACATCATCTGATATGGAAATCGTTTTTGAAAGCAGTATGCATAACTACATTCAAATAACATAAATAAAATGTGAACAAAACAAAGGACAGTAAAGATGAACAGAACATCCTTTTTACACGGAAATCGTAGTAGACATTAGAACAGTGAACTAAAAAACGTGAAGATATGTAAAAAATAAATAAAAAGAACTCCACTAAAAACCAGAGGAAACTCAAGTGCTCCTGAAATACACAACAATTACGGTAGATCAGCAATACATGCACAAAAAATAAGAATTTTTTTTTGGCAAAGAAGTGACTACAAAAGAATGAAAGATATATTTAAGAATTGAATGCATTTTTTTGTTGTTTTATTGGCATGTAAATACGTGGACCGAAGCACATTTTGTATGAAGCGCGCTAGCACTTCATACAAAAAATATGCCTCGGTCCACGCTTTTACACGCCTATAAAACTACAAAAAAATGCATTCAATTCTTATAATTACATTTAAATCACACCAAAATTTAATATAGTTGAATTTTTCGTTGTGAATTTCATTTGTGTTAGATTATTTTCTGTTGGAAATTACTACGCCATTGATTGTTTACATCTGACGTCGTCATGGAGGCAGGTGCAAGTTCGGGTTTGAGTTTTATTGGGATGTAAAACATTTCTTTTATAATCATGTGACCACTTCATAACCAATCGTATTGTAACATTTCAATGAAAAACGGAAGTAATGTAATTATTAGAACTTCAAGTACAATTTAAAATTTTACATATAGGTAAAAGTTGGCCCTGGGGTGAGGTTGCCACCGAGGTGTATGTTACAGTCACACCCATGTGAGGATGAGGATGGATTCGGTGATGACCTTCCTGAGGCTGACCAAGGTCAAGCTATAGGTAGTTAATTGTTATTGAAAGAACATTTGTGTAACATTTATGAAAATAAATATAATTCTAACATGGCGTCCTTCTTTCGCTTTGTAGACAAACGAGCGATTTATCGATGGTATAATCTTATTCGCACATGTGCCGGTGAATGTGACTGACTTTTCCATTGGCAGCATAAATTGTGTGTGACATTTTCCGCAAACGTAAATATAAATTACCGTCTTCCAATCAAAGTATACTACCATATTTGTACATATCAGAATCAAAATAAATCATGGAAGCCAGAATGTGCTTTGAGTTTTAACATGGGTTGGTGAATATTAGTAAATACTAATTAATATCCGCCAACCCATGTTAAAACTCCCAACACATTCTGGCTTCCATGATTTATTTCTTAAATATAGAGTTTAAAGAATGTATTGAGACACAGTACAACACAGAGTTATAGAACAAACACTGGCATTATCACATCAATAAGGTCAATAAGATGTTAAAATTGTAAAATGATATGACCACAGCAGGTCAGCAAAAGCTTCCATCTGTACCAGTTTGACTGAATATTATTATTGTCCATCAAAAGTCAATCTCTAGGTAGAATCCATTTGAATAGTGCAGGAATTAATTTAGAGGAAAAAATAAGAATTTTATTTTTTGAAATTTGAAATTTTATGGCCCCTTTTGGTTGCGTAAGAGATGAGATAGAGAGGTCTCACCAAAATCAATTCAAAGAACAAAATGCTTCAAAATTAGATACAAAATAAAAAAATATGTATGCCATCAAAATAAGAGAAATTTCAGAATTTGGGTTCCTTTTAAATCCTTTTTTTTTTAAATTCAATTGAAAATTTTCTTAATGACTCATAAATAACTTAAAAAGATGAGCATTTGTAAAAAAAAAATAATTATATGACATATAAAAATTTTCAAATTTTGGAATTTTTGTCATTTTCTGAAGAATTTATCTCAAAATTTGATCTGTCAACATTCTATTGGATGGTCTCAATACAATCAATTCACAGAAAAAAATTGGATGAAAAATAAAAATTCTACATACATTTCAACTATGTTTAGTTTGAAATAAGACCCCTTTGTGTCATGGTTTGGTGTGTTTCAATAGGGTATGTCCATTCTATAAATCAGAAAGAAGGGAGGAGCCAACCTGTACTATAACTTCCAGGTTAGTGACGTCATACCGTACAATAACTTCTTATTTACCATGTGTTATGGTACAGCATGACATCACTAGCCGGAATCGACCATGAATATGATCCAATATTTTCCCCTGATTTCAGCTAGCTAGCCAAATACTTTTCCTTCAAAACAGCAACTCGAAACCTTTTTAAACCATAAAAAAGAGTATTCCACAAAACACACGATGAATGCCAAGTGATGAGATATCGCCTTCTACTTTCTATTTCTATTTGCAGATGACTGTAAACTCCTATTCCGAGAACTGTCAAATGAATCTTAATTAAGTATCAATAAAAACCGTCTGCAGTCTGTTTGTTTATCTTAAACTTTTAACCTTGAATCTAATCAGTAATTACGCAGACGATAATCTGACATTTTTATGAATTTCACACAGTTAACGATTTCTCAAATAAAATGTCAAAAATCAAAATTAAAAATAATCAAGTGTAAAAAATTACCTTAACTCTTAACTTCAAGTAATCAGCTAATTAACTAAAAATCTAATTAAAAGTTATTAAAAATCATTGTCTTTTTACCACATTTAATATTTTTGTTTATTTTTGAAAAGAGGTGTGCGTTCAATGACACTTCAGTTTGATAAAAATAGAACAAAATCCTACCTTCAATGCAGTAATGTTTAATGTTTTTGTTGCTCAAGTACATATGGGAAATCCCTCCTTTGTATGTTTTAGACTGTCTTCCAATGAATATCTCCCTCGTCCATCATGTCCGACATATTTCTTGAGAGTGCGCCGATGTTTTTGTGAATGAAAATTCTGCACAGACCGCGGGATATGCATGACACAAAGCATTTACAGTATTAATTAGAATCTGTAACTGATTGACAAGACAGGGGCATGGAATCAGTTACAGATTCTAAATAATACTGTAAATATAACTTAAGAAATACAATTTCTACTATTTTTTTATGGCCAATAATCCATAAAGATGAAAAAACACATTAAAATTTGATGAAAAATAATCATGTTCAAATTTTGAAACCCCTCCCACCTATTTGGTCCCTTTTCTGTCAATAAATTATTTAGACTATATATATATATATGGAAATACCCTATTTGGGTCCTTTGGGCCTATTTTTAGCTCATCTGGTGAAAGGCCAAATGGGTATTTTATCATCACTTGGCATTCAATGTCCATTGTTAGTTTTTCATATTTAAATCTTCTTCACTGAACAAAACTTGACTGGAATAGTCTTTGCTTGGTTCACTTTCAAAATTGTCTCTGATGTCCCTGCACTCTATTCACTGAAAAACAGTCCACAGGTAGACATGTCACTCCACTCTAACATATTATCCTGAGTCACCTTGCTCATTAATGCTATAGGCTTAGCATATGAGCAGCAAATGCCAAGTTTTTTGCTCGACTGAGCTGGAGCTTGAACCCACATTCTACCACACCCAAGGCGAGCATGCTAACCATTACACCACTAATGTGTTTAGAATTTCCGTTTGTAATTTTGTCCATGTCTATATTTATTCTTCATGTTAAAATTAGTCTATTTTATTTTTAGAGTCTTCACTAGATTATGGTACCAAAAGTAAAGCCTATGAGTATAAGGCCCCTTGTGATAGCGATGATGAAGATGATGAAATTGTGAAGGACATATGGGGCCTTACCATTCAGTCAGATGATGATCTTAGTAGTATAGCTTCACATAAAAGTGAAGAATTTTCAGACGAGGAGGAGGAAATACAAGATGAAACAATAAGTAGGTTATTAATGAAAAAACAGGTGAAATATTGACCATTGCACATTGCTGATTTGATTTGACAATTATATGTATTTATGTTTCTTATAGGAGTTATTTCCCTTTAGGCAGATAAAATGATGTCAGATCCATGCATGAGCAAATAGCAAGGACAAAAAACTGCCAGAGTATAATTTTCTCATAATTTTTAGATATTTGAATCTTGTAAAAAATCAGAGAATGATTTATAGAAAGTAAAAAAAAATCACAAGTTGATACAGCATTAAACTTTCTGTGCAGATTATGAGAAAAGATATATACCCATTACATACACACAACAGGCAAGACCTGATACAAAGTCCTGTACAAACACACTATGTATGTAATAAGTTTATTTAATATTTCAATAAAAACAAATTTTAGGGCAAATAACAAGGGTCGAAATAAGATTAACAAATTTGTACAATACTCTGAGGGAGACTACATTTTGTGCATGACGTCACGTTTATTTGTTGCCGTTCATTCTATTTCCTAGTTAACGTTGCTCACATTGACGTGTTTTACCCTGCATTCCAATAATATGACGTCATTACAAAATAGTTCGGCAGAGAAGATCTCGTGCAACGTCGTGCCATTCTTTTATCACCACAGTGTGGTGATGCAACATCTTGTATCAGACAGGCTACTTTCTTTAAATTCAAGAGAAAACGTACAAAATGTTAGATAAATTTTCTTATTGAACTTTGCATGGAACCATATTACTCACATTAAAAGTAAATAGATCCTTTCAGAACATGTAAGTGTATATAATTTTAGAATCGAGTTAGAAATGTGGAATAGTTTACATGTTATTTGTGTTCAGTTACTATCATACATTGTAAGTAAATGATGTACAAGGTTGTACAAAGAAACATGTATCAATATATGACAATAATTATTAACACACAAAGCTAATTTTTATAGCTTATTGGAATTTATCTCTTACATATTTATTCTAAATGACTGGATTGTTTTTACTGAACCTACTTATTGACCTCACACCAAAAAGTATTTCACTTGTGATGCTCTCATGAGAACTTACCTATAATTTCACACATGGAAATTTGTCATTGAATTGAGGGCATTGTAGTTTTCAAAATCATTGCCGGGGCCCAGGTAGCTCAATGAGTAGGGCCCAGATAGCTCAATGAGTTAGGTAGTTGGATTACCTAACAATGCATACAAGCCTATCACCAATACGGCGTGGGTTCATGCCCGGCTTTGTAAATTACAAAAAAGGGTGCACTTGACTTGCAGCCGCAAGTGATAAAGTTTTCCAGTTGCTTGCCCATGGTCGTTGGTTCTCTCCGGGTACTCCGGCTTCCTCCACCACTAAAACTGGTCGCCATGATATTGCTGAAATATTGCTGAAAGTGGTGTTAAACAATAAATCAAATCATTAAATCAAAATCATTGCCTAACACTAACCTAATTTTTGTTACACTAATGACCTGAAAATTGAAATGAAAATGACAAGAAAAATAAACATAGACTAGATTTGTTATTAAAGGATAAAATTATAACTTAAATTTTTATCAGCTGGAAATATGAATATATACTTCATAAATGTTTGTTTGTTTGATGGTGTTTAATGCCACTTTCAACAATATTTCAGTTATATCATGGTGGTCAGTTTTATTGGCGGAGGAAACCTGAGGACCCGAAGAAAACCACCGACCTGTCGCAAGTCACTGACAACCTTTATCACATAATGTTGTACACCTCGCCCTGATCGAGATTCGAACTCACAACATCAGTAGTGATAGACACTGATTGCATAGGTAGTTGTAAATCTAACTACCATATGATCACGGCCACGAAGGCCCCGCTTAATTAATTTAAAAAATAAATGTTGGTTGGACCATCGTACGTCCTAAAATTGACATGAAACAAAAAACGTTGCCTATTTATTTTTATTGCTTGATAGAAATGATTACAGTTTTGGATAAGTACTCAAGTGAAGCAGTCTGTGACACTATCGTCAAGTTCTCTTTCGTTTGGGTACAAATCCTGAAAACAAGTACGTTATGTTTCATTGCAGACCATTTCTTTTGTTATTAAAACACTGTATCTGACTTGTAATTAAATGTCAATAACATTGTATTTTAATAGAATTTACAGTCATTTTATATATAATGGTAAATACAATAGTAGTATTATGACACTATCCAATGTTAAGATGACTTAAACAGGTTAACAGGGTTGTCGCGGCCGTCATCATATAGTAGTTGGATGTGCAGTCGGTGCCAATCACCACTAAAGTTGTGAATTGGATTCTGGCTGATGGCGAGGTGTACTCGATACGGCATTATCATATGTGATAAAGTTTGTCAGTGATTTGCGACTATCGCCAATACGATGTGGGTTCACGCCCGGCTTTGTAAATTACAAAAAAACATGCACTCGACTCGCAGCCGCAATTGATAAAGTTTATCAGTTGCTTGCCCATGGTCGATGGTTCTCTCTGGGTACTCTGGCTTCTTCCACCTCTAAAACTGGTCTCCATGATATAGCTGATAGTGGCGTTAAACACCAAAAATCAATCAATCAATTACTCATTTGTTTGTTAAAAGATAATGACTGACTGACTCTGTATATGTTTTTATAGTGTTTTATAATGAGATGATTGATCAGCTAAGAAGATCTGAAAATGAAAATATAAGTAATGAAAATATGATTCTGGAAATAAATGGCCTAAAGTAAGTACAGGTAGATTTTATTTTTACTGAGTTCAAATTAAAATCCATACTTTGTTAAATACAGAATAGCAATAAAAGCGATGTTACTTTACTTTAATTTATGTCTAAGTGTAATGTTGAATATTCTCTCATGTCCATTTACATCCATATCTTTTCTTACTATTTGACATGCTTGAAAGAACACTACCTCATTGGAATGTGAGATGATAGAAATAACGTTACAAAAGTGTTTATTTAGAATTAGAGTTGTCTCCCATAGATACAATCTTATTAAAATCACATCTCTCACTGACATATGGCGGCATGAGAGATCTGACAAAACCTCATTACACGTGAGTGACCCTATTTCATGAATATTTAATTATATGCTAAAAAAAGATTTGTGGCCTTTTTCAACTAATCAAATTGTTCGTAGTAACCAAAACTGTTTAATTGAAAATTTTAAAGCTGTCATAGTCACCTAATTGCCATTTTCATTGGATGATAACATATGGTGACCTGAAATTTGACCAGTAATGGGGTTTCCCCAGATCCCACATGCTGTGACATACCAGTATAAAGGGGAGCGTGTGCGAGATGTTATTTTAATCAGATTGCCATTGATCAGATAAAAAAAATCATTTCCATGGAAGATATGGTACACTATATTTTGTTCTCTATATATTCCATGTTCAGATTAATATGTTATAGTCTGTCAGTATATGTTTTCTCTATATATTCCATGTTCAGATTAATATGTTATAGTCTGTCAGTATATGTTTTCTCCATCATTGTCAATTGATCTATTGTCAGATTGTGGGGGCCGTCGTAATTGTATGGTAGTTGGATTTACAACTACCTATGCAATTAGTGCCTATCATCACTGATGTTGTGAGTTCGATTCTTGATCAGGGCAAGGTCACAGTACAACATAATGTGATAAAGTTTGTCAGTGACTTCCGACAGGTCGGTGGTTTTCTCCGAGTCCTCCGGTTTCCTCCACCAATAAAACTGACTGCCATGATATAGCTGAAATATTGTTGAAAGTGGCATTAAGCGTCATAGAACCAACCATCTATTATACGGTAACCCTGTTGCACTCTAACTCTACATTTCCCTGAACGATTTTCTACAAACTTTATCCTGAATGTTGCCATAGAGACATATTTTCTTGTTTACTTTTCAGGCATGCATGTAATATAGCAATAAAAGATTTACATGGAATGGTTTTAAAATCGTTGATAGATATACCAATAACAGAAAATCCTGATTTAGAAGGACAGCAGCTGTTAGTTCCTATTAAAAAGGTTTGTAAATGACTATAAATGTAAAATAATCTCAAATGTTTCGACCACAATACCTTCATCAGTGTTTTATTCTACTCGACCAGATGTATGATGCTACATATGAGAGGGTTGTGTTTAATGCCACTTTCAACAATATTTCAGTTATATTGTGGCGGTCAGTTTGATTGGTGGAGGAAACCACCGACCTTCTGCAAGTCCCTGGCAAACTTTATTACATAATGTTGAATCAAGTACACCTTGTCATGAGCAGGATTCAAACTCACATCTTTAGTGATAATAGTCACTGATAGCACAGGTAGTTGTAAATCTAACTACCACACAATCACAACTATGACAGCCCCGACCACAGTTTTAAGTAAAAAAGAGAACAAATAGGATACCGTATAAGTGTTTTTTTCGCGGGTACCTAATTTTCGCTTTATTCGTGATAGCCATCGATCAGCGAAAAAAGGAATCTGCTTAAATTTCCACCCTTTATTACATAAAAACCTTAAATTTCTTAAATAATTGTACAAGATATACCTCCCCTAGTATGACTGTAACGAATATTTAACAATTCTATGTTCACTGTCATTCTTAACGTTGTTGAAACATCAAACAAAGAGGAAAAATCCCTCCCGAAAACAATGCATATGGTGACAAATAACAGGTAAATTATCTTGCATGTAATTAACCTTCCTTTTATCTTTAAAACACTAATCACCCTGAATAGTTATTGCTGTATAAACACACTTTATGTCATATTCGCATTGCCATTCAAATATATTATAATTACCTGTAAGTTGACAATTTTTGGTGTTAATTAATCGATCACAATTTATTCTGGGTCTGTTAATGAGACTCGTCTATTTAATTTTTGTAAATGTGTTTTATTAATATATTAGAACTATATCAAATACCCTTACGTAAATTTAAATTAATGAACATGTATATCAAATACCCTTACGTAAATTTAAATTAATAAACATGTATACAATTTTAAAATACCACTATCGCATACAAAAAGCTCTTACTCAATTTATTGAAAAACATTTCCTATTTTGGAAAGTTGGTCAAACAATTCAGATTATGTTATTTTAATATAACGGTCAATCCGCTAAAATTTGAATTTGGTTAATATTCGGGATTGTGAAAATTCAATACTGCTTAAAAATTTCACCAATTTAGAAGATAATCCTGAAATTTGGCTCTTGTGAAAAAAGCACATATATTGGTATATTGGTATATTGGTATGAATATTGTTCGTTCGTTATTAATGTGGTTTGTTATATGAATTCTTTTGGAAAATCACTTTCAGTAAAATTCATAGCATTATTTTGTAACTATTGCTGTTTTTGACATCCATTTTCATTTAATATTAATGTGCTTTTTTTTTGTTCATCCTTATGGGCTATTAATGATACTTGTTACCTCAAACACTGAGCTCAAAACATGTCTGTTTGCATAAAATATGTTGTTTAAACTACTGTGTATGTATGTATATATTTTGTATATTTCAGCATTTAACCAAACATATTTCCTTACTAAAGAATTATATAAGGCCAGACTCTTCAGAACCTCAAATGGATGGATTATTGGCTTTAGAGGTAACAATCATTAATTGAGTTGAATAGATACAGACAAAAACACATTTTGCCATAAGGGCCCGGCTGGCTGATTGAGTTAGGTAGTTGGATTACCTAACAACTCATACAAGCCTATCACCAATATGGCATGGGTTCACGTTGGGCTTTGTAAATTACAAAAAAGGGCGCACTCAACTCACAGCCGCAAGTGATAAGTTTACCAGTTTACCAGTTGTTTGCCCATGGTCGGTGGTTCTCTCCAGGTACTCCGGCTTCTTCCATCACTAAAAGTGGTCGTCATGATATTGCTGAAAGTAGCGATTAACACAATAAATCATTTTACCATAATTTTGTTACACCTTTTTATCGATCTGTCCAATATTAGGGTGGCTGATGTGGTTAAGAACTAAAGGACAATTAATTTAATGCAATTTTTGATAATTTTTTTATTTCAGAAATATCAAACACAGCAGAGAAACAGTTTAGATAATTTTACAGTTTAGGTTTCATTATATAATGCATAATAAATACAAAGTAAATGGGGAATTTTCAGATTTTGACAATGTATATACTTGCAATAAGCCTCAATTTTGACATGAAATGATATCAATCTGTAAGACATTATTAATTATGCTATTTGAGGTAATCTGGGGAATTTTTTTCACTGCAATTCCACATCATGAATGGCTTCATAAAGTAACATTTGTTTTCAATTTGAACACAAAATCTGAAAAATGTGGCAAATTTTTATTTTTTTATTGATTTTTTTTATTTTGGTAATATTGAGCACAGCAGAGAAACAATTAGATGATTTCATACTTCAGACTTCTTTATAAAATACAATGCTTAATAGATATTTACTTTGATGAGTGCCCAGTTTTGTAAATTACAAAAAAGGGTGCACTCGACTCGCAGCCGCAAGTGATACAGTTTACCAGTTGCTTGCCCATTGTCGCTGGTTCTCTCAGGGTACTCCGGCTTCTTCCACCACAAATACTGGTCGCCATGATATAGCTGAAATATTGCTGAAAGTAGCGTTAAAACAACAAAAATCAAATTAAAAAAATCTATTGTGATGAAAGACTATATCAGGAAAAGCTGCTCACCGGAGCGAAAACAATCATACCCTATATGAGCAGATAATGTGGAAGAAAATAATTTAGTCTTCATTCATAAATTCAAACAATTGACATTATATTTCTTCTGTTCTCTATCAACCATTGTACACAATTTAACCCCAAAAAAGTTTAATATGAGATTCATAACAGTATAAAAAGAAATTGGCAATGAGAGCAGAAAGTTCAGTTCCCATGGGTTTCCAACAATTTCACTTTATTGTCAAAATGAACACAAATGTTGTCTAGCACAAAAAGTGATACCATAAATACATTTAGAATAGATGATGATCCTGTTTGCTTGTAATAGACCTACAAGCTTAGTTGGTTTTTTTTGTAGTACTAACTCACTAAAACAACAGTATACATTTGACACGCTCCACTCTAAAACATTGTCTTGATGTAGGGCCAAGCATTCTGCATGCTTAGCAGAGAATCAGCAAATACTTGCTTTTACAGTCTTTGGTTTTACCTGACCAGGACTTAAACCCCACGAGCAATCACTCAAGCTGAGCATGCTAAACATTACACCAGAGATGCAGTTTAAATAGAATTAAACTCACAGTCAAGGGAACAATGTTTATCAAGTACTTCAACAGAATTTTTTAGTATTAGTCTTAAATAAGTAAATCTTAACATTTTACTTGTGTTCAGTATGCCTTTAAATTGTTGCTACTGTAAAACTTTCAAAGTGATGACTTCAACTTTAATAACCAACAGTTACATCGCTTGGCCTGCAGAATGATATACCCAAAACAACTTAATTTTATTCTAATATCTGAAGAATACTGTCCAGCTTTGTTTTTTATAGTAAAAGAGGTATATTTACATTTTTAGCATCAACTACTATTTAATTGTTACACATGTTAGTACAAAAGATACACAATTATCCATGATACAATAGTCCCCCCTTTTAAGAAGGGTGACCTTTGGTGAGAGGACTTATAAAATAGGGGAACTACTGTCCACATGTTTAATGTGTGTTGTTTTGTTTCAGGAATTTAGCTTACAAGAATCAAGATTAAGTACAATACTAGTCAAGATGTTACATCTGTTGTGTGTTGTTTTGTTTCAGGAATTTAGCTTACAAGAATCAAGATTAAGTACAATACTAGTCAAGATGTTACATCTGTTGTGTGTTGTTTTGTTTCAGGAATTTAGCTTACAAGAATCAAGATTAAGTACAATACTAGTCAAGATATTACATGTGTTGTATGACATGGATGTTCTTCATGAACAAGTATTATTTAAATGGCATCGAACTATACCACAAACAGAGGATGTACCAGAGAGGGAGAAGTTAAGGAAACAGGTGAATATCGTCTTAAATGATTAAAAACAAATTGCCATGATCTTAGATTATTAATCTAAGGGCAACATTTTCAAATCATTCATTATTTTATTAAATTTGTAATTTGTCTTTAGTAAATGATAAAAAAGAATTCTCCATGATCTTAGGGCTTTTCCAGGAAAAAATACCCGGTAGGGTCGGAACTCCATTGATTTTTCTTTATCTAGGTGTGGGGCGTAAAACGTATTTCTTTTCTGGGGGTTGTTGTCAAATTTCTATTTAATTAATCGCGGTTGTCGGTATTTTTACCATTTCGGTATATTAAATTAGACCTACTTGCCGGCAAGTCATGTCACTGTGTTGTTCGTTAAACGGTGTATAATATTCGGTTATTTGTTCCACGATTTCGCCTCTTTTGCGTGATTTTTAGGCCAAATTGTCTCCCTTTATCTTCGAAATATTCCGAATGATATGTTATGTAAAAGATGGAGAAATACGAATGATGAACTGGTATCTGGTTCTTTTATTTTTCGTTCCTGGGTTCCGAGATAAAAAGTACCAGTCGAAAACGAAATGTGGTCAAATGGCACGATTTCTCAAAAAGTATTTATCCAAAAATAATAAACTATACATATTATTTATCCTTGAGATATAAGCTTTAAAATGGTGTAACATTTATTTGACAGACATTAGAGTTATACGTGATCAAAACAAATATTTTGATACAAATTATCGTCATTTCCGCCATTGAAAAATACTGTCCTGCCACGATTTAGGGTATCAAATGTCAATATTTTTTTAAAACTGTAATATCAAATTAAAGCCTTTAATCTCTTCTTTATTATGGAATTTACATCATGAAAATATCTCATTACGTTCAAAAGTTATACCAATAAACGTACTGAAAATACCTGTCCTGGTTTTTCGCCATTGAAAAATACTGTCCTGCCACGATTTAGGGTATCAAATGTCAATATTTTTTTTTTAAACTTTATAGCAAATTAAAACCTGTAATATCTTCTTTATTATGGAATTTACATCATGAAAATATCTCATTCCGTTCAAAAGTTATACTTATAAACGTACTGGAAAATACCTGTCCTGGTTGTAAACCCTCCCCCACAAAAATAGATAAACAACACACTTTATAGGTTACACTTGTACTTGCATTACTGCCATTAAACAGTATTACAGATTTGATCAGTCTGTTTCAAATATAATTTCTATTTTCTAGGTGGGGGTCATTTTAAGTATTTATATTTATGTGGTGGTACCAGAAAAATAATTAAAATTCTGGTGGTAGTACCCTAAATTATTGACGGAGTTCCGACCCCCCAGGTATTTTTTCCTGGAAAAGCCCTTTAAGGGCAACCTTTTCAAATCATTAATTATTTTATTAAATTTGTAATTTGTGTTTAATGATAAAAAAAAATCTCCATGATCGTAGATTAAAGGGCAACATTTTCAAATTATTAATTATTTTATTAAATTTGAAATTTGTGATTAATTATTAAAGTTATTAAATAAGGTTTACTTTTGCTAAAGAACATTTTGACAGAAGTTAAGAGTACCGCTCTACTGCCGGCTAGTAGAGTGTGAGTTATTATCATTGTTGAAGAACCTACTATGACTCAAATGTAGAACAGCAATAAAAGCACTAGTCCCTTTACTTTAATTTGTGTCATGTCCAAAAACGTATTCTAAAATTTGAAGAAAAGAAATCTTAGAAACCACATAGGACTAAGAGGTCCAGATAAGCTGAGTACCTGCATATTTTACGCTATTAAATTTGAAAAAAAAAACCACACAAGTTGTATGATTATGCATGCATAATGTTAAATATACATTACTAACAAAATCTGTACTTACTGGTACATGTCATAGTAAATTCTACTAAGTGCAGCAATTACTTCACCTTCAGTATTTCTAGGCAGACGAATGTTATCATACAAAAGATAAAGATTCTAGTTAAGTAACATGTAGTTTTATTAGATAGTGACTCGAAGTTAGATAAATAAGATTAAAATCATTGTAACATGTCCAAAAATCATGTTCAAGAGGATAATTTAAAATTGTAATGTTACATCAGTTTCTGTTGAAAATGATGTCATGAAATCAGCAGTTGAAGACAAAATGAACACTGTCAATAAGTTCATGTGTTTATTGATAAAATGTTCAAATAGTGTTCTCATGAAGTTACGATGTTGGAAAAACTTGGATGTGTGCTGTAAAGAATTATTATTTTATTGCTCATGAACTCTTCTTTTCTTTATAACTGTTAACTTGTATCTTTTGTCTTGTAGGTGGAGCCACTTATAAAATGGCTACAGGAAGCAGAAGAGGAATCATCTGATGAAGACTAGACAAAAATGGCATCTTAGTTGAAAACTTTACGAATGTAACGGTCAACATTTTTGCTTGGATTAGTCTTAAAACAAATATGACACGGTGTGATGTAAAGAAAAAGTGTTTGATATCCGTGTTTATTACAGGCATGGGTATAAATGTTAACGTGTGTCCGTTTTCATTTTATTTTGCTTTCTCCATCAGCAACAGAATAGGAAATCAAATAATAAAATTAACTTATTTTCTTCTATTTTTAGTTCGACTGAAGGACAGCTCATGGCAAAATATGAACACAATTTACAGAAAACACCAACATTTTTCTGTCATTTTTAGCTCGCCTGTACGAAGTACAGAAGAGCTTATGTCGTCATCGGCGTCCAATGTTAACGTTTGCGTTTAGATCCAATGTAGACAAACTACTTGGTCCAAGTTGATGAAACTTCACATGTGAGTTTGTCGTGGACAGTTAAAAACACTACACACAAATATAGGTCACCGTGACCTACTATTTCTGCCTGAATGACTTCAACATTTTTGCATTAACGTTTGGGTTTAGGTCCAATGTAGACAAACTACTTGATCTAGGTTGATGAAACTTCACATGTGAGTTTGGCGTGGACAATTAAAAAACATCGCACATAGATATAGGTCACCATGACCTACTATTTCTGCCTGAATGACTTCGACATTTTTGCGTTAACGTTGGCGTTTAGGTCCAATGTAGACAAACTACTTGGTCCAGGTTGATGAATCTTCACATGTGAGTTTGTCGTGGACAGTTAAAAACATCGCATGCAAATATAGGTCACCATGACCTACTATTTCTGCCTGAATGACTTCGACATTTTTGCGTTAACGTTTGCGCTTAGGTCCAATGTAGACAAACTACTTGATCCAGGTTGATGAAACTTCACATGTGAGTTTGTCGTGGACAGTTAAAAACACCACACACAAATATAGATCACCGTGACCTACTATTTCTGCCTGAATGACTTCGCCATTTTTGCGTTTAGATCCAATGTAGACAAAGTACTTGGTCCAGGTTGATGAAACTTCACATGTGAGTTTGTCTGAATGACTGACATTTTTGCTTAGACCTGTTTTACTATTACATTTATATGTCCATTTTGAATACCATTAAATGGTTTTCTTTTGGCTAAACTGAAGTATTGTTCTTAAACAAATTAAACACTAACCACATGGTTATGACATTCACATGTAACTATAGATTGCACAGGCGAGCTGGATGGTCTGCCTTGCGACCAGCTATTTTTATTTGGCAATTACACCTGGCAAAATGTAATGGTCACCGTTTAAATAGTGAGTGAGTGATTGTTGGTTAACGCCAACTCAGCAATTTGTCAGCTATATCATGGCGAGAACAAGTTAATTTTCAATGATATGATGATGATGATGATTACTTAACCAACACGCTTAGTTGGATTTTTATCTTGCTAGTTCACTGGAACAACAGTCCACGGATTGACATGTCGCCCCACTCGGACACATTATCCTGATTCCGAACCAACCAGTCTTTATTCTTTCTCCTTAATGGTGCATGCTTAGCAGAGAAGCAGCAAATACCAATTTTATGATCTCTGGTTTGACCCCATTGTGGCTCAAACCCACGATCTACCACACTCGAGGCACTCGCTCAAATAAATTTTGCCTCGTTTCTATTATTTGGTTCAATGCCAGTATGTATTTGTGCATGATGCATTTCTTATTGAGGGTAAGAAGCAAATTGATTTGAACTTGACCTGCTTTAGGATTGTGGTAGATCTTTATTCATGAATATGAGAAAAGGGGAAACAAATAATCAACTATTTTTATTTCAACTATAATAAATTCTTTGACCATAGAAAGGCATATGGTACAAAATATACATTATATAAAACTAAATATACAGTTCATAAAAAGTTATACACAAGAAGCAAAACATTGCAATTAATTATTCATAAAAAATTTAGTAAATATTTAATGGTACATTATGGTGCATCATTTAAAATGAAAGTTTTTACTTTTGTTCTTAATGCATTATGCAAGGAAGCTTGTTATTCATAAAACAGAAGTTCATTCCATTGTTTTGGTCCAGAATAAAGTCCAAACTTTTCAAAACCTTCTTTCTTTATTTGTCTTTCCAATGTTTCGGCTTTGAGTGTACTTGTACTGGTGAAGTTTATTCCAGAGACGTGTAGTTAGATATCTATGTTTTTATTTTATTTTTGATAAGAGTAGCCTGTTGTTTAAAAGATTCTGATCAGAAGAATAGTCTCTAGATTATTGGAGATGCAAACTCCAAACATGCAGAAATGTCAGTAAAATAATTGCTACTCGTGAAAGTAAAATGTACTATTGAAAAATCAGTATGGGAAATGCATTTATCCATCATTGTCAATTTCCAATCATTGAACTAAAAATAATATATATCAGTAATGTGATATAGGATGCCTTTTTAGCTCACCTGATTCAGAGGGTCATGTTAACTTTTACTGTCACTTGGCATCCATCGTCTGTTTGTCGTAAGCTTTTCAAATTTCGCTTTTCTCCTCTGAAATTATTTGGCAAAATGAAAACAAACTTTCCAGGAATGATGGTTAGAATGGCCTCTACGAAAATTCCTGTTTGTTTTGATCGAATGAAAACTAAAAAGCATGACCGCAATAGACATTATTGTTTTTGATTGGTCAATATACAAAAAATATCTTCTCTAAAATTATGGTGCCAATCAGAACTAAACTTGACACCAATGATGTTTGGAAAATCCTCTACAAAAAGTCCTCATTTCATTCTGATTGGACAAGAAACACACACAAAAAAATCATTTTGGTAAAAGTCTTCTTTCAAGATTTTGTGTTAATCGATTGGAAATCAGATTTAAAATATACAGTTTGATTGAATTTAAAAAAAAACCACTTTCGTTTTAAAATGGTTCCAAATTGCAGTTAAAACACTGAAACTGTTTATTAGGTAAAAGAGCATTTCTATATCATTTGCAATTGAATATATATGGTATGTTTTGAAGGTAGAATGGTGACATTTGTTTTTAAATATCAAATTTGTCTCGTATGATTGTAAACTCACCTTGCCAAAGGTCATATGTGGCTTTTTCCATCACTAGGTGTCTATTCACATTTTATGCTCCACCTAAGAAAACACAGGACCATTTGGTGTCTATTCACATTTTATGCTCCACCTCAGAAAACACTGGACCATTTGGTGTCTATTCACATTTTATGCTTCACCTCAGAAAACACAGGACCATTTGGTGTCTATTCACATTTTATGCTCCACCTCAGAAAACACTAGATCATTTGGTGTCTATTCACATTTTATACTCCACCTCAGAAAACACTGGACCATTTGGTGTCTATTCACATTTTATGCTTCACCTCAGAAAACACTGGACCATTTGGTGTCTATTCACATTTTATGCTCCACCTCAGAAAACACTAGACCATTTGGTGTCTATTCACATTTTATGCTCCACCTCAGAAAACACTGGACCATTTGGTGTCTATTCACATTTTATGCTTCACCTCAGAAAACACTGGACCATTTGGTGTCTATTCACATTTTATGCTCCACCTCAGAAAACACTGGACCATTTGGTGTCTATTCACATTTTATGCTCCACCTCAGAAAACACGACCATTTGGTGTCTATTCACATTTTATGCTCCACCACAGAAAACACTAGACCATTTGGTGTCTATTCACATTTTATGCTTCACCTCAGAAAACACTGGACCATTTGGTGTCTATTCACATTTTATGCTTCACCTCAGAAAACACAGGACCATTTGGTGTCTATTCACATTTTATGCTCCACCTCAGAAAACACTAGACCATTTGGTGTCTATTCACATTTTATACTCCACCTCAGAAAACACTGGACCATTTGGTGTCTATTCACATTTCAAGCTTCTTCTCCGAAACCACTTGGCCGATTGGAACGAACTTAGCAGGAATGTTCCTTGGATGGTCCTCTACAAAGTTACTGTTTTTCGTTCCAGTCGGATATTCAATATGGCTGCCAGGACCAATAATATGCTCTGATTGGCTGAAATTTCAAAGATATTCTTCTCTGAAACTAATGAACTGACTGAACCCAAACTGTAAATGAATGATCATTGGAATGTCCTTTACCAAGTTACTGTTTTTTTATGCCGATCGGAAATCCAAGATGGCCGCCATCGCAGGACATAGATTAACATTGGACCCTATGGGAAAATGTTCAAATGCCTTCTTCTCAGAAACTACAAATATGATTAAAGCCAAACTGTACATGAATGTTCATTGGATGGTCCTCTACAATCTTAAGGTTTTTTGTTCCGATATGAAATTCAAAATGGCGGCTACGGCAGGACTTAGTTTAACATTGGACCCTATGGGGAAAATGTTTCAAAATGCTTCTTCTCTGAAACCACTTGGATAATTGAAACCAAACTGCCCAGGAATGATCATTGGAAGGTCCTCTACAAGGTGTGTGTTTTTTATGCCGATCGGAAATCCAAGATGGCCACCACCGCAGGACATAGATTAACATTGGACCCTATGGGAAAATGTTCAAATGCCTTCTTCTCAGAAACTACAAATATGATTTAAAGCCAAACTGTACATGAATGTTCATTGGATGGTCCTCTACAAACTTTACGTTTTTTGTTCCGATATGAAATTCAAAATGGCGGCTACGGCAGGACTTAGTTTAACATTGGATCCTATTGGAAAAATGTTTCAAAACGCTTCTTCTCTGAAACCACTTGGACAGTTGAAACCAAACTGCCCAGGAATGATCATTGGAAGGTCCTCTACAAGGTGTGTGTTTTTTATGCCGATCGGAAATCCAAGATGGCCGCCACCGCAATACATAGATTAACATTGGACCCTATGGGAAAATGTTCAAATGCCTTCTTCTCAGAAACTACAAATATTATTAAAGCGAAACTGTACATGAATGTTCATTGGATGGTCCTCTACAAACTTTACGTTTTTTGTTCCGATAAGAAATTCAAAATGGCGACTACGGCAGGACTTAGTTTAACATTGGATCCTATGGGAAAAATGTTTCAAAACGCTTCTTCTCTGAAACCACTTGGATAATTGAAACCAAACTGCCCAGAAATGATCATTGGAAGGTCCTCTACAAAGTTTCTGTTTTTTTATGCTGATCGAAAATTCAAGATGGCCGCCACCGCAGGACATAGATTAACATTGGACCCTATGGGAAAATGTTCAAATGCCTTCTTCTCAGAAACTACAAATATGATTAAAGCCAAACTGTACATGAATGTTCATTGGATGGTCCTCTACAATCGTAAGGTTTTTTGTTCCGATATGAAATTCAAAATGGCGGCTACGGCAGGACTTAGTTTAACATTGGACCCTATGGGAAAAATGTTTCAAAACGCTTCTTCTCTGAAACCACTTGGATAATTGAAACCAAACTGCCCAGGAATGATCATTGGAAGGTCCTCTGTTTTTTATGCCGATCGGAAATCCAAGATGGCTGCCACCACAGGTCATAGTATTAACACAGAACCATATGGGGAAAATACAGAAATATATTCTTCTCTGAAGCTATTGTACTGATTGAACCTAAACTGTGCATCAATCATTTGAAGGTCCTTTACAAACTTTGTGTTTTTTATGTTGATCGTAATTCCAAGATGGCTACCACTGCAGGACATAGTTTTTACATAGGACCAATTGGTTTTTTTTATTACCAGGTGAACGATACAGGCTCTTGAGAGCCTCTGGTTGTAATTTACAAAGCCGGGCGCAAACCCACGCCGTATTGGTGATAGGCTTGTATTAGATGTTAGGTAATCCAACTACCTAACTCATTGAGCCACCCGGGCCCTTCTATGCTACACACAGAACAAGAGAAGTAACACCATCAATCACAACATAAAAAGGTAATAACATACTAACAAAAAAAATGAAACGGAAAGCAGCAGTAGTATCAATGTGTTGTCACTAAATGACCTCAAGACCATACACCATCCAAAGGACGAAGTAACATCATATATAAGCCAAACATAACTTTTACTGCAGAAGGAATTAAGAAACTACTGAAAATCCTTAACTCATCAAAGGCGAGTGGCCCTGACAATACGTCTACTTGAACACATAAACAGACTCCTTACTCATAATGAAACTCCTCCACTGTCTGATCATTCAGAGATCACACGCACATATAGATCAAACAATGGCTGTAGAGCACAAGTAGTACTCGGCTGTGATGGTCCGTCAGAAGTCCACGTTGAATTAGGGATACTTGAAGGCATTGTTTCAGACCACTTATTTTCCAACTATATGTGAAAGACATCGGCGAAGGAATTAGATCAAAGGTGAAGCATATTGTAGATGATTTTTTTGAATAGGGTAGTGATGGTAAGAACTAGACACAATGGTGGTGGCAGTGAGAAACAGGTTTATGTGATTCAATGCAAGGAAATGCCATGCCATGAAACTTAGAAGATGAAGACAGAATGGGTTGCTAGGTACAAAGTACAGCATTAGTGGGACCATCCTAGTTGAGGTAGAACAACGCCCATATCTAGGAATAGAACTTGGAAATTGTCTTAAATTGGAAGCGCCACATCAAATTGCCACCATTGTAAACAGTAATATTGCGTTTCAAAGACGCAGCATAGATAAATGTAGTAAGGAAGTAATAGAGAAGGCATATATAAGACGCTCAAGCGACCACATTTAATATATGGATCATCTGTATGGGATCCAGATACTTAGACGCTATCTTAACTGTAAATAACCTCAATTTTTTACGCTTGTAAAATAAATTTGTCTCGAGGAACTTGTGTTGAATTAACCTAACATGCATACGAATCATGCCATTGTTGGATTTAGAGGTAAATTTATGAAGCGTTTATGACAAAAGAGACGATTGTTTTTTTTCCTATAGTCAATTTTCTCTCTTTTTTATGGATGGCGACGTTCGTTTGGCCCTATCTTATTTCGTTTACATTTCTCATTAAGTTCATTTTGTTTGTATTTGTAATAATGTGGACGTCTCCTGTGATAACGGAAACACTTTTACACCAATGATGCTACTTTTTTTATATTAATTCCACCTTATATCAGAATGCTGTCTTCTGATTGGTTGATGAAAGGGGTATTTTTTACCAATTCTTCGTTTTTTCAGCTTTTCCACCATGGCATTGCCGGGATATTTGCCTAAAAATATCCCGGTACTATAGGAAAATATCACGCTCGAGACAAAATCCCTTCTTTAAATAGTTTATGACGTCATGGATGTTATTCGAATTACTCGGGTTTTTTCTTTCAATCAACGCTAAAGTAAAGAAAATGACGACAGTGTCAGCCGTTATGTTTGAAATCGTTGAAATGTATATATTTCAAATTCATTTGCATTATTTTGTTTTTAGCGTGTTGTATGTTAAAACAAAACCGTGATTTATTTTATTTTTGAATTTGTTCCAGAATTTATACACTAGTGACTTCTTTGAAAAGATTTTTCCTGTTTTCGTAGATTGATTTTAAGTCTCAGTTGAAAATCAAATGATCAAGGTGGTCTGAAGTTCTGAACCTGCTTGCATGCCACTCTTTTACTTGCTGTTAAATATTCGGCGGAATTAAACAAATATATCCTGTTAGTGAGGGTTATTTGCGAAAAATACCGGTTTCGAGGACAGTCAAATGTCCCTCGCCGCTAAAGCGGCTCGGGATATTTGCTTCTCCTCTGAACCGTTATTTTTCGCAAATAACCCTTACTAATAGGATATATTTGTATAATATTGACGCTATGTTTCTATTTTTACGTATATTGACGCTATGTCACCGGCGCATGTGCTAATGATATTATACCGAATTAATAACTAGCTTGTTTGTTAACAAAGCGAAAGAAGGAGGTCGTGTTAGAATACACAATTTAAAATGTGTCCATGGACTAGTTGATCTGTCATTTGTTGTTATAAACAACATATCCATATATCAAATCAATGTGGTTGAGGCTTCGAACGTTATGGTACGGAAACATCGTTTGGATGGACGTACGTCGCGTAAGTTCGTCCGAACGAGGTAACACGTAAACATCAAACAGAAATGAAAAAATGACAAATTAACGTAGACCTTGAGATGTCAAATCTTCTTAATTTTATTTTACCCGCCTACCTTAAAAAAACTAGAATACTATAATAATAAAATAAATCATGAAAACCTATGAAATCACTGTATGGCTAGAGGTTCAGATATTGTTTTTCTTTAAATTGATAATACGCGAGATACAACATCTTATAGTGGGGGAAAACAGAAAACACAATGGCCAAAAGAAATGTACTATCGGGGAATCATATAATGTCCGCATATGATTGCTAAGCTATATCTAGTAGCTGATGTCTAGTCTTAAAAGCACAACATTTTATTCGAACTCTCAGTTAACAGTGACCTAACCATTAGTAAATACTGTTTACCCTTTCTAACGTTGTTTTTTTCTGAACTTGATAGTTTCTCCTTTTTCTGCTTTTGAGTTTTAATGTACATGTATAATATGCTATTAAGATTTGAAAAAAAAATATTCTGCCATATACGAACACGATATGCTTACCGTAAATATATATTTCTTTATAAGAATAAGTCGTGTTCTTTGTTTTTTTTAAACACTTTTTATGGTTTAAATTGTATAAAAGGGATCAATTTCAGTTCATTATATCAGATTTTTTTCAGTCGGCACTAAACAAGGCAACGATAGCAATGTTAACCTTTATTATACGATCCGTTTTCCTTACTTCATTTCTCTAACGTTATTTCTTTTTTATTTTTGTAATTAAAAGTTGTATACAATTGGTATGTATTGCATCTCTGCTAAGTACACGACAGTAAAGCATTAGAACAAAAACTGGTTGGCTCGGAATCCTGATAATGTGTGAATCTCCATGTCTATCCGCGGAGCAGTGAGATGGCACTAAAAATTCCAACTAAGTGTGTTAGTCTAGAACAAACCAGACAGCACCATTTTGAAATAAACTTAACTTCCTCTCGCCATGGTATAGCTGAAGAATTGTTCACTTGGCGGTAAGCAATGATCACTTTTACTAATGATTAAGAATTTGTAAGTTAGAAAATTATCAGCTATTTTTCTATCTTATTTTGTACGATGTTGTAATTATTTGACGACCTATGATTGGATAAAATAATTCCTAAAAATAACGATAGAAAGGAGAGCCATATATGGAAATCTAGAGAATAAGATTAATACGCTTTACCTGGCCAGAAGAAAATTCCATTCATAAAAATAACGATGCAGATGGAAAATTACAGAAGGTCAGTGGGCGGTGCTTAATTTTGTCTAGTGACCATTACGTATTTAGCTTTAGAACTTCCACGAAAGTCCGTCAAACATAGTTCGTGGAAAAAACTTAGTTACTGTTTCAAGTTATAGATCAGCAACATCGTACAAAAATGTTCTCAGCTCCCGTGACCGACTATGATTATTTGGACGGTCAGTAAATAGTTGAAGGGTTCGGACGCTCACCCTTCAACAATTTACTGACAGTCCAAATAACGATAGACGATCACTAGGGAGCTTAGAACTTATAATGTTACCCAACATTTCACAATTTAAAGAACTGGGGAATGCATAGGCGTCAATAAATTCATACATGCTATTTAATAATCATTATTGTTCCAATGTTTTTGAAATGATGTTTTGTGGGGTTTTTTTATTGTAAAGGAAAACCATGTTTTTTATTCTCATTATGTTCCATGTTTATAATTTACTTGCAATAATCCATCAAGATTAAGCTTACATTCTAACATTCCAATGAATGGATACTGAAGTTCCGATATTAAATAAGTATCTGTATGTAAATTGTAATATCATGGAAAATGTGGAAAAAACTTTAATATAATGACAATCTATCAAAATAATCATTAATCAGTTCTCAAAATCTGAACATGTGAATTTCATTTTGTGTCTGTATAATAAATATCAAGTTATTTCATTTGTCATGCTTTAAAAAAGCTTGCTCCGAGTAGTTAACCCAAAATGAAGTGCTATAATCTATGGACATTTGATATTTTGTCTTAACGGTTTTTTTAATATTAAATAATGTTAGCGCATCAAAAACTTTTTCTTATGATGCGTAATAATTTTGTCAAAAAAAACCACAAAAACCCCCAGAAAAAACCCATCGGTGATTCGATTTCACGATGTTGTTATCAGCAGTCATGTATGTTAACCATTACGCCACCGCAACGTAAATATTGATGGGGTAGAATTAAGTTATATATAAATCAAATTTACGTTATTACAATTATTCATCGGGAATTCACTTTGCGAAAGAGCTAAATAAAATATATTTCACAAAAAAAAGTAATAATAATAAAAAGTAAAGGGACTACTAAAAATAGAAAGTTCCGATGTGTCGTTTACATGTCCAATGAATTAATTTCTAAGATAATCTGACTTTTTCTTTTTGGATGTTTGTTTTGTTTTCTGTACTTTTTGTGAATTGTGGGGATATTATTAAAGTATACTTTAGTTTAGTAACAGATGAAATATTCCACGGAGGGTTATCAAAAAACACGTCGGACCACTGGGGCTTGTTACGATTCCCCCTAGTACGTGGTTTTTAGAGTACTAGGGGGAAAACAATCGTAACAAGCCCCTGTGGTCGGACTCGATGCACAATCAGGTCGGCAGTAAATCACCTCCAAAATTTAGTCTTTTTTTTTCTATTCAAATAACGTCAAAACTGTTTCATAAAAATTTTTCAAGTTTTACTCCCGTAGCAAAACAACTACGATAACCAACTTTATTTTGGATGAGATTAAAAGGTCGATTTCTATTTCTCTCTATTACGGATGAAAACGGGCAATAAAAAATGGCCGCTGACGAGAAATCGACCTTCATATTATTTTTTGATTGCAGATTTCATACTCACCACACTCGGGTACCAACACAAAAATTAAATGAGATATGTGTTTATGTATATTAAACATCATACTAAAATATGCCGTTGGTACCTGCTTGTGGTTATACTGAAAATTGACATTAAATACACATTTCTTGCTATTTTCACGTAACGATAGACTAGTGTGACGTCATCGCACGTGCTAATATGGAATATTGTTACCAAAATAGTAGTTGAGGTAAAGGTCTTATAAAATCAAGAAACAACGAAAGCTATACGTTTCATTTATAATTTGTCTATTTTTAGGCCAATTGTTGCCCTTATCATAGCTGCGGAACCGTAGCCCTTTATGGTCCTTTTTTTTTTTTTTTTTTTTTGCATAACTCATCTATCTAATGCATCACATTTATTTGGAGGAACCCGTGTAGGAAGATACATGCATTTTAACGATTTATTCCATATCCGACTAATGCAAGTAATAAAATCAAATTATTTCACATTGTTGGTTTGCTTAAAAATGCCGAGAACAACGAGCACTGGTTAAATTTTTGCCGATTTCCTTTGTCAGGAACTGGCACAAAACGTTTTTAGGAAAATTAGTAAGCATGGTTCGATATAAAAGCTAACGGACATCAAGGAAAATGCCTTGGCCACAGAATCACATTGCCGCATTGTCATTATACTGAAATATATGCTATGAAATTCCTTACCTTTGCACGGTGATCAGGAATATATGTCGCTCTTATTGACCACGGGATGTCGATCTCATGATTTTCTCGTCATAACATTTTGTGGTGAAAGAGAGCGATAAGCAGCCGTGTTATTAGCTTCATTAAGAAAGAGATGTACTTCGGAAAAACGATCAATATAACGCGGCCTTCGAAGAAGACACCCATACGATATAGGGTAAACGATATAGGCTTGGGACAATAATTGATAATGCATATATAAAACACCTGGGGTCCGTTGTTGAACTTATGATTAAGCTAATCATATGATTAGCCCTAATTACATGATTAATTCCTAATCACATAATTAGCTAATCCAATGTATGATTAAATATGATTAGTTAATACATTGATTAAAAAAGAGTTCAGCAACAAAATTAGATCATTGCATTAGCTAAGTATGGGATTAGGAATTAATTATGTAATTAGGGCTAATAATCTGGTTAGTTTAATCACAAGTTCAACAACGGACCCCTGTATTTTAATCTAAATATATGATATATGAAAAAATCATATCTTGGCAGTATTAATCTATTTATCATATATTTTGCCAGGGCAGATTAAGAGATTATTACATGACATTTTCAATATCGGCCCTGGTTTTAACCCGAGACTAATTTCATGTCATAATCTTTTTTATCACATATTTTACATTGATCTTTTCCAAGCATTGATTTTTAAATTGCAAAAAAGATCTATGAACAGACAAATTGCGAAAATAAATCCTTAATAGAGTTGCCTTTGTTCAACTTGCAGATATTTTTGTTTCGAATCTGGTTTCAAAAATATACCAAACAATGTCGATCTGTAGAATGACGTTAGAAACTGTTTGTAAAATCTACCCAAGACGTTAACATTTGAATGGAAATTCCTATTCAGCACGACGTATATATTTGAGCTAATTATTCCATTTCAAGTTATTTAAAATTTATTCCAATATGTTGAAATGTGTTAATTTGATTGAAATACGATTTTATGCATATCGTTATGCATCATCTTTTCTTGTACTTTGACATATAATCTTTGAGACCACTGCGCAGATACCGGAAGTTGAATACGGGGGCAAATACGGATATATGAGGGCAAAAACGGATATTTGAGGGCAACTACGGATATTTTCCCCGTATTTGCCCTGAGGGCAAATAACCAACACTGACAATTAGCTATTATTGGACATGCAAAAATCAACATATTGCAACAAAATATGTGATAAAACATGTTATTGCCCTCGTAAAATGTTATTGCCCCGTAGGCAAATAACACGCCGCAAATTATGCTTTTATTACACATGCAAATTCGGCATTATTTCAATAAAATATTTGATGGTAATAACACTTCTGAAGAAATATTTATTACTATATAATAAAAGGGTTATTGCATGAATATTGGTGAATATTGTCCCTCGCAGTGTATCATATTGCACTCGCACGCTCGCGCAATATGATATACATGCAATAACCCTATATTATTTTTAGAAACATCTGTGCTATATCAAAAAAATTCAAAATTATAAAGTTCTCAAAATTTAAAGTTAAAAAAAAAATCAAAATTTTCATAAAAATTTCAAAACTTTCAAAAATTTCATAAGATATCAAAATTTTCGAAAAAATTCAAAATGATAAAATTTCAAAAATTTCAAAAATTTCAAAGTTTTCATAGAATTTCAAAATTTTAATATTTAATATGCAATTAATTACTCCATAAGAAGTCATGAGGACCTCGAGACTTGGCACTCAAGGTGACCTGACCTGATCGAGGCCAACGGCCGAGGTCAGGTCAGGTCACCGAGAGTGACAAGTCGAGATCGCAATATTTGTTTGGTTCATGAAGAAATAAACTCAATCAGGTTGTACACACCGGGTAGCGGGTTACGCAAGGGTGTGTACAACCTGATAGGGGTTATTTTGAATGAACCGAATAAATAATTTCGCTTAATCGTTATAAATTAACTCAAACTTTTTTTGTTATGATATTGAAAAATATATTTACTTTTTCAAAATAAGGCAAATAATCGGAAATGAATTTAAATATCCCCAAAGGTGCCTCATTTAAAGAAAATCACCTGATGACCACGGCACGTGACGCCTTGAGAACGACGTCTATTTTCAGATTCAGTACATTGGAAAATAACCTCAACTTTTTAAACCAATCAAAGCACGTATAAAATGACATGTGACTCTAAAATTAATCTATTTTTATTTGTTAGTACCTCTCATTCCGATTCCATGTTTTTCTTTAAATGTTTGTATTTATCGCTCCTGTTGCGCTGTATTTTTGAATAAACAGTTGAAAGTAGTAGAGGGTACCAACAACCATGCTTTCCCAATCTGATAGGCGTACTCGAGGGGCACATAAATTCAGTCAGATAAAGATTTTTATAAGTTTTCTTTCTAATATCAGTCTGGAACAGTTTATTTAAGTCAATAGCTCTTTCACCTAATCTTGAATCCTTCAAAAGTGGTATATCCATATTAACATTTGAAGGATTCGCAACCCACCTTTAAATACATATTGCAAGCCACTGTACATACATATATATAATTAGTTATTTTTGTTTGGTTATTTTTTGTTTTGTTTATTATACTTTTAAACTAAATTGTCCATGTACATAGCGCACACAGTTCCGTGACGTTACCTACTCGATCCTTAGAGTCTAGTCCTGTATTTGGAAGAATAATTTGAATTTTCAAATACCTTTATTTCAAAAACATAATATCACAGACAATTGATCACAATAGGTATTCAAAAACTTTCTTAACATAAAATACAATATATCGAAATGCTTACATTAGTTATAGACAAGCTTTCTTTACAAATTTGGAAAATACATTTTCTTTTTTCTACTTTAACAGCCAGAATAAAACAATATAATATGATAATAATAACAAAAATTATAATGAAGTGGCTTTGTCCAAATGATCAAAGTCCTTTTGAAACTTTATAACTTACCTAACTTTAAACTTAAGAAATTATGAAATTTACTTTGTCCAAATGATCAAAGTCAGCCGTAGCTTTATATTAACTGATCGCGATTTACAATATACAATGTAACATAAAATAACAATATATAAAAAAAAAACAGTTAAACTTTTACAATAAACTTGTCACCTACAATTGAACAAAGAATATCATTAAAACACCAAAAAATCAATAAAAAATTCAATATTATTTACAAACCTATAATACGCGTATTCACTTTCAATGCGAGCGCGTACTCTGTTTCGGAATTCCACCAGTGGATCTGTCTATCCTCCGCCAGATCTCAGGTGCTGAGAGGTGACATAGATTGCCATCCTGGTCTGAGTACATACCCACAGGAAGAGTCGTCTTGGCATTCTGTGGGCCTTTATCTATCGTTGCGTGTTGGTACATTCTCCCAACACGACTGTTCGTCTTCCATCAGTAAGGGCTGCATGGTCACTGGACAGTTGACTCTGTGTGGCGTTGAGTCAACTGGATTTGTTGTTTCTGTCGTCTGTACTGGACAGCTGGCCTGTGATGATGATTGGCCAGCTGGAGTCTTCTGTTGGTTCATCTGGACTGGACAGCTAATCCGGAGTGACGTTTGACTAGCTGGTGTCAATCCTCTTGCTGGACAGCTGGATTTGGATGACGATTGGCCAATTGGAGAGGATTGATCACTGACCTGTGTTTGCGTTAGGTCAGTATGGTCAACAGCAGTTGGACCAAAGACTAATGTCAGTAGGGATGCTGTGTCTGGAATAATGCATTCTAGGATATTCTGAACATGATGAACAAGAGGTTCAAGTCTCTTGCAAGATAAAAACAAATGTGTTAGATCCTCCTGTTTACCACAATAAGGACAAAGATCAGATCGTTCATATCCAGATCTGAAGCAAAATTTAGCTGTGGAGATTGCTCCATGAAGTATTCTCCAATGGAGATCGCCTTCATGCATACTTTGTGGTTTCTCATATACATGACCGTATATTTCGTTTTGTGGAATATCAGTATTTAAGATTGAATTCCACAGGGATAAGGACTTTTTAGTTCGTGAATTATTAAAATTTAGAATAACAGATAACAAATAAATTATTTTTTTAGGTGATCTATCAAGTATAACACCACGACTCAAATCAGAGGAGTTTTCTAGATCTAATCTGAGTATATATTAATGCTTTGTACCAATATTGATATCACCGTTGGAAAAATGGTTAAGAATACAAGTCCACTCTATAGGAAGGGATGACAACAGCAAATCTAGATGCTGCTGTAGACAACGTTCAGATCTGATATTTATTTTACTAATAAATTCAGAGGAGCTGTATTTACATTTATTTGTCAGATCCATAAGATCTTTAACTTTTGTTACTCCGGCTGAAACAAAATGTTCAAAATAATAAAGCTCTTCAGTTTTAGGGTTGATAAGAACAGGATTGAAGAATAAAGGTTCTTCTAATATATCTGCAACAGAAGTTTCAACGTTATCTATTCAGGATGATTCGAAACATTTCCAAGTCTTTATCAATTCTTGGTGAAAAGTAGAAATGTTACGATATTGGAAGTCCCCATCGAGGAGAAACAATTGAACATCATAGTTCAAGTTTGACACTTTGGACAAAAAATATTTTGAAAAATAAAAACAAGGATGACATTCCTCGTCATTCAATATATTTAAAAATCTATTTACAAATTGGATTCGAAAGGCACGAATTCTGGAAATAATATGAATAGGAAGATATAACATTTCTTTTGAAATCCAGTGTTTTCCTTGCCATTCGAATTGTATTAATAATTTCGTCTGGAATAGACACAGAGTTTAATTTATGTCATAATTTGGAAACAGAGAGTAAATTGATAAGAAGAAGAAGAAGAAGAAGATATCAATTAAATCAGTACATGTATATTTCCATTCCATATTATATTACTAGTTTATGCTCAATATTTGATTCTAACAAATTGGTGACCTAATTGACTCTGATCTCCCATGATGATTTTTAATTTGCTTAGATGTACATGACTATTTCATATTAAAGCAGTTATGATTTTTTCCCCTGCATGTAATGGTCTTTAACCACCAGATTCTACCTTCCTAACTAGTAGTCAGTTACTAGCATTCATTGACCCTGCTATTGTAAAGTTCATGTTTATATTATCATTCATTTTTGTGGGAGTATGTGGTCTTTTGTGGTGAAAACAAATCTGTGCAGGTGTTTTATTGTTTTTATCTCTGTATTGTCGTAGGAGATCCAATGATCAAAGGGATCCAATTAACCGGTTTAACCCTGGTACATTGTTGTGCCTGTTTCAATTTAGGAACTGTATTTCAAACGCCATATTGCGTTGTTGTTTTGGTCTTTAATGAATTGTGGTGAAAAGTGGTTCTTCAACATGGGGTAGATTACCAACACTTACACACCCACACATGAGGTGGATTAACAACGCTTACACACCCACAGATGAGGTGGATTACCAACACTTACACACCCACACATGAGGTGGATTAACAACGCTTACACACCCACATATGAGGTGGATTACCAACACATAAACACCCACACATGAGGTGGATGAACAACGCTTAAGCGTCCACACATGAAGTGGATTACCAACGCTTAAACGCGCACATATGAGGTGGATTACCAACACCTAAACGCTTACACATGAGATAGATTACCAACACAAACGTCCACATGTGAGGTGGATTACCAACACATAAACGCCCACACATGAGGTGGATTACCAACACAAACGTCCACATGTGAGGTGGATTGCCAACACATAAACGCCCACACATGAGGGGGATTAGCAACACATAAACGCCCACACATGAGGTGGATTACCAACACTTACACGCCCACACATGAGGTGGATTACCAACACTTGAACGTCCACACATGAAGTGGATTACCAACGCTTAAGCGCACACACATGAGGTGGATTACCAACACCTAAACGCTTTACACATGAGGTGGATTACCAACACAAACGTCCACATGTGAGGTGGATTACCAACACTTAAGCGCTCACAAATGAGATGGATTACGAACACTTACACACCCACACATGAGGTGGATTACCAACACTTACACACCCACAGATGAGGTGGATTACCAACACATAAACACCCACACATGAGGTGGATTAACAACGCTTAAGCGTCCACACATGAAGTGGATTACCAACGCTTAAACGCGCACATATGAGGTGGATTACCAACACCTAAACGCTTACACATGAGATAGATTACCAACACAAACGTCCACATGTGAGGTGGATTACCAACACATAAACGCCCACACATGAGGTGGATTACCAACCCAAACGTCCACATGTGAGGTGGATTGCCAACACATAAACGCCCACACATGAGGGGGATTAGCAACACATAAACGCCCACACATGAGGTGGATTACCAACACTTACACGCCCACACATGAGGTGGATTACCAACACTTGAACGTCCACACATGAAGTGGATTACCAACGCTTAAGCGCACACACATGAGGTGGATTACCAACACCTAAACGCTTTACACATGAGGTGGATTACCAACACAAACGTCCACATGTGAGGTGGATTACCAACACTTAAGCGCTCACAAATGAGATGGATTACGAACACTTAAGCGCTTACACATGAGGTGGATTACCAACACTTAAACGTCCACACATGAGGTGGATTACCAACACTTAAATGCCCACGCATGAGGTGGATTACCAACACCCACACATTACATGGACTACCAACACATAAACGCCAACACATGAAGTGGATTACCAACACTTAAACGCCCACACATGAGGTGGATTACCAACACATAAACACCCACACATGAAGTGGATTACCAACACATAAGCGCCCACATATGAAATGGATTACCAACACTTAAACACCCACACATGAGGTGGATTACCAACAATTAAACGCCCACACATGAGATGGATTACCAACACTAAAACGTCCACACATGAAGTGGATTAATAACAATTAAACGCCCACACATGAAGTGGATTACCAACACCTAGGCGCCCATGCATGAAGTGGATTACCAACACCTAAATGCCCACACATGAGGTGTATTACCAACACCTAAAAGCCCACACATGAGGTGGAATACCAACAATTAAACGCCCGCACATGAAGTGGATTACCAACACTTAAACGCCCAGACATGAAGTGGATTGTCAACACGTAAGCGCTCACACATGAGGTGGATTACCAACACCTAAACGCCCACACATGAAGTGGATTACCAACACTTAAACGCCCACGTCATAATTGGTAACCATTTTGTGCAATGGTGTGTCCATTGTTCAAAAAACTTGTTGTCAAACTCTCAAACGCTTCGAAAACGTTTTCGCAACAGTTTGACAAGATTTTGAAGGATAAACACACGTTGTTTAAGGGCATTTGACGCACTATCACATTTAATGTTATCCTTACAATAACTAATGCTATAAGTAAAAAGTTACCTTCAAGCGGCACAAAATGGCTTCCAATTTTGAGGTATATTCACCTCCTGGTATATTGTTATGAGTTGTATAAAAACCCTCCTGACAAAGTTCACAACCAATTTTGTAAATATATTTTAGGATTAAAGAAGTGAGCTAGTAACATTGCATCTAGATTTGAACTTGGAAGGCTCCTAATTGATTGTTTTATTAAAACACAGTCATTGTTATATGAAGACTGCATATTAGCCAATGATACGCCTCTTATACTGAAAGAGAGTTATTCACTTTTCAAATTCCTTCATGAGAAAGGGACATACTCTTGGTTTTCGTATGTCAATCATGTAAGAAATGAAAATAAAATTAATCACTCAAATGAAGAATTTAATAAAAAGAATAAAAATAAACTTAAAAGAAAATATAAAAATGCGGTTGAACAGGAATATCTAGATATCTATAATAAGAAACTTGAATCAATAGATGATAAAGGTAGACTTCTTTCATTTAAAACTTTAAAAACTGAATACAAACTAGAATTATACTTAAAATATCCAGATAATGCGATCAGAAAATTGATATGTCAATTTAGAGTAAGTGACCATTCCTTAGGCCTTGAAAGGGGACGATACTATAAAATTCCTAGACATTTAAGACTTTGTGAAACATGTGGAGTGGTCGATGACGAGTAACATTTCTTTTTATATTGTACAATTAATGACAGTATAAGAACAACTTTTCTCGATGATCTTCTATATCCGTCTAGAATTAATACATTAAATGATATTGACAAAATTGACAATATTCTTAATCCTACTTCTTCATAACAAGTGAAATCCGTAGACTCCTTCATTAAACTGTCTTTGGAACTGAGGACAGGGGGCACTTGATTACATTTGTTATATTATGAAACAGCCTTTTTGTTTGTTTGTGTAAGATAATTGTTGTTTGTGTATGTGTTTGATCCATTTCTTGTTTGTTTGTAGCCTTTGACCCTATATTGGGTGTTAGTTGTGTTAATAAAGAATTGTTGTATATTACAAGTATCAGTTATCTAAATCAGTAATACTTAATTCTAAAAAAACGTTTTATACTGTGTTAATAGAAAACAAGCTTTTATAAAATACTGACATCTGTCCTAGTTATATTGTGTGTGTGTGGGTTTTTTTATTAATTGGATTAGTATTACTTACTTCAACCAACATATAATCGCCCACACATGCTTGAAACATTTACTTCCTGAATTAAAAAAAAAGGTCAAAAAAACAATAGAGAAAAATATACAATTGCGTATCAAATAAATGAACTACTTTTTACTAAGTGCATGTCTTATATAAATCGGAAGTAATTATTGTGTAGACTTTAAATAGTAGGTTAATATTGACCAGGACACCGTAGTAAAAAATAAAACAACTTTTACAACACATTCAGAAGAAATATAATACAGTTGAAAAAAACAAAGCAATTTTACAAGGCATTCAAAAATCATGTAATGTTCTTTTACATATAAAAACCGATAGGTCTTTGTTTTAATCTTATCAATAAATCAAACTTGTTTAGTTATTCTTGTTTTAAAAATTGAAGTGAAAAAAGTCCTGCTAATTCTCGGAAGTGACATACCATGTATTGACACAAGCTTTCCTGTGTAAGAATGTTCTCATTGTCATGGATATGGTTTTGACTTCAACGTGCCGGGGAATATTTCTAACGAGATTGTGAATTTTATGATTTATCAGACTGGGTTAATTAATAAAGCACAGTTTCACCTCAAAAAGGTTGAAGGAATATAATTACAATGTATATATTATATAATGAACACAATTGTGTTTAATGAGAAAGGATAACAAGAAAATAATAAAAATAATAATAAAAAAAGAAAGAAAATCTCCATGCCTACAAACTATAGTTAGATAGGGTTCACTTTCCTCAGTAACTAAAACGTTTCATACTCCCGTCGAGGATAGTACGTATTGTAGTAAACCATTGTGTTTGTCCGTCCCTCCGTCTATCCATACGTTGTACGATAACACAAACGAAAGTGAATGCACTGGTCCTCACGAAAGCACAACAACACTCGTGATATTTTATACAGTTTGAAGCATTCATTTTTTGTGTATAATTTCATAATGACTGTCGTTGCAATGGTAACCAAAAAAACCATATGACATTTCATTAGCATTGTTGCTTTTCCATGAGGAGGGGTGCATTCAATTTTTTGAATTTCGAAATGGCTTCAGTTGCAATGTTAACCCAAAGATATAGTAAATTTTGCTATAAATTGTTATTTACTGAACAGATTCACCTTCAAAAATAGTAAACATAATGTAGAGACTAGGAGAACCGACATATAAAAATGAAATCGGTTGGATAAACATGACCGCCGTTTCCATGTAAACAATTTTTAGCTGTTTCTTTCATAATGTCTGAAACTGTCCAGGTTACCTGGGAGACATGCTAGTGTCACACGTCTACAAGAAATATACCGGTTTATCTATACATATTTTTTTGCTGCTTGAAGGGAAGTTTTTACTGTTGCGAAAACGTTGTCGAAGTTTGACAACAAGTTTTTGGACAATGGACATACCTTTGTTTAGCGACAATTTAAGGGCATTTGACGCACTATCACATTTAATGTTATCGCTACAATAACTAATGCTATAAGTGTTGTTTACGGAAGTTATTATCATTAATAAACTTGTGGATAGGTAAATAGTTAATGCCACTTTCACCAACATATACTAGTATATCATGGCGGTCACCTTTATTGGTGGAGGAAAGCTAAACAATCTGGAGAAAACACATGAACTGTATGTAAGATACCGACAAAACTGTTGTATCGAGTACACCTCACTACTGACTCGAACTAATCACCATTAGTGGTGATAGGTAATAACTGAATGTAACTACCATTCTATCGTAGGAAGAACTGTCCCTTGTAATTATGATTTTGCTAGTATTTATGAGAAAGTTCTTTTATCGAACACACAGGTACTCGGGGACAGGATAGCTAACCCTTTTCCCAAAAATACGAAAAAATTGTATCGTATCCTTCAACTATTATGTTCATTTTAGTCATACGATAATCTGATATATATCATCACAAAATGACCCTTTCTATATCAAACAGTCATTTTGAACTGAAAATAATAGCTTAAAGATACGATACAATTTTTTCGTAGTTTTGGAAAAAAGGAGGATTGGAGCAGCGAACGCATGTTATGTCACCGACTACCTGTATATATCGTCCACTAAGGATGACCATTTTTTTTAATTGGCAATTATCAATAACGTAAATATCAATAGTTGTTGTTGCATGAAAAATAGCTTCAGCTAATTAAAATTCTTAGAACTAATTGTTCAAGTATTGTATTTGATAGCAACGTAACTACTTTCTGTCGCATTCTGAGCTCAGTAGTCATGGATATCGGTGTCTTAATTTTATTATGTCACGCACTGATGACGTCGGGTAAGAATATTATTTATATAAATATACAGGAAATTATAACAAATATTATTATAAATTAATTAAATTCGTAATTTTAATCATAAAAAAACTTGCCAGACTATATTTAATAATCAACCAATTAAAAACCTTTCAATTCTCAATCCAGACACTCAATAATGGCAAAATAATTTATATTATATCATATATTGTGCAAATTAAACATATATCGTTAATACAATAAAATCTATATACATGTACATGCTACCATATATTTTAGTGTCTTTGTTAAGAAAAACTGATTGCACTAAACAAGTTGCCAAAAGTAAAAAAAAAAAAAAAAAATATTTAAAAAAAAATTGTATATAAATGACGTTATTGAAGGAATAGATGACATTTAACTAAAAGGATGATTCTGGTTGAAGGAAAGATAAGTCTGGGAATACGCTTTGCCCAATATTCGCAATTTATAGTAGACATTATTTGATTCGTCTATGAAAAAACCATAACCCCGGCCCGTCTTGGGTTTTCATCTATAGAAAGGGTATCTGAAATAACTTGAACGAATGTATTCATTTTATTGTGTAGTTGTTTGTTTTATGTAGTCATTTTATTGTGTAGTCACCTGGTTTATGTAGTCATTTTATTGAGTAATCTCCTGATTTATGTAGTCATTTTATTGTGTAGTCGTCTGGTTTATGTAGTCATTTTATTGTGTAGTCGTCTGGTTTATGTAGTCATTTTATTGTGTAGTCGTCTGGTTTATGTAGTTATTTTATTGTGTTGTCGCCTGGTTTATGTAGTCATTTTAATGTGTTGTCGCCTGGTTTATGTAGTCATTTTATTGTGTGGTCGTCTGGTTTATGTAGTTATTTTATTGTGTAGTCGTCTGGTTTATGTAGTCATTTTATTGTGTAGTCGACTGGTTTATGTAGTCATTTTATTGTGTAGTCTCCTGATTTATGTAGTCATTTTATTGTGTAGTCGACTGGTTTCTGTAGTCATTTTATTATGTAGTGGTCTGGTTTATGTAGTCATTTTAT
The DNA here is from genome assembly GCA_963383655.1 of Bathymodiolus septemdierum. Classification (NCBI taxonomy): domain Eukaryota; kingdom Metazoa; phylum Mollusca; class Bivalvia; order Mytilida; family Modiolidae; genus Bathymodiolus; species Bathymodiolus septemdierum. The sequence continues at coordinate 14,828,071 of OY726524.1, read as the reverse complement.
TGTGTAGTCACCTTGTTTATGTAGTCATTTTATTGTGTAGTCTCCTGATTTATGTAGTCATTTTATTGTGTAGCCACCTGGTTTATGTAGTCATTTTATTGTGTAGTTGTCTGGTTTCTGTAGTCATTTTATTGTGTAGTCGCCTGGTTTATGTAGTCATTTTATTGTGTAGTCGTCTTGTTTATGTAGTCATTTTATTGTGTAGTCTCCTGATTTATGTAGTCATTTTATTGTGTAGTCACCTGGTTTATGTAGTCATTTTATTGTGTAGTTGTCTGGTTTCTGTAGTCATTTTATTGTGTAGTCGCCTGGTTTATGTAGTCATTTTATTGTGTAGTCGTCTTGTTTATGTGGTCATTTTATTGTGTAGTCGCCTGGTTTATGTAGTCATTTTATTGTGTAGTCCACTGGTTTCTGTAGTCATTTTATTGTGTAGTTGTCTGGTTTATGTAGTCATTTTATTGTGTAGTCGACTGGTTTATGTAGTCATTTTATTGTGTAGTCGACTGGTTTATGTAGTCATTTTATTGTGTAGTCGACTGGTTTATGTAGTCATTTTATTGTGTAGTCATCTGGTTTATGTAGTCATTTTATTGTGTAGTCGACTGGTTTATGTGGTCATTTTATTGTGTAGTCACCTGATTTATGTAGTCATTTTATTGTGTAGTGGTCTGGTTTATGTAGTCATTTTATTGTGTAGTCGACTGGTTTCTGTAGTCATTTTATTGTTTAGTCGTCTGGTTTATGTGGTCATTTTATTGTGTTGTCTGGTTTATGTAGTCATTTTATTGAGTATTAACCTGGTTTATGTAGTCATTTTATTGTGTAGTCGTCATGTTTATGTGGTCATTTTATTGTGTAGTCTGGTTTATGTAGTCATTTTATTGAGTATTAACCTGGTTTATGTAGTCATTTTATTGTGTAGTCGACTGGTTTATGTGGTCATTTTATTGTGTAGTCGTCTGGTTTATGTGGTCATTTTATTGTGTAGTCTGGTTTATGTAGTCATTTTATTGTGTAGTCGTCTGGTTTATGTGGTCATTTTATTGTGTAGTCTGGTTTATGTAGTCATTTTATTGTGTAGTCTCCTGGTTTATGTAGTCATTTTATTGTGTAGTCTCCTGGTTTATGTAGTCATTTTATTGTGTAGTGGTCTGGTTTATGTAGTCGTTTTTTTGTGTAGTCGACTGGTTTCTGTAGTCATTTTATTGTGTAGTTGTCTGGTTTATGTAGTCATTTTAGTGTGTAGTCGCCTAGTTTATGTAGTCATTTTATTGTGTAGTCTCCTGGTTTCTGTAGTCATTTTATTGTGTAGTCGTCTGGTTTATGTAGTCATTTTATTGTGTAGTCACCTGGTTTATGTAGTCATTTTATTGTGTAGTCGTCTGGTTTATGTAGTCATTTTATTGTGTAGTCTCCTGGTTTCTGTAGTCATTTTATTGTGTAGTCGTCTGGTTTATGTAGTCATTTTATTGTGTAGTTGTCTGGTTTATGTAGTCATTTTATTGTGTAGTCTCCTGGTTTATGTAGTCATTTTATTGTGTAGTGGTCTGGTTTATGTAGTCATTTTTTTGTGTAGTCGACTGGTTTCTGTAGTCATTTTATTGTGTAGTTGTCTGGTTTATGTAGTCATTTTATTGTGTAGTCGCCTAGTTTATGTAGTCATTTTATTGTGTAGTCTCCTGGTTTCTGTAGTCATTTTATTGTGTAGTCACCTGGTTTATGTAGTCATTTTATTGTGTAGTCGTCTGGTTTATGTAGTCATTTTATTGTGTAGTCTCCTGGTTTCTGTAGTCATTTTATTGTGTAGTCGTCTGGTTTATGTAGTCATTTTATTGTGTAGTTGTCTGGTTTCTGTAGTCATTTTATTGTGTAGTCGACTGGTTTATGTAGTCATTTTATTGTGTAGTTGTCTGGTTTCTGTAGTCATTTTATTGTGTAGTCGTCTGGTTTCTGTAATCATTTTATTGTGTAGTGGTCTGGTTCATGTAGTCATGTCATTGCGTTGTCGCCTGGTGTATGTAGTCATTTTATTGTGTAGTCGTCTGGTTTATGTAGTCATTTTATTGTGTAGTCGTCTGGTTTATGTAGTCATTTTATTGTGTAGTCGCCTGGTTTATGTAGTCATGTCATTGTGTTGTCGCCTGGTTTATGTAGTCATGTCATTGTGTTGTCGTCTGGTTTATGTAGTCATGTCATTGTGTTGTCGCCTGGTTTATGTAGTCATTTTATTGTGTAGTTGTCTGGTTTATGTAGTCATGTCATTGTGTTGTCGCCTGGTTTATGTAGTCATTTTATTATGTAGTTGTCTGGTTTATGTAGTCATTTTATTTTGTAGTCGCCTGGTTTATGTAGTCATTTTATTGTGTAGTCGACTGGTTTATGTAGTCATTTTATTTTGTAGTCACCTGGTTTATGTAGTCATTTTATTGTGTAGTCGTCTTGTTTATGTAGTCATTTTATTGTGTAGTCGCCTGGTTTATGTAGTCATTTTATTGTATAGTCGACTGGTTTATGTAGTCATTTTATTGTGTAGTCGTCTGGTTTATGTAGTTGTTTTATTTTGTAGTCTGGTCTATGTGGTCATTTTATTGAGTATTAACCTGGTTTATGTGGTCATTTTATTGTGTAGTCACCTGGTTTATGTAGTCATTTTATTGTGTAGTCGTCTGGTTTATGTAGTCATTTTATTGTGTAGTCGTCTGGTTTATGTAGTCATTTTATGGTGTAGTCACCTTGTTTATGTAGTCATTTTATTGTGTAGTCGACTGGTTTATATAGTCATTTTATTGTGTAGTCGACTGGTTTATGTGGTCATTTTATTGTGTAGTCGACTGGTTTATGTAGTCATTTTATTGTGTAGTCACCTGGTTTATGTGGTTATTTTATTGTGTAGTCTGGTTTATGTAGTCATTTTATTGTGTAGTCGTCTGGTTTCTGTGGTCATTTTATTTTGTAGTCTGGTTTATGTAGTCATTTTATTGAGTATTAACCTGGTTTATGTAGTCATTTTATTGTGTAGTCTCCTGGTTTATGTAGTCATTTTATTGTGTAGTGGTCTGGTTTATGTAGTCATTTTATTGTGTAGTCGACTGGTTTCTGTAGTCATTTTATTGTGTAGTTGTCTGGTTTATGTAGTCATTTTAGTGTGTAGTCGCCTAGTTTATGTAGTCATTTTATTGTGTAGTCTCCTAGTTTCTGTAGTCATTTTATTGTGTAGTCGACTGGTTTATGTGGTCATTTTATTGTGTAGTCGACTGGTTTATGTAGTCATTTTATTGTGTAGTCACCTGGATTATGTGGTTATTTTATTGTGTAGTCTGGTTTATGTAGTCATTTTATTGTGGAGTCGTCTGGTTTATGTGGTCATTTTATTTTGTAATCTGGTTTATGTAGTCATTTTATTGAGTATTAACCTGGTTTATGTAGTCATTTTATTGTGTAGTCTCCTGGTTTATGTAGTCATTTTATTGTGTAGTCGACTGGTTTATGTGGTCATTTTATTGTGTAGTCGACTGGTTTATGTAGTCATTTTATTGTGTAGTCACCTGGTTTATGTGGTTATTTTATTGTGTAGTCTGGTTTATGTAGTCATTTTATTGTGTAGTCGTCTGGTTTATGTGGTCATTTTATTTTGTAGTCTGGTTTATGTAGTCATTTTATTGAGTATTAACCTGGTTTATGTAGTCATTTTATTGTGTAGTGTTCTGGTTTATGTAGTCATTTTATTGTGTAGTGTTCTGGTTTATGTAGTCATTTTATTGTGTAGTCGACTGGTTTCTGTAGTCATTTTATTGTGTAGTTGTCTGGTTTATGTAGTCATTTTAGTGTGTAGTCGCCTAGTTTATGTAGTCATTTTATTGTGTAGTCTCCTGGTTTCTGTAGTCATTTTATTGTGTAGTCGTCTGGTTTATATAGTCATTTTATTGTGTAGTTGTCAGGTTTCTGTAGTCATTTTATTGTGTAGTCGTCTGGTTTCTGTAGTCATTTTATTGTGTAGTCGTCTGGTTTATGTAGTTGTTTTATTTTGTAGTCTGGTTTATGTGGTCATTTTATTGAGTATTAACCTGGTTTAGGTGGTCATTTTATTGTGTAGTCACCTGGTTTATGTAGTCATTTTATTGTGTAGTCGTCTGGTTTATGTAGTCATTTTATTGTGTAGTCGTCTGGTTTATGTAGTCATTTTATGGTGTAGTCACCTTGTTTAGGTAGTCATTTTATTGTGTAGTCGACTGGTTTATGTAGTCATTTTATTGTGTAGTCGACTGGTTTATGTGGTCATTTTATTGTGTAGTCGACTGGTTTATGTAGTCATTTTATTGTGTAGTCACCTGGTTTATGTGGTTATTTTATTGTGTAGTCTGGTTTATGTAGTCATTTTATTGTGTAGTCGTCTGGTTTATGTAGTTATTTTATTGTGTAGTCGTCTGGTTTATGTGGTCATTTTATTTTGTAATCTGGTTTATGTAGTCATTTTATTGAGTATTAACCTGGTTTATGTAGTCATTTTATTGTGTAGTCTCCTGGTTTATGTATTCATTTTATTGTGTAGTGGTCTGGTTTATGTAGTCATTTTATTGTGTAGTCGACTGGTTTCTGTAGTCATTTTATTGTGTAGTTGTCTGGTTTATGTAGTCATTTTAGTGTGTAGTCGCCTAGTTTATGTAGTCATTTTATTGTGTAGTCTCCTGGTTTCTGTAGTCATTTTATTGTGTAGTCTTCTGGTTTATATAGTCATTTTATTGTGTAGTTGTCAGGTTTCTGTAGTCATTTTATTGTGTAGTCGTCTGGTTTCTGTAGTCATTTTATTGTGTAGTCGTCTGGTTTATGTAGTCATGTCATTGTGTGGTCGCCTGGTTTATGTAGTCATGTCATTGTGTTGTCGTCTGGTTTATGTAGTCATGTCATTGTGGTGTCGCCTGGTTTATGTAGTCATTTTATTGTGTAGTCGTCTGGTTTATGTAGTCGTTTTATTGTGTAATCTGGTTTATGTGGTCATTTTATTGAGTATTAACCTGGTTTATGTAGTCATTTTATTGTGTAGTCGTCTTGTTTATGTAGTCATTTTATTGTGTAGTGGTCTGATTTCTGTAGTCATTTTATTGTGTAGTGGTCTGGTTTATGTAGTCATTTTATTGTGTAGTCTTCTGGTTTATGTAGTCATTTTATTGTGTAGTGGCCTGATTTATGTAGTCATTTTATTGAGTATTAACCTGGTTTATGTAGTCATTTTATTGTGTAGTCACCTTGTTTATGTAGTCATTTTATTGTGTAGTCGACTGGTTTATGTAGTCATTTTATTGTGCAGTCGTCTGGTTTATGTAGTCATTTTATTGTGTAGTCACCTTGTTTATGTAGTCATTTTATTGTGTAGTCGACTGGTTTTTGTAGTCATTTTATTGTGTAGTCGACTGGTTTATGTGGTCATTTTATTGTGTAGTCGACTGGTTTATGTGGTCATTTTATTGTGTAGTCACCTGGTTTATGTAGTCATTTTATTGTGTAGTGGTCGGGTTTATGTGGTCATTTTATTGTGTAGTCTGGTTTATGTAGTCATTTTATTGAGTATCAACCTGGTTTATGTAGTCATTTTATTGTGTAGTCTCCTGGTTTATGTAGTCATTTTATTGTGTAGTGGTCTGGTTTATGTAGTCATTTTATTGTGTAGTCGACTGGTTTCTGTAGTCATTTTATTGTGTAGTGGTCTGGTTTATGTAGTCATTTTATTGTGTAGTCAACTGGTTTATGTAGTCATTTTATTGTGTAGTCGACTGGTTTATGTGGTCATTTTATTGTGTAGTCTCCTGATTTATGTAGTCATTTTATTGTGTAATCACCTGGTTTATATAGTCGTTTTATTGTGTAGTCGACTGGTTTATGTGGTCATTTTATCGTGTAGTCGTCTGGTTTATGTAGTCATTTTATTGTGTAGTCTGGTTTATGTAGTCATTTTATTGAGTATTAACCTGGTTTATGTAGTCATTTTATTGTGTAGTCACCTGGTTTATGTAGTCATTTTATTGTGTAGTCGTCTGGTTTATGTAGTCATTTTATTGTGTAGTCGTCCGGTTTATGTAGTCATTTTATTGTGTAGTCACCTTGTTTATGTAGTCATTTTATTGTGTAGTCGACTGGTTTATGTAGTCATTTTATTGTGTAGTCGACTGGTTTATGTTGTCATTTTACTGTGTAGTCGACTGGTTTATGCAGTCATCTGATTGTGTAGTCACCTGGTTTATGTAGTCATTTTATTGTGTAGTCGTCTGGTTTATATGGTCATTTTATTGTGTAGTCTGGTTTATGTAGTTATTTTATTGAGTATTAACCTGGTTTAGGTAGTGATTTTATTGTGTAATCTCCTGGTTTATGTGGTCATTTTATTGTGTAGTGGTCTGGTTTATGTAGTCATTTTATTGTGTAGTCGACTGGTTTCTGTAGTCATTTTATTGTGTAGTGGTCTGGTTTATGTAGTCATTTTATTGTGTAGTCGACTGGTTTATGTAGTCATTTTATTGTGTAATGGTCTGGTTTATGTAGTCATTTTATTGTGTAGTCGACTGGTTTCTGTAATCATTTTATTGTGTAGTTGTCTGGTTTATGTAGTCATTTTATTGTGTAGTCGACTGGTTTATGTAGTCATTTTATTGTGTAGTCGACTGGTTTATGTGGTCATTTTATTGTGTAGTCTCCTGATTTATGTAGTCATTTTATTGTGTAGTCGTCTGGTTTATGTAGTCATTTTATTGTGTAGTCGTCTTGTTTATGTAGTCATTTTATTGTGTAGTCACCTTGTTTATGTAGTCATTTTATTGAGTAGTCTCCTGATTTATGTAGTCATTTTATTGTGTAGTCATCTGGTTTATGTAGTCATTTTATTGTGTAGTCGTCTGGTTTATGTAGTCATTTTATTGTGTAGTCGTCTGGTTTATGTGGTCATTTTATTTTGTAGTCTGGTTTATGTAGTCATTTTATTGAGTATTAACCTGGTTTATGTAGTCATTTTATTGTGTAGTCACCTGGTTTATGTAGTCATTTTATTGTGTAGTCGTCTGGTTTATGTAGTCATTTTATTGTGTAGTCGTCCGGTTTATGTAGTCATTTTATTGTGTAGTCACCTTGTTTATGTAGTCATTTTATTGTGTAGTCGACTGGTTTATGTAGTCATTTTATTGTGTAGTCGACTGGTTTATGTGGTCATTTTACTGTGTAGTCGACTGGTTTATGCAGTCATCTGATTGTGTAGTCACCTGGTTTATGTAGTCATTTTATTGTGTAGTCGTCTGGTTTATATGGTCATTTTATTGTGTAGTCTGTTTTATGTAGTTATTTTATTGAGTATTAACCTGGTTTAGGTAGTCATTTTATTGTGTAATCTCCTGGTTTATGTGGTCATTTTATTGTGTAGTGGTCTGGTTTATGTAGTCATTTTATTGTGTAGTCGACTGGTTTCTGTAGTCATTTTATTGTGTAGTGGTCTGGTTTATGTAGTCATTTTATTGTGTAGTCGACTGGTTTATGTAGTCATTTTATTGTGTAATGGTCTGGTTTATGTAGTCATTTTATTGTGTAGTCGACTGGTTTCTGTAGTCATTTTATTGTGTAGTTGTCTGGTTTATGTAGTCATTTTATTGTGTAGTCGACTGGTTTATGTAGTCATTTTATTGTGTAGTCGACTGGTTTATGTGGTCATTTTATTTTGTAGTCTCCTGATTTATGTAGTCATTTTATTGTGTAGTCGTCTGGTTTATGTAGTCATTTTATTGTGTAGTCGTCTTGTTTATGTAGTCATTTTATTGTGTAGTCACCTTGTTTATGTAGTCATTTTATTGAGTAGTCTCCTGATTTATGTAGTCATTTTATTGTGTAGTCATCTGGTTTATGTAGTCATTTTATTGTGTAGTCGTCTGGTTTATGTAGTCATTTTATTGTGTAGTCGTCTGGTTTATGTGGTCATTTTATTTTGTAGTCTGGTTTATGTAGTCATTTTATTGAGTATTAACCTGGTTTATGTAGTCATTTTATTGTGTAGTCTCCTGGTTTATGTAGTCATTTTATTGTGTAGTGGTCTGGTTTATGTAGTCATTTTATTGTGTAGTCGACTGGTTTCTGTAGTCATTTTATTGTGTAGTTGTCTGGTTTATGTAGTCATTTTATTGTGTAGTCGACTGGTTTATGTAGTCATTTTATTGTGTAGTCGACTGGTTTATGTAGTCATTTTATTGTGTAGTTGTCTGGTTTATGTAGTCATTTCATTGTGTAGTCGACTGGTTTATGTAGTCATTTTATTGTGTAGTCACCTGGTTTATGTAGTCATTTTATTGTGTAGTCACCTGGTTTATGTAGTCATTTTATTGTGTAGTTGTCTGGTTTATGTAGTCATTTTATTGTGTAGTCGACTGGTTTATGTAGTCATTTTATTGTGTAGTCGACTGGTTTATGTGGTCATTTTATTGTGTAGTCTCCTGATTTATGTAGTCATTTTATTGTGTAGTCGTCTGGTTTATGTAGTCATTTTATTGTGTAGTCGTCTTGTTTATGTAGTCATTTTATTGTGTAGTCACCTTGTTTATGTAGTCATTTTATTGAGTAGTCTCCTGATTTATGTAGTCATTTTATTGTGTAGTCATCTGGTTTATGTAGTCATTTTATTGTGTAGTCGTCTGGTTTATGTAGTCATTTTATTGTGTAGTCGTCTGGTTTATGTGGTCATTTTATTGTGTAGTCTGGTTTATGTAGTCATTTTATTGAGTATTAACCTGGTTTATGTAGTCATTTTATTGTGTAGTCTCCTGGTTTATGTAGTCATTTTATTGTGTAGTGGTCTGGTTTATTTAGTCATTTTATTGTGTAGTCGACTGGTTTCTGTAGTCATTTTATTGAGTAATAATCTAAAACTAGTAACTATATGATGTGCGTAATCTAAAACTAGCAGCTCTATGATGTGATTAGCTAGCTACTAGTATATGATGATTGTCGGACGTTAACGTCATTCTATGATGTCTGTATACGTACCTCGCTACATGATGCCTGTAGGACGTTATCGTATTGTTTTTTTACGCCCGTCTTTAAGACGGGACGTATTATGGTATACCAATGTCCGACTGTCCGTCCGTTCGTTTCATATGTCGCGTTATAACTTAAGAACCCTTTGACCAATTGACTTCAAATTTCACAGAGTTATTGGAATTGATGGTCTTACGGTCTATATTCTTCATGGTGAAATTTTGAATTTTCATTCCAGAGTTATGGGACTTTATTCATCAAATTGTTGGCGATTTTTCGTATGTCGCGCTGTAAATTGAGAACTCCTTGGCCAATTCACTTCAAACGTCGCATAGTTATTGGAATTGATAATCTTATGGTCTGTATATATTTTGGTGAAATTTCAATTTTTCATTCCAGAGTTATGGGACTTTCTTCATCAAATTGTATGCGATTTTTCGTATGTCGCGCTGTAAATTGAGAACTCCTTGGCCAATTCACTTCAAACTTCGCACAGTTATTGGAACTGATAATTTTACTGTCTGTATTCTTTTTTGTGAAATTTCGATTTTTCATTCCAGAGTTAAGGGAAAGAAAGTCTTTACAAATATTGTATGAATGTTTACGACGGGCGTATCATGCGCTCTTGGCGCAGCTGTTTATTGTATTTAAGGTTCACTACTATTGATTCTAGAAAATACAGATGAGTTATTTGACATGTAATGATTATATATAGATTTAAGTTCTTTATTCTGTAGGTGCAGATATTGTATTAAGCATTCATACACCAGACAGTGGTGGATATGGTCCATTCAACTGTCCCTTCTTACTGGACCTCTCAGCTCATATGAGTGTCTTTGGACTACCAGTAGTGGGGATCAAAGAATTTATATTCCAGACTAAGACTTGTAATGACGCTGGTATTTACTTGTCAAATTCTATTGGAATGGATTCATCAAAGCCGTTCTATGAACTTGTTCTTGGAGGCTTTGCAGGAGCCAAATCATGCATTGGGCGTCGGAATGACGACTTATTACTTCCGACGTCGTGGTTTGCAGCTTTTCCCACTTGTTTGCAGTGGGTCAACCTCATGGATGTTCCTGTCTGTTACGAATATAGGCCATATTGGATCAGCTGGGCGGATGGGTATATACAGCTTGGAAGGGGGTCGGTAATTAATGTTAATAGGATTGCAGGCTGGACAGATCCTAATCATTTTGAAGTGAAGAGTATTGGAATAATTACAACATGGGGATCAAGTGGTGACTGGATAGTTCGTATTGACGGTTAGTATAATGTAAGGCTTTATAACACGACAGTAAAATGTTCAAGTGGTGACTAGATAGTACGTACTGACGGTTAGTATAATGTAAAGCTTTGTAACACGACAGTAACAGAATCAAGTGGTGACTAGATAGTACGTATTGACGGTTAGTATAATGTAAAGCTTTATAATACTACAGTAACAGAATCAAGTGGTGACTAGATAGTACGTATTGACGTTAGTATAATGTAAAGCTTTATAACACGACAGTAACAGAATCAAGTGGTGACTAGATAGTACGTATTGACGGTTAGTATAATGTAAAGCTTTGTAACACGACAGTAACAGAATCAAGTGGTGACTGGATAGTACGTATTGATGGTTAGTATAATATAAAGCTTTATAACACGACAGTAACAGAATCAAGTGGTGACTAGATAGTACGTATTGACGGTTAGTATAATGTAAAGCTTTATAACACGACAGTAACAGAATCAAGTGGTGACTAGATAGTACGTATTGACGGTTAGTATAATGTAAAACTTTATAACACGACAGTAACAGAATCAAGTGGTGACTAGATAGTACGTATTGATGGTTAGTATAATGTAAAGCTTTATAACACGACAGTAACAGAATCAAGTGGTGACTAGATAGTACGTATTGACGGTTAGTATAATGTAAAGCTTTATAACACGACAGTAACAGAATCAAGTGGTGATTAGATAGTACGTATTGACGGTTAGTATAATGTAAAGCTTTATAACACGACAGTAACAGAATCAAGTGGTGACTAGATAGTACGTATTGACGGTTAGTATAATGTAAAGCTTTATAACACGACAGTAACAGAATCAAGTGGTGATTAGATAGTACGTATTGACGGTTAGTATAATGTAAAGCTTTATAACACGACAGTAACAGAATCAAGTGGTGATTAGATAGTACGTATTGATGGTTAGTATAATGTAAAGCTTTATAACACGACAGTAACAGAATCAAGTGGTGACTAGATAGTACGTATTGACGGCTAGTATCATGTAAAGCTTTGTAACACGACAGTAACAGAATCAAGTGGTGACTAGATAGTACATATTGATGGTTAGTATAATGTAAAGCTTTATAACACGACAGTAACAGAATCAAGTGGTGACTAGATAGTACGTATTGACGGTTAGTATAATGTAAAGCTTTGTAACACGACAGTAACAGAATCAAGTGGTGACTAAATAGTACGTATTGACGGTTAGTATAATGTAAAGCTTTATAACACGACAGTAACAGGATCAAGTGGTGACTAGATAGTACGTATTGACGGTTAGTATAATGTAAGGCTTTATAACACGACAGTAACAGGATCAAGTGGTGACTAGATAGTACGTATTGACGGTTAGTATAATGTAAAGCTTTGTAACACGACAGTAACAGAATCAAGTGGTGACTAGAGAGTACGTACTGACGGTTAGTATTATGTAAAGCTTTATAAGACGACAGTAACAGAATCAAGTGGTGACTAGAGAGTACGTACTGACGGTTAGTATAATGTAAACCTTTATAAGACGACAGTAACAGAATCAAGTGGTCACTAGATAGTACGTAGTGACGGTTAGTATAATGTAAAGCTTTATAACACGACAGTAACTGAATCAAGTGGGGTGAATCAAAAAACAAAGATAGCCGTCACCACAGAACCTAGTTTAACATAGGTTCGTATGGGATATATACTCCAACAGCTTCTTCTCAGATATAATTTATTATATTTATATCAAATCTAGCACAAATCATACTTAAGTAGACAGCTAAGTGTAATGATTGTGTCAATCTGAAATCCAAGATGGCCACCGCATCTGATGAACATTTTATATTTCTTTGATTGATGCCTATATAATTCAGGTGAACACTACAGGTTCTTGTTTGTTCTTGTCATTTACGGCTTTCTTTGTTAGCGTAGCCGTTAATGCATTATAATCGCTTTTCCCCCGAGAACCTCTGAATATTTTGGTGGTTTTGATTTTCAACTACGGCTTTTTTAACAGCCAATAATCCTTATTGCTTTTTTCTTAATAAACAAAATTAAGTGTATCCCATTAAAGCGATCAATTATAAGACGTTTACTCTGTGCTTTAGTAAAGATGATACTTTATACAATCTTTTAGTTTATCAATTTACATTTGCTGCCAGTACAATACTGGTGTTTTAATATATATATTTAAATATCATGCAACACGCAATCTAGTTCAATATCTAAATTCCATCTCAAGAATTATGGGTTGTAAAGATTCAAAGATATAGCAGATTTCAATGTAATTAGGATTTATTTAAAGGTACAATGTATTTTATGACCAGGTTGTGTTATCAACGGTCTGATTACAAAATCTCAAGGAGTGTATCGTACATTTAATAGAGGACGGAAGTCTTCATTCACGTGAGGGCATAATACTAATGATCAATTACATCTCGTGCTTTCACGCGAGACTAAGACGAGATTTAATCGACCAGAAGTATTGTGTACTCATGGTAATGAGACTTCAGTCCTCTATTAAATCAAGAACACTGCATTGTACTGTCCAAATCAAGAAACTTTTAAGAATCATTCTCACGGAACGGAGACAACTGCAGGGGACCAGTCCCAAAAAAGATGTCAAGAAAAACAAATTTATAGGTTGCCATCAGGAAAGTGACTATATACTTGCCATTAAAAAACCAAACTATTTTAAACGTTTAACGTTGTTTTCATGATAACATGTACCGATAATGAACAACCTGTACAATGATTTCTCAGCAAATTTATAAATAGACCTACACTTATTTATTTGTTCTGGCTGCACATTAATTTTAGCATATTTGTTTGAGTGTCGGTAAAATTGCAACTAGAAGTGATCCACAATACAATATACCAAGATTACATCACTGAAGTGCTGATTTTGTGAACAAAATACATAATTTAGAAATAACTAAGTGAAATACTGATCGCTTCCCTGAAATAAAATTTTATATTATGTCCTCGACCGTTATTGGAACTACACAAAAAAGAACGAAATATCGGTCTTTAGGTCTATGTATATTCATAATACAATAACATTCCTTTTTCATTTTCTTCACATCTTGACACATACAATACTAATTAAACGATAGAGAATACCGAAGTGGCAATCAAAAATTGACAATCTTTTAGCTATCCTGTTCAGGACAATCGCTTGGCAATCAAAAATGGACAATCTTGTGGCTATCCTGTTCAGGACAATCTTTTGGCTATCCTGTTCAGGACATTCTTTTGGCTATCCTGTTCAGGACAATCTTTTGGCTATCCTGTTCAGGACAATCTTTTGAATATCCTGTTCAGGACAATCTTTTGGCTATCCTGTTCAGAACAATCTTTTGGCTATCCTGTTCAGAACAATATTGTGGCTATCCTGTTCAGGACAATCTTTTGGCTATCCTGTTCAGGACAATATTGTGGCTATCCTGTTCAGGACAATCTTGTGGCTATCCTGTTCAGGACAATCTTGTGGCTATCCTGTTCAGGACAATCTTTTGGCTATCCTGTTCAGGACAATCTTTTGGTTATCCTGTTCAGGACAATCTTTTGGTTATCCTGTTCAGGACAATCTTTTGACTATCCTGTTGAGGACAATCTTTTGGTTATCCTGTTGAGGACAATCTTTTGGCTATCCTGTTGAGGACAATCTTTTGGCTATTCATTGTGATCACACACTCTTTGATATTAAGAATCTAACACCGGCAAGAGTACATGACAAGGAAGTTATAGACAACAGAGTATGAAATTCCAGTCGTCTTTATGTACATGTATTAGTTTTACTAGTGCAGCTTTGAAACAAAAATATACTTAACACACATGTGTTGCAGCTCATATTTGTAGCCACATCGGTGGTATAATAGTTAGCGTGCTCGCCGCGAGTTGTGGTAGATCGTGGGTTTAGAGTCCGTCACGTCAAATCAAAGACTGTAAAATTGAGCACCAGCATTAAGGAGTAAGAGCAAAGACTGGTTGGTTCAGAATCAGAATATTGTATCCGTGTGGGCATATCAACCCGCGTACTGTTGTTTCAATGAGCTAGCCTATGAAAATCCAAATCAGCGTGTTGATCTAGTACTAAGCAGACATCATCAACTCATCAAAATGTAACTTGTACTCGCCATGATATAGCTGAAAAACAATAATCACCCATATTTGTCATTTATTATTTGTGTTTTGAAATTTAACAGTCGCCTTAAATAAGTGATAAATCTATTGTTTTAAGGAAAGGTTAAGTAAGTAAAACTAAAAGTTACAGAATCTGTTGATAATACTGAAATCCTACCGGTAGCTATCAACTAAACAAGTGACATGTTCTGTCAAAAAACATAGTAGCACAACAGGTACCACTTTTGGACCAGGACATGCCTACCCTTCCGGAACACATGAGTTCATCCCCGGTTTCGGGTTGCTCGATTATTAGTGTTCTGTTTAGTGTTTTGTATAAATTTGTTTTTCCGATTGCGTTGTCTCTCCTTCATTCTTCGATTTTCTATTCTGATTATCCCTTTGGTATCTTCAAACTCTTCTTATTATTGATAATGTTGGTACAATGGACTTAAGACAAAATAAATTGGTTTTATTTAAATTTGAAACTATGTCATGTGATGGAGAAATTGATCAAGACACATGACAATATAAGAAACACGAATGGTCGCTAACACACGTGGTGAGTAGACCTTCTGACTCCTAGGATTTCAATCTAAGAACAGGCTTCACTTCATTTCCACCGATCATCCTGGTCGCCAATATTATACATCGACTTAATTTATTTGTCCTTTCATTCTTCGTTCATTAACGACTACATCGGTAGCGTAATGGTTAGCGTGTTCGCATTGAGTGCGATAGATCGTGGGTTTGAGCCTCAGTCGGTTCAAACCGTAATACTATAAAATTGGTATTTGTTGCTTCACCGCTAAGGACGCAGCATTAAAGAGAAAGAGCAAATAATGGTTGGCTCGGAATCAGAATAATGTGTCCGAATGTCTACCCGCCAACTGTTTCAGTGAGCTAGCACTATAAAAATCCAACTCAGCGTGTTGGTCTACAACAAAGCGGACCTCATCATCATCATTCCCGCCATGGTATAGCAGAAAAATTGCACTATTACCTTACAGTGAGTTTGAATAGGTCACTCACTCACTCACTCACTCACTCACTCACTCACTCACTCACTCACTCACTCACTCACTCACTCACTCACTCACTCACTCACTCACTCACTCACTCACTCACTCACTCACTCACTCACTCACTCACTCACTCACTCACTCACTCCCTCCCTCCCTCCCTCCCTCCCTCCCAACTGATACATATTGTTGGCAGAATTTTATGTAATAATGAGTTTTTAATGCATTGATATGACATTTAAAGTTGCTAATATTTACAAATCTTTGTATGAATTGTTGGTTTTTAGTTAATCTTTGTATGAATGGTTCGTTTTTAGTTAATATTTGTATGAATGGTTTGTTTTTAGCTAATCTGTGTATGGATGGTTGGTTTTTAGTTCACCTTTGTATGGATGGTTTATTTTTAGTTAATCTTTGTATGGATGGTTGGTTTTTAGTTAATTTTTGTATTGATGGATGGCTTTAGTTAATCTTTGTAAGGATGGATAGTCATTATTTAATCTTTGTATTGACGGATGGTTTTTAGTTAATCTTTGTATGGATGGATGGTTCTTAGTTAATCTTTGTATGGATGGATGGTTTTTAGTAAATCTTTGTATGGATGGATGGTTTTTAGTTAATCCATGTATGAATGGTTTGGATTTAGTTAATCTTTGTTTGGATACGTGGTTTTTAGTTAATCTTTGAATGGATGGATAGCTTTTAGTTAATCTTTGTATGAAAGGTTGGTTTTTAGTAAATCTTTGTAAGAATCGTTGGTTTTTAGTTAATCTTTGTATGGATGGGTGTTTTTTAGTTAATCTTTGTATGGATGGATGGTTTTTAGTTAATCTTTGCATGAATGGTTGATTTTTAAATAATCTGTGTATGTATGGATGGCTTTTAGTTAATCTTTGTATGAATGGTTTGTTTTTAGTTAATCTTTGTATGGATGGATAGTTTTTAGTTAATCTTTGTATGGATGGATGGTTTTAGTTAATTTTTATATGAATGGTTTGTTTTTAGTTAATCTTTGCATGGATGGGTGGTTTTAGTTAATCTTGAATGGATGGATGGTTTTTAGTTAATCTTTGCATGAATCGTTGGTTTTTAGTTAATCTTTGTATGGATGGATGGTTTTTAGTTAATCTTTGTATGGATGGATGGTTTTTAGTTCATCCTTGTATGAATGGTTTGGTTTTAGTTAATCTTTGTATGGATTGATGGTTTTTAGTTAATCTTTGTATGGATGGATGGTTTTTAGTTAATCTTTGTATGGATGGATGGTTTGTAGTTAATCTTTTTATGGATGGATGGTCTTTAGTTAATCTTTGCATGGATGGTTGTTTTTTAGTTAATCCTTGTATGAATGGTTTGGTTTTAGTTAATCTTTGTACGGATGCGTGGTTTTTAGTTATTCTTGTATGGATGGATGGTTTTTAGTTAATCTTTGTATGAATGGTTGGTTTTTAGTAAATCTTCGTAAGAATCGTTGGTTTTCAGGTAATCTTTGTATGAAAGGTTGATTTTTAGTTAATCTGTGTATGTATGGATGGCTTTTAGTTAATATTTGTATGGATGGATGGTTTTTAGTTAATCTTTGTATGAATGGTTGGTTCTTAGTAAATCTTTGTATGAATCATTGGTTTTTAGTTAATCTTTGTATGGGTGGTTGGTTTTTAGTTAATCTTTGTATGGGTGGTTGGTTTTTAGTTAATCTATGTATGAATGTTTGGCTTTTTGATCAATCTTTGTATGGATGGATTGTTTTTAGTTAATCTTTGTATGGATGGATGGTTTTTAGTTAATCTTTGTATGAATGGTTGGTTTTTAGTTAATCTTTGTATGGATGGATGGCTTTAGTTAATCTTGGTATGGATGGTTGCTTTTTACTTAATCTTTGTATGCATGGTTGTTTTTAAGTTAATCTTGATATGGATGGTTGGTTTTTAGCTTACCTTTGTACGAATGGTTAGTTTTTAGTTAATTTTTGTATGGATGGATGGCTTTTAGTTAATCTTTGTATGAATGGTTTGTTTTTAGTTAATCTTTCTATGGATGGATGGCTTTTAGTTAATCTTTGTATGGATGGATGGCTTTTAGTTAATCTTTGTATGAATGGTTTGTTTTTAGTTAATCTTTCTATGGATGGATGGCTTTTAGTTAATCTTTGTATGAATGGATGGCTTTTAGTTAATCTTTGTATGAATGGATGGTGCTTAGTTAATCTTTGTATGAATGGTTGGTTTTTAGTTAATCTTTGTATGAATGGATGGCTTTTAGTTAATCTTTGTATGAATGGTTTGTTTTTAGTTAATCTTTCTATGGATGGATGGCTTTTAGTTAATCTTTGTATGGATGGATGGCTTTTAGTTAATCTTTGTATGAATGGTTTGTTTTTAGTTAATCTTTCTATGGATGGATGGCTTTTAGTTAATCTTTGTATGAATGGTTTGTTTTTAGTTAATCTTTGTATGAATGGATGGCTTTTAGTTAATCTTTGTATGAATGGATGGTTCTTAGCTAATCTTGGTATGGATAATTGGTTTTTAGTTAATCTTGATATGAATGGTTAGTTTTTAGTTAACCTTTGTATGGATGGTAGGTTTTTAGTTAATATATGTATGGATGGTTGGTCTTTAGTTAACCTTTGTATGGATGGTTGATTTTTAGTTAATCTTTGTATGGATGGTAGGATTTTAGTTAACCTTTGTATGGATGGTTGGTTTTTAGTTGACCTTTGTATGGATGGTTAGTTTTTAGTTAACCTTTGTATGGATGGTAGGTTTTTAGTTAATATTTGTATGGATGGTTGGTTTTTAGTTAACCTTTGCATGGATGGTTGGTTTTTAGTTAACCTTTGTATGAAAGGTTGGTTTTTAGTTAATCTTTGTATGGATGGTTGGTTTTTAGTTCATCTTTGTATGGATGGTAGGTTTTTAGTTCATCTTTGTATGGAGGGTTGATTTTTAGTTCATCTTTGTACGGATGGTAGGTTTTTAGTTAATCTTTGTATGGATGGTTGATTTTTGGCTTAATGCTCTTATTTTTATTTACAGATCTATTCACGGGGTACTACAGTAGTTGTCAAACTACAGACATCAAGGCTGACTTGACAATTATAAATGTTGTAAAACTTGATAAAAGTAAATGTGCCTCACAGTGTGCTGTAATGGCTATATGTATGGGATTCAATTATTATCAAGAGGAAAACAGGTAACATTTTCATGTACATCTTATTTTTTGTTGTCTCTCTTTAATTGGTAATTCATCCCGCCAAATTTGATTAGAATTTGAAAACTTAATTTTATTAGAATTTGAATAGTTAATTTTAATCGAATTTGAGAAAATTAAATTTTAATAAAATTTGAAAACTTAATTTTATTAGAATCTGAATAGTTAGTTTTAGTTATTGCATTAGCAATGTGTAACTATGAAAATCTCAACAACAAGAAAATAATAATTATAAAAATAATCATAATTATAAAAATCTCCTAAAAAATCACTATATATTTGACAAATTTTCAAATTGATTGAATAAACGTTAGAGAAAAAAGAAGGAGAAATCCACAATGGACAATTCAGAGACATTGACAACAGTGGGACATAATACAAACAAAGAAAAAATAAATACAATACAGAAAATTAAAAAGATGAGGAACACGGACCATCCACAAACCAAGGATGAACCCATGTGCTCGCGAAGGGTAAGCAGTTCTTGAATACAGGTATTGATGAAGCAATGAATCCAACGGGAACCGCATCTGTGGCGTAATGGTTAGCATGCTCGCCTCGAGTGCGGTAGATCGTGGGTTCGAGTTCCGGTCGAGTCAAACCAAAGACTATAAAATAGGTATTTGTTGCTTCACCGCTAAGCATGCAGCACTAATGAGAAAGAACAAAGACTGGGTAGCTCGGAATCAGAATAATGTGTCCGAGTGGAGCGACATGTCTACCCGCGGACTGTTGTTTCAGTGTGCTAGCACTATAAAATTCCAACCCAGCATGTTGGTTTAGTACAAATCGGACCTCATCATCTCATTGAACATTAACTTGTTCTCGCCATGCTAGAGCTGAACAATTGCTGAATTAGCGTTAAGCTACAATCACTCACAAATCCAACGGGAAATGTTTATTCATTGCATAAACTAGAATTTGTGACGGACGGTTTATGCTATGGTTATGATATTTAACGTAAATCCAACTACCGTACGATCACGACCACTACGACAGCTGTGACGGACGGTTTATGTTATGTTGATGATGTTTAACGTAAATCCAACTACCGTACGATCACGACCACTACGACAGCTGTGACGGACGGTTATGTTATGGCTATGATGTTTAACGTAAATCCAACTACCGTACGATCACGACCACTACGACAGCTGTGACGGACGGTTTATGTTATGCTTATGATGTTTACCGTAAATCCAACTACCGTACGATCACGACCACTACGACAGCTGTGACGGACGGAAAAATGTGCTGGATCGTCAATAAAACATTTATGTTAGTATTACTACAAGATTGATACATTATAAGATAAACACCACATGTACAATATCGGAACAGTAGATGTGAAATATCAATCAATCAGCTCGTCCAAAATTCTAAGATAAACACCACATGTACAATATCGATCCTTAAACAATTCCAGATACTATTAATACAGAGAAATGCAGATTAAGCCCTATTAAATGATGATAACTCGTTGGGTAAATGAGCCCTCCGTTCAGTGGTTTGTTTTTATATGGCAGCAGTGGTAAATTTAATTTGCATAGTGTTGTGGTAAATAATTCAGTGAATGTTGTAAATACATGTAAATAATTTTATCGAAATTTATTCATGTACATGTAGCATAGAATGATCTGTTATAAAATGAAGTGGAAAAATGCCACACTGTCAGAACAATTCAAAAATCTAATATCAAAATCATAGAAAGAGTCAAAATATACACCTCTAACACGCATATACATGACCTCTCACATTTCTGGGTGTAATAGTCTTACATGCTGAAGAGTTTGAAGATACCAAAGGGGTAATCAGAATTCGTATATCGAAGAAGAACAGACAACACGATGGCGAAAATAAAATGTACAAAAGGACAAACAACGATCTACAAAACATGCATATAAAACTAAATATCGAGTAACACGAACCCTACTAAAAACCAGAGGTGAACTCGTGTGCTCCGGAAGGGTGAGCAGTTCCTGCTCCACTAGTGACACCCGCCTTGTTAATCTAGTTACAAACCCAGTGATAAGTCATGAATGAGGATAGGGCCTGGAAGTGTTTACCACAAGTGTAATAAATCCGTGGTCATTTGTGACACAGATATTCCATAACGGTCAACCAAATACATGGTGGCGAACGTAAAACTTTCGAAGTAATGACTTCAACTTAACTAAGAGGAACCCTTGGTTCAGTAGCTTCCTTGTTAGCAGCAACCCTCTATCAAGGAAATCCTTTACCATTGTAGACAAAGGGAATGCTATAATCTGTACGAATTCTTTAGTCAGCGATCGGTCATGTATTTGTGTCTTAATGGTATCAATTTCGCCTCTTTCTACTATTTTGATATTAGATTTTGTAATTGTTACGACAGTGTGGTATTTTGTATTTGTTACGACAGTGTGGTATTTCGTAATTGTTACGACAGTGTGGTATGTTGTAATTGTTACGACAGTGTGGTATTTTGTAATTGTTACGACAGTGTGGTATTTTGTAATTGTTCTGACAGTGTGGTATTTTGTAATTGTTACGACAGTGTGGTATTTTGTAATTGCTACGACAGTTTCGTATTTTGTAATTGTTACGACAGTGTGGTATTTTGTAATTATTACGACAGTGTGATATTTTGTAATTGTTACGACGGTGTGGTATTTTGTAATTGTTACGACAGTGTGATATTTTGTAATTGTTACGACAGTGTGGTATTTTGTAATTGTTATGACAAGGTGGTATTTTGTAATTGTTACGACAGTGTGGTATTTTGTAATTGTTATAACAGTGTGATATTTTGTAATTGTTACGAGTGTGGTATTTTGTAATTGTTACGACAGTGTAGAATTTTGTAATTGTTACGACAGTGTGGTATTTTGTAATTGTTACGACAGTGTGATATTTTGTAATTGCTACGAATGTGGTATTTTGTAATTGTTACGACAGTGTGGTATTTTGTAATTGCTACGACAGTGTGGTATTTTGTAATTGTTACGACAGTGTGATAATTTGTAGTTGTTACGACAGTGTGGTATTTTGTAATTGTTACAACAGTGTGGTATTTTGTAATTGTTACGACAGTGTGGTATTTTGGAATTATTACGACAGTGTGGTATTTTGGAATTGTTACGAGAATGTGGTATTTTGTAATTGTTACGACAGTGTGGTATTTTGTAATTGTTACGACAGTGTGGTATTTTGTAATTGCTACGACAGTGTGGTATTTTGTAATTGTTACGACAGTATGGTATTTTGTAATTGTTACGACAGTGTGGCATTTTTTATTTGCTTTTTCATTTTATTATTTTACCTGTATATTTTTTTATATAATCTTTACAGGTGTGAATTGTTATCTTTTGTGAACGGAATCGCATCATCTATACAGAGGACAGCGATACCTGGCTGGATATTTTATACAAAGTGCTACAGATATAAAGATGTTTGTTTGGGTTGCCATTTTTAGTTGAAATCTCAAGTTAACTCTGGAGAAGTCAGCGATCTTTCGTTAGTAATATAACTTCTGACATGCCTTTAATCGAACAGCACCCAAAATGATTCCAGTCAACCATATTGCATCTGGCTACACTTGTTCTGAATTATGAAATGTACAGGAAACAGAAAATAACTTTCAAATATTGAACATTATTATGTACTTTTAGTAGTTTATGTGTTAACAAGTAGTGATTTGTAGACCATTGTATTGTCTGTCCGTAGATTTAAGGTTTCTGATCACCCTCCTTTGGTATCTTCACACTTGTTTTAATCAAGCCATGATGTTGACAGTAAAATAATCGACGTGATGACTTCAATTTAACCACTATATAATACCTTGGTGCTGTATTCTCTTTGCTAGTAGCAACCCTTATCAAGGACATCCTGATATGAACCAGAAGCTCTTGAATATGTATCAACTGGGCGATATACATGTATACTTCATATTCAAGTGTTGCTAGAATAATGCGAGATATAAAAGGAAAGTTCACAATTGGGGAATTCGGCACTCACTGTCAAATTCGAGGTGAGGGTCATTTTGAGGTGTAGGTCAAGGTATGAAGCAGACCTATCAGCATATGTGGTATCCTCTATTTCAAGCTCAATGGGATAGATGCGATCAACAAAATCACAAACACTTTATTTTATTATATATAATCAGTTTCTAAAAAACAAGGCAATGTACTTACCAAACACGAATGGAAGAATGTATACTCCCTATTATGTTCACAATGTTAATTACATTTAATTATGCGCACATTTTAATATAAATCAATTAGGATGGAAAATCCATTTAAATATTCGGTGTGTTCGTTTAATTAAGAGTGTGCTTGATTAAGTATACTATAGCTTGGATAATCCATTTGCATGACATTTTACATTTTTAATTGTCATGTCTTCACTGAATATTAAATATGTATATAAAATAATATAAGTTCATTTTGTGAAGGCCCCGGGTGGCTCAATGAGTTAGGTAGTTGTATTACCTAACAACTCATACAAGCCTATCACCAATACGGCGTGGGTTCGCGCCCGACTTTGTAAATTGCAAAAAGGGTGCACTCGACTCGCAAGTGATAAAATTTACCAGTTGCTTGCCCATGGTCGGTGGTTCTGACCGGGTACTTCGTCTTCCTCCACCACTAAAACTGGACGCCATGATATAGCTGAAATATTGCTGAAAGTGGAGTTAAAACACCGAAAATCAAATCAAATCTTGAAGTTGTGAAATTTGTGTCCTATTCAATTGTTTATTATTAAGCAATACAATATGTTTAAAGTAATAAATATGATATCAGTTTCAGAGGACTGCTTGGTAGAATCAGAGTGGCTTTTAACAAAATAAGATGTGTCCCTTCCTAAGAGAAGGTATTTGTATTTACGTTTGGCATTCTTCTTTATGAAACAGCTGGACTATTTTTTTTTAAGATATGTCCTTCAGCTTAGAGTGGGGAATAGTTGTGTAAACGTAGATAAATCAAGTGTTTTATTGCTATTGCATGAGGAGTGGGACCTTGATTGCATAAATACTGTAACAGATTTTTTAATTTTTAAGAAGCCATATCTGATTGAGTAGCTAGTGTCACGGTAACTCTGCAACCTGATTTTGTCCGCCGATAGAATAGATGTTAATAATTTGGAAAGAATTTTCGTGGAACATTTAGCAGCCCCTGCAATATAACGCTGTTGATAAGAACTCTGTGTAATCTAGAATTCCAGTAGAGTGATGGTAGATCCAATTCTTCATCTTTGGTTGAAATTTCAATGGAACACACAGGAGACCTATTATTGTCCAGGATTTCCACCTTCGTAAGTGTAATCAGGGTATATATAGGATTGCAGAATGAATTGTCAATACCTAATTCCTTTATCAAGCAGTCTACGTAATGTGATTTTAAAAAAGGCAAATTACTAAAAGATAGAAATGGTTATAAATAATTCAGCTTGGAAATTTTAGAACATTCTTACATTTGATAAAATATGACTTAATGATTGCTATGACCCCATAATATAATAATAATAATAATAATAATAATAAGTTACACTGCATTTAGAATTGCATTTTGATCAAATATGACTTAATGTTTGCTATGACCCCATACAATAATAATAATAATAATAATAATAATAATAATAATAAGTTACACTGTATTGAAAATAATTCTATAAATTAATTGTAACTATACAAGTGTGGACACAGAAATGTGCTGTCCAAAAGGCAAGTGTGGATGTCAATATTTCATATTATTAACTTTAAAAAAAAAATTCATGGACACAGGGGTCCTGGATTTTTTTTAATAAAAAACTAATCCTGGATTAATATTCTTGCTTAAAGTCCGGTCCTGTGTTTTTATTTCAAATTTTCATCATAGCACCCCTGCCCCTCCCAAGGGATATAAAATTGTATCGTTAATAATAAATTAATAAATAATAAATTCAGATTTTCTATTTAAAATAAATCTCATTTACAAAACCACTGATATTTGTTCAATTTTTAGCGCTGATTTAAGCTTTAGTCGCAACACATTTTTATTTTTCTCTTTAAACTGTCGAAACATAACATTTATTTAACTGTAAAATTCACAAATAAAATTCACCCCCCCCCCCCCCCCTTTTCCCTTTTTTCTTGTTTAAATCAATGATCAACAATATTCCAGAATCAAACAAATGAATAAATATAACATATATTTCTTTTACATGCATCTTTTTACCATGCGAGTCAGTGTGTATTAAATCGGTCATCCAATCAGGACGCTCATTATTCTTGTCCAAGATATAAATACATCGCTAAAATTACCTGTGGGTGTTTCTCCACTTCAACTCGTAACTTTACATAGAAATCGGAGATATTTCGTCATAAAACTTCACACATGGTTTTGTCTATCATATTTCTAGAAGACAAACATAAAATTGTATTGCATTTATCAATATTGTATGAGTATCAACAGTTTTGTCAACACCGTATCTGTTTCTCGATACAGCCGCCCGATTACAGTTACCTGTGACCCACTTTAGCACGTTCTACCAGGTTTTTTTTCTTAATAATGTTGTTTAAAAAGGTACCATCATCCTTGACAATGTCATTTACATATTTTATTGCCTGTTCTAACCTTTTTTAAGAAATAGTGCCATTCTTCCAATTAGAAAATTATAATTACAATATATCTGACTGGCCAAAATGTTTTCTTCTTCGATTGTATTTGCTTTTATGAGATTAACCTACGATTTTATTACATCTTTCCAAAACTTTTTTTTTTTTTTATTAAGTTTCCAATATTTTCAATATATTCTTGATTGCAGTTAAAAACATATACACAAATATATCTAAGTTAACATACGATGAATATATACCCTGCATTATTACTTACTATCTGACGTCTTGTCCAAGTGGTATTGGGGGAATAAATAAATTCTCTTAGATTTATAACTTTAATCCCAACTTTACAGTATTCGTCCTCAGCTACCTCCCTTCTAATTTTATTATTACTACCGGGTGATTTGTATACAGTACAAATATACCTATATGTTGTGGTAAGTTATCTCGGTTATATTTTTTCGTATACATTTTCCCATGGTTTTTCTTTTAACATTTTCTTGATATTTTCATACTGATCAGTGTCATATATTGTGTATTATTATGTTTTCTGTAAATTTCTTCTGTAATATAAGTTCATACGATATTTTGGCATATATCACAAAGAATTATATAGCGTTGATATACTATGCGAAAATAGTGCATCTACTATGCCAGTTTCACACGGGGAAGGTTGGGTTTTCAGCTGTCTGTCAAGCTATGCATAGCTAGTCCACGTGTTAGGGGGATGATCCAATCTGTCAATCTATCATAGTCGTCTAAACGTTTTTTAATACTTGCTATTGTTGTTAATTAAATTTCAAGCTTCAAAAATCTTTCAAGACTATCTGATCCAATATATTAGTCACCAATATCAGGAACTCCTATACTATATTGGCATAGTCATTGCTAACACAACATTATTATATAATTATGTCCTCTATCACTTTGATATATTTTTTTCTAACATTTTTTTCTTGTAAGATTTTATTAATTCTGTAATGGGTAGTTTGTAAACATTTAGATTGAATTTATCCGACTTTTGATTTTGGAATAGCCGTTATTGTTTACTTGTTGCTGGCCTAGAGTTGCTACGACGGGTATGTGGTTTAACGTGCTATGGCCCAGTACCAAGCACTTGCGTTTTTCCTATAATGTTTATCCGTTGTCTTGGTAACATAATCAATCTGTCTTGATGACTTCCTATGTAATATTACATACAGAGTAAACACGTTATCAAAAGAAATTATCATTGGTAATCACAAATCAGTCTTGTCTTTTTTTTTGTCTTTCAATGAAAGATGAGAGTTAATCTTCTCGTACTGTAGTGGATATCAAGATTAGGGGTGATTGTAATACAAGAAACGAAACGAAACAAGCAGAAACGAAACGAAACGAGACACAGCAAAAACGACGAAACAAGATAAAGCAGAAACGAAACGAAACGAAACAAACATTAACGAAGCAATTTTTTTTTTACATGAGACAACAATCCACAAAATGCCAGTGGCGGATTGAAAAATCTTTAAAATTCACGGGAAGATTTGGCTATGGAAGAAAAAAATAATCAGGATTTCATATCAAAAAGCTCACTACTTTCCTGCTTCTTGTGTGTTATGTAAATTTCTGAGATTCATAGAAAAGAAGAAATATATTTGATTGATACCAAATCCCCTCTCCAGGAAGCGACGGTCAACAAAGTCACCCCATGGTCTTCAATGCGATGGAAACCCACACCATGAAGCGATCTCCGAGTAGCCCATGAGACAACACAGCCTACACCACTCGATATCTATTTGTGAAGTTAAATTAAAGATTCTAATGGAAACACACAAACTACTGGGCAGATTACCAGTGTGAAGAAATAAACTATGTGGACCTTGTTTTTTGTTGTGTTGTGCGTGTTTTCCTCATTTTTTCAGTTACTTAGTATGACAGTTCACCAGTATGACAAGTGGCTGTGCAAAACAGTTGACGATCTGTGTTGGTTTGATCTACACGGACAAAACAATCAATTAATAGTAAACTTCATCTTATGCCAAGGAAATCTGAATTTTTGCTCTGAAAAATTCCTGGAGCCTTGATACAATTTATCGAGCAAACTGAAGTTATGCTATGGAAACCAAATTCTTTTCTTAAACCTGTTGGGTTTTTTTTAAATTGATAGTTCGATCTTAAAATCAGTAGACTTCTTGTTCAATTATAAAACATCAGTGTAAGTTTCATCAAAGTATGAGAAAATAAGATTTCCTAAAGGACTTGTTTAGATTTTTTTCTAAGTTATTAGGAAATTGGAAAACAACACTCCCTAAAACAACAACAAAAAACCTAACAAAAAAATGCGGAGTCCACAGCATAACTCAGATTGTGATGAAATCGACCTTGACCTCAGAATTGTAGTCCTAACATTGTGTTTGTAAGACACTTTTTCGTGCACCCCCCCCCCCCCCCCCGCTGATATAGAAAACAATCCATTAAGATTAAGTTCAACATCTTTTGATAAAATTCAAAATCCTATTGCTATGCACTGGCTTTAGTTTGTGCTAAAAACATCAGAGCTCTGGAATAAAAACTGTAGAAAAAGTCTGTGACTGCATGGACACACTTGAATTACAAACGTACCCTATATCTAGAAAAAAATACCAAGCTCAACATTATGTCCTTTTGTAAATTTTTGATTAACATCCTGATCAAACACCCTTCAAAATATATTTTTTTAGATCAAAAACTGTAGAAGAAGTTAGCCGGACGGACGAACAGGTGGGCATGGGAAAATTAATATGCTGCTCAACCTTTCGTCGCGGGGCATAATAAAAAAGGAAGCAAAATGAAAAATAACCTAAATCACAATGAGCCCTTGTCAATATAAATCTCACTGTAACTTAAAACACCCCTGCAAAAGACTTGTCGGTGTTTACTTTCATTTATAAAGTTCAAATGAAGTTGCGAAGGTGCTAGTTGATCGCAAACGTTTGAATTCAAAAATTGTGTTTCGTAAAGGAACTTTTAAATGAGTTATCTTTTGATGTTTTTAAATCATTTTTGACGGCATAAAACAGTAATACGTTTGATTGGAAAGGGCGGGTTTTTTTTACTTTGATCTCACAGGATATATAAAACGTGCGAGAAAAATTTCCAGTCACTCTTGCAGCCAGCTATCAGAAAGGATGGATGGACAGAAAGGATATAGGTAATCTATAATTTCGTATACCAAACACAATTTATATGAGTTGTTTATGTCCTAGCTCATTTTTGTAACATAAAAATATAAGCCCCTTCCTCGTCTTCATCCATCTCAACAGTTTGATAAATTTGTGGAATTCAGGATTTAAAAAAAATCATATTACAGATCTCGGGCGGCAAAACCGCGTACGGAAATGGAGATATTTTTTTCTTTTCCAGTAGCGGATCCAGACATTCTGAAAATCTGAAAAGAATACTAGGTACATTGGAGAGGAGGTGGCTGCACAAAATTTTCCCAAATTCCCCAAAAATTTTAAAGGTTTTTCAATCCGCCACTGGCATTTTGTGGATTGTTGTCTCATGTAAAAAAATCGTTTTGTTAATAGATGTTTCGTTTTTTTTTAATTTATTGATGATTTTTTTTGGTTTCGTTTAGTTTCTGTTGTGTCTCGTTTCGTTTCGTTTCGTTTCGTTTCTGCTTTATCTTGTTTCGTTTCTGTTGTGTCTCGTTTCGTTTCGTTTCGTTTCTGTTTCGTTTCTTGTTTCACAATCACCCCAAGATTAGTCCACAAGTGCCCATATAAACAACGATATATCGTTGGAGCTGCCAAGTGTCTGCCAAATCTCTTGTAAAACTTTTAACTTTAATTTTTACAGCTGTTAAAATCTGTTTCCACAGATATCATGATACCAGCTTTTCTGGAAGTGGCTTTAATCAAATCTGGATATTAAAAATCTCAAAAGACTTTTTGAAGATTCTAAATTCTAAATCTTAGTACTTTGGTATTCAGCATTTGAAAATTAGATTTCTCTACCTTATTAACCACCATTCCACATGCACACTACTAAAATCGAGACTATATATATAAGATTTGATTCAGCGTCGCTTTGCTCATCAAAGAAGAACGGAAAACAAAGATATCAGTATCTTATTATTGGTAGACATAAGTTCCACTTTGTCAAAAACTAATAATTAATATCAATAGGACGAGATCATTCAAATGTTAGATTTGTCCAGTTTGGTGGATAATTGTTTCAACAGACGATTGGCATTCCAGTGGGTACTATACACCATTACTCGCTGAGTTGTTTCGACATATATGCAGACTTCCTTTGAGGATCTCCCAATAATGAAGATCGATAATTAGTCCAAACCGTTAATAACAGCTTCCTCTATATAGATGATGTTCTGTCACTAAACAATTCTACAAAGATAAGAAAAAAATCACTGTAATATAATTTGTCTGCTCACACCGTGGCAATGTGCCTGACTAATAAATTATTATCTTTTAAATTGTACATAAGCCACGCATGGAATAGTCAAAGTTGTGACTTGGTGCTGAAATATGGTCAAAGATACAATGTAGATTAAAAAAATATTGCGCCGAGCGGAGGGAGGCGCGAAAATTTTTGGGGTATTTCGTGTGAAAACACCTGTCTCACCTTCATGACAAATATATTGTTATCCCCGCCGATAAGGCCCCGAACAATATCGTTTTTGTGTGTAAATCACATTACATAGACTGTTGATATTAATAATTCACTTGGCAAGCCTACATATACTCCGATGTCACTTAGGAATAAGGAAATTTCTATGTAGCTAATACCTCGATTTACGGATTCTGATTATTACCCTTTTGGCATCATCAAACTCTAGTAGTGTTATAAATACAACATTTACAAAAGGAAACAGTAAATAATAAATAATAAATAAATAAGTTTTATTTAAAGTCGAAGCATGTACAACAAACAGTATGGGAACATTCCTTAGAATCAATGTTTATGGAGGTGTCAACATATTCTTTACGCTGCCACGATAAAACTGAACTATTGTTGAAAGTGGCGTTAAGCATCATAAACTAAACCTATTCTTCATGTTATGATTTATTTGAAATGTCGGAATGCAGTCATGAACAACCGATGACGACTTGTGCTTTTACACACACGTCGCTTGAACGTTTGTACCTATTGTTATACGACAACGAGTAGGAGAAATTACTTGATAAAGAATTTTGCGGGAAATCAAAGAAATTCAGCCAAAAAAATAAATAAGATAACAATGAGTTTGTGGGTTGACAAACATCGGCCAACGGCTCTCCATAAGTTAGATTTCCACAAAGAACAAGCTTTACATCTGAAGAAGCTGGTAATGAACTTAGTGCTCCCTACTATGCAATACTGAATTGTGCATTGTTCCGATGATATGTAGGGTTCTCAAAAAGTTTTTAAGTAGATGGAGAATTTTTGGAAGTAGGTGGACACTGGACATGCCACAGTCGGGGGGTCCGTAAACTTTTGAAATTCTAGATGGCAGGAGATGCAATCTGGACATATATTTTAGGAAAATGAAGCTTTCAATTCATACATGCCAACCCTCGAGAGACTAAAATCGGTAGGGGGGGGGGGCAGTGCCTGAAATGGACGGTCGCCAAATGCGACTAATATCCTATTCGGGCGACCAAAAGCTGCTCCAAATTAGGTAGTCACTAGCCCAGCAAAAAAGTTTGGGCGATTGCCTAAAAGACCGTTAAAAATTGTTGTTTTACCGAAACCGGACTTCAACGGTAGATAATTCTTCTGTTCTAGTCGAAAATGGTTTGTTACGAGCACAGCGATTGGTCCAAATACATTTTTGTAGCCAATGAATACACAGCTAATGTAATTTACTGTTCTCCCCAATTATGTATTTGTAACGAGCCAATCAATACACGTTTCCTTACACGTTTTCATGTAATAGACAAGTATTCACTAAATATTAGAAAAGAAACGTGTATTTTTGTTTCTTTATGATTTAATTATTAAAATTGTTAAAAATCACAGACGAAGTGGAAAGTTGTGAACAATAAAGAGAATTCTGTCAACTTATAATGTTTGCGACCTGGTATCTTCCACGGTTCGGAAATTTATTCATTCAATCTGCTGCATGTACGAATTTCATTTTACAGAAATCGGAAACTTTTTTGTGTCAATCCTTAGGTAATCATTGAAAACTTTTCCCCAACAACGGAGAGAAAATCGTTGACAGTAATTGTCAAACTACGGAAACGATCTGGCCTGTCACTTCTTTTAAACTTTTTATAGTTCATGTACACGGCTACATTTTAATGACAATTGGGAGTGGTTTTCTTTTTTGGAACCAGAACTTTTGTTTACAAATTAAAAAATAACAGGAAAAGTTAACAGTTGTTTATATAACAGAAAATGACAGCACCGTTTGTTATTTCAACAAAGTGAGATACTTGTTTGGAATGAATAACCAACTGACATTACCCCAAACTGAGAAGTTATTTTACTTTAAAAATCACTTCTTCATAGTGGATTGAAACAAGTGATGTCACTCTTCACTCTGGGGAGTGCAAGAGCGGTCCTTGTAGTGGCATCAGTCTACTCTTTTCCGGATGTCTTTAATGTGATCATGGCATTGATCTCCCCTTACAAAAACCAGCCTTTTATTGTCCCCATCCGATGGATTAGCATCCTTTCTTAAGACCACCCTAGCCAACGGCGTCAAGGTTGTCAAAAAGGTTATAACAAGTAAATTCAGGTTTCATTTGATAGCAATATATGCATTGGGGTGTTTTCGCAAATTCAGCTGCACACCTGTACCTACCAAAATTACATTGAAGAGCCCCTCCCCCCCTCGTGAGACTAGTGAAAGAATGAATTTTAATGTTATTGATTCAAAAACAATTAATCTGAAAACTGTTTTATGTATTGATATCTGATGTCTTTTTTTTCATAAAATAAATGTCACAAAATGTTTGGGCCACCATTATGCCATTTGGACCAGTGACTCTAATTTTTTACTGGCCCAAAAAAACATTTTCGGGCCAGCCTTAGGCTGGCCCTCATTTCAGGCACTGTGGGGGGGGTCTGAAAATTT
Organism: Bathymodiolus septemdierum; assembly: GCA_963383655.1. Classification (NCBI taxonomy): domain Eukaryota; kingdom Metazoa; phylum Mollusca; class Bivalvia; order Mytilida; family Modiolidae; genus Bathymodiolus; species Bathymodiolus septemdierum. Next base: position 14,795,824 of record OY726524.1, on the reverse strand, counting down.
TTTTTCTCGGAAGGACGAAAAATGGTGCATTCTGCTGCATTTTGGATATAAAATCTGTGTAGTCAAAACTTTAGATATAGTATGATAAAACCATGAAAAAATGGAAATTAGCATTTTACATATATATATTTGTCAGAGTCATAACATAAACGAGCCTTCTTTTTTTCTGGCATTTCGGACATATTCATTCAGACATTGATCTGTTGATGTTTAGGAATCATAAGTTCAAAATGTAGTGCTTCAAAACTTTATTTTAAATACTGTTTCTGATTGGATTAATGTTAAAGAATTGACCAATGGAAGTTTCCGGTACAAATTAGGAGAGAAACGATTACGGAAAGGGCCTAAATAATTTGGATTTGTACTCATTTATACGTCGTAGAAATCTATGAACAATTCACGATAAATTTTTTTACATTTTTTTTTTTTTAAATCGGTAGGAAAACATCTAAAATCGGTAGGTGGTAGAAGACTTAAAAATTCGGTAGACTACCGCGTAAATCGGTAGGGTTGGCATGTATGTTAATTGGTCTCAAAAATGCAGCCTTGCAGGTTTTTTAGGGTGAATTTTTGTTCCTCTCAAAGAGAAATTGAAGAAATCCAAGCTGCAGTCAAAATGCCACAAAATTAGAACCGACTGACAATGCCATGGCAAACACTGAATACACCTGTAGATGTTAGGATAACATCTTGGCATCGGGGTTTTTTATTCATTATCGGAAATCGGTAACTTCTAATACATTCCAATTTCGGGATGACTCCGAATCAAAATCTGTGATCAACAAAACGTTTTGCGGTCATAGGTTACACTGGTTCAAAAAGATCAAGAGCAATCTGTTGTTTTCTAACGCAGAATGAAATTATAACAGAACGAGAAAAAAGTAAATATTTTGATAACATTTCAGTTTTACCAACTTCTATTTTTATTTTTGACAAATTTGTAGACGGCGCTCAACCAGAACTAGCCAGCAAAATCACCGCTCGCCGGCACATTTTGAGAACCCTGATATGTCTTTAACATTAGTATTAGACCGAATTCGTCTGCCTCTAATAAGACACATTTTAATTAGGTTTTCATTATCTTTGATTGAATTTGTCTGTTTTATGTTAATTTTTATTTTTTAACTTGTGTCCGATAGAGGTAGAAAGTAGGATAAGATGAGATAAGTTTGATTTAAAGTCTGCTATTCAAAACAACAAATACAACACTAGCTCTACCAGTATTGAACTTTTGACCGACATAAATGTCATCTTGTTGCCATTTGAATCTGACTATTGTTTTGCTCTGTAGTCGACATTCTGTCAAATATCGTCTATTCTGGAAATTTAAAATCTGACCACCCAGTGCATTCCGATGCATATTTTGTCATATCTCGTGGGCTGATTGTTAAAATAGACATTTACTTGTTGAAATCTGCAAAATAATGATATTTTCATAGCTTTCACAACAACTACAGACCATTTGATCTATATTCTAATTGTCTGCTATTGTATTGCTGGTGCCCTGCAAAAGTTTATCCTGTGATCAATACCATGACATTATTTTTGTTATACAGTAAAACGTTGGTAGGTCGAACTAGGATCGGTCAAGCGCTATTGATGGCTCGAACTGATTTGAAAGACCCATCAATTTTCCTTCTATTTCTAAGTAATAAAAAAACCTTTCACTCGAACACAGATTATTTTCCTCGAACAGTCGAACTTAATGAATGGTCCTCTGTCAGTAATGAAATTACAAGTTTTACCATGCCAAATTCGAACATTACAATTTAAATGACAGGTGTATGTTCCGGTTGAATATGCTTACAGCAAGGTGTGATAAATGTCAGGTTACCGACAGATAATTGTTAACGGAATGATTACAGATAGAGGGATAAATTTGTCATAATTTGTGTTAATTAGTCATTAAATTCAGCTGTGGCTTAATTGTTAACCGTTAATTACAATCAATGAAGAACGATTTTTGAACCCGAGAAACATGTCACTGATTGTACCAAGCCGAGCCTACATTCAACAATAATTAAAACAATCAAATGTTTACAATCATAATAAAGTTTGTTAAAACAATATTTAAAATTGTTATTACATGAATTAGTATTATTGAGAGTGTTTTTTGTTTTATTTTTTATAGTTGCTGGAATCGAATAATATCAAACTGCGCGACCTCAAGGTTCATCTAAAAAATACCCCAAAAAATAGAAATGTACTAGTAGTGAAATTCCGATTAACCTGAGTTTTTATGCAGTCTTCGAAATTAGACTTTCGAATTTACTGGCCTGAAAACTTCAAAATTAGAATATTTATATAGATTCTATTGAAAAAATTTGGCAAACGTCACTGGTCCGAATCAATTTTCACTGGCCGTGGGCCACCGGACCACTGCTAAAGTCAAAGACTGTTTATGTCTATATAATACCAAAAGAAACATATAATTGCTTCAAATTCAAATTAAAAAAAAAGAAAATGATCATTGGCTGAAATTTGAAAATTGGACATTTAAAAATATATATCCGCATTATCAAATGTTATACCGATATCGATCTAACTGTTTACACCCGACCTTGTATTTCCTGTAAATATATAAAATAGATCACTAACAAAATGAACAAACATTTCTAAGGTGTTCACATCATCCAAACTGAGTAAAGGTAGAACATACAGCTTACAAGCTAGTAACAAGTATGACATTTTATTAACTGGTATACAATTAACCTAAAACATTGTCTAATTTCAGATGTTTATTTATTTATTTACCTGTACCTGATTAGTATGTGCACATGCACATTGACCATTATAGTAGTTAAGTATCTGTTCATTTGATAATTTATAAAAGTGGGCCACCTGCGGGTTTGCCTCGGAAAGGAATCTTAAGTCCATAATGTGTGGGAAAAGGTGAGGTGAGGAGACCTGCCTATAATTGTAGAGCACAATTATCAAACGGAAATTAAAAGTGCTCAAAAATAGGCAACGACAAACCTGAAACTCTTTGTGTCATATGTCATTGAATTGCAATGTGCAGTGTTTTTTTTGGTTTGGTTAGATTCATCATTGTTTTCAGTATCACTCTCTTTTTGAGACTGTCCCTCATTTTTGCATTTGTTGGCAGTTTTATCTGATGACTAGTCAAGCCCTGGTCATTTTACAAATGTCGACATCAACGTCTACATTGTTATTTTTTTGCAATGGCCGCTTTGTTTTTTTTATGATCAAAGGAAATTAATTATCCCATGATTCCTAATTGTAAATATATATTATCCAATCATTGATAATTAATATTAACCATGGGGCATCCCCTTCTATAATGAGATAGGGAATTTCCAAGTTATGAATGATGTAAATCAATACACAAGCATGAGAACAGATAGTGTATGCACTTTATTACACAACGAGACTCTTGTCTGTTTTTGCATTGCAGGCCTCTACATTAACATTTTTTTTAACTTGTCCCTTCGGACAACTAACTAAAAAAGTACTTTTCCGACTCAATCTTTTAGTTGTCCAAATTTTTTTAATAAAAATGATAAAAACCAGAGAATAATTATCAGCAATTTGTGTAAAACGTTTTGGTTATTGTCTCTCAAACATTATCTTGTCCTGTCATTATTAATACTAACAGACATTATGTTTATGACATCTTTATTCGACAAATTAACATACATTGTACACTTAAAAGTTAGACATTAAGCAGCATGCCCATTCACGTACCGCAGTACGTGTTTCACATAGAATAAAATTCATACACGTATAATTGAAAGAACCCTATGTGCGTGCACGTAAAGAACCCGTTGCGAGCACTGTATAAAAATTACATTTTGTTTACAATAATTTCGGCAATATTATCCAATCAGAGCGTTCCTTGCATATTTTAAGTGAGATGATATGATTTATAGATCGCCCAATTCTATTGGCTCCTAATTTTTGAATTGTCCAGTAAGAAGAACTGTTACTGTTAAAACCCGTAATATTTACAAAAAACAGCATGGTGCACGACCTTGACGTTCTATCTATCAACTTACTGACCTACTTGGTATTATACTATGCAGCGATCCTTGAATGATTTCTTCGCCAAAAATAGAAACGAAATTGTTAAAAGAAAACATGACAGTAACAGCGACGATGACAGTGTCGATCCTAACAATAATGTAACTAATGCCTTTATTTCTTTTAAGCATCAGAATATAACAGTTCAAATTATGCACTCAAAACAACAACAAATTGAAATTTTATTTCATATGCTTAAAAAAAAACAACAACATATACAAAAACTTGACATGTGAAATGAGCAAAATGCAGTTCATTTTCTTTTTACCCCCAAATGAAGAGTTAGAGAGTATATTGGACCCCCAAAAATGAAGGTAAAAGGGTACATATGAAAAAAACTGTGGGCATGCTGATTAAGTCATTGGTATGGTATCAAGCGGTGTCATCATGGTATGAGTGTCTAATTATCAATTTTTAAGTTTGGTTCTCGAATAGCAGACCCATCTAAGCGGTAATCATATAATATGAATTGAATCCGGGATGCTTTGAGTTTGAACATCGTTGTTCGCCATCTATTGAATGCAGATCGTGTATCAAAATCAACTACTGAATGTCCCTCAATGGAAATTAACATCTGATGCCTAAACATTCATGGTTGAATTGAGCTCTGGCGCTTGTTGTATATCGTACTTTCTAAGATCAGGGGATATGATCATAGATCCATGCCGATTGGCATGGTAATTACGTTTCCAGGGAATTATTGTGTAGGGGAAAGAAACACTATAAACAAATCTATTTCTATTTCATATAATTACTTAATGACAGTTGTCGTTTAATGAAATCGCTGAAAAGATGCTGATCAAGTAAATGTTCGGAAAATCTCTTGATTCATCGTTGTAATTAGGGATAGTGCACTTCAATGGAAACCGATATTTTGAAACGCATTAAAATAATTATTTACAAAGTTTAAGTCTGTAAAAATGACAAAGCAACACATTTTTATCATAGAAAATAACCTTCAAAAGGTAGGTAAGTCATTTTTTTTCACTTGTCCCGTCGGACAACCGTAATACAAGATCTACTTGTCCGACGTCAGTTTTCACTGGTATCGGACAAACGTTAATGTCGAGGCCTGCATTGTTGCCCGTACGCAAACTGCTAAATTTACTTGCCATTCTTGCATGCATTTTACACCAGTGTTAATCGGATCTGCGTGGCAATCTAAAAATTTTGTCTGAAAAATGCTGAATTTGTGTTAACGCAACATCTGATATCAATACATCATAATTATACCCTCCGCAACGAAGTTGTAGGGGGATATACTGGTTTCACCATGTCCGACTGTCCGTCCGTCTGTAGACAAATCCTATGTCGTACAATAACTTGAGTTGTGTTTCTTAGAATCTTTTAAAATTTTATCAGCTGTTTACTGTTGAAGGGACTTGATATGACGGAAAATAGGATTTTTACCCAGGCCATGTCGTATGATAACTTGAGTAGACGGTCCGTATAATGTGATTGGGTATGGCGGGCGGGTGGACGTTCACACAGGTTTACGTACAATAACTTTAGTTCTGTATATCGGATCTTTACCAAACTTGGCCACATGATTCTGTGGAAGTGGAAGAAACCTATTTATTTTGGGGTCATTAGGTCAAAGGTCAAGGTCACCGTTACTATAAATAGAATTATTGACAACAGGGTCGTTTCCGCATAACTTTAGTTCTGTATATTGGATCTTTACCAAGCTTGACCACATGATTGCCCTGTGGAAGAGGAAGAACCCTATTTATGTTGGGGTCATTAGGTCAAAGGTCAAGGTCACCATTACTATAAATATAATTTTTGACAACAGGATCATTTCCGCACGATAACTTTAGTTCTGTATATTGGATCTTTACCAAACTTGGCCACATGATTCCCCTGTGGAAGGGAAAGAACCCTATTTATTTTAGGGTCATTACCATTATATTGTTTGATAATTTATATAGATAGGCGTATTTTGTGATGCACACATTTCTTGTTACCCTATGTCGTATGATAACTTGAGTAGTGTTTCTCAGAATGTTTTGAAATTTTATCAGCAGCTTATAAATTACCGGTGAAGAGAGGAGGGTCCCTTTCATTTTTGGTCGGAACCATCAGTAATGTTTTGGTTATGGAAATAGGTTGGACAGATGTGGGGAGCGGGGGGTATATACTAGTTGTGATTGCATGTATTTTAATATTTTAATCATGAAAACAAAACTTTTGAAATAACCAATCACAGAGGACTAACCTAAAATGAAACCTGCAGAGAAATGGTGCCCTATGATTGTTTATTTTATATTATTAATGTTTATATACATGATACAGGTTCAAGGAGGAGATTTCCCTCATTTGTTGGTGTATGGACCTTCAGGAGCGGGAAAGAAGACACGGATTATGTGCCTCTTGAGAGAGATGTATGGAGCTGGTGTGGAAAAGCTTAGAATAGAACAACATACATTTACAACACCTTCCAACAAAAAGATTGAGATATCAACTATCTCAAGTAACTATCATATAGAAGTAAATCCAAGGTAAATTTCAACTATCTGAAGTAACTATCATATAGAAGTAAATCCGAGGTAAATTTCAACTATGTATCTCAAGTACAAATATAAATATCATATAGAAGTAAATCCAAGGTAAATTTCAGCTATCTCAAGTAACTATCATATAGAAGTAAATCCGAGGTAAATTTCAACTATCTCAAGTACAAATGTAACTCATATAGCAGTAAATCCAAGGTAAATTTCAACTATCTCTAGTAACTATTATAGAAGTAAATCCGAGGTAATTTTCAACTATCTCAAGTAACTATAATATAGAAGTAAATTCATGGTAAATTTCAACTATCTCTAGTAACTATTATATAGAAGTAAATCCGAGGTAAATTTCAATAATCTCAAGTAACTATCATATAGAAATAAATCTAAGGTAAATTTCAACTATCTAGTAACTATCATATAGAAGTAAATCCAATGTAAATTTCAACTATTTCTGGTAACTATCATATAGAAGTAAATCCAAGGTAAATTTCAACTATCTCAAGTAACTACATGTACAGATCCCTCCAAGTGTATCAACGATCATACTCTCAGGTCGGACACAGAGTTTTGTTGGACTTCACTCTTAAAATTGTCCGACAAAATCCTCCCAGGTCGGAGTGAGAGTCTCCACTCTCAGATAGTTAAACTGTAAACAGGAAACGTCCCCTAATTCTGCTAACCAATAAATTCATGCATAAAGAAACATGCGTATCTTAGTAAAGCTGCAGTAAATGAGTGATATACAGTGGTACGGAAAGTATAGATATGTTAATGGCTGTCACGGGCGATATATACAATAATATCCGTGAATAAAATGTATTAACATGCAGTACCCATGTTTTAAGTGCACTAGAAGTGAATATTAATATGTCCCTATGTACTCGCGACAATCGATGCCAAGGCCCTTTCACTTGCTGCAGACAGTTGCCGGTTTACGATATCAGGTGCGTTTGCTCTTTTATGTGTTTGCCAAATGTAGGGCGAACGAACCCGGGTAAATAATTCTAATTTATACATTTATTTCTTTAAAGGCAAATTTGGATTAAAATTATTTAGTAAAATTTAAGTTTTATTTTGTTCATGGTGAATGGGTCATAAATCCGTAAATCCCGGGTTTTTTTTCTTGAAAATTGGCAGTCTGCGGAGTCCTGATATACCGTAGGTGAAATAATATTTGATTAGTGTATACTACGTTGTTTTTTTTTACAGTTTACCTGTCAAAACATCACCCATCTCAGCATGTTGTCGCATCGTGCATTCATGATATACAAATACACCTATCACAGGTGTGAAGAAAAACGTTGCTCAAGACTCTTTTTACTAAGACTTATAAACATAGATAACTAGCGTTTTCGATTTTCAAGCCGTCTTCCAATTTATTTGTACTTAAAAAATAAATTTATATCTTTTTTCTTATATATGTGTATAAATATCTTTATGAAATAAATACATTTACGGTGAGAAATTATTATACGTCATGATATCGTTATTTAGGTAAATACTTATTAGACAGATTTTTTTTTAAACCATTTTTGTCTTTTTAATTGATAACTGACCCAAGCTAAATAAATGAAATGTGACTTAATGTGTTAATTATATAAATCCTTGCCTTCTATAAATTTTAATTTCTTATCTAATTCTTATTCTTATTTAACAATATGGTCAGGTTGTTATTTTCATTGAATGGCATCTCAAAATTGATGGCTTCACAGTAGGGGCTCTTCCTGTATATTGGTTACATCCTGTATATTACAACTGACAGCTAATGCATGACAAACAATTTTAATCAGCCATCATTATCATGAAATACATTTTTTTAATCATTATTTTGATGATGGCACCTAATTCCCATCACCTAATCCAAATTAGTATAGTAGAGGAGTACTGTATTTTTCGGACGATAAATCTAGATAAAAATGACGATTTTGTTTACAGTACAAAAAATGTATACCTTTATTTTGCTGTCGGTTTATTTCTGAATAAGAAGACTCGTATCATCGATGTTCTTGGTGTTATTTTTTTTTAAATAAAGCAATAAAAGTATACTAACAGGGGGTGCAATTCTGGGGATAAAATATTCAACATCCGAAAAAATCAATATTCAATGATTGAAGTGTTATCGAAAATCAGTTCAATATTGTATTTTATAATAAAATATATACTATAAAAAATGTATCTTGTTGAACAAAATCACAGGGTGGATCGATTTACAATATAAAATTATTATCACAAAATATCTAAATATAGCTATAGCTTTCCATCAAACACGAGCATGCGCACGTGATTGTAGTAAAAAATGGCGGTTGCAATACATCTCACAGTAAACGTGTAGAACAAGCTTTTTATACTAAATATACTGGAAAATAATTTATATCAATTTCGTTACTTAATCGATATTTTATTGCAATAATTTATATGAGGCTATGGGTGTTTAAGCGTCACTTTTCAACAATATTTCAGTTATATATTGACCTTTGAGCTACCGTTCCTGGCGCGAATATGGTGCAAGGTAGAAATACACTAGGGTATTTACGTACCCGTACATTCTACATACCGGAAAGAAAGTACGCTTACAAATATGCATCGATTACAAAATTTTTGACATGTTCACCTCGAGAAATGTAAAAAAAATCTTTAAATATCCACTCTCACGTCCGAACACGATGTCCGACCAAATAGTCGGACTTAGAGAGTGTTGATTCTCAAATTTGTCGGACATTTGATCAACAATATTCCAGAATCAAACAAATGAATAAATATAACATAGATTTCTTTTACATGCATCTTTTTAACATGCGTCAGTGTGTTTTAAATCAGTCATTCAATCAGGACGCTCATTATTATTGTCCAAGATAAAAAAAAATGCATGGCTAAAATTACCTGTAACTTGTAAATTTACATAGAAATCGGAGATATTTCGTCATAAAACTTCACACATTGTTTTGTCTACCTTTCCTGGCGCGAATATGGTGCAAGGTAAAAATACACTAGGGTATTTACGTACCCACACATTCTACACACCGGAAAGAAAGTACGCTTACAAATACGCATCGATCATAAAATGTTTGACATATTCACCTCGAGAAATGTAAAAAAAAATCTTTAAATATCCACTCTTACGTCCGACCAAGATGTCCGACCAAGACCACGATGTCCGACCAAATAGTCGGACTTAGAGAGTGTTGACTCAAATTTGTCGGACATTTTGGGAGGAATATGTCGGACTTGAGAGTATGATCGTTGATACACTTGCAGTGTACTGTATCATATAGAAGTAAATCCAAGGTAAATTTCAGCTATCTCAAGTAACTATCATATAGAAGTAAATTCAAGGTAAATTTCAATTTTCTCAAGTAACTATCATATAGAAGTAAATCCAAGATAAATTTCAACTATTTCTAGTAACTATCATAGAAGTAAATCCAAGGTAAATTTCAACTATTTCTAGTAATTATCCAGGGGTGTGGAATTGCCATGCCCGACTCGTACATAGAACCTGCCGGACAAGTACATTTGTAGATTTTCCTGGCTAGCTTGTCCGGGGACAAGTAAAGATCAACAAATAAAAATAATTTCTGTTTAAAGTACTCTGAAAATATTGACGGTTATAGAGATAAATGTTGTTTTTTTTATATTGGAAGCGATGGTGTCAGTGGTGTTCTGAAAGCAGCTAAAAATAACCAGAATTGTACATGTTCTAAGTTGAGTATTACGACCAGATTGCAATGATAATTGTACTGCATTGACTTAACGATAACCGGGACTGTGTAACAGGTTTTTATTGGAGTTCCGAATGCGACGTTTCCTTGCTTGTCCATACTTTTCATAAACAAACATGGCCTATCATGCGTTAACATATGATACAAATCAGGTCGCAGTCGTTACAATGGACAAATATTTAATAATAAAAAAGACTGAGAAAGATTCTGGCCACAATGAACATCACGAGAAAGTTAACAAATGCCAAAGTCAAGTGGAAAAGGACACATATTGACATAATTCGAGGAAAAACACCCAACGGACTGTTCAGTCCAAGGGGCTAGCCGATTTCTTATGTTTACTACTGGATTCTGATAGTGTCTCATACTGCAATATCTGCAGAAATCATTAATGTTTATTGGCAAAATCGTGGACAGAATGGATACTTATCATCCCACCAGTAAGAAACAAAAATCAAAGCGAAATATGAAGGCGCCACTAAAACTAAATATGTGGCTGGTTTGATGGATAAAGCCGTTGCCAAGGTTAATCAAATTCAAAATGAACTTTATTGATAAGAGAATATTTTTCAACACAGCGTATTCTGTATCTAATAGCAACTGGCTATTCTCTGACTGCACATTCCTATCTGAAATCCAAATTTAAAATGGCCTTCATTTGGGCAGTGATCACTTAGACAGGGATGTTTGTGTTAACTTTATTAAAACTATATTTCAAATTTTACGCAATGATGTAATAGATAAAGTTCAATTTAGCAACAGTGCTTGCAAGTATCGAATGTTTTTACAAAAAAAAACAGGACAAGTAGGATTTTGTCTGGACAAGTAACTTTTTTCAGATTACTTGCCCGGGGACAAGTAGAACATTTCAGTATTTCCACACCCCTGCTATCATATAGAAGTAAATCCAAGGTAAATTTCAACTATCTTTTGTGACTAAAATAGCGACATTTTCTTTCTTTTCCTGGCGATATTAATAGTACCAGCGGATGATGTCATACAGTCTCGCTATCAGATAAAATATTTTTATTGGATGTAAATAGAAGCGATAATCCGATTGGTTACTTATAGCCCAGTCACGTTTGTAGCGAGAGTTCATAATATGGTAGCCTCCATTCTTTATATACCGTGACCCCCCCACCCACCCAAAAGCAATGGAAATAAATAAAAAAAAGTTCATGTCAAATACAATAAAATGTCACATAAATTTTCTTTATTACTAAACAGTTGATATTTGTAAATAAATTTTCTAGGGATGGCAACATCCGATTATCGAATACCAAAATCGGTATTCGGTTACTCGAAAAACTTTTTTTTATGAAAATAATGATAACATTTTCCGGACAATAAATAATTAATGTTAGATATAATAGAAATCGTACACATAAACCAGCGCTTGGCATATGTTTACCTAACAATTATTGGTCAATTAAATGGTAATTGATCTCTGATCTGTTTATTCCCCCGGCAAAACACTAGCTTGAAGGTTTACCAAACAAAGTGATTAAACTGGTATGAACACAATTCGAATTTAAAGTATTGAACTATTAAAAGTGTGTTTGAATTGAATTTCGAGAGATAGGGCTGTGAAAATGCCACCTCCTACATCTAAAATTTGGAAGTTTTTCAAACGATGTAATGACTCGAAAACTGTCAAATGCCAGTAACTGATTCTCTTGCGTGGTGAAAAGATAATTCCGATAAATATTCAAGACTCTAGGTTCTTGCACACCAGTATTTAGCTGTTCCGTCAACATCTGTTCCGTCGGAAAGAATCTTCTAGGCAGCAGGTTTGATTGTTACGAAGCTTCGCAACGATCATGAATGTGACATGACATAACCTGGTATGTAAATAATTTGTACTGTGTTGTAAATAATAAATTTATATTTTTAAATTTGTTATCATTCAACTGAATCTTTACAATTATAGTTGAAATATAAAACTTTGAAATAATGAAAAGAAAGGAAGAAAACAGAAGTGTCTTTTTTAAACCGAACAAAATTAATTTTCTACCGAGTAACCGGGTACTCGATCGGAAACCTGACCGAGTAACCGGTTATAAGGTTTTAATCGATTTGACATCCCTAAAATTTTCCCTTTGATCTTTACACAAGATAACATCTATTATCAAGCAACTATATTTTGTATTTTCAGTGATGTCGGTAATCAGGACAGAGTGGTCATCCAAGAACTGATCAAAACAGTAGCACAAGTCAATCAGCTAGAAAGTTCTACTCAAAAGGATTTCAAAGGTATTTAATATAATAGAATATATTCTTGAATATTATAGCAAACTTGGTTGGGATGGTCATTCTATGGTTCCTTCGAGTTTTGACAGCTGACCCCTCCGTTCAAGATGGCTGCTGTTACTGAAATAAGTAGTACAAGTCAACCAATTAGAATGTTCTATGTTCAAAGGTTTAAGAAATGATAGAATATTTGATTGAATATCAATATTATAGAAAACTTGGGTGTAATGGTCATTCTATGGCTCCTTTTTAAAATTGTGTCTGATTGTCTGGCCTTCCATTCAAGATGGACTCGCCGAGCCCTGGGGGACAAAGATTAACATAGACTGAAATGGAGAAAATTATGGACATGTAATTGTATTTGTCATGAATAATTCTTGTGAAATGTAGATTCAGTCTTTTACAAATGAATACCCAAGAAAGCAAAAAATATTAGAATCTGGAGCTGTCAACTCAGGGTTTGAAATTAGCGGTCGCCCACTCGCCATTTGTGAGTAAATTTCAGTGTGGGCCCTTAAAAATCTCATCTCAGTCGTCCACTTGGCGAGTGAAAATTAGAAAAATTCAAATAGTGTAAATCTATATGTAATAATTCCTATTCACCAAGATCGAGATCCGAAAAATATTGACATTTACATTGATCAATTTTAAGCCCCGATTTTTTGTTTTGATATTAAACTGATATCCGCTTATATTATGCTTCTCTCTATGAACTGAGTATCGAAGTGTAGTAGCCTGGGAACCAGCTTATTTTGATGTATGCGAATCTTATCTCCAGTTAAGGAGATCTACGGCTGTTCTATTTAACACCTCTGTATAAGGATGTCAATTTTTGCATTAATTTTGCATCATTTAAGGATTGAAATAAAGAATTTAGTTGTTGTTGTAAAGGGATTTAGGTAACAAATGATTCTTTTAACAACGATGATTTCTCTGTTGTCTTTATATTGCACAAGCCATGCCGTTTTCTGTTGAGTCATATTACGGAATTTTATAGTACACTTTTCCAACTTTGATTTTTAATTTTACATGTTCGTTCAAAATATCCGGTTGGCGAAATGTTTCGCCAAGACAATTTAAGTCAGTTCTTTTTGGGGAACTCTGGGCCTCTTAAAAGGCAAAATGAACAGAGAACACAATATTTTAGAGATTACGAAAAGTCCAAACGCTCTTAGACAATTTTTAAAGGAATGGAAACAAAACCGTCCATGGTTAGTTGATACTGAAAGTGAAACCGGCATGGTTTGTTAATAAATAAATAAAGTTTTATTTAAAGTCGATACATATCACAACATACATATTGCAAAGAACAAAAAAAATGAAAATTCATCTACTACAGGATGTACAAGCCACAAACATCCCCACCATATGTCAAGCTCTAAATCACCCCGAAATTTGACTTCAACTATAAATTTCTGAAGTCATAGTGTATTGGTGCATGTAAAATGATTTTATTTTGAGGAAAATGTTTTGGAAATTTGTTATCTTCTGTATTAAATTATAGTTTCTAAATGGCCAATTTTGCTGCCAGGAAATGGCCAGAATGCAGTATTTTACACCATTTATCCCAGGGCTTCCGGGGGCCTTCAGCAGACCCCCTGCCGTAGGGCACCTTGCAAGCGAGGTGGTAGGCGAGCTATGCGCACCTGATGGGCCCCTAACAAATTGTGTGGGCTACCATAATTAATTTGGTGGGGGCCCAATTGGCCCCTAAAATATTTCCTTAGCTTCAAACCCTGCAACTATTACAGATTTTCTGTATTTTACATGGGATTGTCATGTAATCTGGAAAAAAATCTCCAATATTTGTCCTAAAATAGATTATCGTCAAGCCGCTTGAATTTCACTATCAAAAACATTTCATTGACATAGACTATTAACTTACACTCAGAAGGTGAGACTTTTCATATCTTATATCGTTAAGACAAAATCTTAGAGGAATAGTAAGAATGGCATCTACAGATGTGATATTCTGGAGCTGATGACTATTACAGAATTTCTGTACTGAGGTACTGGTATGCTTGTATAATATTGAAAGATCTGCTGCAGTATTCCCTTTCATTTTGACGTATTGTAGCGGGGGTAGGGGGGGGGGGTGAGATTATATAGCCTGCAGGTTTGTTAACCTTGTATAATGATTAATGACTTTTCTATGCAGTGGTCGTGTTAACAGAAGTTGATAGATTAACAAAAGATGCCCAGCATGCATTGCGCCGTACAATGGAGAAATACATGGCTACATGTCGTCTTATTCTGTGTTGTAATTCTACCAGTAAAGTCATACCAGCCATTCGTAGCAGATGTCTTGGAGTGAGAGTCCCTGCCCCTTCTATAGAGGAGGTATAAACTAAATAAATATTCATAAAATTTTCTGAAGATTGTATGTTGACTAATAGTTACAAAAACAATACACAGATTTGTGTTGTCAAGTTTAGATGTCCATTAAGTATTTTTTGTTAATGTTCAAAATTGATAGTATGGAGAGACGAAGCGAAATAATTATGAAGCATGAATTACAATCAACTAATTAAGGAGTAGCTGACTTACATATATTGTCCAGCATTCATTACTAGGGTAGAACATTAATTGTAAGGATTCATTGTAAAATTGCTTTTAATATGATGTTAAAGTTAAATTACAGCCAGTAGTTAAAAAAAACAAAGCTACTAATAGTAGCTTTCGAACTAATGATAAAAAGTTGAGTAATGATAAAAATAGAACAAAATAACGAAAATCTTTTAGCTGTATGACAAATCATGGTTGCAAATTTTTTGTTTGTTGTAAAAGAACATTCTCACCCTCTGTCAACTGACTAAATCAGAAATTAACTTGCTATAGGCCAGTGCTTATTGAAACACTGATACATACATGTACTCTCTAAGGCCAAACAAAAAAAATTATTAGCTTCTCGGGCCAATTTCTAAAAATTTTGATGAGGCAGGGAGGCACCTTTTTGTTGTAATAATCAGTGTTGGTTCAAATACAGTGGCAGCTTATACCGGAAACAACCATGCATGCCTTCGACATAAACGCTTTACTGACAATGATCGTGATCAACAAACTTACGGATCGGACCGGAAATGACCGGAAACAGACACAATTTTTTGTTCCCCATGTAAACACGATCAATGTGGCAGTAAAAACTCACATGCGGCGGTGCCTGAGAAGCTAACAATTATATTTTTTTGGCCTAATTTTAGGTTTGTCAAGTTCTTCAGAATGTTTGTAAGAAAGAATCCTTAAACCTACCACTAGAGCTTGCCAAGAAAATTGCTGAAAAAAGTAACAGAAACCTGCGACGTGCTATCTTAATGTGCGAGGCATGCAGAGTACAACAGTATGTAAAATACAGCTTTTGTTTTTACTTGACATCCGTTGTACGTCATACATCGGAAGCTTTTCACATTTAAATTTTCTCCTTTGAAACCATACTTAGTTGAAATGGTCCTTGGGTTGTTCCCTATCAAAAATTACTTGTCTACTGCCGTTTTATTATCGGTCAGAATCACCTATAAATTTAAACTGAAGATGCATGATATTGAGTAGGTTATTATATGAGCAAGAATATGGTATTTGAACCGTTTCTGATAACGATAGAAAACTGATAAAATTGGATATTTCTTTAATATATGTTGTAATTATATGGCCAAATGGTTGGTTGGTGTGTTAGATGAATGGTGACCATTGATATACTGTAAATATTTTATGAATAAAAATTATTTTTAATGTCCATCTTCGTACTTTTATGCGTCGCTTCTTATCGTTATTTTCGTCTCCGAACTGCGTAACGGAGTTGGATTTCCACACAACTGTGACATACAAAAATGTAAGCTAGCCGTTAAAATATTGACAAACATTGATAATGAAGAATGGAGAGAAGAACATTTTGAGCAGAGTAAGTATTTCTGTTACAGGTGTCATATATTGCGCGTTACATTGGTTTCCGATTTCGTAACGCTATTTTAAGTTGTGTTATCTCCTTTTTGTAACAGTCGCCATAACAATGATTAGCATAAATAAACTCTTGTGAGATGTTTAATTAGATTAATCACGGATGTTTACATTTAAGCTTTTCATTTTCTATTTTTTTTTATTCAATCATCCACCTGTTCCGTTATGCGTTGCATGTCATCCAAAAAGAAACGTTAATTTAAAGATTAAATAAATTGGTATGATTTACAATTTCCGCCCAATTGAACTTCCGGTCTCAAGTGAACCACGTGTAATGGAAGTGTGATTTACAGAACATTTATACAATTTTTGTATGATAATATTATAACTCTGATACAGTACTTGTGGTATCCTGTCGCATTAAAAAATAAAAAAATATATACTACTTTAATATTTAAAATGGTATATAAATGCATTAAATAACCAAGAAAAAACCCAAATGGTCTTAGATGGTGCCATTTCATACATTTTTATCGTGACAGGAAACCAAATGTTTATTACCATAACTTGTAATAAACATTTGGTTTCCTGTAACGATAAAAATGTTTAAAAAGATGGGTAAATATTTTTCCCTTGATATCACTTATTTCTTTTGTACAGTGTTGATATAATCATATTCCACGTGTGAAATATTTAAGTTTTAGTATTTAACCATTTGGATACCAAAAGAAACCAAAAGTTCAAATACCATATTCTTGCTCATATATTCCTAGTTTTTCTGTACAAATTCTCTCTCGACTGATTTATTCAGATTGTCCAAAATAGACATAGTTTGAAAAAAATTTTTGTTTCAAATTCCTTACATAAATTCCCAAATAAGATGTGTCACACTTGCAATTCATGTAATATTAACAAATAATTGGGAAAACTGATATTTTAATTTAAATCAGAAGGTTAGAAATATTTTAATGAGGAAAAAGTGGACAGAAAGGGAAAAGTGATGTGTAAACTATTCAAGCGTTAACAAATGTGGCCGCCACAGGCAATTTTTGTTTCTGATCCGTTGATTTCTAAAAAATCTTCTCCTGTGAAACTGCTTGCCCAAATGAACCCAAACTTGGTAGGAAGCGTCTATGGAAAGTCCTCTATGAAGATTGCTCATTTCGGCCCGATTCATTAACAATCATGATGCCCATAGGCAATTTTTGTTTCTGATTAGTCGATTTCTAAAAATCTTCTCGTCTGTAACCGCCAGGCCAGATGTACCGAAACTTGGTAGGAAGCATCTATGGAAGGTTCTTTATAATGATTGTTCATTTCGGCCCGATTCATTAACAAATAGGACGGCCATAGGCAATTTTTGTTTCTGATTGGTTGATTTCTAAAAATATTCTCCTCTGTAACCGCTAGGCCAAATGCACCGAAACTTGGTAGGAAGGTTCTTTATTAAGATTGCTCATTTCGTCTCAATCCGTTAATAAACATGGCCTCCAGAGACAATTCTTGTTTCTTGTTTCTGATTGGTCGATTTGTAAAAATCTTCTCCTATGAAACCGCTTGGCCAAATGAACCAAAACTTGGTAGGAAGCATCTATGGAAGGTCCTCTATTAAAATTGCACCTTTCCTACCGATCCGTTTACAACCAAGGCTGCCACAGGTATTTCTTGTTTCTGATTGATTGATTTCTATAAAACCCTCTCCTCTGAAACCACTAGGCCAAATGAACCGAAACGTAGTAGGAAGCTTCTATGAAAGGTTCTCTTATAAAGATTGCTCATTTCATCCTGAATCATTTACAAACATGGCCGTCACAGGCAATTCTTCTTTCTGATTGGTCGATTTCAAAAATCTTCTCTGAAACCGCTTGGTCAAATGAAGCGAAACTTAGTAGGAAGCATCTATGGAAGGTCTTCTATAAAGTGTGCTCATTTCGTCCCGATCCGTTAACAATTATGGCCATCACAGTTTAATTATAGAAAAATCCTTATCGGAGATATCGCAATATAGTTAGTCTTATAATATGAATAAAAATGATTTAAATATCTGAAAAAAGATTTATTCACAAAAGGACTATAGCAAAATTAAAAATGATCTTCATTTCCTACTTCCAGTCACTTGTCGTCTCTTTTTTAAAGCCTACAGGATGGTAGAAATATCAACCAATCCAATCACACAAAACAGACACATGTAAATCTATTTCGAGCATCGGAAAATTCTTAAGGCTTTTGGAACTACTCATTTCATACTACTGTGTAAAATATTACCAGGATTCCCACGCATCCTGGAAAATGGGAAATACCTGGGAATTTCGTTTTGCACATTCCCGGTTAGGAAATGTCCTTGAAAATAAAAAAAATGGTCAAAATCTGGGATTTACCCTGGAAATTTATTGAAAGCGTAATTGTTTAACCACCGGAAGTTTAGATACAATTTGTCAATTTCGAGTTACTTCCCTTGGTCCGATAATCAATTCGTTCCTTGCTTTATTCGTCCCAATAATAATAATAGCGTCTACAATAGGCAAAACAAAAAAAAAGGACGAAAGGCATAGGGACGAATTGATAACTTGAATCTGAATCTGCAATTTTTTTGTAGAAGTAGTTCAGGTCAATGTTACATGAATTAGTTCCGATGATGGCGATCAATATTCAATCACACGTGAAGAAATGCATGATAATAACAGAATACTTGTTGGATCATTCTATCCCAAGGTACAACACAAATACAGTCAAAAGCACTATCACAAAGCATGTTCCTGAAGCACTACTTGAAGGCAACATGAGGAGAGCAGAGTAATTTGCTGTATTATAGTTCATTATACATTTTGTAGCACAGTGGTACTACATAACTTCTCATATATATATCCTTGAAAACTGAAAAAAAGCCTGGAAAAACCCTGGAATTTCATATCTGGAAAAGAGTGGGAACCCTGTATTACACACCTCGGGCATCGGACAACCGGCTTATTTCCCAGACTGTATTTGAAAGGAAACTTGACTTGAAAGTGTCCTGTAAATAAACAAATGATTTAGAATCAGATGTTGGCAATACACTGATAAGAAGTCTCTTAAGAGTGTGATATAGGTGACATACAGTGAACAAATCTTAATAAAGAGATATTTATGTTTACTTTTAGACAGAACTTCAGTGCAGGTCAAGAGGTCACAGAACCAGATTGGGAGCTATATCTCAGAGAAACGGCACAATTAATTGCACAACAACAGAGTCCTAAGAGGTAAAATATACAAAAATTATCAGAAGTTGGAAAGAACATGTTTGTCTCTGTAACACCAGAAGTTCTTTTTAGTTCACCTGGACCAAAGGTCCAGGTGAACTATTGCCATCATTTGGCGTCCGTCGTCTGTCGTCTGTAAACTTTTCACATTTCAAGCTTCTTCTCCGAAACCACTTGGCCAATTGGAACTGAACTTAGCAGGAATGTTCCTTGGATGGTCCTCTACAAAGTTACTGTTTTTCGTTCCAGTCGGATATTCAATATAGCTGCCAGAGCCAATAATATGCTCTGATTGGCTGAAATTTCAAAGATCTTCTTCTCTGAAACTAATGAACTGACTGAACCCAAACTGTAAAGGAATGATCATTGGAATGTCCTTTACCAAGTTACTGTTTTTTATGCCGATCGGAAATCCAAGATGGCCACCATCGCAGGACATAGATTAACATTGGACCCTATGGGAAAATGTTCAAATGCCTTCTTCTCAGAAACTACAAATATGATTAAAGCCAAACTGTTCATGAATGTTCATTGGATGGTCCTCTACAATCTTAAGGTTTTTTGTTCCGATATGAAATTCAAAATGGCGGCTACGGCAGGACTTAGTTTAACATTGGACCCTATGGGAAAAATGTTTCAAAATGCTTCTTCTCTGAAACCATTTGGACAGTTGAAACCAAACTGCCCAGGAATGTTCATTGGAAGGTCCTCTACAAAATTTGTGTTTATTATGCCGATCGGAAATCCAAGATGGCCACCACCGCAGGACATAGATTAACATTGGACCCTATGGGAAAATGTTCAAATGCCTTCTTCTCAGAAACTACAAATATGATTAAAGCCAAACTGTACATGAATGTTCGTTGGATGGTCCTCTACAAACTGTACGTTTTTTGTTCCGATATGAAATTCAAAATGGCGGCTACGGCTGGACTTAGTTTAACATTGGACCCTATGGGGAAAATGTTTCAAAACGCTTCTTCTCTGAAACCACTTGGACAGTTGAAACCAAACTGCCCAGGAATGATCATTGGAAGGTCCTCTACAAATTTTATGTTTTTTATGCCGATCGGAAATCCAAGATGGCCGCCACCGCAATACATAGATTAACATTGGACCCTATGGGAAAATGTTCAAATGCCTTCTTCTCAGAAACTACAAATATGATTAAAGCCAAACTGTACATGAATGTTCATTGGATGGTCCTCTACAATCTTAAGGTTTTTTGTTCCGATATGAAATTCAAAATGGCGGCTACGGCAGGACTTAGTTTAACATTGGACCCTATGGGAAAAATGTTTCAAAATGCTTCTTCTCTGAAACCACTTGGACAGTTGAAACGAAACTGCCCAGGAATGATCATTGGAAGGTCCTCTACAAAGTTTCTGTTTTTTATGCCGATCGGAAATCCAAGATGGCCACCACCGCAGGACATAGATTAACATTGAACCCTATGGGAAAATATTCAAATGCCTTCTTCTCAGAAATTACAAATATGATTAAAGCCAAACTGTACAAGAATGTTCATTAGATGGTCCTCTACAAACTGTACGTTTTTTGTTCCGATAAGAAATTCAAAATGGCGGCTACGGCAGGACTTAGTTTAACATTGGACCCTATGGGAAAAATGTTTCAAAACGCTTCTTCTCTGAAACCACTTGGATAATTGAAACCAAACTGCCCAGGAATGATCATTGGAAGGTCCTCTACAAAGTTTTTGTTTTTTTATGCCGATCGAAAATTCAAGATGGCCGCCACCGCAGGACATAGATTAACATTGGACCCTATGGGAAAATGTTCAAATGCCTTCATCTCAGAAACTACAAATATGATTAAAGCCAAACTGTACATGAATGTTCATTGGATGGTCCTCTACAATCTTAAGGTTTTTTATTCCGATATGAAATTCAAAATGGCGGCTACGGCAGGACTTAGTTTAACATTGGACCCTATGGGAAAAATGTTTCAAAATGCTTCTTCTCTGAAACCACTTGGACAGTTGAAACGAAACTGCCCAGGAATGATCATTGGAAGGTCCTCTACAAAGTTTCTGCTTTTTATGCCGATCGGAAATCCAAGATGGCCGCCACCGTAGGACATAGATTAACATTGGACCCTATGGGAAAATATTCAAATGCCTTCTTCTCAGAAACTATGATTAAAGCCAAACTGTACAAGAATGTTCATTAGATGGTCCTCTACAAACTGTACGTTTTTTGTTCCGGTATGAAATTCAAAATGGCGGCTACGGCAGGTCTTAGTTTAACATTGGACCCTATGGGAAAAATGTTTCAAAACGCTTCTTCTCTGAAACCACTTGGATAATTGAAACCAAACTGCCCAGGAATGATCATTGGAAGGTCCTCTACAAGGTGTGTGTTTTTTATGCCGATCGGAAATCCAAGATGGCCACCACCGTAGGACATATATTAACATTGGACCCTATGGGAAAATGTTCAAATGCCTTCTTCTCAGAAACTACAAATATGATTAAAGCCAAACTGTACATGAATGTTCATTGGATGGTCCTCTACAAACTGTACATTTTTTGTTCTGATATGAAATTCAAAATGGCGGCTACGGCAGGACTTAGTTTAACATTGGACCCTATGGGAAAAATGTTTCAAAATGCTTCTTCTCTGAAACCACTTGGACAGTTGAAACCAAACTGCCCAGGAATGATCATTGGAAGGTCCTCTGTTTTTTATGCCGATCGGAAATCCAAGATGGCTGCCACCACAGATCATAGTATTAACACAGAACCATATGGAGAAAATACAGAAATATATTCTTCTCTGAAGCTATTGTACTGATTGAACC
Organism: Bathymodiolus septemdierum; assembly: GCA_963383655.1. NCBI lineage: Eukaryota > Metazoa > Mollusca > Bivalvia > Mytilida > Modiolidae > Bathymodiolus > Bathymodiolus septemdierum. The sequence goes on along the minus strand of OY726524.1, from coordinate 14,773,354 downwards.
TAAACTGTGCATCAATCATTGGAAGGTCCTTTACAAACTTTGTGTTTTTTATGTTGATCGTAATTCCAAGATGACTACCACTGCAGGACATAGTTTTTACATAGGACCAATTGGTTTTTTTTATTACCAGGTGAACGATACAGGCTCTTGAGAGCCTCTGGTTAATAAATATCTTTATTGTAAACTTTAAAGAATAGTTCCAGAAATCAGGGCTCCCACTACTTTCAAATTAGAGGGAGAAGTGACTTCTCTTTCAGAGAGCTCACAGGGAGAAGTGGGAGACAACAGAGAGAAGTGGAGAGACTTCTGGGAGAACTTAATTGGGATTTATTATTATTTGAAATATTGTTTTGCGACCCCTCTAAAGTTACCCTTCCCAAATATAGTAGATAGTTAAAAAGCAGTCTGAACTGATTTGTTTTGGGTTTTTTTTTATTCATAATTACCTTAAGGACATCTATTTATTGTCAAATTTTTATTTCTATCCACCTTGACTATTGGAGTCTTGCATACCAGTGATTTCTTTTTGCATGTACCCCTCCCCCTTTTTTCCCTCCTTTTGTCAGCCAATGTCACACAAATTGTAATAACTCATATTTGTGTAATCTTCAGCACAAGAATGCTGTATCTGCTAATTTGCTCAATGGTCCAACTATATATAGCTAGGGAATGAAAATATAACACAAACATAAATTGACACTGTCGGTCAAACACAGAAGAAAGTAAAGGCTGTAATTATTATTTGCCAGACCTCAAATCAGATTGCAACAATGGAATAAAGCTACTGTAGTTCAAAGTATATTTTTTAATTTCATAAAGCATTAACGTTTGCACATGTCTATGTAAATAAACATTTCGATAGATCGTAATATTAACCCGGTGTTGAGTATAAAATACCAATGGGGATCGATAAAAATATGAACTTCCCTGTGCATTTCAACGAATTTTGAATTGCGAACCTTTGTATATATAAACATATTAGATATGAGAACTATGATTTTATGTCACAGAAAATAGAAAAAAATAAATAAAAGTTTGTTTTAATGAAAGTAGCTTCGGACAAAAAGTTTGGTTAACATTTCCCGTAGCACATACAGTACCGGATTCCATCCCCTTTCCAATATAATGGTGCCATTGCTTGTTTACAAAAGCACAAATAGTTTTATTTTAAGTCGGGCACATATAAATAATAAACATAATGAACAAAATTAAAGTGTATAAACCGTAGTGGATTACTTTTGAAGAAAATCACTTTCAAAATACTTAACGGATACAGTAAATTTCAATAAACACGATTTCGACATTTACATAGATGGCACCTGGAGAAAATACGCGGGCGACAAAGGGCAACTCTTCACAATTATAAGGCGACTTTAACTTCGCTTTTCACCAACGAAAAAGCAAAGTCAACCTTCACAAGGCGACTTCTTTGCCTGAATCGCCCTCTAACGTGAACCCTGGAAATTATGTAAATTTACACGAAAAGAAAAAAACTGAATATTCCCATAAATTATGTAAATTTACACAAAAAGAAAAACTGAATAGTCCCAGATATTATGTAAAAAGAGTTTGAAGATACCAAGGGGGTAATAATCCATATATCGAAGAAGAACAGACAACACAATGACCACGAAATTTACACGAAAAGAAAAACTGAACGACCTATCTTTATCAGTTCCAAAGATTAATATCAAGATTTATGTCATGTAATTTTTGTCCATCCAATATCTCATTTATTTTATTATGTATTTTTTAGATTATTAGAAGTAAGGGGAAGATTGTATGAACTGTTAACTCACTGTATACCTCCTGATGTGATTATAAAGGTCTGTGTTGTTTTTGTCTTCATTTTAGCTCAACTGTATATAAAAGACACTCGAGGGAACCTTTGAATGAGTGATTGATGTTTAACGCCAATTCAGCAATTTTTCAGCTATATCATGGCGAGAACAAGTTAGTTTTCAATGAGATGATGATGAGGTCCGCTTTGTACTAGATCAACACGCCGAGTTGAATTTTTATAGTACTAGCTCACTGAAACAACAGCCCGCGGATAGACATGTCGCTCCACTCGGACACATTATTCTGAATCCAAGTCAACCAGTCTTTGCTCTTTCTCCTTAATGCTGCTTATTTAGCGGAGAAGCAACAAATACCAATTTTATAGTCATTGTTTTGTCCCGATCAGGGCTCGAACCCACGATCTACCGCACTCGATACGAGCACACTAAGCATTACGCCACCGATGTGATTACTTTAAAATGAGCCCTTTATATACCGGATTATATTGTATGCATAAACATCTTTGATGAGCGACTAGAGGCTCTCGAATGCCTATTTTAATACGATCACAAACATTTTGTGGCCGTATTATGTTGTCATGCTGTCGTCGTCGTGCGTCTGCAGTGGTTTCATTAAGATTTTGAATAGAAGGAATTTTTTTTAGAATAGGCTAGGGGTTCGGAGGTCGCTGATGCCAAAATGATGCAAAATCCTGGCATCTGGGCATTTCCTGGGAGCTAAATAAAGCTTTGAATTTGTCACTTTTTACACATAATTATTATTATTATTATTTTTTAAAGGTTTTCAGTGGATTATATTTTGATATACTGACTAGCCCTAATCAGGATTATTTTTTTGTTAATAGATATTCGATTTGTTTATATCTTTTATTCAAAGAAATTCTCAAAATCATCTTCTTCATAATCAAAGTCATCTAGGTCAGTTGTGCAGAACTGCTTGGCAATCTTTAGCTGAAGTAAAGTCTGTTCTAACTGTCTTTCATGGTTTTCGATTTCAGCATCAGAGTCCATAGAATCAGTGCCAGGAGCAAAATGTCCAATGTCCATTGGAGTAATTAATCGGATCACTTGGCTCAATAATATTAACTTGTTCTTCCTCTGTCTGATTTTCTGCCTCCATTGTTACACTAACAGTAGGATTAGACTGTCTTGAAAGTTTTGTCCCTGCAGAAAAAACATTCTTAAAAGTTATAGAAAATGAATGATAGTAACACTGGGAACTAACAGATATTTCTGTTTCACTTAGGAAAGCTGATTTCATATTGAAAATTGTAATGGGTTTTTTTATGTAAAGAAATTTTGCTTTTTGGATAAAGTTTATCTGCAAGCATCATTGGTTTGAAAAGGACTTAGAGAATCATTAAAACTCCCAAATAATAATTACAGTGTATTGTTAATGAAACATTTTCAGGTGTATTGACAGACTTGTCTGAGGGAGACAATCTGATGAAGATACATTTTCTGAGGAATGTATGGCATAATGGATTTTTTTTTATACAAAGTCAAATGTACTAAGATATTGTTTTTTTCTGGCCATGCTTTTTTTTCCATAAAACTGGCATGTTTGCATATTGTATTACAGATATGACAGTTACTAGTACATTGATTAAAAATCACCCAGACAGATACGTTAGAGTTAGGGTTATCTGTTCTGTTTATTCTACCTTTCAAAAGCTGCCAATACTAATTTATAGTAAAAAATAATAACATGTCAATGGATATGGGGTAAAAGTGCAATTGACAAAATCACACATGATAAACATGAAGCATACAAACACTTTGATTGCTGCTCTTCATCTTTTAAGTTCTTCAAGCATGAGTATAATATCATACACTATCTCGACAGCACGCTGAAGATGGCTCCTAGTCATGTACAAATGAAAATTAAAAAAAAATTAATTCTGTGCTTAAATTTGAATAGCGGATTCTTTGCTTTATAGATGTTTATGGACTTTAGTAGCTTTGAGAACTGGGGTGTTGGAGTAGCTAAGCTTACAATGAATTTACAGTTTGATTGTTTTGTAACACATTTACACATGTTTTCATGTCTATTTTCATTTGAGTTTGACCTGAATTTCCGGTAGTTGGAAACTGTACGTGTTTGCAAAATTTACATTGATAGTTGCCAGTTGAGTGCCATTATTTTATTTATTCACTTCATAAATTAATGAAATACAAACCTCTAGACTGCTTAGCTGACTGGAAGAAGTTCAGTATCCTCAGACTCCTTTTTAGACATATTGATGATATTTCAACCGTTTCTCACGTTGTTCTATTCTGCGGTGTCAAATAATTGTACATATTTAACACAGAAAACTCACCAGGGTTAAATCGCGTAAGTGATTTAGATCGAGTAATGACTGGTTTCCCATTTTAAATCTGAAAAACGGGCTAAAGTACACACTATCAAATACGGAACCAGAATAAAGACAATCCCAAAAAACGTGCAACTGGTCCCGGAAAAGTACCGATCTATTTTTGTCGGAAATAAAATAGCCGGAAAAAATACCTCAATAGACGGCGAAATTCGCCGGCTGCCGGCTCTTAATGAAAACACTGGTCTGTAGACAGAATGGTTTTTGTGTGATAACTTAAACTGTTGATGACAGATCTTTCTGAATTTTGAACACAGTGACCCTTGGCACTGAATAAAGGATGGTATTGGTGTGGGCTGTTGTAATCCTACTTGATTCACAAAAATAATTATTATAGTAACGCTACCGTCCGTCTGTCCTTCCGTCCGTCCGTCACAATCCTTGTGAACACTCTAGGATCAACATCCTTGAATGGATTTTGACCAAACTTGGTACATATTTAGTCCTTAAGAGAATCTGGAACCCTATTGATTTTCAAGGTCATAGATCAAAGGTCAAGGTCACAGGGTCAAATTTTTACCACATAACATCCTTGTGAACACTCTAGAATCAACATCCTTCAATGGATTTTGACTAAACTTGGTACATACTTAGTCCTTAGGAGAATCTGGAACCCTATTGATTTTCCAGGTCATAGGTCAAAGGTTAATGTCACCGGGTCAAATTTTTACCGCGTAACATCCTTGTGAACACTCTAGAATCAACATCCTTCAATGGATTTTGACCAAACTTGGTACATGCTTAGTCCTTACGAGAGTCTAGAACCCTATTGATTTTCAAGGTCAAAGGTCAAGGTCACGGTCAAATTTTTACCTCATAGCATCCTTGTGAACACTCTAGAATCGAGATCCTTCAATGGATTTTGACCAAGCTTGGTACATACGTAGTCCTTAGGATAGTCTGGAACTCTATTGATTTTCAAGGTCATAGGTCAAAGGTCAATGTCACCGGGTCAAATTTTTACTGCGTAACATCCTTGTGAACACTAGAATCAACATCCTTCAATGAATAAAGGATGGTATTGGTATGAGCTGTTGTAACCCTATTTGATTCACAAAAATAATAATTATCCCCTCACCAACGAAGTTGCGAGGGGATATAGTAACGCTACCGTCCGTCCGTCCTTCCGTCCGTCCGTCACAATCCTTGTGAACACTCTAGGATCAACATCCTTGAATGGATTTTGACCAAACTTGGTACATATTTAGTCCTTAAGAGAATCTGGAACCCTATTGATTTTCTAGGTCAAAGGTCAAGGTCACAGGGTCAAATTTTTACTGCATAACATCCTTGTGAACACTAGAATCAACATCCTTCAATGGATTTTGACTAAACTTGGTACATACTTAGACCTTAAGAGAATCTGGAACCCTATTGATTTTCAAGGTCAAAGGTTAAGGTCACAGGGTCTGATTTTTAGGCGAGGGGATATGCCACGCTTTGCGTTGCCCTTGTTTATTTATTATCTGCGTAGCCCTTTATTTATTTTTTATTCAGATTTTTGCAAAGTGCTCGTCTAAAGGAGTCATTTATGAAATATTTTTAACTTATTATACCCCCTGCAAACAATGTTTGGGGGGTATATAGGAATCACCCTGTCCGTCCGTCTGTCCGTCCATCCATGTATTAGATTTTTGATGAAACTGTACACATTTGTAGTACACTACCTGCAGATGTGCATGAAGGAATATGGTTGCTGTCCAAATTTAAAAGGGGAGATAATTCAACTTATACTTTCACGAAAAGGGGGGAGGGGGGAAGCATGTACCTTGTAAGCGCAACTCCTACTAAACTGCTTATTGAATTTTTATGAAACTTTACACAGTTGTAGTACACAACCTGCAGATGTGCATGAAGGAATACCGTAACAGGCGTTGCTGTCTAAAATTTAGAAGGGGCGATAATTCAACTTATACTTTCACGAAAAGGGAGGTAATGTACCTTGTAAGTGCAACTCCTCCTAAACGGCTTATTGGAGCTTTGTGAAACTTTACACAGTTGTAGTACACTACCTGCAGATGTGCATGAAGGAATATGGTTGCTGTCCAAAATTTAGAAAGGGAGATAATTCAACTTATACTTTCACAAAAAGACGGGGCAGGTACCTTGTAAGCGCAACTCCTCCTAAGCGGCTTATTGGGATTTTGTGAAACTTTGCACAGTTGTAGTACACTACCTGCAGATGTGCATGAAGGAATATGGTTGCTGTCTAAAATTTAAAAGGGGAGACTTATTGTTTTTGCTCCGTTTCTTATTTATTCTCTTTCTCCTTTCTTTCCGCAGACCATGAACTTGTCCACGGCAGATCTCAGGAACTACTGGACAGAATTTCATGAAACTTGGTGGAGTTATAGATATATGTTACTAGTTGGTTCTAAAGTTTTCAGCTTTGTGGTAAAGGGGGTCAAAGTCATATTTTGAGGGGTTCAAAGGGGGTGGGGGTTACTATAGAATCCTATGGGAAAGTTGAAATTTCGTACATAAATGTTGATAACTTCTAAATGAATAATGATAGAGACATAAAATTTGACATAGTGATAGGTCACCATTAGAGGAGCAATTCTGCGTTTTACAAAATTTTCGAGATGTCTGCCATTTTAAAATGGCTGCCAAAACACGGTATAAAAAATGGGCGGTAAAAATTCAACATTGCCCGATATCATCAAGATTTGATATGTGGGTAGATAACGATGTCCCGAATTGATTCCCAACATTGAAAAATTTCTACCGGTCGCCATTTTCAAAATGGCCACCACAATACCGCAAAAATTCAACATTGTCCGATATCATCAAAATTTGATATGTGGGTAGATAATGATGTCCCGAATTGATTGCCGACATTGAAAAATTTCTACCGGTCGCCATTTTCAAAATGGCCGCCACAATACCGCACAAATTCAACATTGTCCGATTTCAACGCCATTTCATAGGTGGGTAGATTATGATGTCCCGAATTGATTCCTGATATCGAAAAATTTCTACCAGTCGCCATTTTCAAAATGGCCACCACAATAACGCACAAATTCAACATTGTCCGATTTCAACGACATTTCATATGTGGGTAGATTATGATGTCCCGAAATGATTCCTGACATCGAAAAATTTTTAATGGTCGCCATTTTCAAAATGGCCACCACAATACCGCACAAATTCAACATTGTCCGATTTCAATGACATTTCATATGTGGGTAGATTATGATGTCCCGAAATGATTCCTGACATCGAAAAATTTCTAACGGTCGCCATTTTCAAAATGGCCACCACAATACCGCACAAATTCAACATTGTCCGATTTCAATGACATTTCATATGTGGGTAGATAATGATGTCCCGAAAAATTTCTACCGGCCGCCATTTTCAAAATGGCCACCACAATACCGCACAAATTCAACATTGTTCGATTTCAACATCCTGAATTGATTCCCGACATTGAAAATTTCTACCGGTCTACATTTTCAAAATGGCCGCCACAATACCGCAAAAATTCAACATTGTTCGATTTCAAAGGTAGCTTTTAATTTATTTTTTAAACCGGTTGTCTGTGGCCGGTTTGGGAGACTTCATAATCGTTAGATTATAATCATATCTTGTTCAACTTATACTTTCACGAAAAGGGGGGCATGTACCTTGTAAGCGCAACTCCTCCAATGGCTCATTGGATTTAAATGAAACTAAAAATTTACGCAGTTGTACTACACTGTGCATGAAGGAATATGGTTCCTGTCAAAAATTTGGAAGGTGATGTAAGCGTAGCTATTCCTGAATGAAATAAGATTTTAATTGACCTTTTCACATCTGGATATTTGCTTTCCAAAATGTAGAAAGGGAGACAATTTAAAGTCTTTTTTTCTCTCGTATAATTATTTATGGATATATGGGCATGTAAGTTTTCCGTTCATTTTTCATAGGTAACTTGCTAATATACCTGTATTCCAAAGTTTGAACAGCATAGTATTGCAAGTGGGGGGTATCACTCAGTGAGGTCACTCACAGTTCTAGTTCAGTTCAGCTCTTATTTTCTCAGGTGACATTTTTGGCTCATGGGCCTCTTGTTTAATAAATATCTGTAATGTCATTGTATCAGTGTATTCTAAGGTATATTTTACAATATTGTAAATGGAATAATAATTACAAGTACATTATGTATATTTCTCTAGTACTAATAATTCATGAATCTTAACATTTTCCAATTTAAGTTTTAAAGTTTTTATTTTTGACATGTGTTGTGACTTTGAAAATAATAACTTTAAGTACATTGGGGGCAATTTGTGTGATATAAAACCTGGTGGGAGCAGCTGGTCTCCCATGTTTTGATGAGAGTTTTCCAAGCATGCTTTTGTTTAATACAGTCATACTTGTTTGTGTCAAACACTGTTTTTGAGTATAGAGTTTGTGTCAAACACTGTATTTTAGTGTTGGGTTTGTGTCAAACACTGTATTTTAGTATTGGGTTTTTGTCAAACACTGTATTTTAGTATTGGGTTTGTGTCAAACACTATTTATTTAGTATTGGGTTTGTGTCAAGCACTGTTTTTGAGTATAGAGTTTTTGTCAAATACTGTATTAGAGTATTGGGTTTGAATCAAACACTGTATTTTAGTATTGGGTTTGTGTCAAATACTGTATTTTAGTATAGAGTTTGTGTCAAACACTGTATTTTAGTATAGAGTTTGTGTCAAACACTGTATTTATTTAGTATAGGGTTTGTGTCAAACACTGTCTTTATTTATAGGGTTTGTGTCAAGCACTGTATTTTAGTATAGGATTTGAGTCAAACACTATTTGTATTCATGTAATCTCATGAAAAAGCAACTTGCCGATGAATGCCTGAAAAAATGGCTTTAAACACTAATCGCTGCCTTCAAATGTCTTGTATATACCGTAATATTTTGTTAGATGTAAAAGATGTCTCAATATAAACTTGATGTACAACATAGATATAGTCAACTGTATTAAGAGGTTACCATTGGGAGAAAGAAAAGGTGATCTTATAAGACAGGTGACCTCTTAAAAGAGGTTTATTTCATATGAAATTTTCTATGACAGGTGAAAAAAATATGACCTTTTAATACAGGTGGCTGCTTAATAGAGGTGAGCAGGTTTGACTGTACTTTCACTATGTTTTTATGTTTGAAGGGTTTGTTAAAAGAATTGATATCCAACTGTGATGGACAATTAAAGACAGAAGTAGTTCAGACAGCAGCTTATTATGAACATCGATTACAAATGGGACAAAAAGCCATTTATCACCTGGAAGCATTTGTTGCTAAATTCATGGCCATTTACAAGAGATTCATGGAGGAAGGAATAGCCGATTTGTTTTAACTTGATAAATACATAAACTTATAACATTCTTTCTTCTGATCCTGTACTTCATTCCTTATACAAATCAATTATAACAGAAAATTAAATAAAATCATCAAGTTATATTATATTTCTATAGTTCAAAATACTATATCCACGATGTAAATGAACAAGAGAGACCACCCAACACTACACTTAAACACAAATTAAAGCAAAGGAACAGCTTGTAGTAAGAAAGGCTATTGATGTAAAAGAACATGCGAGTCTATCCAGCATTACACTTGGATACAAATCAAAGTAAAAGAACAGCTTGTAGTACGATAGGAAATGAATATAAATCAACTAGAGAGATTACCCAACATTACACTTAGGCACAAATGAAAGTAAAGGAACAGCTTGTAGTACAATAGGAAATGCATGTAAATGAACAAGAGAGTCTATCCAACATTACACTTAGACACAAATTAAAGTAAAGGAACAGCTTGTGGTAAGAAATAATATGGATGTAAATGAACAAGAGAGACTACCCAACATTACACTTGAACACAAATTAAAGTAAAGGAACAGCTTGTAGTATGAAAGGATATGGATGTAAATGAACTAGAGAGACTGTCCAACATTACACTTAGACACAGATGAAAGTAAAGGAACGGCTTGTGGTAATAAAGAATATGGATGTACATGAACACGAGAGACTGTCCTACATTACACTTGGATACAAATTATTGTAAATGAACAACTTGTTTTAAGAAATGATATGGATGTAAATGAACATGAGAGTCTATCCTACATTACACTTGGATACAAATTATTGTAAATGAACAACTTGTTTTAAGAAACGATATGGATGTAAATGAACATGAGAGTCTATCCAACATTACACTTAGATACAAATTATTGTAAATGAACAACTTGTTTTAAGAAACGATATGGATGTAAATGAACATGAGAGTCTATCCAACATTACACTTAGATACAAATTATTGTAAATGAACAACTTGTTTTAAGAAACGATATGGATGTAAATGAACATGAGAGTCTATCCAACATTACACTTAGATACAAATTATTGTAAATGAACAACTTGTTTTAAGAAACGATATGGATGTAAATGAACATGAGAGTCTATCCAACATTACACTTGGATATAAATTAAGGTAAATGAACAACTTGTTTTAAGAAACGATATGGATGTAAATGAACATGAGAGTCTATCCAACATTACACTTAGATACAAATTATTGTAAATGAACAACTTGTTTTAAGAAACGATATGGATGTAAATGAACATGAGAGTCTATCCAACATTACACTTAGATACAAATTATTGTAAATGAACAACTTGTTTTAAGAAACGATATGGATGTAAATGAACATGAGAGTCTATCCAACATTACACTTAGATACAAATTATTGTAAATGAACAACTTGTTTTAAGAAACGATATGGATGTAAATGAACATGAGAGTCTATCCAACATTACACTTAGATATAAATTAAAGTAACGGAACAGCTTGTAGTAAGAAATGACATGGATGTAAATAAACATGAGAGTCTATCCAACATTTCACTTAGATATAAATTATTGTAAATGAACAACTTGTTTTAAGAAACGATATGGATGTAAATGAACATGAGAGTCTATCCAACATTACACTTAGATACAAATTATTGTAAATGAACAACTTGTTTTAAGAAACGATATGGATGTAAATGAACATGAGAGTCTATCCAACATTACACTTAGATACAAATTATTGTAAATGAACAACTTGTTTTAAGAAACGATATGGATGTAAATGAACATGAGAGTCTATCCAACATTACACTTGGATATAAATTATTGTAAATGAACAACTTGTTTTAAGAAACGATATGGATGTAAATGAACATGAGAGTCTATCCAACATTTCACTTAGATATAAATTAAGGTAAATGAACAGCTTGTTTTAAGAAACGATATGGATGTAAATGAACATGAGAGTCTATCCAACATTACACTTAGATATAAATTATTGTAAATGAACAACTTGTTTTAAGAAACGATATGGATGTAAATGAACATGAGAGTCTATCCAACATTACACTTAGATATAAATTATTGTAAATGAACAGCTTGTTTTAAGAAATGATATGGATGTAAATGAACATGAGAGTCTATCCAACATTACACTTAGATATAAATTATTGTAAATGAACAACTTGTTTTAAGAAATGATATGGATGTAAATGAACATGAGAGTCTATCCAACATTACACTTAGATATAAATTAAAGTAAATGAACAGCTTGTTTTAAGAAACGATATGGATGTAAATGAACATGAGAGTCTATCCAACATTACACTTAGATATAAATTAAGGTAAATGAACAGCTTGTTTTAAGAAATGATATAGATGTAAATGAACATGAGAGTCTATCCAACATTACACTTAGATACAAATTAAGGTAAATGAACAGCTTGTTTTAAGAAACGATATGGATTGTAAATGAACATGAGAGTTTATCCAACATTACACTTAGATATAAATTAAGGTAAATGAACAGCTTGTTTTAAGAAATGATATGGATGTAAATGAACATGAGAGTCTATCCAACATTACACTTAGATATAAATTATTGTAAATGAACAACTTGTTTTAAGAAACGATATGGATGTAAATGAACATGAGAGTCTATCCAACATTACACTTAGATATAAATTATTGTAAATGAACAACTTGTTTTAAGAAACGATATGGATGTAAATGAACATGAGAGTCTATCCAACATTACACTTAGATATAAATTATTGTAAATGAACAGCTTGTTTTAAGAAATGATATGGATGTAAATGAACATGAGAGTCTATCCAACATTACACTTAGATATAAATTAAGGTAAATGAACAACTTGTTTTAAGAAATGATATGGATGTAAATGAACATGAGAGTCTATCCAACATTACACTTAGATATAAATTATTGTAAATGAACAACTTGTTTTAAGAAACGATATGGATGTAAATGAACATGAGAGTCTATCCAACATTACACTTAGATACAAATTAAGGTAAATGAACAGCTTGTTTTAAGAAACGATATGGATGTAACTGAACATGAGAGTCTATCCAACATTACACTTAGATATAAATTATTGTAAATGAACAGCTTGTTTTAAGAAACGATATGGATGTAAATGAACATGAGAGTCTATCCAACATTACACTTAGATACAAATTATTGTAAATGAACAACTTGTTTTAAGAAAGGATATGGATGTAAATGAACATGAGAGTCTATCCAACATTACACTTAGATATAAATTAAGGTAAATGAACAACTTGTTTTAAGAAAGGATATGGATGTAAATGAACATGAGAGTCTATCCAACATTACACTTAGATATAAATTAAGGTAAATGAACAACTTGTTTTAAGAAATGATATGGATGTAAATGAACATGAGAGTCTATCCAACATTACACTTAGATATAAATTAAGGTAAATGAACAACTTGTTTTAAGAAACGATATGGATGTAAATGAACATGAGAGTCTATCCAACATTACACTTAGATATAAATTAAGGTAAATGAACAACTTGTTTTAAGAAACGATATGGATGTAAATAAACATGAGAGTCTATCCTACATTACACTTAGATATAAATTAAGGTAAATGAACAACTTGTTTTAAGAAACGATATGGATGTAAATGAACATGAGAGTCTATCCAACATTACACTTAGATATAAATTAAGGTAAATGAACAACTTGTTTTAAGAAACGATATGGATGTAAATGAACATGAGAGTCTATCCAACATTACACTTAGATATAAATTAAGGTAAATGAACAACTTGTTTTAAGAAACGATATGGATGTAAATAAACATGAGAGTCTATCCAACATTACACTTAGATATAAATTAAGGTAAATGAACAGCTTGTTTTAAGAAATGATATGGATGTAAATAAACATGAGAGTCTATCCAACATTACACTTAGATATAAATTAAAGTAAATGAACAGCTTGTTTTAAGAAACGATATGGATGTAAATGAACATGAGAATCTATCCAACATTACACTTAGATATAAATTATTGTAAATGAACAGCTTGTTTTAAGAAATGATATGGATGTAAATGAACATGAGAGTCTATCCAACATTACACTTAGATATAAATTAAGGTAAATGAACAACTTGTTTTAAGAAACGATATGGATGTAAATGAACATGAGAGTCTATCCAACATTACACTTAGATATAAATTAAGGTAAATGAACAACTTGTTTTAAGAAATGATATGGATTGTAAATGAACATGAGAGTCTATCCAACATTACACTTAGATATAAATTAAGGTAAATGAACAACTTGTTTTAAGAAACGATATGGATGTAAATGAACATGAGAGTCTATCCAACATTACACTTAGATATAAATTATTGTAAATGAACAACTTGTTTTAAGAAAGGATATGGATGTAAATGAACATGAGAGTCTATCCAACATTACACTTAGATATAAATTAAGGTAAATGAACAACTTGTTTTAAGAAAGGATATGGATGTAAATGAACATGAGAGTCTATCCAACATTACACTTAGATATAAATTAAGGTAAATGAACAGCTTGTTTTAAGAAATGATATGGATGTAAATGAACATGAGAGTCTATCCAACATTACACTTAGATATAAATTAAGGTAAATGAACAGCTTGTTTTAAGAAATGATATGGATGTAAATGAACATGAGAGTCTATCCAACATTACACTTAGATATAAATTATTGTAAATGAACAGCTTGTTTTAAGAAAGGATATGGATGTAAATGAACATGAGAGTCTATCCAACATTACACTTAGATATAAATTATTGTAAATGAACAACTTGTTTTAAGAAAGGATATGGATGTAAATGAACATGAGTCTATCCAACATTACACTTAGATATAAATTAAGGTAAATGAACAGCTTGTTTTAAGAAATGATATGGATGTAAATGAACATGAGAGTCTATCCAACATTACACTTAGATATAAATTAAAGTAAATGAACAGCTTGTTTTAAGAAATGATATGGATGTAAATGAACATGAGAGTCTATCCAACATTACACTTAGATACAAATTATTGTAAATGAACAACTTGTTTTAAGAAACGATATGGATGTAAATGAACATGAGAGTCTATCCAACATTACACTTAGATACAAATTATTGTAAATGAACAACTTGTTTTAAGAAACGATATGGATGTAAATGAACATGAGAGTCTATCCAACATTACACTTAGATATAAATTATTGTAAATGAACAGCTTGTTTTAAGAAATGATATGGATGTAAATGAACATGAGAGTCTATCCAACATTACACTTAGATATAAATTATTGTAAATGAACAACTTGTTTTAAGAAATGATATGGATGTAAATGAACATGAGAGTCTATCCAACATTACACTTAGATATAAATTATTGTAAATGAACAGCTTGTTTTAAGAAACGATATGGATGTAAATGAACATGAGAGTCTATCCAACATTACACTTAGATATAAATTAAGGTAAATGAACAGCTTGTTTTAAGAAATGATATAGATGTAAATGAACATGAGAGTCTATCCAACATTACACTTAGATACAAATTAAGGTAAATGAACAGCTTGTTTTAAGAAACGATATGGATTGTAAATGAACATGAGAGTTTATCCAACATTACACTTAGATATAAATTAAGGTAAATGAACAGCTTGTTTTAAGAAATGATATGGATGTAAATGAACATGAGAGTCTATCCAACATTACACTTAGATACAAATTATTGTAAATGAACAACTTGTTTTAAGAAACGATATGGATGTAAATGAACATGAGAGTCTATCCAACATTACACTTAGATATAAATTATTGTAAATGAACAGCTTGTTTTAAGAAATGATATGGATGTAAATGAACATGAGAGTCTATCCAACATTACACTTAGATATAAATTAAGGTAAATGAACAACTTGTTTTAAGAAATGATATGGATGTAAATGAACATGAGAGTCTATCCAACATTACACTTAGATATAAATTATTGTAAATGAACAACTTGTTTTAAGAAACGATATGGATGTAAATGAACATGAGAGTCTATCCAACATTACACTTAGATACAAATTAAGGTAAATGAACAGCTTGTTTTAAGAAACGATATGGATGTAACTGAACATGAGAGTCTATCCAACATTACACTTAGATATAAATTATTGTAAATGAACAGCTTGTTTTAAGAAACGATATGGATGTAAATGAACATGAGAGTCTATCCAACATTACACTTAGATACAAATTATTGTAAATGAACAACTTGTTTTAAGAAAGGATATGGATGTAAATGAACATGAGAGTCTATCCAACATTACACTTAGATATAAATTAAGGTAAATGAACAACTTGTTTTAAGAAAGGATATGGATGTAAATGAACATGAGAGTCTATCCAACATTACACTTAGATATAAATTAAGGTAAATGAACAACTTGTTTTAAGAAATGATATGGATGTAAATGAACATGAGAGTCTATCCAACATTACACTTAGATATAAATTAAGGTAAATGAACAACTTGTTTTAAGAAACGATATGGATGTAAATGAACATGAGAGTCTATCGAACATTACACTTAGATATAAATTAAGGTAAATGAACAACTTGTTTTAAGAAACGATATGGATGTAAATAAACATGAGAGTCTATCCTACATTACACTTAGATATAAATTAAGGTAAATGAACGACTTGTTTTAAGAAACGATATGGATGTAAATGAACATGAGAGTCTATCCAACATTACACTTAGATATAAATTAAGGTAAATGAACAACTTGTTTTAAGAAACGATATGGATGTAAATGAACATGAGAGTCTATCCAACATTACACTTAGATATAAATTAAGGTAAATGAACAACTTGTTTTAAGAAACGATATGGATGTAAATAAACATGAGAGTCTGTCCAACATTACACTTAGATATAAATTAAGGTAAATGAACAGCTTGTTTTAAGAAATGATATGGATGTAAATAAACATGAGAGTCTATCCAACATTACACTTAGATATAAATTAAAGTAAATGAACAGCTTGTTTTAAGAAACGATATGGATGTAAATGAACATGAGAATCTATCCAACATTACACTTAGATATAAATTATTGTAAATGAACAGCTTGTTTTAAGAAATGATATGGATGTAAATGAACATGAGAGTCTATCCAACATTACACTTAGATATAAATTAAGGTAAATGAACAACTTGTTTTAAGAAACGATATGGATGTAAATGAACATGAGAGTCTATCCAACATTACACTTAGATATAAATTAAGGTAAATGAACAACTTGTTTTAAGAAACGATATGGATGTAAATGAACATGAGAGTCTATCCAACATTACACTTAGATATAAATTATTGTAAATGAACAACTTGTTTTAAGAAAGGATATGGATGTAAATGAACATGAGAGTCTATCCAACATTACACTTAGATATAAATTAAGGTAAATGAACAACTTGTTTTAAGAAAGGATATGGATGTAAATGAACATGAGAGTCTATCCAACATTACACTTAGATATAAATTAAGGTAAATGAACAGCTTGTTTTAAGAAATGATATGGATGTAAATGAACATGAGAGTCTATCCAACATTACACTTAGATATAAATTAAGGTAAATGAACAGCTTGTTTTAAGAAATGATATGGATGTAAATGAACATGAGAGTCTATCCAACATTACACTTAGATATAAATTATTGTAAATGAACAGCTTGTTTTAAGAAAGGATATGGATGTAAATGAACATGAGAGTCTATCCAACATTACACTTAGATATAAATTATTGTAAATGAACAACTTGTTTTAAGAAAGGATATGGATGTAAATGAACATGAGTCTATCCAACATTACACTTAGATATAAATTAAGGTAAATGAACAGCTTGTTTTAAGAAATGATATGGATGTAAATGAACATGAGAGTCTATCCAACATTACACTTAGATATAAATTAAAGTAAATGAACAGCTTGTTTTAAGAAATGATATGGATGTAAATGAACATGAGAGTCTATCCAACATTACACTTAGATACAAATTATTGTAAATGAACAACTTGTTTTAAGAAACGATATGGATGTAAATGAACATGAGAGTCTATCCAACATTACACTTAGATATAAATTATTGAAAATGAACAGCTTGTTTTAAGAAGCGATATGGATGTAAATGAACATGAGAGTCTATCCAACATTGCACTTAGATATAAATTAAGGTAAATGAACAGCTTGTTTTAAGAAACGATATGGATGTAAATGAACATGAGAGTCTATCCAACATTACACTTAGATATAAATTATTGTAAATGAACAACTTGTTTTAAGAAACGATATGGATGTAAATGAACATGAGAGTCTATCCAACATTACACTTAGATATAAATTATTGTAAATGAACAGCTTGTTTTAAGAAATGATATGGATGTAAATGAACATGAGAGTCTATCCAACATTACACTTAGATATAAATTATTGTAAATGAACAACTTGTTTTAAGAAATGATATGGATGTAAATGAACATGAGAGTCTATCCAACATTACACTTAGATATAAATTATTGTAAATGAACAGCTTGTTTTAAGAAACGATATGGATGTAAATGAACATGAGAGTCTATCCAACATTACACTTAGATATAAATTAAGGTAAATGAACAGCTTGTTTTAAGAAATGATATAGATGTAAATGAACATGAGAGTCTATCCAACATTACACTTAGATACAAATTAAGGTAAATGAACAGCTTGTTTTAAGAATCGATATGGATTGTAAATGAACATGAGAGTCTATCCAACATTACACTTAGATATAAATTAAGGTAAATGAACAGCTTGTTTTAAGAAATGATATGGATGTAAATGAACATGAGAGTCTATCCAACATTACACTTAGATATAAATTATTGTAAATGAACAACTTGTTTTAAGAAACGATATGGATGTAAATGAACATGAGAGTCTATCCAACATTACACTTAGATACAAATTATTGTAAATGAACAACTTGTTTTAAGAAACGATATGGATGTAAATGAACATGAGAGTCTATCCAACATTACACTTAGATATAAATTAAGGTAAATGAACAACTTGTTTTAAGAAATGATATGGATGTAAATGAACATGAGAGTCTATCCAACATTACACTTAGATATAAATTATTGTAAATGAACAACTTGTTTTAAGAAACGATATGGATGTAAATGAACATGAGAGTCTATCCAACATTACACTTAGATATAAATTAAGGTAAATGAACAGCTTGTTTTAAGAAATGATATGGATGTAAATGAACATGAGAGTCTATCCAACATTACACTTAGATATAAATTATTGTAAATGAACAGCTTGTTTTAAGAAAGGATATGGATGTAAATGAACATGAGAGTCTATCCAACATTACACTTAGATATAAATTATTGTAAATGAACAACTTGTTTTAAGAAAGGATATGGATGTAAATGAACATGAGTCTATCCAACATTACACTTAGATATAAATTAAGGTAAATGAACAGCTTGTTTTAAGAAATGATATGGATGTAAATGAACATGAGAGTCTATCCAACATTACACTTAGATATAAATTAAGGTAAATGAACAGCTTGTTTTAAGAAATGATATGGATGTAAATGAACATGAGAGTCTATCCAACATTACACTTTGATACAAATTATTGTAAATGAACAACTTGTTTGAAGAAACGATATGGATGTAAATGAACATGAGAGTCTATCCAACATTACACTTAGATATAAATTATTGAAAATGAACAGCTTGTTTTAAGAAGCGATATGGATGTAAATGAACATGAGAGTCTATCCAACATTGCACTTAGATATAAATTAAGGTAAATGAACAGCTTGTTTTAAGAAACGATATGGATGTAAATGAACATGAGAGTCTATCCAACATTACACTTAGATATAAATTATTGTAAATGAACAACTTGTTTTAAGAAACGATATGGATGTAAATGAACATGAGAGTCTATCCAACATTACACTTAGATATAAATTATTGTAAATGAACAGCTTGTTTTAAGAAATGATATGGATGTAAATGAACATGAGAGTCTATCCAACATTACACTTAGATATAAATTATTGTAAATGAACAACTTGTTTTAAGAAATGATATGGATGTAAATGAACATGAGAGTCTATCCAACATTACACTTAGATATAAATTATTGTAAATGAACAGCTTGTTTTAAGAAACGATATGGATGTAAATGAACATGAGAGTCTATCCAACATTACACTTAGATATCAATTAAGGTAAATGAACAGCTTGTTTTAAGAAATGATATAGATGTAAATGAACATGAGAGTCTATCCAACATTACACTTAGATACAAATTAAGGTAAATGAACAGCTTGTTTTAAGAATCGATATGGATTGTAAATGAACATGAGAGTCTATCCAACATTACACTTAGATATAAATTAAGGTAAATGAACAGCTTGTTTTAAGAAATGATATGGATGTAAATGAACATGAGAGTCTATCCAACATTACACTTAGATATAAATTATTGTAAATGAACAACTTGTTTTAAGAAACGATATGGATGTAAATGAACATGAGAGTCTATCCAACATTACACTTAGATACAAATTATTGTAAATGAACAACTTGTTTTAAGAAACGATATGGATGTAAATGAACATGAGAGTCTATCCAACATTACACTTAGATATAAATTAAGGTAAATGAACAACTTGTTTTAAGAAATGATATGGATGTAAATGAACATGAGAGTCTATCCAACATTACACTTAGATATAAATTATTGTAAATGAACAACTTGTTTTAAGAAACGATATGGATGTAAATGAACATGAGAGTCTATCCAACATTACACTTAGATACAAATTAAGGTAAATGAACAGCTTGTTTTAAGAAACGATATGGATGTAAATGAACATGAGAGTCTATCCAACATTACACTTAGATATAAATTATTGTAAATGAACAGCTTGTTTTAAGAAACGATATGGATGTAAATGAACATGAGAGTCTATCCAACATTACACTTAGATGCAAATTATTGTAAATGAACAACTTGTTTTAAGAAAGGATATGGATGTAAATGAACATGAGAGTCTATCCAACATTACACTTAGATATAAATTAAGGTAAATGAACAACTTGTTTTAAGAAAGGATATGGATGTAAATGAACATGAGAGTCTATCCAACATTACACTTAGATATAAATTATTGTAAATGAACAGCTTGTTTTAAGAAACGATATGGATGTAAATGAACATGAGAGTCTATCCAACATTACACTTAGATATAAATTAAGGTAAATGAACAGCTTGTTTTAAGAAATGATATAGATGTAAATGAACATGAGAGTCTATCCAACATTACACTTAGATACAAATTAAGGTAAATGAACAGCTTGTTTTAAGAATCGATATGGATTGTAAATGAACATGAGAGTCTATCCAACATTACACTTAGATATAAATTAAGGTAAATGAACAGCTTGTTTTAAGAAATGATATGGATGTAAATGAACATGAGAGTCTATCCAACATTACACTTAGATATAAATTATTGTAAATGAACAACTTGTTTTAAGAAACGATATGGATGTAAATGAACATGAGAGTCTATCCAACATTACACTTAGATACAAATTATTGTAAATGAACAACTTGTTTTAAGAAACGATATGGATGTAAATGAACATGAGAGTCTATCCAACATTACACTTAGATATAAATTAAGGTAAATGAACAACTTGTTTTAAGAAATGATATGGATGTAAATGAACATGAGAGTCTATCCAACATTACACTTAGATATAAATTATTGTAAATGAACAACTTGTTTTAAGAAACGATATGGATGTAAATGAACATGAGAGTCTATCCAACATTACACTTAGATATAAATTAAGGTAAATGAACAGCTTGTTTTAAGAAATGATATGGATGTAAATGAACATGAGAGTCTATCCAACATTACACTTAGATATAAATTATTGTAAATGAACAGCTTGTTTTAAGAAAGGATATGGATGTAAATGAACATGAGAGTCTATCCAACATTACACTTAGATATAAATTATTGTAAATGAACAACTTGTTTTAAGAAAGGATATGGATGTAAATGAACATGAGTCTATCCAACATTACACTTAGATATAAATTAAGGTAAATGAACAGCTTGTTTTAAGAAATGATATGGATGTAAATGAACATGAGAGTCTATCCAACATTACACTTAGATATAAATTAAGGTAAATGAACAGCTTGTTTTAAGAAATGATATGGATGTAAATGAACATGAGAGTCTATCCAACATTACACTTTGATACAAATTATTGTAAATGAACAACTTGTTTGAAGAAACGATATGGATGTAAATGAACATGAGAGTCTATCCAACATTACACTTAGATATAAATTATTGAAAATGAACAGCTTGTTTTAAGAAGCGATATGGATGTAAATGAACATGAGAGTCTATCCAACATTGCACTTAGATATAAATTAAGGTAAATGAACAGCTTGTTTTAAGAAACGATATGGATGTAAATGAACATGAGAGTCTATCCAACATTACACTTAGATATAAATTATTGTAAATGAACAACTTGTTTTAAGAAACGATATGGATGTAAATGAACATGAGAGTCTATCCAACATTACACTTAGATATAAATTATTGTAAATGAACAGCTTGTTTTAAGAAATGATATGGATGTAAATGAACATGAGAGTCTATCCAACATTACACTTAGATATAAATTATTGTAAATGAACAACTTGTTTTAAGAAATGATATGGATGTAAATGAACATGAGAGTCTATCCAACATTACACTTAGATATAAATTATTGTAAATGAACAGCTTGTTTTAAGAAACGATATGGATGTAAATGAACATGAGAGTCTATCCAACATTACACTTAGATATCAATTAAGGTAAATGAACAGCTTGTTTTAAGAAATGATATAGATGTAAATGAACATGAGAGTCTATCCAACATTACACTTAGATACAAATTAAGGTAAATGAACAGCTTGTTTTAAGAATCGATATGGATTGTAAATGAACATGAGAGTCTATCCAACATTACACTTAGATATAAATTAAGGTAAATGAACAGCTTGTTTTAAGAAATGATATGGATGTAAATGAACATGAGAGTCTATCCAACATTACACTTAGATATAAATTATTGTAAATGAACAACTTGTTTTAAGAAACGATATGGATGTAAATGAACATGAGAGTCTATCCAACATTACACTTAGATACAAATTATTGTAAATGAACAACTTGTTTTAAGAAACGATATGGATGTAAATGAACATGAGAGTCTATCCAACATTACACTTAGATATAAATTAAGGTAAATGAACAACTTGTTTTAAGAAATGATATGGATGTAAATGAACATGAGAGTCTATCCAACATTACACTTAGATATAAATTATTGTAAATGAACAACTTGTTTTAAGAAACGATATGGATGTAAATGAACATGAGAGTCTATCCAACATTACACTTAGATACAAATTAAGGTAAATGAACAGCTTGTTTTAAGAAACGATATGGATGTAAATGAACATGAGAGTCTATCCAACATTACACTTAGATATAAATTATTGTAAATGAACAGCTTGTTTTAAGAAACGATATGGATGTAAATGAACATGAGAGTCTATCCAACATTACACTTAGATGCAAATTATTGTAAATGAACAACTTGTTTTAAGAAAGGATATGGATGTAAATGAACATGAGAGTCTATCCAACATTACACTTAGATATAAATTAAGGTAAATGAACAACTTGTTTTAAGAAAGGATATGGATGTAAATGAACATGAGAGTCTATCCAACATTACACTTAGATATAAATTAAGGTAAATGAACAACTTGTTTTAAGAAATGATATGGATGTAAATGAACATGAGAGTCTATCCAACATTACACTTAGATATAAATTAAGGTAAATGAACAACTTGTTTTAAGAAACGATATGGATGTAAATGAACATGAGAGTCTATCCAACATTACACTTAGATATAAATTAAGGTAAATGAACAACTTGTTTTAAGAAACGATATGGATGTAAATAAACATGAGAGTCTATCCTACATTACACTTAGATATAAATTAAGGTAAATGAACAACTTGTTTTAAGAAACGATATGGATGTAAATGAACATGAGAGTCTATCCAACATTACACTTAGATATAAATTAAGGTAAATGAACAACTTGTTTTAAGAAACGATATGGATGTAAATGAACATGAGAGTCTATCCAACATTACACTTAGATATAAATTAAGGTAAATGAACAACTTGTTTTAAGAAACGATATGGATGTAAATAAACATGAGAGTCTATCCAAAATTACACTTAGATATAAATTAAGGTAAATGAACAGCTTGTTTTAAGAAATGATATGGATGTAAATAAACATGAGAGTCTATCCAACATTACACTTAGATATAAATTAAAGTAAATGAACAGCTTGTTTTAAGAAACTATATGGATGTAAATGAACATGAGAGTCTATCCAACATTACACTTAGATATAAATTATTGTAAATGACCAGCTTGTTTTAAGAAATGATATGGATGTAAATGAACATGAGAGTCTATCCAACATTACACTTAGATATAAATTAAGGTAAATGAACAACTTGTTTTAAGAAACGATATGGATGTAAATGAACATGAGAGTCTATCCAACATTACACTTAGATATAAATTAAGGTAAATGAACAACTTGTTTTAAGAAATGATTTGGATTGTAAATGAACATGAGAGTCTATCCAACATTACACTTAGATATAAATTAAGGTAAATGAACAACTTGTTTTAAGAAACGATATGGATGTAAATGAACATGAGAGTCTATCCAACATTACACTTAGATATAAATTATTGTAAATGAACAACTTGTTTTAAGAAAGGATATGGATGTAAATGAACATGAGAGTCTATCCAACATTACACTTAGATATAAATTAAGGTAAATGAACAACTTGTTTTAAGAAAGGATATGGATGTAAATGAACATGAGATTCTATCCAACATTACACTTAGATATAAATTATTGTAAATGAACAGCTTGTTTTAAGAAAGGATATGGATGTAAATGAACATGAGAGTCTATCCAACATTACACTTAGATATAAATTATTGTAAATGAACAACTTGTTTTAAGAAAGGATATGGATGTAAATGAACATGAGTCTATCCAACATTACACTTAGATATAAATTAAGGTAAATGAACAGCTTGTTTTAAGAAATGATATGGATGTAAATGAACATGAGAGTCTATCCAACATTACACTTAGATATAAATTAAAGTAAATGAACAGCTTGTTTTAAGAAATGATATGGATGTAAATGAACATGAGAGTCTATCCAACATTACACTTAGATACAAATTATTGTAAATGAACAACTTGTTTTAAGAAACGATATGGATGTAAATGAACATGAGAGTC
Organism: Bathymodiolus septemdierum; assembly: GCA_963383655.1. NCBI lineage: Eukaryota > Metazoa > Mollusca > Bivalvia > Mytilida > Modiolidae > Bathymodiolus > Bathymodiolus septemdierum. The sequence goes on along the minus strand of OY726524.1, from coordinate 14,748,301 downwards.
TATCCAACATTACACTTAGATATAAATTATTGAAAATGAACAGCTTGTTTTAAGAAACGATATGGATGTAAATGAACATGAGAGTCTATCCAACATTGCACTTAGATATAAATTAAGGTAAATGAACAGCTTGTTTTAAGAAACGATATGGATGTAAATGAACATGAGAGTCTATCCAACATTACACTTAGATATAAATTATTGTAAATGAACAACTTGTTTTAAGAAACGATATGGATGTAAATGAACATGAGAGTCTATCCAACATTACACTTAGATATAAATTATTGTAAATGAACAGCTTGTTTTAAGAAATGATATGGATGTAAATGAACATGAGAGTCTATCCAACATTACACTTAGATATAAATTATTGTAAATGAACAACTTGTTTTAAGAAATGATATGGATGTAAATGAACATGAGAGTCTATCCAACATTACACTTAGATATAAATTATTGTAAATGAACAGCTTGTTTTTAGAAACGATATGGATGTAAATGAACATGAGAGTCTATCCAACATTACACTTAGATATAAATTAAGGTAAATGAACAGCTTGTTTTAAGAAATGATATAGATGTAAATGAACATGAGAGTCTATCCAACATTACACTTAGATACAAATTAAGGTAAATGAACAGCTTGTTTTAAGAATCGATATGGATTGTAAATGAACATGAGAGTCTATCCAACATTACACTTAGATATAAATTAAGGTAAATGAACAGCTTGTTTTAAGAAATGATATGGATGTAAATGAACATGAGAGTCTATCCAACATTACACTTAGATATAAATTATTGTAAATGAACAACTTGTTTTAAAAAACGATATGGATGTAAATGAACATGAGAGTCTATCCAACATTACACTTAGATACAAATTATTGTAAATGAACAACTTGTTTTAAGAAACGATATGGATGTAAATGAACATGAGAGTCTATCCAACATTACACTTAGATATAAATTAAGGTAAATGAACAGCTTGTTTTAAGAAAGGATATGGATGTAAATGAACATGAGAGTCTATCCAACATTACACTTAGATATAAATTAAGGTAAATGAACAACTTGTTTTAAGAAAGGATATGGATGTAAATGAACATGAGAGTCTATCCAACATTACACTTAGATATAAATTAAGGTAAATGAACAACTTGTTTTAAGAAATGATATGGATGTAAATGAACATGAGAGTCTATCCAACATTACACTTAGATATAAATTAAGGTAAATGAACAACTTGTTTTAAGAAACGATATGGATGTAAATGAACATGAGAGTCTATCCAACATTACACTTAGATATAAATTAAGGTAAATGAACAACTTGTTTTAAGAAACGATATGGATGTAAATAAACATGAGAGTCTATCCTACATTACACTTAGATATAAATTAAGGTAAATGAACAACTTGTTTTAAGAAACGATATGGATGTAAATGAACATGAGAGTCTATCCAACATTACACTTAGATATAAATTAAGGTAAATGAACAACTTGTTTTAAGAAACGATATGGATGTAAATGAACATGAGAGTCTATCCAACATTACACTTAGATATAAATTAAGGTAAATGAACAACTTGTTTTAAGAAACGATATGGATGTAAATAAACATGAGAGTCTATCCAACATTACACTTAGATATAAATTAAGGTAAATGAACAGCTTGTTTTAAGAAATGATATGGATGTAAATAAACATGAGAGTCTATCCAACATTACACTTAGATATAAATTAAAGTAAATGAACAGCTTGTTTTAAGAAACGATATGGATGTAAATGAAAATGAGAATCTATCCAACATTACACTTAGATATAAATTATTGTAAATGAACAGCTTGTTTTAAGAAATGATATGGATGTAAATGAACATGAGAGTCTATCCAACATTACACTTAGATATAAATTAAGGTAAATGAACAACTTGTTTTAAGAAACGATATGGATGTAAATGAACATGAGAGTCTATCCAACATTACACTTAGATATAAATTAAGGTAAATGAACAACTTGTTTTAAGAAATGATATGGATTGTAAATGAACATGAGAGTCTATCCAACATTACACTTAGATATAAATTAAGGTAAATGAACAACTTGTTTTAAGAAAGGATATGGATGTAAATGAACATGAGAGTCTATCCAACATTACACTTAGATATAAATTAAGGTAAATGAACAGCTTGTTTTAAGAAATGATATGGATGTAAATGAACATGAGAGTCTATCCAACATTACACTTAGATATAAATTAAGGTAAATGAACAGCTTGTTTTAAGAAATGATATGGATGTAAATGAACATGAGAGTCTATCCAACATTACACTTAGATATAAATTATTGTAAATGAACAGCTTGTTTTAAGAAAGGATATGGATGTAAATGAACATGAGAGTCTATCCAACATTACACTTAGATATAAATTATTGTAAATGAACAACTTGTTTTAAGAAAGGATATGGATGTAAATGAACATGAGTCTATCCAACATTACACTTAGATATAAATTAAGGTAAATGAACAACTTGTTTTAAGAAACGATATGGATGTAAATGAACATGAGAGTCTATCCAACATTACACTTGGATATAAATTAAGGTAAATGAACAGCTTGTTTTAAGAAATGATATGGATGTAAATGAACATGAGAGTCTATCCAACATTACACTTAGATATAAATTAAAGTAAATGAACAGCTTGTTTTAAGAAATGATATGGATGTAAATGAACATGAGAGTCTATCCAACATTACACTTAGATACAAATTATTGTAAATGAACAACTTGTTTTAAGAAACGATATGGATGTAAATGAACATGAGAGTCTATCCAACATTACACTTAGATATAAATTATTGAAAATGAACAGCTTGTTTTAAGAAACGATATGGATGTAAATGAACATGAGAGTCTATCCAACATTGCACTTAGATATAAATTAAGGTAAATGAACAGCTTGTTTTAAGAAACGATATGGATGTAAATGAACATGAGAGTCTATCCAACATTACACTTAGATATAAATTATTGTAAATGAACAACTTGTTTTAAGAAACGATATGGATGTAAATGAACATGAGAGTCTATCCAACATTACACTTAGATATAAATTATTGTAAATGAACAGCTTGTTTTAAGAAATGATATGGATGTAAATGAACATGAGAGTCTATCCAACATTACACTTAGATATAAATTATTGTAAATGAACAACTTGTTTTAAGAAATGATATGGATGTAAATGAACATGAGAGTCTATCCAACATTACACTTAGATATAAATTATTGTAAATGAACAGCTTGTTTTAAGAAACGATATGGATGTAAATGAACATGAGAGTCTATCCAACATTACACTTAGATATAAATTAAGGTAAATGAACAGCTTGTTTTAAGAAATGATATAGATGTAAATGAACATGAGAGTCTATCCAACATTACACTTAGATACAAATTAAGGTAAATGAACAGCTTGTTTTAAGAATCGATATGGATTGTAAATGAACATGAGAGTCTATCCAACATTACACTTAGATATAAATTAAGGTAAATGAACAGCTTGTTTTAAGAAATGATATGGATGTAAATGAACATGAGAGTCTATCCAACATTACACTTAGATATAAATTATTGTAAATGAACAACTTGTTTTAAAAAACGATATGGATGTAAATGAACATGAGAGTCTATCCAACATTACACTTAGATATAAATTATTGTAAATGAACAACTTGTTTTAAGAAACGATATGGATGTAAATGAACATGAGAGTCTATCCAACATTACACTTAGATATAAATTAAGGTAAATGAACAACTTGTTTTAAGAAATGATATGGATGTAAATGAACATGAGAGTCTATCCAACATTACACTTAGATATAAATTATTGTAAATGAACAACTTGTTTTAAGAAACGATATGGATGTAAATGAACATGAGAGTCTATCCAACATTACACTTAGATACAAATTAAGGTAAATGAACAGCTTGTTTTAAGAAACGATATGGATGTAAATGAACATGAGAGTCTATCCAACATTACACTTAGATATAAATTATTGTAAATGAACAGCTTGTTTTAAGAAACGATATGGATGTAAATGAACATGAGAGTCTATCCAACATTACACTTAGATGCAAATTATTGTAAATGAACAACTTGTTTTAAGAAAGGATATGGATGTAAATGAACATGAGAGTCTATCCAACATTACACTTAGATATAAATTAAGGTAAATGAACAACTTGTTTTAAGAAAGGATATGGATGTAAATGAACATGAGAGTCTATCCAACATTACACTTAGATATAAATTAAGGTAAATGAACAACTTGTTTTAAGAAATGATATGGATGTAAATGAACATGAGAGTCTATCCAACATTACACTTAGATATAAATTAAGGTAAATGAACAACTTGTTTTAAGAAACGATATGGATGTAAATGAACATGAGAGTCTATCCAACATTACACTTAGATATAAATTAAGGTAAATGAACAACTTGTTTTAAGAAACGATATGGATGTAAATAAACATGAGAGTCTATCCTACATTACACTTAGATATAAATTAAGGTAAATGAACAACTTGTTTTAAGAAACGATATGGATGTAAATGAACATGAGAGTCTATCCAACATTACACTTAGATATAAATTAAGGTAAATGAACATGAGAGTCTATCCAACATTACACTTAGATATAAATTAAGGTAAATGAACAACTTGTTTTAAGAAACGATATGGATGTAAATGAACATGAGAGTCTATCCAACATTACACTTAGATATAAATTAAGGTAAATGAACAACTTGTTTTAAGAAACGATATGGATGTAAATAGACATGAGAGTCTATCCAACATTACACTTAGATATAAATTAAGGTAAATGAACAGCTTGTTTTAAGAAATGATATGGATGTAAATAAACATGAGAGTCTATCCAACATTACACTTAGATATAAATTAAAGTAAATGAACAGCTTGTTTTAAGAAACTATATGGATGTAAATGAACATGAGAGTCTATCCAACATTACACTTAGATATAAATTATTGTAAATGACCAGCTTGTTTTAAGAAATGATATGGATGTAAATGAACATGAGAGTCTATCCAACATTACACTTAGATATAAATTAAGATAAATGAACAACTTGTTTTAAGAAACGATATGGATGTAAATGAACATGAGAGTCTATCCAACATTACACTTAGATATAAATTAAGGTAAATGAACAACTTGTTTTAAGAAATGATATGGATTGTAAATGAACATGAGAGTCTATCCAACATTACACTTAGATATAAATTAAGGTAAATGAACAACTTGTTTTAAGAAACGATATGGATGTAAATGAACATGAGAGTCTATCCAACATTACACTTAGATATAAATTATTGTAAATGAACAACTTGTTTTAAGAAAGGATATGGATGTAAATGAACATGAGAGTCTATCCAACATTACACTTAGATATAAATTAAGGTAAATGAACAACTTGTTTTAAGAAAGGATATGGATGTAAATGAACATGAGATTCTATCCAACATTACACTTAGATATAAATTATTGTAAATGAACAGCTTGTTTTAAGAAAGGATATGGATGTAAATGAACATGAGAGTCTATCCAACATTACACTTAGATATAAATTAAGGTAAATGAACAACTTGTTTTAAGAAATGATATGGATGTAAATGAACATGAGAGTCTATCCAACATTACACTTAGATATAAATTAAGGTAAATGAACAACTTGTTTTAAGAAACGATATGGATGTAAATGAACATGAGAGTCTATCCAACATTACACTTAGATATAAATTAAGGTAAATGAACAACTTGTTTTAAGAAACGATATGGATGTAAATAAACATGAGAGTCTATCCTACATTACACTTAGATATAAATTAAGGTAAATGAACAACTTGTTTTAAGAAACGATATGGATGTAAATGAACATGAGAGTCTATCCAACATTACACTTAGATATAAATTAAGGTAAATGAACAACTTGTTTTAAGAAACGATATGGATGTAAATGAACATGAGAGTCTATCCAACATTACACTTAGATATAAATTATTGTAAATGAACAACTTGTTTTAAGAAACGATATGGATGTAAATAAACATGAGAGTCTATCCAACATTACACTTAGATATAAATTAAGGTAAATGAACAGCTTGTTTTAAGAAATGATATGGATGTAAATAAACATGAGAGTCTATCCAACATTACACTTAGATATAAATTAAAGTAAATGAACAGCTTGTTTTAAGAAACGATATGGATGTAAATGAACATGAGAGTCTATCCAACATTACACTTAGATATAAATTATTGTAAATGAACAGCTTGTTTTAAGAAATGATATGGATGTAAATGAACATGAGAGTCTATCCAACATTACACTTAGATATAAATTAAGGTAAATGAACAACTTGTTTTAAGAAAGGATATGGATGTAAATGAACATGAGAGTCTATCCAACATTACACTTAGATATAAATTAAGGTAAATGAACAACTTGTTTTAAGAAATGATATGGATTGTAAATGAACATGAGAGTCTATCCAACATTACACTTAGATATAAATTAAGGTAAATGAACAACTTGTTTTAAGAAACGATATGGATGTAAATGAACATGAGAGTCTATCCAACATTACACTTAGATATAAATTATTGTAAATGAACAACTTGTTTTAAGAAAGGATATGGATGTAAATGAACATGAGAGTCTATCCAACATTACACTTAGATATAAATTAAGGTAAATGAACAACTTGTTTTAAGAAAGGATATGGATGTAAATGAACATGAGATTCTATCCAACATTACACTTAGATATAAATTAAGGTAAATGAACAGCTTGTTTTAAGAAATGATATGGATGTAAATGAACATGAGAGTCTATCCAACATTACACTTAGATATAAATTAAGGTAAATGAACAGCTTGTTTTAAGAAATGATATGGATGTAAATGAACACGAGAGTCTATCCAACATTACACTTAGATATAAATTATTGTAAATGAACAGCTTGTTTTAAGAAACGATATGGATGTAAATGAACATGAGAGTCTATCCAACATTACACTTGGATATAAATTAAGGTAAATGAACAGGTTGTTTTAAGAAATGATATGGATGTAAATGAACATGAGATTCTATCCAACATTACACATAGATATAAATTATTGTAAATGAACAACTTGTTTTAAGAAAGGATATGGATGTAAATGAACATGAGTCTATCCAACATTACACTTAGATATAAATTAAGGTAAATGAACAACTTGTTTTAAGAAACGATATGGATGTAAATGAACATGAGAGTCTATCCAACATTACACTTGGATATAAATTAAGGTAAATGAACAGCTTGTTTTAAGAAATGATATGGATGTAAATGAACATGAGAGTCTATCCAACATTACACTTAGATATAAATTAAAGTAAATGAACAGCTTGTTTTAAGAAATGATATGGATGTAAATGAACATGAGAGTCTATCCAACATTACACTTAGATACAAATTATTGTAAATGAACAACTTGTTTTAAGAAAGGATATGGATGTAAATGAACATGAGAGTCTATCCAACATTACACTTAGATACAAATTATTGTAAATGAACAACTTGTTTTAAGAAAGGATATGGATGTAAATGAACATGAGAGTCTATCCAACATTACACTTAGATACAAATTATTGTAAATGAACAACTTGTTTTAAGAAAGGATATGGATGTAAATGAACATGAGAGTCTATCCAACATTACACTTAGATACAAATTATTGTAAATGAACAACTTGTTTTAAGAAAGGATATGGATGTAAATGAACATGAGAGTCTATCCAACATTACACTTGGATATAAATTAAGGTAAATGAACAGCTTGTTTTAAGAAATGATATGGATGTAAATGAACATGAGAGTCTATCCAACATTACACTTAGATATAAATTAAAGTAAATGAACAGCTTGTTTTAAGAAATGATATGGATGTAAATGAACATGAGAGTCTATCCAACATTACACTTAGATACAAATTATTGTAAATGAACAACTTGTTTTAAGAAAGGATATGGATGTAAATGAACATGAGAGTCTATCCAACATTACACTTAGATACAAATTATTGTAAATGAACAACTTGTTTTAAGAAAGGATATGGATGTAAATGAACATGAGAGTCTATCCAACATTACACTTAGATACAAATTATTGTAAATGAACAACTTGTTTTAAGAAAGGATATGGATGTAAATGAACATGAGAGTCTATCCAACATTACACTTAGATACAAATTATTGTAAATGAACAACTTGTTTTAAGAAAGGATATGGATGTAAATGAACATGAGAGTCTATCCAACATTACACTTAGATACAAATTATTGTAAATGAACAACTTGTTTTAAGAAAGGATATGGATGTAAATTAACATGAGAGTCTATCCAACATTACACTTAGATATAAATTAAGGTAAATGAACAACTTGTTTTAAGAAACGATATGGATGTAAATGAACATGAGAGTCTATCCAACATTACACTTAGATATAAATTAAGGTAAATGAACAACTTGTTTTAAGAAACGATATGGATGTAAATGAACATGAGAGTCTATCCAACATTACACTTAGATATAAATTAAGGTAAATGAACAGCTTGTTTTAAGAAATGATATGGATGTAAATGAACATGAGAGTCTATCCAACATTACACTTAGATACAAATTATTTTAAAGAAACAGCTTGTTTTAAGAAAGGATATGGATGTAAATGAACATGAGAGTCTATCCAACATTACACTTGATTAGACCCAAATGAAAGTAAAGAAAGGCAGTGTCTATTCTTACAACAATTTTCAACAAATTGTTGTAAGAATAGCCGCGAATCTTATTCTTATAACAAATGATATTACGGAATCCATTCAATGAGGAAACAAATTTTTATTTAAAATAGCGATCATATATACCGGTAGTTGTATTGAGTTCCGTTACGATTTGTAACTTTTTTCATATAAATTATTATTTTATGATTACAGCCTTATAATGGACGTATTTTTATATGATTTATGAATAAAATAATTAAATAAGTTGGATTTTGTTTTATTTCAATAAAGGGTAATTGGTTTGTATTCATGTCTAGTTGAACAATACTCACATATCACTCATACTTAATCACAAAAAAGATAGTACATTTGTAGAATGGATGTATTGTAATAATACGAAAACATATATAGAGACATAATGGATAGTGCTTTCAAAGACTGAGTCAAAGACAAACTCTTCACTCTTTTAACGAATTACAAAATGCAATTCAAGAGTACGAGGAAAAGAACTGTGTTCAATTATATAAACGGACATATTTTGGAAAACAAGGATCAGGATTAACCAGATAGTGTAAATAAGGAGCTGAAATACTCATGCATAATTGTTTCTTGTATCCATGGAGACGGAAACTTTAAAACAGTTTCAGACGGGAAACGCCCAAAATCAAGGGAAATAAATACATGAAAAAAAAGAAACTTATAAGTAGTTCATTTATTAGAGAAATATGACGAAAAAGATACCTGCATTCAACCCTTTGAAGTAAATAAATATTCAATCAATCAATCTAAATTACAACATTATCTTTTTTGGTGTAAGAATAGGCTCTAGTCACACTAGAGGCTATTATTACAACATATTTAATCTACAGGTAATAATTATTCGTTTCTCATTATCTAATCCGTAATATTATTTGTTGTAAGAATAAGATTCACGGCTATTCTTACAACAATTTGTTGAAAATATTTGTAAGAATAGACACTGCCGTAAAGAAACAGCTTGTAGCACTTGGATACAAATTAAAGTATGAGAACAGCTTTGTAGTAAGCTTTTATTGCCATTTTCACCCCCGGATTTTAGTGGGTTTCGTGTTACTCTATATTTAATTTTATCTGTATGTTTTGTTGATCGTTGTTTGTCCTTTTGTACTTTGTCTTTTCTCCATTGTGTTGTCTGTTCTTCGTTATACAGATTCTGATTGTCCCTTTGGTATCTTCAAACCCTTCTTACATGTGTTATATATGTTATCTATGTAAATCTTCTGATACATGTATATACATGTATTATATATTGATGTTTGATATAGATTTTTTAAAAGGCACAGGCTACGAATACGACGGAAACATATTCATAGCCTGGGTTCTACAAGTACGAGGGGCGGAAGTTGTGACTAAATGATCAACCGGTTTCCGGACATGGACACCTATTTAACGGAAAATAATCACATATTGCTAGCATCTAGAGACTACGAATACGACGGATTTCTCGATTTTCTTAATTCTATTGTTTTTATTTCATTAAATGACAATTTATCAATTTTTAATATAATTTTCTGTTTGTAGTTTATTTTTATTCCAATAAAAGTTTTTATTTCTATTTGTCTCATTTTATCCATGCTTTTTGTTTATTCACATCAATATATAATGTGTTTTTAAATTATGCTTTTGCTACTGCTGTGTTTTAAGAAAATATTTTAATTTGGTTTGCAATTTCATAGAAAATTTTAATATGAAATGTTTTTTTTTTTTTTTTTTTTTATATAACAAATATTATGTGCATGTTTTTGTTTTATTGTTTATATATGCATATTCTTATGTCGGATTTAAAAGTTCATTAGAGCTTGTGTTGTAATGTTTGATGTTTTCCGACGTTAAATAAAGCTTATTGTATTGTATTGTATTGTAGCCCATAGATTTCACTGGTATGAGTACTTCTCAGAGTACAACTCACACTTCCCAACACTAATTATTTTCAAAATGGACAACGATGGTAGTGCGCTCCGTGTTGGGGCAAAGTATAAATCTTTTACAGATTTAGAGTGTGCCCTAAAAAAGTTCCAGCAGGATAACTACGTCCAACTTTATAAGCGTATCTCAAGGAAGCTTGGTACGTGGTCCAAATATGAAAACATGGAAGTTGGATTATTCCTGTATTCATGGAGGGAAACACTTTAGTTCCATTTCCAGCGGTCAACGCCCAAACAAGGTAAAATCACATATAATATACCTTAAATAAGCAAATGATCATCACTTTGATTGCAGTTCTTCATATTAAATTTGCAGCGATGTCTTCAATCATGTTCTGTATAGCAGCAAATACGTGTTTCTAGAATTTTTAAGTCATTACGATAAAACACACAAGTTTGCACTTTATGTATGGTACCATCTAAGATGTATTGGACTACGTTTTGCGCCGAAAAAAACCTACTGGTGTTGCCGAAATTGCATAAAATAACTATTAAGCATTATTAATTTAATACATTGTCTTACTTGAAATTTTAAATTGTATATGATAATTCTTAAATTGAAAATATCTATATATATTTTTTTTTCTTTAAACTTTATAGTATCACAGTAATAAATGTCTAAAACAATATATTTAAGAAAACAAAAATCCGTCGTATTCGTAGCCTCTAAATGCTAGCAATACGTGATTAATTTCCGTAAAATAGATGTCCATGTCTGGAAACCGGTTGATCATTTAGTCAAAACTTCCGCCCGTCGTAATTGTAGAACCGAGGCTACGAATACGTTTCCGTCGTATTCGTAGCCTGTGCCTTTTTAAAAACATTCCGACCGTGGTGTAATGGTTAGCAAGCTGCCCTGGAGTGCGGTAGATCGTGCGTTTGAGCCCCGATCGGGTCAAACCAAAGACTAATTGGTATTTGTTGCTTCTCTACTAAGTACGCAGCATTAAGGAGAAAGAGTAGAGACTGGTTGGTTCGGAATTAGGATAATGTGTTCGAGTTACCGTTCGAGTGGAGCAATGTGTATCCGCAGACTGTTGTTTCAGTGAGCTAGTACTATAAAAATCCAACTAAGAAGGGGACCTCATCATCATCTCATTCAAAATTAACTTGTTCACGCCACGAGATTAATGGCCGAGTTGGTGTTAAACAACAATCACTCGCTCAAAAGCATTCCTGATCAATTTGGTAAACCGAACGAAATATTTGTGTCCCATATGATCATGGATGGTATGTTTGTCGCAGTAAAAATCCCTTGCTCCTTTCATCTTTCTTGATAATGATTTGTAACCGAAATGTCATCTGAGCTTATTATGCCATCACTTGAGTCCTGCTTCCGTCGTCTTAACTTTTCACATTGTAATCTTCTCTGAAATCGTGTAGCTAAATTAACTGAAACTTGGTAGGACGCATCTATGGAAGGACCTCTATAAATATTGCTAATTTCGTCCTGATCCGTTAAGAAATATGACGACCATAGTCAATTCTTGTTTCTGGTTGGTCAATTTCTAAAAATCTTCTCTGGAACGGCTTGGTTAAATGAACTGAAACTTGGTAGGAAGCATCTATGGAAGATCCCCTATAAAGATTGCTAATCTCGTCCCGATCCGTTAACAAACACGGCGCCATAGGCAATTCTTGTTTCTAATTGGTTAATTTCTAATAATCTTCTCTGAAACCGCTTGGTTAATTAAATGAACAGAAACGTGTTAGGAAGCATCAAGGATTTATAGCTCCTCTCTTCTCTCATCATACCGAATATTGAAACGAAGCCGTCATTTTTGTGATAATATAAATATTTTTCAATGTATAGAAGGAGTATTGAAAACAGTGCTCCGGATTTGTATTTATTAAGGATTGTTTACCATCATTTGTCAAAATGGCGGCGTTCTGGGCGGAAATGGTGGTGGCCTATTTAGAAATCAATAAACTTCCTTGTTTACATGAAATCGACATACCAAAATGTATAAATGTGTATTCGATATATAGAACAAAATTTGACGTGATTGGTTTCTTTGTTTTATCATTTTTAATATGTTTTTAGATGTATGAAACTCGACTGTACTTTTTTTTTAACTTTACGTGTATGAGGGAAGATACAGAAAAAAAATCAAAAAAACTTTTCCATTGAACCTATATCGGCAAATCCAAGGATTGTGTTGTGTAGTGCAGTATATAGACGATGTATAACACATTCAAACAAAATTCAAAAAGGTAAAACATGCTACTCCGAGGAACAAGTGATCAGTATGCTGGAGTTCCTCATCGATAACATATTTGTCTCCTTTGGAGGGACATTGTTTCAGCAGGTCGTCGGCATACCAATGGGTACGAATTGTGCCCCTCTTCTAGCCGATTTATTTTTATACTCGTATGAGTCGGAGTTTCTTCAAAAACTTGTAAAAGATGAAAAGATTCATGAGGCTAGAGCCTTTAATTTCACATACAGGTATATTGACGTTTTATCTATCAATAATTCTAGATTTGCAGAATTTCTTCCATTGATATATCCTCCAGACCTGGAAGTTAAAGAGACCACAGATACAGCTTCGTCCGCATCATTTTTGGACTTATACCTCGAATTTGACGACAGTGGTCACCTCAATACTAAAAGTTATGATAAACAGGACTTCAATTTTAAAATCATAAATTTTCCAAATATATGCAGCAATATACCAGCTTCTCCTGCATATGGTGTTTACATCTCGCAATTGATTCATTATGAAAGTGCCAGTAGCAATTATTCTGATTTCCTGAAACGTCATCTTCATCTGAGAAACAGGCTACTGAACCAGGGCTATGAAAAGATTCGCTTATTCGATCTCTTAAAAAAAATATATTCCGATACCAAGATCTTGTCGAAATATATTCCGTCTCTGCAGAGACGATAATAAACGATGCATTTTCATATAGTGAAAATGTATAGAGATAAAGTCAACAAAAATGTCAAAATATTTTTTTTATCAATGTGTGACGTAAAAGTGTTTTTGATATTTACTTCACTGAATTTGGTACTGCTTTGACAACTATTTTACCTATTTTGTTCCAGTATTGTTATAAATGCTGCTATAGTGACAGTAGGAACCTTTGATCCGTAATGAAAGCGAGAGGTTTGGCGCTTTAAAATCTGATTCAACCCACCATTTCTTTAGAAATGCCTGTACCAAGTTAGGGTCATTACGGTTTTCACAGTTTTCCGGTTGTTGACTGATTTTGTCTGTTTATATACATATGAGTTTTGACTTTCCCTTTGTAAGTTTGTTCGGAGTTCGGTAATTTTGTTATTACTCTTATTTATGATACGTTAACAAACATATATAGCCGCCATAGGCAATTATTGTTTCTGGTTGCCCAAATTCTAAAAATCTACTCGCCTGAAACCATTTGGTATCTCAAACTCTTCTTGGCAACATTTTACAGGAATATTTCCTCATTTCGTCCCGATTGGACAAAAAACATTGTCTCTATATATGGGCAATTCTTGCTTCAGATTAGCTGAAAGTTAAAGAGTCTTCTCCTCTGAAATTAAACTAGGAGACACAATGAATTGTAGCTTTGTATGAATGGTGTATGGGAGATCCTGTACAACATTTCCATATTTCGTGCTGATCATGCAACTAATATGACAGACATAGACAGTGCTTGTTTGTGATTGGCCAATTAATAATAATCTTCACTAAAACCAGGTCTATTGAGAGTTCTGTATGAAGTTTAATTAAAACAAAGTGATTAGTGAGCGACACAGGCTCAGCCCACTGAACCTCTAATTAATTAGAGTAACACATGCACAGTGGCGGATTCAAGGGGGGGGGGGGGGGGGGGCTTTGGGGGCTTCAGCCCCCCTCCCGTCGAAAAAGTCAATCACATATATTAACGTACGCTTTTCAAGACTATTTAACGTCACGATTGTCTTAAACCGTTATATAAACATGTCTAGTGTCATAATTTCATATAGGTATATCCACCAATACCTGTAAATTGAGGCTCTTTGAAGGGAATTCTTTTTTAAATAACAATTATTTTATGAATAAAATTAAAGGAAATTGTTGCTGTATTTAGAAAAAATACATAAAAAAAAGTTTCCGTTTTGAAAATATATCAATACAAAACTGCCAAAACACATACACCAGACCAAGAGCAGCTGATAGTTATATAACTTCTTTGTTGTATTCCATTTGCAACTTTGATTTTGTCGAAGCCATGGTTATTGTTCAAATGTGCCTGGCTTTTAAGAAATCACTACAAGAGAGATCACTTGACATAGGCAGAGCCTTAACAATCGTAACCTTAGGTCAGAGCTCACTAGACTGCAATGCAAATGTTGAACAATTCAACCACCAGTGTTTTGAGAGGAGTGTTAAAATATGTGAACCACTAGACATAGAGGTGAAAAACCTAGAATATGCGGGAGACACATAATGAGAGATAATATTGAAGACTACTTTAGGAAGTCAATAACTGTACCTTTTCTCTACTGTACGCTAAATGAAATGAAAATAAGGTTTACCGACCTACACGCTAGAACCGCATTGGGACTACAGTTGGTTCCATCTATTATTGAAAATATTGCTCCATAACGGAGCCCCCTCCTCCCCCGTCGATAGAATCTCTGGAACCGCCCCTGAACACAACGGTACCACACGTGGAACAGATGAGTTCCTCTAGTTTTCTCTGTGAGGGTTTGAGGATAATTGTTGTCTTTAGTTGTTTTTGTTGACAGTTATGTTGTCTGTTTTACATCGAATAATGATTTATGGTTACCCTTTGTTATCTTTACAGACATTGTGTGTTGGTACAAACTTTATATCAGGTCAAGCCTGTTGTTTGAACCTCAGTATCACTACGAGTAGTGAGTAGTACGATAAGTTCACACAACAGCTAAGAACTTGACGGAAATATTAGACTATATCATTCGAAATGAGAATTGACCATGAATTCGTGATACATTAAACTGTCGCTTTGATGACGTTGCTTATATATCAATATATTGATACGAATTCCCCGCATTCCAATGCTACGAAAACATACATAATGTTAGACATATTTTCGTATTGCTGTACATCCTATTGCTTATATCAGAAATTATTTAGCCATTCTGTTGTCATTTATTTATCGAATAATGGAATCTGGTTACCGTTTTGTATGTATATCTTCGCTCACTTTCCTGTTTTGGTACACGCACTTCAATAAACAGTGGCGGGGCTAAGCTAGTTATTTGACTATTCTTCAGAATATATGTGTAAAACATTATGAAATACAACAAATTGATTTTGAAATATTTATCTTAAAAATTTACACCATAAACTTTTCGTCCCACTTATTGTGCACATTTAAATGATAAAATATATTTTTTATCTTATTTGCAAGTACAGGTAAACCTGGAAAATATCTGTCAACGTACAATATCACATATCTATTTATTTAAAACTTAATTAATTAATAGATATCTATATAATCATATGACATTTACTTTATACTATGCTTTACAGTAACGCTCTACGCTTCATGAACACCATTTAATTAGCAGTATAGTATATTATTGTCACATACAGATACGTACTAGACACGTGATTACATTCTATATTTATAATACGTAAAACAAAATGGCACAGGCAGCTAGTAAGACTTGTGAAATTTGTAATCGTGCTTCAGGTGGGCATTTTTGCATTCAGTGCGATCAATTATTTTGCGAAGATTGCAAAATTTCTCACTTAAGGTCAAAAGTTTGTAGAAATCATACTTTTTTGAGCGGACCTAATATACAACAGAAAGCGAAAGTAGAATGTACAGATCACAAAGAAGACTTTATTTTCTTTTGCGAGGAGTGTGACATGCTAATTTGTAGAGTATGTATTACAAAAACACACAAAAAGCATGATATTACTGACATTAAGGATTCCGTTAAAGAACTGGAAAGTAATATACCGAAATATTTGAATTCCAAGGTCGACAATTACCGTTCAAATACGAAGAAAATAGATGACGGGGTACAGGGATATAAAGCAGAGGTCGAGGAGACTGTCAAAACAATCCGTGAACAAGGAAAAGCTATTAAAGAATTGGTAGATAGAAAAGTAGATTCTCTTGTTAAAGCCGTAAGAGAAAGAGAAAACATTGAACTGCAGTCTTTATCACAGACAAATACAGAATGTAAAGATTTGTTGGAGGAGGGACGTAAACAGCAACAGATTGATCAGGACACACTACAAATGGGAGACAAGGCGGCTTCATTTCAAAAGTTGAGGAAACTCAAATCTGATATAGATCAAATGAAGACTATAGAAGTCACAAGATTACCATCAACAACATACAACAGGAAGAATGTTAAATGTCAGGATGTAGATATGCTGTTTGGAAAGCTAAACTTCCAGTAAGTAGCATAATAAATTTAATATCCCATAAGATCTGAAGAGAAAACGTTCATGTATAAATTAGAGGGATGAATTTTACCTCTGCTTCTACGATTCTATAATTAGATTTAGGTGTCAAACCATTAATTCACCAATCAGAGCTTAGCACATATACAAAAATAGTCCCTTTGAAAAAACCCAATGCATTTGATAATCCTAGTATCTATGCATACAAATTGTTGTTAACATCACAGGCGCTCGTGGCACGCACCCCTCCCTCCCCTTTTTTCTAACTTTCTGTTTACAAATTTATTTTCAATAAAATTTCTTTATTTCTTTATTATTTTATTTCTTTTTCCTTATTTTAACTTGTTCGTGTCAATATTCATACAATCTCATGTTAACAACAATTTGCATGTTTCGACCCTCTATAGATACTAATAATCCTAGTACATGTATCTACATTGATGTACCGGTATATAGGGTCGATACATGCAAATTTTCATGAGATACAACAAATTACCAAAAATGAGCTTTAATATCCATTTAAAGGTAAACAACTTCAAATTTCACTGTTTTTGCTATCATGTTCAATTAGCCTAATAATGTCACAATATGGTTGATATTTTTAAATTCATCATTTGCCTGTTTGTCTACTTAGAATATGGTGATTTGATTATTGGATTTTTTTCAATACTACAAATGTTTCCTCATAAATTTTGATAGTTTCAGTTAGGATACATGTAAAATGTACTTATAAAAGAATATAAGGCTATAGAAAGTAGTTTTAATAGAAAATTATGTAGTTAAAAACTGGTATTTTAAGCGATCTCAGGAAAATTATATTGAATGCTTTGCATTTTCTGTTAAATTTTCAAATTGTCAATTTGGATTTCATGTTCTAGAGTATTATTTGGCTGTAAAAGTACATTTAAACATCTGGCTTACTTGAACAGTGAAAAACAATTATGTGGAAGCATAAATTCAATGAATTATGGGGGAGATTACAGTTGCAACCAACACAAATTCCAAGACTTCAAATATCAATAAATCATATTTGTTCAAATCTGATGCAATTAGAAGGAATTTCAACGAAACATTTAGATACAAAAACTTATTTAATGTCTTAAACTACATTATTTATGGGGCTAAAGCATAAATTAACAAAGTTTAGAATGCTACGAACTCATTTTATGAGAGAAAAAAAAGGGGGGGGGGAGATTAAGTGTAAACATTTCATAGTATTTAGCTATTAAATATACAAATGTGGCATATACATGTATTACAATTGTTTATTATGTTAGAAATTTGCTTAATAACTGTAACATAAGGGTAATAACAAAGTTATCGAACTCCGAGCAATTTTACAAAGGGAAAGTCAAAACTCATAAGTATATAAACAGACAAAATCAGTCAACAACCGGAAAGCTGTGAAAACGTAATGACCCTGACTTGGTACAGGCATTTCTAAAGAAATGGTGGGTTGAATCAGATTTTAAAGCGCCAAACCTCCCCCTTTCATAAGAGAATAAGTAAGTTTTGGTATATTACACATGCTGAACTCAATGGCTGTAAATGAAGATATTTTCATTAAAAATCCTCAAGGGGGTACCTTTGGATTTCACACTTATCCTTGCAAATATAAAACAGCCACATAACTTATGAGGTTTTTCGGGTTGATATTGTCTCTGGAATAACATTAGTCCAACAAATGGTTAAAGAAACAAGTTGTTTTGCTCTTTTGGTGTCAAACCACTAATTCACCAAATAGAGCTTAGAACATATGCAAAAGTAGTCCCTTTTAAAGAAAAAAGTTCCTTTCACTTTGTTGTATTGTGAAAACTACTGAATGGAATGGAATAATTAAAATTGATAATTGAGGTTAAATATATCGGGATTATTTTGAGCCCACAGTTGATGGATTTAGTTGTATTTTAATACCTCTATGGAGGATTTGATGCATGACCTATAAATACTGAATTTCTGGGGGATAGAATAGGGATTTTCCGTAGCCTGGCATTTCACTGCAAGATTTTAAACATGCCCTGATATTTTGACAAAATGTAGAGGAATCGTGTACATTTCAGAAAATATATGGTCTTGGAAAAGTTGAACTTAAGATAAAATGGCCAGGTTGGCTCGGAAAAAACACAAAATTTTGTTTAAAATGATAAAGAAATTAATTAGTGGTATCACACATTTAGGAACTAGTTTGATGGTGCGGTATTTTCTATTTTCTTTTTCATTGATTTAGGAACTATTTTGATGTTGTGGTATTTTCTTTTTCATTGATTTAGAAACTATTTTGACATTGTGTTATTTTCTTTTTCATTGATTTAGGAACTATTTTGACGTTGTGGTATTTTCTTTTTCATTGATTTAGGAACTATTTTGACGTTGTGTTATTTTATTTCCCATTGATTTAGGGACTATTTTGACGTGTTATTTTCTATTTTCTATTTCATTAATATAGGAACTATTTTGACAGTGTGGTATTTTCTTTTTCATTGAATTAGGAACTATTTTGACAGTGTGGTATTTTCTTTTTCATTGATTTGGGAACTATTTTTAGGTTGTGGTTTTTTCTACTTTCTTTTTCATTGAATTAGGAACTATTTTGACAGTGTGGTATTTCCTCTTTCATTGATTTAGGAACCATTTTGACGTTGTGGTATTTTCTTTTTCATTGATTTACAAACTATATTGACGGTGTAGTATTTTCTTTTTCATTGAAATAGGAACTATTTTGACAGTGTGGTATTTTCTTTTTCATTGATCTAGGAACTATTTTGACGGTGTGGTATTTTCTTTTTCATTGATTTAGGAACCATTTTGACGGTGTGGTATTTTATATTTTCCTTTTCATTGATTTAGGAACTATTTTGACGTTGTGGTATTTTCTTTTTCATTGATTTGGGAATTATTTTGACGTTGTGGTATGTTCTTTTTCATTGATTTAGGAACTATTTTGACGTAAATGTGGTATTTTCTTTATCATTGATTTAGGAACTATTTTGACGTTGTGATATTTTCTTTTTCATTGATTTACGAGCTATTTTGACGGTGTGGTATTTTCTTTTTCATTGATTTAGGAACTATTTTGACGTTGTGGTATTTTCTATTACATTGACTTATGAACTATTTTGACGGTGTGGTATTTTCTTTTTCATTGATTTAGGGACTATTTTGACAGTGTGGTATTTTCTTTTTCATTGACTTAGGAACTATTTTGACAGTGTGGTATTTTCTTTTTCATTGATCTAGGAACTATTTTGACAGTGTGGTATTTTCTTTTTCATTGATTTAGGAACTATGTTGACGGTGTGGTATTTTCTTTTTCACTGATTTGGGAACTATTTTGACGGTGTGGTATTTTCTTTTTCATTGACTTGGGAACTATTTTGACGGTGTGGTATTTTCTTTTTCATTGATTTGGGAACTATTTTGATGGTGTGGTATTTTCTTTTTCATTGACTTAGGAACTATTTTGACAGTGTGGTATTTTCTTTTTCATTGATTTGGGAACTATTTTTACGTTGTGGTTTTTTCTACTTTCTTTTTCATTGAATTAGGAACTATTTTAACAGTGTGGTATTTCCTCTTTCATTGATTTAGGAACCATTTTGACGTTGTGGTATTTTCTTTTTCATTGATTTAGAAACTATATTGACGGTGTAGTATTTTCTTTTTCATTGAAATAAAAACTATTTTGACAGTGTGGTATTTTCTTTTTCATTGATCTAGGAACTATTTTGACGGTGTGGTATTTTCTTTTTCATTGAATTAGGAACCATTTTGACGGTGTGGTATTTTATATTTTCCTTTTCATTGATTTAGGAACTATTTTGACAGTGTGGTATTTTCTTTTTCATTGATTTGGGAATTATTTTGACGTTGTGGTATGTTCTTTTTCATTGATTTAGGAACTATTTTGACGTAAATGTGGTATTTTCTTTATCATTGATTTAGGAACTATTTTGACGTTGTGATATTTTCTTTTTCATTGATTTACGAGCTATTTTGACGTTGTGGTATTTTCTTTTTCATTGATTTAGGAACTATTTTGACGTTGTGGTATTTTCTTTTACATTGACTTATGAACTATTTTGACGGTGTGGTATTTTCTTTTTCATTGATTTAGGGACTATTTTGACAGTGTGGTATTTTCTTTTTCATTGATTTAGGAACTATTTTGACAGTGTGGTATTTTCTTTTTCATTGATCTAGGAACTATTTTGACAGTGTGGTATTTTCTTTTTCATTGATTTAGGAACTATGTTGACGGTATGGTATTTTCTTTTTCACTGATTTGGGAACTATTTTGACGGTGTGGTATTTTCTTTTTCATTGACTTGGGAACTATTTTGACGGTGTGGTATTTTCTTTTTCATTGATTTGGGAACTATTTTGATGGTGTGGTATTTTCTTTTTCATTGATTTAGGAACTATTTTGACGGTGTGGTATTTTTTTTCATTGATTTGGGAACTATTTTGACGATGTGGTATTTTCTTTTTCATTGATTTAGGAACTATTTTGACAGTGTGATATTTTCTTTTTCTATCTCTAATTATGGTCGTTTTCTGGTCAGTTAAGTTGTGTTTTTACCTGCAGTTCTCATTTATAAAACATACTGACCCTCAATGGAACCATATTAATGATCGTCTAATGGAGTAATACCAATAAAGAATTCTCCATAGCCTTCTATGATAAATAAAATCTTGTTGAGCTTTCATACAGGATTCATCTTAAGCTTAATTTAAGTGACACTCATATCTCATGGAAGTGGTACCTAATTGGAAGTTTAACTCGAAAATCAACATACATTTAAAGGCATATAAGAAAAAAACAGACACTACCGTCAAAAATCCTACTTTCACTTTCGATTCAGCACAAATTCAGGTGGTTTCTTTCCAATGCAATCATTTGTTTCATTAAAATCACAAGGACATCAAATATGGGCTTAAAATTATCCTACAATCTGTAGGCTTCTGCTGACATTCAGTATTTTGCTGTATCTAATAGGGTTTATTTTGTTATCCAACAATGTAGGAATCCATTTTGTGTTTACGTATTACTTTCTCATACATCCTTTTCGACTGGTACCCATGTTTAGTGGTATTACACCTAATGCACGATCCAATTTCCGGGTAACCCGAATAATCCAGTCGTTATATTACGCTCCCGCTGGTCGCTACATTAACCTCATCCAGTGAAAGTGCCGATAGAGGGTGCAGTATTATTCAAGTTAACTCCCGGGCGGTTTACTAATCATGTATCACGTGTTTGGAAGATGACAAACGTCTTAGCTAACAATTTACATCAACTCTTAAAGAAATTTGTAAAGAATGGTCATTATTGATGACTTAGAACTAGACAAATATGTCCTACCTTATCTATCACATTCTAATTAAATAATAATATAATTAATAATAGATTATTGTTGTATCTTTTGTTTTGGCAATTCACTTACTGCTATCGACCTCTAGTATGAGGTCACGTCAGAGTTCATATTTTGAAACCGACCAATCAGCGATGAGCCTACTAAATATATAGGCATCAATATCGAATATATGCTAAGAGCTGATATATCAATATGTTTAATTGTCATATGATTAGATTGTCAAAGATAGAAATGAAATACACGTTAGGATGAAATGAAGGGACAATCATGAATGAACAATTCAGAGAAACTGACAACAAGGTACACAAGACACAAGACGAAGACAAACAAAGCAAAGTGAAATTAAGAAAAAAAGTTAAAAAAAATTTAAAGAAAAACAACAAAAAACAAAAGGACAAACATAACACAATATGTGTTGGACATCACTATGCGCAAGCGAACACAAATAACGTAAATAAGACATGAGCACTCATACAAACAACGCATGATCCCAAACGGACTGTTCTTAGATTCAAATGTATCGCCAAAGAACAAAAAATGAATGTGAGATACTACATAAACCTAACTGTAGTTATATTGTTTAAATGATATCTTTTTTTTTAACAAGTCAATATATAATGTTACAAAGCTCAAACGGACGGAAGATTTGTTTTTAACTACAAACTACGATCCAATGATATTGAATAGACCTAAGTTGTGGAATAATGTCATGGAATAATGTTTTAATTGTAGTTTTTATCTTTTATCTAGGTTCAGTATTAATATTTTAATTTGTTTCTTAATTGGTTAAAGTTAAATGCTTTGAAATGAATTAAAACAATTTACACATGAAATAAATAAAATATTTGACGATTGACGTAGCACTGAAAATCAGAGAGAATTATAACGTTAGTTGATAATTAGGTCAATTTAAAGCAACATATGACACAAATTTGGCATAGATAATCCATAATCAGGGAGTTTGTGCGTGTTGGGGTCCGTCCAGAAATTCATAATATAATAATAATAATTATTATTTATTAAAGAAAGTTCAATGCATGAACATTTTGAAAAGAAAGTGGAGAAATTGTACAAAAGATAATAGTCATATTCTAATTTGATTTGACTTAAGACTATACGTTGTATGTTTACTTTGTGGCTTTCTGTATCCAGGATTCCGACAAATATAATAGAATATCAATCTACAAAAATGTACATTTAAATGAACATTAATTCTAGTCCCAGATCTAATGCACAAATACCACTAGTATACAATGCAGCAGTTGAATGCACACAATGATGTGTGACAGGAGCTAACATAATATATATATATATTTAGTGCCCGCGACGCGTTTCAGAAATAACCTACATAAGATAATCTACACATATTCAGTAGATTGGAAAGTCAAATAATGTAAAAGTCTTTGAGAGATTGTATATTAAAGGGTCTAAACAAGATAACCAATAACGTCTAAGGATACATGAGACTGCGGGGTGTTGAATGGTCTAAACAAGATAGCCAATAGAGTCTAAGGATACATTAGACTGCGGAGTGTTGAATGGTCTAAACAAGATAGCCAATAGCGTCTAAGGATTCATGAGACTGCGGTGTGTTGAATGGTCTAAACAAAATAGCCAATAGCGTCTAAGGATACATTAGACTGCGGGGTGTTGAATGGTCTAAGCAAAATAGCCAATAGCGTCTAAGGATACATTAGACTGCGGGGTGTTCAATGGTCTAAACAAGATAACCAATAGCGTCTAAGGATACATGAGACTGCGGGGTGTTGAATGGTCTAAACAAGATAGCCAATAGCGTCTAAGGATACATTAGACTGCGGGGTGTTGAATGGTCTAAGCAAAATAGCCAATAGCGTCTAAGGATACATTAGACTGCGGGGTGTTCAATGGTCTAAACAAGATAGCCAATAGCGTCTAAGGATACATGAGACTGCGGAGTGTTGAATGGTCTAAACAAGATAGCCAATAGCGTCTAAGGATACATGAGACTGCGGGGTGTTGAATGGTCTAAACAAGATAGCCAATAGCGTCTAAGGATACATTAGACTGCGGTGTGTTGAATGGTCTAAGCAAGATAGCCAATAGCGTCTAAGGATACATTAGACTGCGGGGTGTTGAATGGTCTAAACAAGATAACCAATAGCGTCTAAAGATACATGAGACTGCGGGGTGTTGAATGGTCTAAACAAGATAGCCAATAGCGTCTAAGGATACATTAGACTGCGGGGTGTTGAGTGGTCTAAACAAAATAGCCAATAGCGTCTAAGGATACATGAGACTGCGGGGTGTTGAATGGTCTAAACAAGATAGCCAATAGCGTCTAAGGATACATTAGACTGCGGGGTGTTGAATGGTCTAAACAAGATAACCAATAGCGTCTAAGGATACATGAGACTGCGGGGTGTTGAATGGTCTAAACAAGATAGCCAATAGCGTCTAAGGATACATGAGACTGCGGGGTGTTGAATGGTCTAAACAAGATAGCCAATAGCGTCTAAGGATACATGAGACTGCGGTGTGTTGAATGGTCTAAACAAGATAGCCAATAGCGTCTAAGGATACATGAGACTGCGGTGTGTTGAATGGTCTAAACAAGATAGTCAATAGCGTCTAAGGATACATGAGACTGCGGGGTGTTGAACTTAGTATAAATAAGGTATACATTTCTCTCTTCGTGTTGCGAAACTGATTAATCCACATGGACAAAAATGCTCTCATAACTATAAAATAAAAAAAAATCCACATTGTCAAAGCAATTCCAAAATCAAATATCAAAATCGGAGAAAGAGGCAGAATCAATACTCTAACTCACAAAGACAAGATCGCACACATACCTGGTATAGTACAGGAATTGTAATGAAAAGTGGCAGGTTTAAACTAGTTTGATGAGCCAAAATATATCTTCTCAGTGAAATGATGCGGTCATTCCTAGTGTTTTTCACATGCGAGGAATATACCAACCGGGATAAGAGTGTTCTTATAACGAACGATATAATCTTGAACATTGTAGATAATATATTTAATCTTCGTGAAACAGAAGTTGTCATATGTTTTTATTAGTTCTATTAAAGAGAGTCGATGGTTTATTGGTCATTCACGTTAAGACAGTGTCATTGTCATTATGTTGTCATTCGACGAGCTAGATCATGACCAAATCCATAAGCAGAAAACACAATGTTATGCCACGTGCCTTTATTATTTTAAAATATACAGAAATACATTCATACTTCGACAAATACGAACAAATAACAACAAATTAAATGAACTTATAATAACGATACTAGGGTTTAAAATTAGCGTTCTAATGTAAGTTCAGTAACATATTTTGTAGATCGTTGTTTGCCCTTTTGTCCTTTTTCATTTGGCCATTGTGTTGTCTGTCCTTCGATTTACGGATTTTGATTACCCCTTTGGTATCTTCAAACTCTTCTTACAAAATTGCAGAATGTACTTGACACTCACCAAACATGACATCAGCTAATGTCAACAGTCAAAATCTTTATATAAAAACATGAGAACTTCCATCGCGAGGGCATCCATATCCGGCACCTTGTGGCCTGGGGTGTCATCATTGGGCAAATGAATTATTATATCTGATAACAGAGATCAATGTGTCCATATTTGTCTATGGGTTATAAATCGACGATATTCGAATGATACAAATATGTCAATGTGTTATACTATTGTTCCAAGCTACATCTACTCCATGCATTTCTACATGTATATATATGATTAAAACACAATATTTTATAGGGAGACAGTAGTATCAGTTGAGAGGACGAAACAGTCAGCCGAAGGTACTAAGCAAAGAAAGCCCAAAGATCAACCACCAATTCCACGGTAAATAACAATAGCAGGTGTATAAGAAGGTAGAATGATATAAATATATTGATGTCCAGCATGTGTACATGTTAAGGTGTGAAACCTATAATTAATTTCTTTAAGGTTTTCTACTAAATTTGGGTTTTTTCGAGCCTACCTGGCCATTTTATCTTAAGTTTAACCTTTCGAAGACCATACATTTTCTGAAACGCCCATGATTCCTCTACGTTCTGTCAAAATATCAGGCCATGCTTAAAGTCTTGCAGTGAAATGCCAGGCTATTGAAAATACCTACTCTAAAAATAGCTCTGTCATCCCCCAGAAATTCCCTATTTATAGATCATGCATCAATCCTCCATATCCATATTAAAATAAAATTAAATCAATCAAATTTGGGCTCAAAATAATCCTTATACATTTAACTTCAATTATCAATTTAATTATTCCATTCCATTCAGTATTTGTCACAATACAACAAAGTGAAAGAAACTTTTTTTTAAAAGGGACTACTTTTGTATATGTTCTTAGCTCTGATTGGTTGAATTACTGGTTTGACACCTAAAGAGCAACACAACTTGCTTCTCTAACCCTTTATTGGCCTTATTTCTATGCCTTAGGCAATATCAACCACACAAAACCTCATAAGGTATGTGGCTGTCTAATATTTGCGAGTATAATTGTTCAAATGCAAAGGTACCCCCTTGAAGATTTTTAATGAAAACATCTCCATTTACATCTGTTGAGTTCAGACAGTGTAATATACCAAAACTTACCTATTCTCTTATATATTACAATTATTAAGTTAATTTCTAACATAATAAGCAATTTTTACACATATATATGCCTCAGTTGTATATTTAATAGCTAAATACTATGAAATGTTTGCATTGAGCCCCCCCTTTTTTCGTCCCATAAAATGAGTTCACGTCATTCTTAATTTTGTTAATTCATGCTTTAATCCCATAAATTATGTAGTTTAAGGCATGAAATAAGTTTTTGTATATAGATCTACAGTTGAAATTCCTTCTAATTCCATCAAATATGCAAAAATATGATTTATTGATATTCAAGTTTTGAAATTTCTTATGGTACAAAACTATAATTTCCCCCAAAACTCAATAAAAATATGCTTCCACATCATTTTTTCCTACTGTTTAAGTAAGCTGGATGTTCAAATGTACTGTTACAGCCAAATAATACTCTAAAACATGAAATCCAAATTGACAATTTGAAAAATTAACAGAAAGTGGTAAGCAGTCAAAATAATTTTTCTGGGATCACTTAAATTACCAGGTTTTTACTACATAATTTTCAACTAAAACTGCTTTCTATAGCCTTATATTATTTTATAAGTACATTGTACATGTATTCTAACTGAAACTATCAAAATTTACCAGGAAAAAGTTGTAGGATTGAAAAAAATCCAATCATGATATCACCATATTCTATATTTGAAGTCAACACACTGCTGCATGATGAAATTTTTTAGATTCTTAATATCAACCATATTTTCAATATTATATGCCCTTCTACTGCAAAAACACATTCAATAACATATTCCAAATAATTATAAAGTCATAAATAAAAATAAAATGAGTTGCAATACCCTCTGTCCATGTATATCCAGTGTTTGGGAGCAATATTCCAAAATATTACATAACATGCATTTCGACCATGTAATCTGACACCACAATGCATTTTGTAACATTTTTGTATGAAAAATGTCACTCTGTGTCTGTTGTGACATTATTAGGCTAATTTGAACATGATAGCAACAAAAGTTCAATTTGATGTTTTTTAACTTAAGGTGTGAAACCTATAATTAATTTCTTTAAGGTTTTCTACTAAATTTGGGTTTTTTCGAGCCTACCTGGCCATTTTATCTTAAGTTTAACCTTTCGAAGACCATACATTTTCTGAAACGCCCATGATTCCTCTACGTTCTGTCAAAATATCAGGCCATGCTTAAAGTCTTGCAGTGAAATGCCAGGCTATTGAAAATACCTACTCTAAAAATAGCTCTGTCATCCCCCAGAAATTCCCTATTTATAGATCATGCATCAATCCTCCATATCCATATTAAAATAAAATTAAATCAATCAAATTTGGGCTCAAAATAATCCTTATACATTTAACTTCAATTATCAATTTAATTATTCCATTCCATTCAGTATTTGTCACAATACAACAAAGTGAAAGAAACTTTTTTTTAAAAGGGACTACTTTTGTATATGTTCTTAGCTCTGATTGGTTGAATTACTGGTTTGACACCTAAAGAGCAACAAAACTTGCTTCTCTAACCCTTTATTGGCCTTATTTCTATGCCTTAGGCAATATCAACCACACAAAACCTCATAAGGTATGTGGCTGTCTAATATTTGCGAGTATAATTGTTCAAATGCAAAGGTACCCCCTTGAAGATTTTTAATGAAAACATCTCCATTTACATCTGTTGAGTTCAGACAGTGTAATATACCAAAACTTACCTATTCTCTTATATATTACAGTTATTAAGTTAATTTCTAACATAATAAGCAATTTTTACACATATATATGCCTCAGTTGTATATTTAATAGCTAAATACTATGAAATGTTTGCATTGAGCCCCCCCTTTTTTCGTCCCATAAAATGAGTTCACGTCATTCTTAATTTTGTTAATTCATGCTTTAATCCCATAAATTATGTAGTTTAAGGCATGAAATAAGTTTTTGTATATAGATCTACAGTTGAAATTCCTTCTAATTCCATCAAATATGCAAAAATATGATTTATTGATATTCAAGTTTTGAAATTTCTTATGGTACAAAACTATAATTTCCCCCAAAACTCAATAAAAATATGCTTCCACATCATTTTTTCCTACTGTTTAAGTAAGCTGGATGTTCAAATGTACTGTTACAGCCAAATAATACTCTAAAACATGAAATCCAAATTGACAATTTGAAAAATTAACAGAAAGTGGTAAGCAGTCAAAATAATTTTTCTGGGATCACTTAAATTACCAGGTTTTTACTACATAATTTTCAACTAAAACTGCTTTCTATAGCCTTATATTATTTTATAAGTACATTGTACATGTATTCTAACTGAAACTATCAAAATTTACCAGGAAAAAGTTGTAGGATTGAAAAAAATCCAATCATGATATCACCATATTCTATATTTGAAGTCAACAAACTGCTGCATGATGAAATTTTTTAGATTCTTAATATCAACCATATTTTCAATATTATATGCCCTTCTACTGCAAAAACACATTCAATAACATATTCCAAATAATTATAAAGTCATAAATAAAAATAAAATGAGTTGCAATACCCTCTGTCCATGTATATCCAGTGTTTGGGAGCAATATTCCAAAATATTACATAACATGCATTTCGACCATGTAATCTGACACCACAATGCATTTTGTAACATTTTTGTATGAAAAATGTCACTCTGTGTCTGTTGTGACATTATTAGGCTAATTTGAACATGATAGCAACAAAAGTTCAATTTGATGTTTTTTAACTTAAGGTGTGAAACCTATAATTAATTTCTTTAAGGTTTTCTACTAAATTTGGGTTTTTTCGAGCCTTAGTAACCTGGCCATTTTATCTTAAGTTTAACCTTTCGAAGACCATACATTTTCTGAAACGCCCATGATTCCTCTACGTTCTGTCAAAATATCAGGCCATGCTTAAAGTCTTGCAGTGAAATGCCAGGCTATTGAAAATACCTACTCTAAAAATAGCTCTGTCATCCCCCAGAAATTCCCTATTTATAGATCATGCATCAATCCTCCATATCCATATTAAAATAAAATTAAATCAATCAAATTTGGGCTCAAAATAATCCTTATACATTTAACTTCAATTATCAATTTAATTATTCCATTCCATTCAGTATTTGTCACAATACAACAAAGTGAAAGAAACTTTTTTTTAAAAGGGACTACTTTTGTATATGTTCTTAGCTCTGATTGGTTGAATTACTGGTTTGACACCTAAAGAGCAACAAAACTTGCTTCTCTAACCCTTTATTGGCCTTATTTCTATGCCTTAGGCAATATCAACCACACAAAACCTCATAAGGTATGTGGCTGTCTAATATTTGCGAGTATAATTGTTCAAATGCAAAGGTACCCCCTTGAAGATTTTTAATGAAAACATCTCCATTTACATCTGTTGAGTTCAGACAGTGTAATATACCAAAACTTACCTATTCTCTTATATATTACAGTTATTAAGTTAATTTCTAACATAATAAACAATTTTTACACATATATATGCCTCAGTTGTATATTTAATAGCTAAATACTATGAAATGTTTGCATTGAGCCCCCCCTTTTTTCGTCCCATAAAATGAGTTCACGTCATTCTTAATTTTGTTAATTCATGCTTTAATCCCATAAATTATGTAGTTTAAGGCATGAAATAAGTTTTTGTATATAGATCTACAGTTGAAATTCCTTCTAATTCCATCAAATATGCAAAAATATGATTTATTGATATTCAAGTTTTGAAATTTCTTATGGTACAAAACTATAATTTCCCCCAAAACTCAATAAAAATATGCTTCCACATCATTTTTTCCTACTGTTTAAGTAAGCTGGATGTTCAAATGTACTGTTACAGCCAAATAATACTCTAAAACATGAAATCCAAATTGACAATTTGAAAAATTAACAGAAAGTGGTAAGCAGTCAAAATAATTTTTCTGGGATCACTTAAATTACCAGGTTTTTACTACATAATTTTCAACTAAAACTGCTTTCTATAGCCTTATATTATTTTATAAGTACATTGTACATGTATTCTAACTGAAACTATCAAAATTTACCAGGAAAAAGTTGTAGGATTGAAAAAAATCCAATCATGATATCACCATATTCTATATTTGAAGTCAACAAACTGCTGCATGATGAAATTTTTTAGATTCTTAATATCAACCATATTTTCAATATTATATGCCCTTCTACTGCAAAAACACATTCAATAACATATTCCAAATAATTATAAAGTCATAAATAAAAATAAAATGAGTTGCAATACCCTCTGTCCATGTATATCCAGTGTTTGGGAGCAATATTCCAAAATATTACATAACATGCATTTCGACCATGTAATCTGACACCACAATGCATTTTGTAACATTTTTGTATGAAAAATGTCACTCTGTGTCTGTTGTGACATTATTAGGCTAATTTGAACATGATAGCAACAAAAGTTCAATTTGATGTTTTTTAACTTAAGGTGTGAAACCTATAATTAATTTCTTTAAGGTTTTCTACTAAATTTGGGTTTTTTCGAGCCTTAGTAACCTGGCCATTTTATCTTAAGTTTAACCTTTCGAAGACCATACATTTTCTGAAACGCCCATGATTCCTCTACGTTCTGTCAAAATATCAGGCCATGCTTAAAGTCTTGCAGTGAAATGCCAGGCTATTGAAAATACCTACTCTAAAAATAGCTCTGTCATCCCCCAGAAATTCCCTATTTATAGATCATGCATCAATCCTCCATATCCATATTAAAATAAAATTAAATCAATCAAATTTGGGCTCAAAATAATCCTTATACATTTAACTTCAATTATCAATTTAATTATTCCATTCCATTCAGTATTTGTCACAATACAACAAAGTGAAAGAAACTTTTTTTTAAAAGGGACTACTTTTGTATATGTTCTTAGCTCTGATTGGTTGAATTACTGGTTTGACACCTAAAGAGCAACAAAACTTGCTTCTCTAACCCTTTATTGGCCTTATTTCTATGCCTTAGGCAATATCAACCACACAAAACCTCATAAGGTATGTGGCTGTCTAATATTTGCGAGTATAATTGTTCAAATGCAAAGGTACCCCCTTGAAGATTTTTAATGAAAACATCTCCATTTACATCTGTTGAGTTCAGACAGTGTAATATACCAAAACTTACCTATTCTCTTATATATTACAGTTATTAAGTTAATTTCTAACATAATAAGCAATTTTTACACATATATATGCCTCAGTTGTATATTTAATAGCTAAATACTATGAAATGTTTGCATTGAGCCCCCCCTTTTTTCGTCCCATAAAATGAGTTCACGTCATTCTTAATTTTGTTAATTCATGCTTTAATCCCATAAATTATGTAGTTTAAGGCATGAAATAAGTTTTTGTATATAGATCTACAGTTGAAATTCCTTCTAATTCCATCAAATATGCAAAAATATGATTTATTGATATTCAAGTTTTAAATTTCTTATGGTACAAAACTATAATTTCCCCCAAAACTCAATAAAAATATGCTTCCACATCATTTTTTCCTACTGTTTAAGTAAGCTGGATGTTCAAATGTACTGTTACAGCCAAATAATACTCTAAAACATGAAATCCAAATTGACAATTTGAAAAATTAACAGAAAGTGGTAAGCAGTCAAAATAATTTTTCTGGGATCACTTAAATTACCAGGTTTTTACTACATAATTTTCAACTAAAACTGCTTTCTATAGCCTTATATTATTTTATAAGTACATTGTACATGTATTCTAACTGAAACTATCAAAATTTACCAGGAAAAAGTTGTAGGATTGAAAAAAATCCAATCATGATATCACCATATTCTATATTTGAAGTCAACAAACTGCTGCATGATGAAATTTTTTAGATTCTTAATATCAACCATATTTTCAATATTATATGCCCTTCTACTGCAAAAACACATTCAATAACATATTCCAAATAATTATAAAGTCATAAATAAAAATAAAATGAGTTGCAATACCCTCTGTCCATGTATATCCAGTGTTTGGGAGCAATATTCCAAAATATTACATAACATGCATTTCGACCATGTAATCTGACACCACAATGCATTTTGTAACATTTTTGTATGAAAAATGTCACTCTGTGTCTGTTGTGACATTATTAGGCTAATTTGAACATGATAGCAACAAAAGTTCAATTTGATGTTTTTTAACTTAAGGTGTGAAACCTATAATTAATTTCTTTAAGGTTTTCTACTAAATTTGGGTTTTTTCGAGCCTTAGTAACCTGGCCATTTTATCTTAAGTTTAACCTTTCGAAGACCATACATTTTCTGAAACGCCCATGATTCCTCTACGTTCTGTCAAAATATCAGGCCATGCTTAAAGTCTTGCAGTGAAATGCCAGGCTATTGAAAATACCTACTCTAAAAATAGCTCTGTCATCCCCCAGAAATTCCCTATTTATAGATCATGCATCAATCCTCCATATCCATATTAAAATAAAATTAAATCAATCAAATTTGGGCTCAAAATAATCCTTATACATTTAACTTCAATTATCAATTTAATTATTCCATTCCATTCAGTATTTGTCACAATACAACAAAGTGAAAGAAACTTTTTTTTAAAAGGGACTACTTTTGTATATGTTCTTAGCTCTGATTGGTTGAATTACTGGTTTGACACCTAAAGAGCAACAAAACTTGCTTCTCTAACCCTTTATTGGCCTTATTTCTATGCCTTAGGCAATATCAACCACACAAAACCTCATAAGGTATGTGGCTGTCTAATATTTGCGAGTATAATTGTTCAAATGCAAAGGTACCCCCTTGAAGATTTTTAATGAAAACATCTCCATTTACATCTGTTGAGTTCAGACAGTGTAATATACCAAAACTTACCTATTCTCTTATATATTACAGTTATTAAGTTAATTTCTAACATAATAAGCAATTTTTACACATATATATGCCTCAGTTGTATATTTAATAGCTAAATACTATGAAATGTTTGCATTGAGCCCCCCCTTTTTTCGTCCCATAAAATGAGTTCACGTCATTCTTAATTTTGTTAATTCATGCTTTAATCCCATAAATTATGTAGTTTAAGGCATGAAATAAGTTTTTGTATATAGATCTACAGTTGAAATTCCTTCTAATTCCATCAAATATGCAAAAATATGATTTATTGATATTCAAGTTTTAAATTTCTTATGGTACAAAACTATAATTTCCCCCAAAACTCAATAAAAATATGCTTCCACATCATTTTTTCCTACTGTTTAAGTAAGCTGGATGTTCAAATGTACTGTTACAGCCAAATAATACTCTAAAACATGAAATCCAAATTGACAATTTGAAAAATTAACAGAAAGTGGTAAGCAGTCAAAATAATTTTTCTGGGATCACTTAAATTACCAGGTTTTTACTACATAATTTTCAACTAAAACTGCTTTCTATAGCCTTATATTATTTTATAAGTACATTGTACATGTATTCTAACTGAAACTATCAAAATTTACCAGGAAAAAGTTGTAGGATTGAAAAAAATCCAATCATGATATCACCATATTCTATATTTGAAGTCAACAAACTGCTGCATGATGAAATTTTTTAGATTCTTAATATCAACCATATTTTCAATATTATATGCCCTTCTACTGCAAAAACACATTCAATAACATATTCCAAATAATTATAAAGTCATAAATAAAAATAAAATGAGTTGCAATACCCTCTGTCCATGTATATCCAGTGTTTGGGAGCAATATTCCAAAATATTACATAACATGCATTTCGACCATGTAATCTGACACCACAATGCATTTTGTAACATTTTTGTATGAAAAATGTCACTCTGTGTCTGTTGTGACATTATTAGGCTAATTTGAACATGATAGCAACAAAAGTTCAATTTGATGTTTTTTAACTTAAGGTGTGAAACCTATAATTAATTTCTTTAAGGTTTTCTACTAAATTTGGGTTTTTTCGAGCCTTAGTAACCTGGCCATTTTATCTTAAGTTTAACCTTTCGAAGACCATACATTTTCTGAAACGCCCATGATTCCTCTACGTTCTGTCAAAATATCAGGCCATGCTTAAAGTCTTGCAGTGAAATGCCAGGCTATTGAAAATACCTACTCTAAAAATAGCTCTGTCATCCCCCAGAAATTCCCTATTTATAGATCATGCATCAATCCTCCATATCCATATTAAAATAAAATTAAATCAATCAAATTTGGGCTCAAAATAATCCTTATACATTTAACTTCAATTATCAATTTAATTATTCCATTCCATTCAGTATTTGTCACAATACAACAAAGTGAAAGAAACTTTTTTTTAAAAGGGACTACTTTTGTATATGTTCTTAGCTCTGATTGGTTGAATTACTGGTTTGACACCTAAAGAGCAACAAAACTTGCTTCTCTAACCCTTTATTGGCCTTATTTCTATGCCTTAGGCAATATCAACCACACAAAACCTCATAAGGTATGTGGCTGTCTAATATTTGCGAGTATAATTGTTCAAATGCAAAGGTACCCCCTTGAAGATTTTTAATGAAAACATCTCCATTTACATCTGTTGAGTTCAGACAGTGTAATATACCAAAACTTACCTATTCTCTTATATATTACAGTTATTAAGTTAATTTCTAACATAATAAGCAATGTTTACACATATATATGCCTCAGTTGTATATTTAATAGCTAAATACTATGAAATGTTTGCATTGAGCCCCCCCTTTTTTCGTCCCATAAAATGAGTTCACGTCATTCTTAATTTTGTTAATTCATGCTTTAATCCCATAAATTATGTAGTTTAAGGCATGAAATAAGTTTTTGTATATAGATCTACAGTTGAAATTCCTTCTAATTTCATCAAATATGCAAAAATATGATTTATTGATATTCAAGTTTTAAATTTCTTATGGTACAAAACTATAATTTCCCCCAAAACTCAATAAAAATATGCTTCCACATCATTTTTTCCTACTGTTTAAGTAAGCTGGATGTTCAAATGTACTGTTACAGCCAAATAATACTCTAAAACATGAAATCCAAATTGACAATTTGAAAAATTAACAGAAAGTGGTAAGCAGTCAAAATAATTTTTCTGGGATCACTTAAATTACCAGGTTTTTACTACATAATTTTCAACTAAAACTGCTTTCTATAGCCTTATATTATTTTATAAGTACATTGTACATGTATTCTAACTGAAACTATCAAAATTTACCAGGAAAAAGTTGTAGGATTGAAAAAAATCCAATCATGATATCACCATATTCTATATTTGAAGTCAACAAACTGCTGCATGATGAAATTTTTTAGATTCTTAATATCAACCATATTTTCAATATTATATGCCCTTCTACTGCAAAAACACATTCAATAACATATTCCAAATAATTATAAAGTCATAAATAAAAATAAAATGAGTTGCAATACCCTCTGTCCATGTATATCCAGTGTTTGGGAGCAATATTCCAAAATATTACATAACATGCATTTCGACCATGTAATCTGACACCACAATGCATTTTGTAACATTTTTGTATGAAAAATGTCACTCTGTGTCTGTTGTGACATTATTAGGCTAATTTGAACATGATAGCAACAAAAGTTCAATTTGATGTTTTTTAACTTAAGGTGTGAAACCTATAATTAATTTCTTTAAGGTTTTCTACTAAATTTGGGTTTTTTCGAGCCTACCTGGCCATTTTATCTTAAGTTTAACCTTTCGAAGACCATACATTTTCTGAAACGCCCATGATTCCTCTACGTTCTGTCAAAATATCAGGCCATGCTTAAAGTCTTGCAGTGAAATGCCAGGCTATTGAAAATACCTACTCTAAAAATAGCTCTGTCATCCCCCAGAAATTCCCTATTTATAGATCATGCATCAATCCTCCATATCCATATTAAAATAAAATTAAATCAATCAAATTTGGGCTCAAAATAATCCTTATACATTTAACTTCAATTATCAATTTAATTATTCCATTCCATTCAGTATTTGTCACAATACAACAAAGTGAAAGAAACTTTTTTTTAAAAGGGACTACTTTTGTATATGTTCTTAGCTCTGATTGGTTGAATTACTGGTTTGACACCTAAAGAGCAACAAAACTTGCTTCTCTAACCCTTTATTGGCCTTATTTCTATGCCTTAGGCAATATCAACCACACAAAACCTCATAAGGTATGTGGCTGTCTAATATTTGCGAGTATAATTGTTCAAATGCAAAGGTACCCCCTTGAAGATTTTTAATGAAAACATCTCCATTTACATCTGTTGAGTTCAGACAGTGTAATATACCAAAACTTACCTATTCTCTTATATATTACAGTTATTAAGTTAATTTCTAACATAATAAGCAATTTTTACACATATATATGCCTCAGTTGTATATTTAATAGCTAAATACTATGAAATGTTTGCATTGAGCCCCCCCTTTTTTCGTCCCATAAAATGAGTTCACGTCATTCTTAATTTTGTTAATTCATGCTTTAATCCCATAAATTATGTAGTTTAAGGCATGAAATAAGTTTTTGTATATAGATCTACAGTTGAAATTCCTTCTAATTCCATCAAATATGCAAAAATATGATTTATTGATATTCAAGTTTTGAAATTTCTTATGGTACAAAACTATAATTTCCCCCAAAACTCAATAAAAATATGCTTCCACATCATTTTTTCCTACTGTTTAAGTAAGCTGGATGTTCAAATGTACTGTTACAGCCAAATAATACTCTAAAACATGAAATCCAAATTGACAATTTGAAAAATTAACAGAAAGTGGTAAGCAGTCAAAATAATTTTTCTGGGATCACTTAAATTACCAGGTTTTTACTACATAATTTTCAACTAAAACTGCTTTCTATAGCCTTATATTATTTTATAAGTACATTGTACATGTATTCTAACTGAAACTATCAAAATTTACCAGGAAAAAGTTGTAGGATTGAAAAAAATCCAATCATGATATCACCATATTCTATATTTGAAGTCAACAAACTGCTGCATGATGAAATTTTTTAGATTCTTAATATCAACCATATTTTCAATATTATATGCCCTTCTACTGCAAAAACACATTCAATAACATATTCCAAATAATTATAAAGTCATAAATAAAAATAAAATGAGTTGCAATACCCTCTGTCCATGTATATCCAGTGTTTGGGAGCAATATTCCAAAATATTACATAACATGCATTTCGACCATGTAATCTGACACCACAATGCATTTTGTAACATTTTTGTATGAAAAATGTCACTCTGTGTCTGTTGTGACATTATTAGGCTAATTTGAACATGATAGCAACAAAAGTTCAATTTGATGTTTTTTAACTTAAGGTGTGAAACCTATAATTAATTTCTTTAAGGTTTTCTACTAAATTTGGGTTTTTTCGAGCCTACCTGGCCATTTTATCTTAAGTTTAACCTTTCGAAGACCATACATTTTCTGAAACGCCCATGATTCCTCTACGTTCTGTCAAAATATCAGGCCATGCTTAAAGTCTTGCAGTGAAATGCCAGGCTATTGAAAATACCTACTCTAAAAATAGCTCTGTCATCCCCCAGAAATTCCCTATTTATAGATCATGCATCAATCCTCCATATCCATATTAAAATAAAATTAAATCAATCAAATTTGGGCTCAAAATAATCCTTATACATTTAACTTCAATTATCAATTTAATTATTCCATTCCATTCAGTATTTGTCACAATACAACAAAGTGAAAGAAACTTTTTTTTAAAAGGGACTACTTTTGTATATGTTCTTAGCTCTGATTGGTTGAATTACTGGTTTGACACCTAAAGAGCAACAAAACTTGCTTCTCTAACCCTTTATTGGCCTTATTTCTATGCCTTAGGCAATATCAACCACACAAAACCTCATAAGGTATGTGGCTGTCTAATATTTGCGAGTATAATTGTTCAAATGCAAAGGTACCCCCTTGAAGATTTTTAATGAAAACATCTCCATTTACATCTGTTGAGTTCAGACAGTGTAATATACCAAAACTTACCTATTCTCTTATATATTACAGTTATTAAGTTAATTTCTAACATAATAAGCAATTTTTACACATATATATGCCTCAGTTGTATATTTAATAGCTAAATACTATGAAATGTTTGCATTGAGCCCCCCCTTTTTTCGTCCCATAAAATGAGTTCACGTCATTCTTAATTTTGTTAATTCATGCTTTAATCCCATAAATTATGTAGTTTAAGGCATGAAATAAGTTTTTGTATATAGATCTACAGTTGAAATTCCATCTAATTCCATCAAATATGCAAAAATATGATTTATTGATATTCAAGTTTTGAAATTTCTTATGGTACAAAACTATAATTTCCCCCAAAACTCAATAAAAATATGCTTCCACATCATTTTTTCCTACTGTTTAAGTAAGCTGGATGTTCAAATGTACTGTTACAGCCAAATAATACTCTAAAACATGAAATCCAAATTGACAATTTGAAAAATTAACAGAAAGTGGTAAGCAGTCAAAATAATTTTTCTGGGATCACTTAAATTACCAGGTTTTTACTACATAATTTTCAACTAAAACTGCTTTCTATAGCCTTATATTATTTTATAAGTACATTGTACATGTATTCTAACTGAAACTATCAAAATTTACCAGGAAAAAGTTGTAGGATTGAAAAAAATCCAATCATGATATCACCATATTCTATATTTGAAGTCAACAAACTGCTGCATGATGAAATTTTTTAGATTCTTAATATCAACCATATTTTCAATATTATATGCCCTTCTACTGCAAAAACACATTCAATAACATATTCCAAATAATTATAAAGTCATAAATAAAAATAAAATGAGTTGCAATACCCTCTGTCCATGTATATCCAGTGTTTGGGAGCAATATTCCAAAATATTACATAACATGCATTTCGACCATGTAATCTGACACCACAATGCATTTTGTAACATTTTTGTATGAAAAATGTCACTCTGTGTCTGTTGTGACATTATTAGGCTAATTTGAACATGATAGCAACAAAAGTTCAATTTGATGTTTTTTAACTTAAGGTGTGAAACCTATAATTAATTTCTTTAAGGTTTTCTACTAAATTTGGGTTTTTTCGAGCCTACCTGGCCATTTTATCTTAAGTTTAACCTTTCGAAGACCATACATTTTCTGAAACGCCCATGATTCCTCTACGTTCTGTCAAAAT
Organism: Bathymodiolus septemdierum; assembly: GCA_963383655.1. Lineage (NCBI taxonomy): Eukaryota > Metazoa > Mollusca > Bivalvia > Mytilida > Modiolidae > Bathymodiolus > Bathymodiolus septemdierum. The sequence goes on along the minus strand of OY726524.1, from coordinate 14,707,942 downwards.
ATCAGGCCATGCTTAAAGTCTTGCAGTGAAATGCCAGGCTATTGAAAATACCTACTCTAAAAATAGCTCTGTCATCCCCCAGAAATTCCCTATTTATAGATCATGCATCAATCCTCCATATCCATATTAAAATAAAATTAAATCAATCAAATTTGGGCTCAAAATAATCCTTATACATTTAACTTCAATTATCAATTTAATTATTCCATTCCATTCAGTATTTGTCACAATACAACAAAGTGAAAGAAACTTTTTTTTAAAAGGGACTACTTTTGTATATGTTCTTAGCTCTGATTGGTTGAATTACTGGTTTGACACCTAAAGAGCAACAAAACTTGCTTCTCTAACCCTTTATTGGCCTTATTTCTATGCCTTAGGCAATATCAACCACACAAAACCTCATAAGGTATGTGGCTGTCTAATATTTGCGAGTATAATTGTTCAAATGCAAAGGTACCCCCTTGAAGATTTTTAATGAAAACATCTCCATTTACATCTGTTGAGTTCAGACAGTGTAATATACCAAAACTTACCTATTCTCTTATATATTACAGTTATTAAGTTAATTTCTAACATAATAAGCAATTTTTACACATATATATGCCTCAGTTGTATATTTAATAGCTAAATACTATGAAATGTTTGCATTGAGCCCCCCCTTTTTTCGTCCCATAAAATGAGTTCACGTCATTCTTAATTTTGTTAATTCATGCTTTAATCCCATAAATTATGTAGTTTAAGGCATGAAATATGATTTATTGATATTCAAGTTTTGAAATTTCTTATGGTACAAAACTATAATTTCCCCCAAAACTCAATAAAAATATGCTTCCACATCATTTTTTCCTACTGTTTAAGTAAGCTGGATGTTCAAATGTACTGTTACAGCCAAATAATACTCTAAAACATGAAATCCAAATTGACAATTTGAAAAATTAACAGAAAGTGGTAAGCAGTCAAAATAATTTTTCTGGGATCACTTAAATTACCAGGTTTTTACTACATAATTTTCAACTAAAACTGCTTTCTATAGCCTTATATTATTTTATAAGTACATTGTACATGTATTCTAACTGAAACTATCAAAATTTACCAGGAAAAAGTTGTAGGATTGAAAAAAATCCAATCATGATATCACCATATTCTATATTTGAAGTCAACAAACTGCTGCATGATGAAATTTTTTAGATTCTTAATATCAACCATATTTTCAATATTATATGCCCTTCTACTGCAAAAACACATTCAATAACATATTCCAAATAATTATAAAGTCATAAATAAAAATAAAATGAGTTGCAATACCCTCTGTCCATGTATATCCAGTGTTTGGGAGCAATATTCCAAAATATTACATAACATGCATTTCGACCATGTAATCTGACACCACAATGCATTTTGTAACATTTTTGTATGAAAAATGTCACTCTGTGTCTGTTGTGACATTATTAGGCTAATTTGAACATGATAGCAACAAAAGTTCAATTTGATGTTTTTTAACTTAAGGTGTGAAACCTATAATTAATTTCTTTAAGGTTTTCTACTAAATTTGGGTTTTTTCGAGCCTACCTGGCCATTTTATCTTAAGTTTAACCTTTCGAAGACCATACATTTTCTGAAACGCCCATGATTCCTCTACGTTCTGTCAAAATATCAGGCCATGCTTAAAGTCTTGCAGTGAAATGCCAGGCTATTGAAAATACCTACTCTAAAAATAGCTCTGTCATCCCCCAGAAATTCCCTATTTATAGATCATGCATCAATCCTCCATATCCATATTAAAATAAAATTAAATCAATCAAATTTGGGCTCAAAATAATCCTTATACATTTAACTTCAATTATCAATTTAATTATTCCATTCCATTCAGTATTTGTCACAATACAACAAAGTGAAAGAAACTTTTTTTTAAAAGGGACTACTTTTGTATATGTTCTTAGCTCTGATTGGTTGAATTACTGGTTTGACACCTAAAGAGCAACAAAACTTGCTTCTCTAACCCTTTATTGGCCTTATTTCTATGCCTTAGGCAATATCAACCACACAAAACCTCATAAGGTATGTGGCTGTCTAATATTTGCGAGTATAATTGTTCAAATGCAAAGGTACCCCCTTGAAGATTTTTAATGAAAACATCTCCATTTACATCTGTTGAGTTCAGACAGTGTAATATACCAAAACTTACCTATTCTCTTATATATTACAGTTATTAAGTTAATTTCTAACATAATAAGCAATTTTTACACATATATATGCCTCAGTTGTATATTTAATAGCTAAATACTATGAAATGTTTGCATTGAGCCCCCCCTTTTTTCGTCCCATAAAATGAGTTCACGTCATTCTTAATTTTGTTAATTCATGCTTTAATCCCATAAATTATGTAGTTTAAGGCATGAAATAAGTTTTTGTATATAGATCTACAGTTGAAATTCCATCTAATTCCATCAAATATGCAAAAATATGATTTATTGATATTCAAGTTTTGAAATTTCTTATGGTACAAAACTATAATTTCCCCCAAAACTCAATAAAAATATGCTTCCACATCATTTTTTCCTACTGTTTAAGTAAGCTGGATGTTCAAATGTACTGTTACAGCCAAATAATACTCTAAAACATGAAATCCAAATTGACAATTTGAAAAATTAACAGAAAGTGGTAAGCAGTCAAAATAATTTTTCTGGGATCACTTAAATTACCAGGTTTTTACTACATAATTTTCAACTAAAACTGCTTTCTATAGCCTTATATTATTTTATAAGTACATTGTACATGTATTCTAACTGAAACTATCAAAATTTACCAGGAAAAAGTTGTAGGATTGAAAAAAATCCAATCATGATATCACCATATTCTATATTTGAAGTCAACAAACTGCTGCATGATGAAATTTTTTAGATTCTTAATATCAACCATATTTTCAATATTATATGCCCTTCTACTGCAAAAACACATTCAATAACATATTCCAAATAATTATAAAGTCATAAATAAAAATAAAATGAGTTGCAATACCCTCTGTCCATGTATATCCAGTGTTTGGGAGCAATATTCCAAAATATTACATAACATGCATTTCGACCATGTAATCTGACACCACAATGCATTTTGTAACATTTTTGTATGAAAAATGTCACTCTGTGTCTGTTGTGACATTATTAGGCTAATTTGAACATGATAGCAACAAAAGTTCAATTTGATGTTTTTTAACTTAAGGTGTGAAACCTATAATTAATTTCTTTAAGGTTTTCTACTAAATTTGGGTTTTTTCGAGCCTACCTGGCCATTTTATCTTAAGTTTAACCTTTCGAAGACCATACATTTTCTGAAACGCCCATGATTCCTCTACGTTCTGTCAAAATATCAGGCCATGCTTAAAGTCTTGCAGTGAAATGCCAGGCTATTGAAAATACCTACTCTAAAAATAGCTCTGTCATCCCCCAGAAATTCCCTATTTATAGATCATGCATCAATCCTCCATATCCATATTAAAATAAAATTAAATCAATCAAATTTGGGCTCAAAATAATCCTTATACATTTAACTTCAATTATCAATTTAATTATTCCATTCCATTCAGTATTTGTCACAATACAACAAAGTGAAAGAAACTTTTTTTTAAAAGGGACTACTTTTGTATATGTTCTTAGCTCTGATTGGTTGAATTACTGGTTTGACACCTAAAGAGCAACAAAACTTGCTTCTCTAACCCTTTATTGGCCTTATTTCTATGCCTTAGGCAATATCAACCACACAAAACCTCATAAGGTATGTGGCTGTCTAATATTTGCGAGTATAATTGTTCAAATGCAAAGGTACCCCCTTGAAGATTTTTAATGAAAACATCTCCATTTACATCTGTTGAGTTCAGACAGTGTAATATACCAAAACTTACCTATTCTCTTATATATTACAGTTATTAAGTTAATTTCTAACATAATAAGCAATTTTTACACATATATATGCCTCAGTTGTATATTTAATAGCTAAATACTATGAAATGTTTGCATTGAGCCCCCCCTTTTTTCGTCCCATAAAATGAGTTCACGTCATTCTTAATTTTGTTAATTCATGCTTTAATCCCATAAATTATGTAGTTTAAGGCATGAAATAAGTTTTTGTATATAGATCTACAGTTGAAATTCCATCTAATTCCATCAAATATGCAAAAATATGATTTATTGATATTCAAGTTTTGAAATTTCTTATGGTACAAAACTATAATTTCCCCCAAAACTCAATAAAAATATGCTTCCACATCATTTTTTCCTACTGTTTAAGTAAGCTGGATGTTCAAATGTACTGTTACAGCCAAATAATACTCTAAAACATGAAATCCAAATTGACAATTTGAAAAATTAACAGAAAGTGGTAAGCAGTCAAAATAATTTTTCTGGGATCACTTAAATTACCAGGTTTTTACTACATAATTTTCAACTAAAACTGCTTTCTATAGCCTTATATTATTTTATAAGTACATTGTACATGTATTCTAACTGAAACTATCAAAATTTACCAGGAAAAAGTTGTAGGATTGAAAAAAATCCAATCATGATATCACCATATTCTATATTTGAAGTCAACAAACTGCTGCATGATGAAATTTTTTAGATTCTTAATATCAACCATATTTTCAATATTATATGCCCTTCTACTGCAAAAACACATTCAATAACATATTCCAAATAATTATAAAGTCATAAATAAAAATAAAATGAGTTGCAATACCCTCTGTCCATGTATATCCAGTGTTTGGGAGCAATATTCCAAAATATTACATAACATGCATTTCGACCATGTAATCTGACACCACAATGCATTTTGTAACATTTTTGTATGAAAAATGTCACTCTGTGTCTGTTGTGACATTATTAGGCTAATTTGAACATGATAGCAACAAAAGTTCAATTTGATGTTTTTTAACTTAAGGTGTGAAACCTATAATTAATTTCTTTAAGGTTTTCTACTAAATTTGGGTTTTTTCGAGCCTACCTGGCCATTTTATCTTAAGTTTAACCTTTCGAAGACCATACATTTTCTGAAACGCCCATGATTCCTCTACGTTCTGTCAAAATATCAGGCCATGCTTAAAGTCTTGCAGTGAAATGCCAGGCTATTGAAAATACCTACTCTAAAAATAGCTCTGTCATCCCCCAGAAATTCCCTATTTATAGATCATGCATCAATCCTCCATATCCATATTAAAATAAAATTAAATCAATCAAATTTGGGCTCAAAATAATCCTTATACATTTAACTTCAATTATCAATTTAATTATTCCATTCCATTCAGTATTTGTCACAATACAACAAAGTGAAAGAAACTTTTTTTTAAAAGGGACTACTTTTGTATATGTTCTTAGCTCTGATTGGTTGAATTACTGGTTTGACACCTAAAGAGCAACAAAACTTGCTTCTCTAACCCTTTATTGGCCTTATTTCTATGCCTTAGGCAATATCAACCACACAAAACCTCATAAGGTATGTGGCTGTCTAATATTTGCGAGTATAATTGTTCAAATGCAAAGGTACCCCCTTGAAGATTTTTAATGAAAACATCTCCATTTACATCTGTTGAGTTCAGACAGTGTAATATACCAAAACTTACCTATTCTCTTATATATTACAGTTATTAAGTTAATTTCTAACATAATAAGCAATTTTTACACATATATATGCCTCAGTTGTATATTTAATAGCTAAATACTATGAAATGTTTGCATTGAGCCCCCCCTTTTTTCGTCCCATAAAATGAGTTCACGTCATTCTTAATTTTGTTAATTCATGCTTTAATCCCATAAATTATGTAGTTTAAGGCATGAAATATGATTTATTGATATTCAAGTTTTGAAATTTCTTATGGTACAAAACTATAATTTCCCCCAAAACTCAATAAAAATATGCTTCCACATCATTTTTTCCTACTGTTTAAGTAAGCTGGATGTTCAAATGTACTGTTACAGCCAAATAATACTCTAAAACATGAAATCCAAATTGACAATTTGAAAAATTAACAGAAAGTGGTAAGCAGTCAAAATAATTTTTCTGGGATCACTTAAATTACCAGGTTTTTACTACATAATTTTCAACTAAAACTGCTTTCTATAGCCTTATATTATTTTATAAGTACATTGTACATGTATTCTAACTGAAACTATCAAAATTTACCAGGAAAAAGTTGTAGGATTGAAAAAAATCCAATCATGATATCACCATATTCTATATTTGAAGTCAACAAACTGCTGCATGATGAAATTTTTTAGATTCTTAATATCAACCATATTTTCAATATTATATGCCCTTCTACTGCAAAAACACATTCAATAACATATTCCAAATAATTATAAAGTCATAAATAAAAATAAAATGAGTTGCAATACCCTCTGTCCATGTATATCCAGTGTTTGGGAGCAATATTCCAAAATATTACATAACATGCATTTCGACCATGTAATCTGACACCACAATGCATTTTGTAACATTTTTGTATGAAAAATGTCACTCTGTGTCTGTTGTGACATTATTAGGCTAATTTGAACATGATAGCAACAAAAGTTCAATTTGATGTTTTTTAACTTAAGGTGTGAAACCTATAATTAATTTCTTTAAGGTTTTCTACTAAATTTGGGTTTTTTCGAGCCTACCTGGCCATTTTATCTTAAGTTTAACCTTTCGAAGACCATACATTTTCTGAAACGCCCATGATTCCTCTACGTTCTGTCAAAATATCAGGCCATGCTTAAAGTCTTGCAGTGAAATGCCAGGCTATTGAAAATACCTACTCTAAAAATAGCTCTGTCATCCCCCAGAAATTCCCTATTTATAGATCATGCATCAATCCTCCATATCCATATTAAAATAAAATTAAATCAATCAAATTTGGGCTCAAAATAATCCTTATACATTTAACTTCAATTATCAATTTAATTATTCCATTCCATTCAGTATTTGTCACAATACAACAAAGTGAAAGAAACTTTTTTTTAAAAGGGACTACTTTTGTATATGTTCTTAGCTCTGATTGGTTGAATTACTGGTTTGACACCTAAAGAGCAACAAAACTTGCTTCTCTAACCCTTTATTGGCCTTATTTCTATGCCTTAGGCAATATCAACCACACAAAACCTCATAAGGTATGTGGCTGTCTAATATTTGCGAGTATAATTGTTCAAATGCAAAGGTACCCCCTTGAAGATTTTTAATGAAAACATCTCCATTTACATCTGTTGAGTTCAGACAGTGTAATATACCAAAACTTACCTATTCTCTTATATATTACAGTTATTAAGTTAATTTCTAACATAATAAGCAATTTTTACACATATATATGCCTCAGTTGTATATTTAATAGCTAAATACTATGAAATGTTTGCATTGAGCCCCCCCTTTTTTCGTCCCATAAAATGAGTTCACGTCATTCTTAATTTTGTTAATTCATGCTTTAATCCCATAAATTATGTAGTTTAAGGCATGAAATAAGTTTTTGTATATAGATCTACAGTTGAAATTCCATCTAATTCCATCAAATATGCAAAAATATGATTTATTGATATTCAAGTTTTGAAATTTCTTATGGTACAAAACTATAATTTCCCCCAAAACTCAATAAAAATATGCTTCCACATCATTTTTTCCTACTGTTTAAGTAAGCTGGATGTTCAAATGTACTGTTACAGCCAAATAATACTCTAAAACATGAAATCCAAATTGACAATTTGAAAAATTAACAGAAAGTGGTAAGCAGTCAAAATAATTTTTCTGGGATCACTTAAATTACCAGGTTTTTACTACATAATTTTCAACTAAAACTGCTTTCTATAGCCTTATATTATTTTATAAGTACATTGTACATGTATTCTAACTGAAACTATCAAAATTTACCAGGAAAAAGTTGTAGGATTGAAAAAAATCCAATCATGATATCACCATATTCTATATTTGAAGTCAACAAACTGCTGCATGATGAAATTTTTTAGATTCTTAATATCAACCATATTTTCAATATTATATGCCCTTCTACTGCAAAAACACATTCAATAACATATTCCAAATAATTATAAAGTCATAAATAAAAATAAAATGAGTTGCAATACCCTCTGTCCATGTATATCCAGTGTTTGGGAGCAATATTCCAAAATATTACATAACATGCATTTCGACCATGTAATCTGACACCACAATGCATTTTGTAACATTTTTGTATGAAAAATGTCACTCTGTGTCTGTTGTGACATTATTAGGCTAATTTGAACATGATAGCAACAAAAGTTCAATTTGATGTTTTTTAACTTAAGGTGTGAAACCTATAATTAATTTCTTTAAGGTTTTCTACTAAATTTGGGTTTTTTCGAGCCTACCTGGCCATTTTATCTTAAGTTTAACCTTTCGAAGACCATACATTTTCTGAAACGCCCATGATTCCTCTACGTTCTGTCAAAATATCAGGCCATGCTTAAAGTCTTGCAGTGAAATGCCAGGCTATTGAAAATACCTACTCTAAAAATAGCTCTGTCATCCCCCAGAAATTCCCTATTTATAGATCATGCATCAATCCTCCATATCCATATTAAAATAAAATTAAATCAATCAAATTTGGGCTCAAAATAATCCTTATACATTTAACTTCAATTATCAATTTAATTATTCCATTCCATTCAGTATTTGTCACAATACAACAAAGTGAAAGAAACTTTTTTTTAAAAGGGACTACTTTTGTATATGTTCTTAGCTCTGATTGGTTGAATTACTGGTTTGACACCTAAAGAGCAACAAAACTTGCTTCTCTAACCCTTTATTGGCCTTATTTCTATGCCTTAGGCAATATCAACCACACAAAACCTCATAAGGTATGTGGCTGTCTAATATTTGCGAGTATAATTGTTCAAATGCAAAGGTACCCCCTTGAAGATTTTTAATGAAAACATCTCCATTTACATCTGTTGAGTTCAGACAGTGTAATATACCAAAACTTACCTATTCTCTTATATATTACAGTTATTAAGTTAATTTCTAACATAATAAGCAATTTTTACACATATATATGCCTCAGTTGTATATTTAATAGCTAAATACTATGAAATGTTTGCATTGAGCCCCCCCTTTTTTCGTCCCATAAAATGAGTTCACGTCATTCTTAATTTTGTTAATTCATGCTTTAATCCCATAAATTATGTAGTTTAAGGCATGAAATAAGTTTTTGTATATAGATCTACAGTTGAAATTCCATCTAATTCCATCAAATATGCAAAAATATGATTTATTGATATTCAAGTTTTGAAATTTCTTATGGTACAAAACTATAATTTCCCCCAAAACTCAATAAAAATATGCTTCCACATCATTTTTTCCTACTGTTTAAGTAAGCTGGATGTTCAAATGTACTGTTACAGCCAAATAATACTCTAAAACATGAAATCCAAATTGACAATTTGAAAAATTAACAGAAAGTGGTAAGCAGTCAAAATAATTTTTCTGGGATCACTTAAATTACCAGGTTTTTACTACATAATTTTCAACTAAAACTGCTTTCTATAGCCTTATATTATTTTATAAGTACATTGTACATGTATTCTAACTGAAACTATCAAAATTTACCAGGAAAAAGTTGTAGGATTGAAAAAAATCCAATCATGATATCACCATATTCTATATTTGAAGTCAACAAACTGCTGCATGATGAAATTTTTTAGATTCTTAATATCAACCATATTTTCAATATTATATGCCCTTCTACTGCAAAAACACATTCAATAACATATTCCAAATAATTATAAAGTCATAAATAAAAATAAAATGAGTTGCAATACCCTCTGTCCATGTATATCCAGTGTTTGGGAGCAATATTCCAAAATATTACATAACATGCATTTCGACCATGTAATCTGACACCACAATGCATTTTGTAACATTTTTGTATGAAAAATGTCACTCTGTGTCTGTTGTGACATTATTAGGCTAATTTGAACATGATAGCAACAAAAGTTCAATTTGATGTTTTTTAACTTAAGGTGTGAAACCTATAATTAATTTCTTTAAGGTTTTCTACTAAATTTGGGTTTTTTCGAGCCTACCTGGCCATTTTATCTTAAGTTTAACCTTTCGAAGACCATACATTTTCTGAAACGCCCATGATTCCTCTACGTTCTGTCAAAATATCAGGCCATGCTTAAAGTCTTGCAGTGAAATGCCAGGCTATTGAAAATACCTACTCTAAAAATAGCTCTGTCATCCCCCAGAAATTCCCTATTTATAGATCATGCATCAATCCTCCATATCCATATTAAAATAAAATTAAATCAATCAAATTTGGGCTCAAAATAATCCTTATACATTTAACTTCAATTATCAATTTAATTATTCCATTCCATTCAGTATTTGTCACAATACAACAAAGTGAAAGAAACTTTTTTTTAAAAGGGACTACTTTTGTATATGTTCTTAGCTCTGATTGGTTGAATTACTGGTTTGACACCTAAAGAGCAACAAAACTTGCTTCTCTAACCCTTTATTGGCCTTATTTCTATGCCTTAGGCAATATCAACCACACAAAACCTCATAAGGTATGTGGCTGTCTAATATTTGCGAGTATAATTGTTCAAATGCAAAGGTACCCCCTTGAAGATTTTTAATGAAAACATCTCCATTTACATCTGTTGAGTTCAGACAGTGTAATATACCAAAACTTACCTATTCTCTTATATATTACAGTTATTAAGTTAATTTCTAACATAATAAGCAATTTTTACACATATATATGCCTCAGTTGTATATTTAATAGCTAAATACTATGAAATGTTTGCATTGAGCCCCCCCTTTTTTCGTCCCATAAAATGAGTTCACGTCATTCTTAATTTTGTTAATTCATGCTTTAATCCCATAAATTATGTAGTTTAAGGCATGAAATAAGTTTTTGTATATAGATCTACAGTTGAAATTCCTTCTAATTCCATCAAATATGCAAAAATATGATTTATTGATATTCAAGTTTTAAATTTCTTATGGTACAAAACTATAATTTCCCCCAAAACTCAATAAAAATATGCTTCCACATCATTTTTTCCTACTGTTTAAGTAAGCTGGATGTTCAAATGTACTGTTACAGCCAAATAATACTCTAAAACATGAAATCCAAATTGACAATTTGAAAAATTAACAGAAAGTGGTAAGCAGTCAAAATAATTTTTCTGGGATCACTTAAATTACCAGGTTTTTACTACATAATTTTCAACTAAAACTGCTTTCTATAGCCTTATATTATTTTATAAGTACATTGTACATGTATTCTAACTGAAACTATCAAAATTTACCAGGAAAAAGTTGTAGGATTGAAAAAAATCCAATCATGATATCACCATATTCTATATTTGAAGTCAACAAACTGCTGCATGATGAAATTTTTTAGATTCTTAATATCAACCATATTTTCAATATTATATGCCCTTCTACTGCAAAAACACATTCAATAACATATTCCAAATAATTATAAAGTCATAAATAAAAATAAAATGAGTTGCAATACCCTCTGTCCATGTATATCCAGTGTTTGGGAGCAATATTCCAAAATATTACATAACATGCATTTCGACCATGTAATCTGACACCACAATGCATTTTGTAACATTTTTGTATGAAAAATGTCACTCTGTGTCTGTTGTGACATTATTAGGCTAATTTGAACATGATAGCAACAAAAGTTCAATTTGATGTTTTTTAACTTAAGGTGTGAAACCTATAATTAATTTCTTTAAGGTTTTCTACTAAATTTGGGTTTTTTCGAGCCTACCTGGCCATTTTATCTTAAGTTTAACCTTTCGAAGACCATACATTTTCTGAAACGCCCATGATTCCTCTACGTTCTGTCAAAATATCAGGCCATGCTTAAAGTCTTGCAGTGAAATGCCAGGCTATTGAAAATACCTACTCTAAAAATAGCTCTGTCATCCCCCAGAAATTCCCTATTTATAGATCATGCATCAATCCTCCATATCCATATTAAAATAAAATTAAATCAATCAAATTTGGGCTCAAAATAATCCTTATACATTTAACTTCAATTATCAATTTAATTATTCCATTCCATTCAGTATTTGTCACAATACAACAAAGTGAAAGAAACTTTTTTTTAAAAGGGACTACTTTTGTATATGTTCTTAGCTCTGATTGGTTGAATTACTGGTTTGACACCTAAAGAGCAACAAAACTTGCTTCTCTAACCCTTTATTGGCCTTATTTCTATGCCTTAGGCAATATCAACCACACAAAACCTCATAAGGTATGTGGCTGTCTAATATTTGCGAGTATAATTGTTCAAATGCAAAGGTACCCCCTTGAAGATTTTTAATGAAAACATCTCCATTTACATCTGTTGAGTTCAGACAGTGTAATATACCAAAACTTACCTATTCTCTTATATATTACAGTTATTAAGTTAATTTCTAACATAATAAGCAATGTTTACACATATATATGCCTCAGTTGTATATTTAATAGCTAAATACTATGAAATGTTTGCATTGAGCCCCCCCTTTTTTCGTCCCATAAAATGAGTTCACGTCATTCTTAATTTTGTTAATTCATGCTTTAATCCCATAAATTATGTAGTTTAAGGCATGAAATAAGTTTTTGTATATAGATCTACAGTTGAAATTCCTTCTAATTCCATCAAATATGCAAAAATATGATTTATTGATATTCAAGTTTTAAATTTCTTATGGTACAAAACTATAATTTCCCCCAAAACTCAATAAAAATATGCTTCCACATCATTTTTTCCTACTGTTTAAGTAAGCTGGATGTTCAAATGTACTGTTACAGCCAAATAATACTCTAAAACATGAAATCCAAATTGACAATTTGAAAAATTAACAGAAAGTGGTAAGCAGTCAAAATAATTTTTCTGGGATCACTTAAATTACCAGGTTTTTACTACATAATTTTCAACTAAAACTGCTTTCTATAGCCTTATATTATTTTATAAGTACATTGTACATGTATTCTAACTGAAACTATCAAAATTTACCAGGAAAAAGTTGTAGGATTGAAAAAAATCCAATCATGATATCACCATATTCTATATTTGAAGTCAACAAACTGCTGCATGATGAAATTTTTTAGATTCTTAATATCAACCATATTTTCAATATTATATGCCCTTCTACTGCAAAAACACATTCAATAACATATTCCAAATAATTATAAAGTCATAAATAAAAATAAAATGAGTTGCAATACCCTCTGTCCATGTATATCCAGTGTTTGGGAGCAATATTCCAAAATATTACATAACATGCATTTCGACCATGTAATCTGACACCACAATGCATTTTGTAACATTTTTGTATGAAAAATGTCACTCTGTGTCTGTTGTGACATTATTAGGCTAATTTGAACATGATAGCAACAAAAGTTCAATTTGATGTTTTTTAACTTAAGGTGTGAAACCTATAATTAATTTCTTTAAGGTTTTCTACTAAATTTGGGTTTTTTCGAGCCTACCTGGCCATTTTATCTTAAGTTTAACCTTTCGAAGACCATACATTTTCTGAAACGCCCATGATTCCTCTACGTTCTGTCAAAATATCAGGCCATGCTTAAAGTCTTGCAGTGAAATGCCAGGCTATTGAAAATACCTACTCTAAAAATAGCTCTGTCATCCCCCAGAAATTCCCTATTTATAGATCATGCATCAATCCTCCATATCCATATTAAAATAAAATTAAATCAATCAAATTTGGGCTCAAAATAATCCTTATACATTTAACTTCAATTATCAATTTAATTATTCCATTCCATTCAGTATTTGTCACAATACAACAAAGTGAAAGAAACTTTTTTTTAAAAGGGACTACTTTTGTATATGTTCTTAGCTCTGATTGGTTGAATTACTGGTTTGACACCTAAAGAGCAACAAAACTTGCTTCTCTAACCCTTTATTGGCCTTATTTCTATGCCTTAGGCAATATCAACCACACAAAACCTCATAAGGTATGTGGCTGTCTAATATTTGCGAGTATAATTGTTCAAATGCAAAGGTACCCCCTTGAAGATTTTTAATGAAAACATCTCCATTTACATCTGTTGAGTTCAGACAGTGTAATATACCAAAACTTACCTATTCTCTTATATATTACAGTTATTAAGTTAATTTCTAACATAATAAGCAATTTTTACACATATATATGCCTCAGTTGTATATTTAATAGCTAAATACTATGAAATGTTTGCATTGAGCCCCCCCTTTTTTCGTCCCATAAAATGAGTTCACGTCATTCTTAATTTTGTTAATTCATGCTTTAATCCCATAAATTATGTAGTTTAAGGCATGAAATAAGTTTTTGTATATAGATCTACAGTTGAAATTCCATCTAATTCCATCAAATATGCAAAAATATGATTTATTGATATTCAAGTTTTGAAATTTCTTATGGTACAAAACTATAATTTCCCCCAAAACTCAATAAAAATATGCTTCCACATCATTTTTTCCTACTGTTTAAGTAAGCTGGATGTTCAAATGTACTGTTACAGCCAAATAATACTCTAAAACATGAAATCCAAATTGACAATTTGAAAAATTAACAGAAAGTGGTAAGCAGTCAAAATAATTTTTCTGGGATCACTTAAATTACCAGGTTTTTACTACATAATTTTCAACTAAAACTGCTTTCTATAGCCTTATATTATTTTATAAGTACATTGTACATGTATTCTAACTGAAACTATCAAAATTTACCAGGAAAAAGTTGTAGGATTGAAAAAAATCCAATCATGATATCACCATATTCTATATTTGAAGTCAACAAACTGCTGCATGATGAAATTTTTTAGATTCTTAATATCAACCATATTTTCAATATTATATGCCCTTCTACTGCAAAAACACATTCAATAACATATTCCAAATAATTATAAAGTCATAAATAAAAATAAAATGAGTTGCAATACCCTCTGTCCATGTATATCCAGTGTTTGGGAGCAATATTCCAAAATATTACATAACATGCATTTCGACCATGTAATCTGACACCACAATGCATTTTGTAACATTTTTGTATGAAAAATGTCACTCTGTGTCTGTTGTGACATTATTAGGCTAATTTGAACATGATAGCAACAAAAGTTCAATTTGATGTTTTTTAACTTAAGGTGTGAAACCTATAATTAATTTCTTTAAGGTTTTCTACTAAATTTGGGTTTTTTCGAGCCTACCTGGCCATTTTATCTTAAGTTTAACCTTTCGAAGACCATACATTTTCTGAAACGCCCATGATTCCTCTACGTTCTGTCAAAATATCAGGCCATGCTTAAAGTCTTGCAGTGAAATGCCAGGCTATTGAAAATACCTACTCTAAAAATAGCTCTGTCATCCCCCAGAAATTCCCTATTTATAGATCATGCATCAATCCTCCATATCCATATTAAAATAAAATTAAATCAATCAAATTTGGGCTCAAAATAATCCTTATACATTTAACTTCAATTATCAATTTAATTATTCCATTCCATTCAGTATTTGTCACAATACAACAAAGTGAAAGAAACTTTTTTTTAAAAGGGACTACTTTTGTATATGTTCTTAGCTCTGATTGGTTGAATTACTGGTTTGACACCTAAAGAGCAACAAAACTTGCTTCTCTAACCCTTTATTGGCCTTATTTCTATGCCTTAGGCAATATCAACCACACAAAACCTCATAAGGTATGTGGCTGTCTAATATTTGCGAGTATAATTGTTCAAATGCAAAGGTACCCCCTTGAAGATTTTTAATGAAAACATCTCCATTTACATCTGTTGAGTTCAGACAGTGTAATATACCAAAACTTACCTATTCTCTTATATATTACAGTTATTAAGTTAATTTCTAACATAATAAGCAATTTTTACACATATATATGCCTCAGTTGTATATTTAATAGCTAAATACTATGAAATGTTTGCATTGAGCCCCCCCTTTTTTCGTCCCATAAAATGAGTTCACGTCATTCTTAATTTTGTTAATTCATGCTTTAATCCCATAAATTATGTAGTTTAAGGCATGAAATAAGTTTTTGTATATAGATCTACAGTTGAAATTCCATCTAATTCCATCAAATATGCAAAAATATGATTTATTGATATTCAAGTTTTGAAATTTCTTATGGTACAAAACTATAATTTCCCCCAAAACTCAATAAAAATATGCTTCCACATCATTTTTTCCTACTGTTTAAGTAAGCTGGATGTTCAAATGTACTGTTACAGCCAAATAATACTCTAAAACATGAAATCCAAATTGACAATTTGAAAAATTAACAGAAAGTGGTAAGCAGTCAAAATAATTTTTCTGGGATCACTTAAATTACCAGGTTTTTACTACATAATTTTCAACTAAAACTGCTTTCTATAGCCTTATATTATTTTATAAGTACATTGTACATGTATTCTAACTGAAACTATCAAAATTTACCAGGAAAAAGTTGTAGGATTGAAAAAAATCCAATCATGATATCACCATATTCTATATTTGAAGTCAACAAACTGCTGCATGATGAAATTTTTTAGATTCTTAATATCAACCATATTTTCAATATTATATGCCCTTCTACTGCAAAAACACATTCAATAACATATTCCAAATAATTATAAAGTCATAAATAAAAATAAAATGAGTTGCAATACCCTCTGTCCATGTATATCCAGTGTTTGGGAGCAATATTCCAAAATATTACATAACATGCATTTCGACCATGTAATCTGACACCACAATGCATTTTGTAACATTTTTGTATGAAAAATGTCACTCTGTGTCTGTTGTGACATTATTAGGCTAATTTGAACATGATAGCAACAAAAGTTCAATTTGATGTTTTTTAACTTAAGGTGTGAAACCTATAATTAATTTCTTTAAGGTTTTCTACTAAATTTGGGTTTTTTCGAGCCTACCTGGCCATTTTATCTTAAGTTTAACCTTTCGAAAACCATACATTTTCTGAAACGCCCATGATTCCTCTACGTTCTGTCAAAATATCAGGCCATGCTTAAAGTCTTGCAGTGAAATGCCAGGCTATTGAAAATACCTACTCTAAAAATAGCTCTGTCATCCCCCAGAAATTCCCTATTTATAGATCATGCATCAATCCTCCATATCCATATTAAAATAAAATTAAATCAATCAAATTTGGGCTCAAAATAATCCTTATACATTTAACTTCAATTATCAATTTAATTATTCCATTCCATTCAGTATTTGTCACAATACAACAAAGTGAAAGAAACTTTTTTTTAAAAGGGACTACTTTTGTATATGTTCTTAGCTCTGATTGGTTGAATTACTGGTTTGACACCTAAAGAGCAACAAAACTTGCTTCTCTAACCCTTTATTGGCCTTATTTCTATGCCTTAGGCAATATCAACCACACAAAACCTCATAAGGTATGTGGCTGTCTAATATTTGCGAGTATAATTGTTCAAATGCAAAGGTACCCCCTTGAAGATTTTTAATGAAAACATCTCCATTTACATCTGTTGAGTTCAGACAGTGTAATATACCAAAACTTACCTATTCTCTTATATATTACAGTTATTAAGTTAATTTCTAACATAATAAGCAATTTTTACACATATATATGCCTCAGTTGTATATTTAATAGCTAAATACTATGAAATGTTTGCATTGAGCCCCCCCTTTTTTCGTCCCATAAAATGAGTTCACGTCATTCTTAATTTTGTTAATTCATGCTTTAATCCCATAAATTATGTAGTTTAAGGCATGAAATAAGTTTTTGTATATAGATCTACAGTTGAAATTCCATCTAATTCCATCAAATATGCAAAAATATGATTTATTGATATTCAAGTTTTGAAATTTCTTATGGTACAAAACTATAATTTCCCCCAAAACTCAATAAAAATATGCTTCCACATCATTTTTTCCTACTGTTTAAGTAAGCTGGATGTTCAAATGTACTGTTACAGCCAAATAATACTCTAAAACATGAAATCCAAATTGACAATTTGAAAAATTAACAGAAAGTGGTAAGCAGTCAAAATAATTTTTCTGGGATCACTTAAATTACCAGGTTTTTACTACATAATTTTCAACTAAAACTGCTTTCTATAGCCTTATATTATTTTATAAGTACATTGTACATGTATTCTAACTGAAACTATCAAAATTTACCAGGAAAAAGTTGTAGGATTGAAAAAAATCCAATCATGATATCACCATATTCTATATTTGAAGTCAACAAACTGCTGCATGATGAAATTTTTTAGATTCTTAATATCAACCATATTTTCAATATTATATGCCCTTCTACTGCAAAAACACATTCAATAACATATTCCAAATAATTATAAAGTCATAAATAAAAATAAAATGAGTTGCAATACCCTCTGTCCATGTATATCCAGTGTTTGGGAGCAATATTCCAAAATATTACATAACATGCATTTCGACCATGTAATCTGACACCACAATGCATTTTGTAACATTTTTGTATGAAAAATGTCACTCTGTGTCTGTTGTGACATTATTAGGCTAATTTGAACATGATAGCAACAAAAGTTCAATTTGATGTTTTTTAACTTAAGGTGTGAAACCTATAATTAATTTCTTTAAGGTTTTCTACTAAATTTGGGTTTTTTCGAGCCTACCTGGCCATTTTATCTTAAGTTTAACCTTTCGAAGATCATACATTTTCTGAAACGCCCATGATTCCTCTACGTTCTGTCAAAATATCAGGCCATGCTTAAAGTCTTGCAGTGAAATGCCAGGCTATTGAAAATACCTACTCTAAAAATAGCTCTGTCATCCCCCAGAAATTCCCTATTTATAGATCATGCATCAATCCTCCATATCCATATTAAAATAAAATTAAATCAATCAAATTTGGGCTCAAAATAATCCTTATACATTTAACTTCAATTATCAATTTAATTATTCCATTCCATTCAGTATTTGTCACAATACAACAAAGTGAAAGAAACTTTTTTTTAAAAGGGACTACTTTTGTATATGTTCTTAGCTCTGATTGGTTGAATTACTGGTTTGACACCTAAAGAGCAACAAAACTTGCTTCTCTAACCCTTTATTGGCCTTATTTCTATGCCTTAGGCAATATCAACCACACAAAACCTCATAAGGTATGTGGCTGTCTAATATTTGCGAGTATAATTGTTCAAATGCAAAGGTACCCCCTTGAAGATTTTTAATGAAAACATCTCCATTTACATCTGTTGAGTTCAGACAGTGTAATATACCAAAACTTACCTATTCTCTTATATATTACAGTTATTAAGTTAATTTCTAACATAATAAGCAATGTTTACACATATATATGCCTCAGTTGTATATTTAATAGCTAAATACTATGAAATGTTTGCATTGAGCCCCCCCTTTTTTCGTCCCATAAAATGAGTTCACGTCATTCTTAATTTTGTTAATTCATGCTTTAATCCCATAAATTATGTAGTTTAAGGCATGAAATAAGTTTTTGTATATAGATCTACAGTTGAAATTCCTTCTAATTCCATCAAATATGCAAAAATATGATTTATTGATATTCAAGTTTTAAATTTCTTATGGTACAAAACTATAATTTCCCCCAAAACTCAATAAAAATATGCTTCCACATCATTTTTTCCTACTGTTTAAGTAAGCTGGATGTTCAAATGTACTGTTACAGCCAAATAATACTCTAAAACATGAAATCCAAATTGACAATTTGAAAAATTAACAGAAAGTGGTAAGCAGTCAAAATAATTTTTCTGGGATCACTTAAATTACCAGGTTTTTACTACATAATTTTCAACTAAAACTGCTTTCTATAGCCTTATATTATTTTATAAGTACATTGTACATGTATTCTAACTGAAACTATCAAAATTTACCAGGAAAAAGTTGTAGGATTGAAAAAAATCCAATCATGATATCACCATATTCTATATTTGAAGTCAACAAACTGCTGCATGATGAAATTTTTTAGATTCTTAATATCAACCATATTTTCAATATTATATGCCCTTCTACTGCAAAAACACATTCAATAACATATTCCAAATAATTATAAAGTCATAAATAAAAATAAAATGAGTTGCAATACCCTCTGTCCATGTATATCCAGTGTTTGGGAGCAATATTCCAAAATATTACATAACATGCATTTCGACCATGTAATCTGACACCACAATGCATTTTGTAACATTTTTGTATGAAAAATGTCACTCTGTGTCTGTTGTGACATTATTAGGCTAATTTGAACATGATAGCAACAAAAGTTCAATTTGATGTTTTTTAACTTAAGGTGTGAAACCTATAATTAATTTCTTTAAGGTTTTCTACTAAATTTGGGTTTTTTCGAGCCTACCTGGCCATTTTATCTTAAGTTTAACCTTTCGAAAACCATACATTTTCTGAAACGCCCATGATTCCTCTACGTTCTGTCAAAATATCAGGCCATGCTTAAAGTCTTGCAGTGAAATGCCAGGCTATTGAAAATACCTACTCTAAAAATAGCTCTGTCATCCCCCAGAAATTCCCTATTTATAGATCATGCATCAATCCTCCATATCCATATTAAAATAAAATTAAATCAATCAAATTTGGGCTCAAAATAATCCTTATACATTTAACTTCAATTATCAATTTAATTATTCCATTCCATTCAGTATTTGTCACAATACAACAAAGTGAAAGAAACTTTTTTTTAAAAGGGACTACTTTTGTATATGTTCTTAGCTCTGATTGGTTGAATTACTGGTTTGACACCTAAAGAGCAACAAAACTTGCTTCTCTAACCCTTTATTGGCCTTATTTCTATGCCTTAGGCAATATCAACCACACAAAACCTCATAAGGTATGTGGCTGTCTAATATTTGCGAGTATAATTGTTCAAATGCAAAGGTACCCCCTTGAAGATTTTTAATGAAAACATCTCCATTTACATCTGTTGAGTTCAGACAGTGTAATATACCAAAACTTACCTATTCTCTTATATATTACAGTTATTAAGTTAATTTCTAACATAATAAGCAATTTTTACACATATATATGCCTCAGTTGTATATTTAATAGCTAAATACTATGAAATGTTTGCATTGAGCCCCCCCTTTTTTCGTCCCATAAAATGAGTTCACGTCATTCTTAATTTTGTTAATTCATGCTTTAATCCCATAAATTATGTAGTTTAAGGCATGAAATAAGTTTTTGTATATAGATCTACAGTTGAAATTCCATCTAATTCCATCAAATATGCAAAAATATGATTTATTGATATTCAAGTTTTGAAATTTCTTATGGTACAAAACTATAATTTCCCCCAAAACTCAATAAAAATATGCTTCCACATCATTTTTTCCTACTGTTTAAGTAAGCTGGATGTTCAAATGTACTGTTACAGCCAAATAATACTCTAAAACATGAAATCCAAATTGACAATTTGAAAAATTAACAGAAAGTGGTAAGCAGTCAAAATAATTTTTCTGGGATCACTTAAATTACCAGGTTTTTACTACATAATTTTCAACTAAAACTGCTTTCTATAGCCTTATATTATTTTATAAGTACATTGTACATGTATTCTAACTGAAACTATCAAAATTTACCAGGAAAAAGTTGTAGGATTGAAAAAAATCCAATCATGATATCACCATATTCTATATTTGAAGTCAACAAACTGCTGCATGATGAAATTTTTTAGATTCTTAATATCAACCATATTTTCAATATTATATGCCCTTCTACTGCAAAAACACATTCAATAACATATTCCAAATAATTATAAAGTCATAAATAAAAATAAAATGAGTTGCAATACCCTCTGTCCATGTATATCCAGTGTTTGGGAGCAATATTCCAAAATATTACATAACATGCATTTCGACCATGTAATCTGACACCACAATGCATTTTGTAACATTTTTGTATGAAAAATGTCACTCTGTGTCTGTTGTGACATTATTAGGCTAATTTGAACATGATAGCAACAAAAGTTCAATTTGATGTTTTTTAACTTAAGGTGTGAAACCTATAATTAATTTCTTTAAGGTTTTCTACTAAATTTGGGTTTTTTCGAGCCTACCTGGCCATTTTATCTTAAGTTTAACCTTTCGAAAACCATACATTTTCTGAAACGCCCATGATTCCTCTACGTTCTGTCAAAATATCAGGCCATGCTTAAAGTCTTGCAGTGAAATGCCAGGCTATTGAAAATACCTACTCTAAAAATAGCTCTGTCATCCCCCAGAAATTCCCTATTTATAGATCATGCATCAATCCTCCATATCCATATTAAAATAAAATTAAATCAATCAAATTTGGGCTCAAAATAATCCTTATACATTTAACTTCAATTATCAATTTAATTATTCCATTCCATTCAGTATTTGTCACAATACAACAAAGTGAAAGAAACTTTTTTTTAAAAGGGACTACTTTTGTATATGTTCTTAGCTCTGATTGGTTGAATTACTGGTTTGACACCTAAAGAGCAACAAAACTTGCTTCTCTAACCCTTTATTGGCCTTATTTCTATGCCTTAGGCAATATCAACCACACAAAACCTCATAAGGTATGTGGCTGTCTAATATTTGCGAGTATAATTGTTCAAATGCAAAGGTACCCCCTTGAAGATTTTTAATGAAAACATCTCCATTTACATCTGTTGAGTTCAGACAGTGTAATATACCAAAACTTACCTATTCTCTTATATATTACAGTTATTAAGTTAATTTCTAACATAATAAGCAATGTTTACACATATATATGCCTCAGTTGTATATTTAATAGCTAAATACTATGAAATGTTTGCATTGAGCCCCCCCTTTTTTCGTCCCATAAAATGAGTTCACGTCATTCTTAATTTTGTTAATTCATGCTTTAATCCCATAAATTATGTAGTTTAAGGCATGAAATAAGTTTTTGTATATAGATCTACAGTTGAAATTCCTTCTAATTCCATCAAATATGCAAAAATATGATTTATTGATATTCAAGTTTTAAATTTCTTATGGTACAAAACTATAATTTCCCCCAAAACTCAATAAAAATATGCTTCCACATCATTTTTTCCTACTGTTTAAGTAAGCTGGATGTTCAAATGTACTGTTACAGCCAAATAATACTCTAAAACATGAAATCCAAATTGACAATTTGAAAAATTAACAGAAAGTGGTAAGCAGTCAAAATAATTTTTCTGGGATCACTTAAATTACCAGGTTTTTACTACATAATTTTCAACTAAAACTGCTTTCTATAGCCTTATATTATTTTATAAGTACATTGTACATGTATTCTAACTGAAACTATCAAAATTTACCAGGAAAAAGTTGTAGGATTGAAAAAAATCCAATCATGATATCACCATATTCTATATTTGAAGTCAACAAACTGCTGCATGATGAAATTTTTTAGATTCTTAATATCAACCATATTTTCAATATTATATGCCCTTCTACTGCAAAAACACATTCAATAACATATTCCAAATAATTATAAAGTCATAAATAAAAATAAAATGAGTTGCAATACCCTCTGTCCATGTATATCCAGTGTTTGGGAGCAATATTCCAAAATATTACATAACATGCATTTCGACCATGTAATCTGACACCACAATGCATTTTGTAACATTTTTGTATGAAAAATGTCACTCTGTGTCTGTTGTGACATTATTAGGCTAATTTGAACATGATAGCAACAAAAGTTCAATTTGATGTTTTTTAACTTAAGGTGTGAAACCTATAATTAATTTCTTTAAGGTTTTCTACTAAATTTGGGTTTTTTCGAGCCTACCTGGCCATTTTATCTTAAGTTTAACCTTTCGAAAACCATACATTTTCTGAAATGCCCATGATTCCTCTACGTTCTGTCAAAATATCAGGCCATGCTTAAAGTCTTGCAGTGAAATGCCAGGCTATTGAAAATACCTACTCTAAAAATAGCTCTGTCATCCCCCAGAAATTCCCTATTTATAGATCATGCATCAATCCTCCATATCCATATTAAAATAAAATTAAATCAATCAAATTTGGGCTCAAAATAATCCTTATACATTTAACTTCAATTATCAATTTAATTATTCCATTCCATTCAGTATTTGTCACAATACAACAAAGTGAAAGAAACTTTTTTTTAAAAGGGACTACTTTTGTATATGTTCTTAGCTCTGATTGGTTGAATTACTGGTTTGACACCTAAAGAGCAACAAAACTTGCTTCTCTAACCCTTTATTGGCCTTATTTCTATGCCTTAGGCAATATCAACCACACAAAACCTCATAAGGTATGTGGCTGTCTAATATTTGCGAGTATAATTGTTCAAATGCAAAGGTACCCCCTTGAAGATTTTTAATGAAAACATCTCCATTTACATCTGTTGAGTTCAGACAGTGTAATATACCAAAACTTACCTATTCTCTTATATATTACAGTTATTAAGTTAATTTCTAACATAATAAGCAATGTTTACACATATATATGCCTCAGTTGTATATTTAATAGCTAAATACTATGAAATGTTTGCATTGAGCCCCCCCTTTTTTCGTCCCATAAAATGAGTTCACGTCATTCTTAATTTTGTTAATTCATGCTTTAATCCCATAAATTATGTAGTTTAAGGCATGAAATAAGTTTTTGTATATAGATCTACAGTTGAAATTCCTTCTAATTCCATCAAATATGCAAAAATATGATTTATTGATATTCAAGTTTTAAATTTCTTATGGTACAAAACTATAATTTCCCCCAAAACTCAATAAAAATATGCTTCCACATCATTTTTTCCTACTGTTTAAGTAAGCTGGATGTTCAAATGTACTGTTACAGCCAAATAATACTCTAAAACATGAAATCCAAATTGACAATTTGAAAAATTAACAGAAAGTGGTAAGCAGTCAAAATAATTTTTCTGGGATCACTTAAATTACCAGGTTTTTACTACATAATTTTCAACTAAAACTGCTTTCTATAGCCTTATATTATTTTATAAGTACATTGTACATGTATTCTAACTGAAACTATCAAAATTTACCAGGAAAAAGTTGTAGGATTGAAAAAAATCCAATCATGATATCACCATATTCTATATTTGAAGTCAACAAACTGCTGCATGATGAAATTTTTTAGATTCTTAATATCAACCATATTTTCAATATTATATGCCCTTCTACTGCAAAAACACATTCAATAACATATTCCAAATAATTATAAAGTCATAAATAAAAATAAAATGAGTTGCAATACCCTCTGTCCATGTATATCCAGTGTTTGGGAGCAATATTCCAAAATATTACATAACATGCATTTCGACCATGTAATCTGACACCACAATGCATTTTGTAACATTTTTGTATGAAAAATGTCACTCTGTGTCTGTTGTGACATTATTAGGCTAATTTGAACATGATAGCAACAAAAGTTCAATTTGATGTTTTTTAACTTAAGGTGTGAAACCTATAATTAATTTCTTTAAGGTTTTCTACTAAATTTGGGTTTTTTCGAGCCTACCTGGCCATTTTATCTTAAGTTTAACCTTTCGAAGACCATACATTTTCTGAAACGCCCATGATTCCTCTACGTTCTGTCAAAATATCAGGCCATGCTTAAAGTCTTGCAGTGAAATGCCAGGCTATTGAAAATACCTACTCTAAAAATAGCTCTGTCATCCCCCAGAAATTCCCTATTTATAGATCATGCATCAATCCTCCATATCCATATTAAAATAAAATTAAATCAATCAAATTTGGGCTCAAAATAATCCTTATACATTTAACTTCAATTATCAATTTAATTATTCCATTCCATTCAGTATTTGTCACAATACAACAAAGTGAAAGAAACTTTTTTTTAAAAGGGACTACTTTTGTATATGTTCTTAGCTCTGATTGGTTGAATTACTGGTTTGACACCTAAAGAGCAACAAAACTTGCTTCTCTAACCCTTTATTGGCCTTATTTCTATGCCTTAGGCAATATCAACCACACAAAACCTCATAAGGTATGTGGCTGTCTAATATTTGCGAGTATAATTGTTCAAATGCAAAGGTACCCCCTTGAAGATTTTTAATGAAAACATCTCCATTTACATCTGTTGAGTTCAGACAGTGTAATATACCAAAACTTACCTATTCTCTTATATATTACAGTTATTAAGTTAATTTCTAACATAATAAGCAATTTTTACACATATATATGCCTCAGTTGTATATTTAATAGCTAAATACTATGAAATGTTTGCATTGAGCCCCCCCTTTTTTCGTCCCATAAAATGAGTTCACGTCATTCTTAATTTTGTTAATTCATGCTTTAATCCCATAAATTATGTAGTTTAAGGCATGAAATAAGTTTTTGTATATAGATCTACAGTTGAAATTCCATCTAATTCCATCAAATATGCAAAAATATGATTTATTGATATTCAAGTTTTGAAATTTCTTATGGTACAAAACTATAATTTCCCCCAAAACTCAATAAAAATATGCTTCCACATCATTTTTTCCTACTGTTTAAGTAAGCTGGATGTTCAAATGTACTGTTACAGCCAAATAATACTCTAAAACATGAAATCCAAATTGACAATTTGAAAAATTAACAGAAAGTGGTAAGCAGTCAAAATAATTTTTCTGGGATCACTTAAATTACCAGGTTTTTACTACATAATTTTCAACTAAAACTGCTTTCTATAGCCTTATATTATTTTATAAGTACATTGTACATGTATTCTAACTGAAACTATCAAAATTTACCAGGAAAAAGTTGTAGGATTGAAAAAAATCCAATCATGATATCACCATATTCTATATTTGAAGTCAACAAACTGCTGCATGATGAAATTTTTTAGATTCTTAATATCAACCATATTTTCAATATTATATGCCCTTCTACTGCAAAAACACATTCAATAACATATTCCAAATAATTATAAAGTCATAAATAAAAATAAAATGAGTTGCAATACCCTCTGTCCATGTATATCCAGTGTTTGGGAGCAATATTCCAAAATATTACATAACATGCATTTCGACCATGTAATCTGACACCACAATGCATTTTGTAACATTTTTGTATGAAAAATGTCACTCTGTGTCTGTTGTGACATTATTAGGCTAATTTGAACATGATAGCAACAAAAGTTCAATTTGATGTTTTTTAACTTAAGGTGTGAAACCTATAATTAATTTCTTTAAGGTTTTCTACTAAATTTGGGTTTTTTCGAGCCTACCTGGCCATTTTATCTTAAGTTTAACCTTTCGAAAACCATACATTTTCTGAAACGCCCATGATTCCTCTACGTTCTGTCAAAATATCAGGCCATGCTTAAAGTCTTGCAGTGAAATGCCAGGCTATTGAAAATACCTACTCTAAAAATAGCTCTGTCATCCCCCAGAAATTCCCTATTTATAGATCATGCATCAATCCTCCATATCCATATTAAAATAAAATTAAATCAATCAAATTTGGGCTCAAAATAATCCTTATACATTTAACTTCAATTATCAATTTAATTATTCCATTCCATTCAGTATTTGTCACAATACAACAAAGTGAAAGAAACTTTTTTTTAAAAGGGACTACTTTTGTATATGTTCTTAGCTCTGATTGGTTGAATTACTGGTTTGACACCTAAAGAGCAACAAAACTTGCTTCTCTAACCCTTTATTGGCCTTATTTCTATGCCTTAGGCAATATCAACCACACAAAACCTCATAAGGTATGTGGCTGTCTAATATTTGCGAGTATAATTGTTCAAATGCAAAGGTACCCCCTTGAAGATTTTTAATGAAAACATCTCCATTTACATCTGTTGAGTTCAGACAGTGTAATATACCAAAACTTACCTATTCTCTTATATATTACAGTTATTAAGTTAATTTCTAACATAATAAGCAATGTTTACACATATATATGCCTCAGTTGTATATTTAATAGCTAAATACTATGAAATGTTTGCATTGAGCCCCCCCTTTTTTCGTCCCATAAAATGAGTTCACGTCATTCTTAATTTTGTTAATTCATGCTTTAATCCCATAAATTATGTAGTTTAAGGCATGAAATAAGTTTTTGTATATAGATCTACAGTTGAAATTCCTTCTAATTCCATCAAATATGCAAAAATATGATTTATTGATATTCAAGTTTTAAATTTCTTATGGTACAAAACTATAATTTCCCCCAAAACTCAATAAAAATATGCTTCCACATCATTTTTTCCTACTGTTTAAGTAAGCTGGATGTTCAAATGTACTGTTACAGCCAAATAATACTCTAAAACATGAAATCCAAATTGACAATTTGAAAAATTAACAGAAAGTGGTAAGCAGTCAAAATAATTTTTCTGGGATCACTTAAATTACCAGGTTTTTACTACATAATTTTCAACTAAAACTGCTTTCTATAGCCTTATATTATTTTATAAGTACATTGTACATGTATTCTAACTGAAACTATCAAAATTTACCAGGAAAAAGTTGTAGGATTGAAAAAAATCCAATCATGATATCACCATATTCTATATTTGAAGTCAACAAACTGCTGCATGATGAAATTTTTTAGATTCTTAATATCAACCATATTTTCAATATTATATGCCCTTCTACTGCAAAAACACATTCAATAACATATTCCAAATAATTATAAAGTCATAAATAAAAATAAAATGAGTTGCAATACCCTCTGTCCATGTATATCCAGTGTTTGGGAGCAATATTCCAAAATATTACATAACATGCATTTCGACCATGTAATCTGACACCACAATGCATTTTGTAACATTTTTGTATGAAAAATGTCACTCTGTGTCTGTTGTGACATTATTAGGCTAATTTGAACATGATAGCAACAAAAGTTCAATTTGATGTTTTTTAACTTAAGGTGTGAAACCTATAATTAATTTCTTTAAGGTTTTCTACTAAATTTGGGTTTTTTCGAGCCTACCTGGCCATTTTATCTTAAGTTTAACCTTTCGAAGACCATACATTTTCTGAAACGCCCATGATTCCTCTACGTTCTGTCAAAATATCAGGCCATGCTTAAAGTCTTGCAGTGAAATGCCAGGCTATTGAAAATACCTACTCTAAAAATAGCTCTGTCATCCCCCAGAAATTCCCTATTTATAGATCATGCATCAATCCTCCATATCCATATTAAAATAAAATTAAATCAATCAAATTTGGGCTCAAAATAATCCTTATACATTTAACTTCAATTATCAATTTAATTATTCCATTCCATTCAGTATTTGTCACAATACAACAAAGTGAAAGAAACTTTTTTTTAAAAGGGACTACTTTTGTATATGTTCTTAGCTCTGATTGGTTGAATTACTGGTTTGACACCTAAAGAGCAACAAAACTTGCTTCTCTAACCCTTTATTGGCCTTATTTCTATGCCTTAGGCAATATCAACCACACAAAACCTCATAAGGTATGTGGCTGTCTAATATTTGCGAGTATAATTGTTCAAATGCAAAGGTACCCCCTTGAAGATTTTTAATGAAAACATCTCCATTTACATCTGTTGAGTTCAGACAGTGTAATATACCAAAACTTACCTATTCTCTTATATATTACAGTTATTAAGTTAATTTCTAACATAATAAGCAATTTTTACACATATATATGCCTCAGTTGTATATTTAATAGCTAAATACTATGAAATGTTTGCATTGAGCCCCCCCTTTTTTCGTCCCATAAAATGAGTTCACGTCATTCTTAATTTTGTTAATTCATGCTTTAATCCCATAAATTATGTAGTTTAAGGCATGAAATAAGTTTTTGTATATAGATCTACAGTTGAAATTCCATCTAATTCCATCAAATATGCAAAAATATGATTTATTGATATTCAAGTTTTGAAATTTCTTATGGTACAAAACTATAATTTCCCCCAAAACTCAATAAAAATATGCTTCCACATCATTTTTTCCTACTGTTTAAGTAAGCTGGATGTTCAAATGTACTGTTACAGCCAAATAATACTCTAAAACATGAAATCCAAATTGACAATTTGAAAAATTAACAGAAAGTGGTAAGCAGTCAAAATAATTTTTCTGGGATCACTTAAATTACCAGGTTTTTACTACATAATTTTCAACTAAAACTGCTTTCTATAGCCTTATATTATTTTATAAGTACATTGTACATGTATTCTAACTGAAACTATCAAAATTTACCAGGAAAAAGTTGTAGGATTGAAAAAAATCCAATCATGATATCACCATATTCTATATTTGAAGTCAACAAACTGCTGCATGATGAAATTTTTTAGATTCTTAATATCAACCATATTTTCAATATTATATGCCCTTCTACTGCAAAAACACATTCAATAACATATTCCAAATAATTATAAAGTCATAAATAAAAATAAAATGAGTTGCAATACCCTCTGTCCATGTATATCCAGTGTTTGGGAGCAATATTCCAAAATATTACATAACATGCATTTCGACCATGTAATCTGACACCACAATGCATTTTGTAACATTTTTGTATGAAAAATGTCACTCTGTGTCTGTTGTGACATTATTAGGCTAATTTGAACATGATAGCAACAAAAGTTCAATTTGATGTTTTTTAACTTAAGGTGTGAAACCTATAATTAATTTCTTTAAGGTTTTCTACTAAATTTGGGTTTTTTCGAGCCTACCTGGCCATTTTATCTTAAGTTTAACCTTTCGAAAACCATACATTTTCTGAAACGCCCATGATTCCTCTACGTTCTGTCAAAATATCAGGCCATGCTTAAAGTCTTGCAGTGAAATGCCAGGCTATTGAAAATACCTACTCTAAAAATAGCTCTGTCATCCCCCAGAAATTCCCTATTTATAGATCATGCATCAATCCTCCATATCCATATTAAAATAAAATTAAATCAATCAAATTTGGGCTCAAAATAATCCTTATACATTTAACTTCAATTATCAATTTAATTATTCCATTCCATTCAGTATTTGTCACAATACAACAAAGTGAAAGAAACTTTTTTTTAAAAGGGACTACTTTTGTATATGTTCTTAGCTCTGATTGGTTGAATTACTGGTTTGACACCTAAAGAGCAACAAAACTTGCTTCTCTAACCCTTTATTGGCCTTATTTCTATGCCTTAGGCAATATCAACCACACAAAACCTCATAAGGTATGTGGCTGTCTAATATTTGCGAGTATAATTGTTCAAATGCAAAGGTACCCCCTTGAAGATTTTTAATGAAAACATCTCCATTTACATCTGTTGAGTTCAGACAGTGTAATATACCAAAACTTACCTATTCTCTTATATATTACAGTTATTAAGTTAATTTCTAACATAATAAGCAATGTTTACACATATATATGCCTCAGTTGTATATTTAATAGCTAAATACTATGAAATGTTTGCATTGAGCCCCCCCTTTTTTCGTCCCATAAAATGAGTTCACGTCATTCTTAATTTTGTTAATTCATGCTTTAATCCCATAAATTATGTAGTTTAAGGCATGAAATAAGTTTTTGTATATAGATCTACAGTTGAAATTCCTTCTAATTCCATCAAATATGCAAAAATATGATTTATTGATATTCAAGTTTTAAATTTCTTATGGTACAAAACTATAATTTCCCCCAAAACTCAATAAAAATATGCTTCCACATCATTTTTTCCTACTGTTTAAGTAAGCTGGATGTTCAAATGTACTGTTACAGCCAAATAATACTCTAAAACATGAAATCCAAATTGACAATTTGAAAAATTAACAGAAAGTGGTAAGCAGTCAAAATAATTTTTCTGGGATCACTTAAATTACCAGGTTTTTACTACATAATTTTCAACTAAAACTGCTTTCTATAGCCTTATATTATTTTATAAGTACATTGTACATGTATTCTAACTGAAACTATCAAAATTTACCAGGAAAAAGTTGTAGGATTGAAAAAAATCCAATCATGATATCACCATATTCTATATTTGAAGTCAACAAACTGCTGCATGATGAAATTTTTTAGATTCTTAATATCAACCATATTTTCAATATTATATGCCCTTCTACTGCAAAAACACATTCAATAACATATTCCAAATAATTATAAAGTCATAAATAAAAATAAAATGAGTTGCAATACCCTCTGTCCATGTATATCCAGTGTTTGGGAGCAATATTCCAAAATATTACATAACATGCATTTCGACCATGTAATCTGACACCACAATGCATTTTGTAACATTTTTGTATGAAAAATGTCACTCTGTGTCTGTTGTGACATTATTAGGCTAATTTGAACATGATAGCAACAAAAGTTCAATTTGATGTTTTTTAACTTAAGGTGTGAAACCTATAATTAATTTCTTTAAGGTTTTCTACTAAATTTGGGTTTTTTCGAGCCTACCTGGCCATTTTATCTTAAGTTTAACCTTTCGAAAACCATACATTTTCTGAAATGCCCATGATTCCTCTACGTTCTGTCAAAATATCAGGCCATGCTTAAAGTCTTGCAGTGAAATGCCAGGCTATTGAAAATACCTACTCTAAAAATAGCTCTGTCATCCCCCAGAAATTCCCTATTTATAGATCATGCATCAATCCTCCATATCCATATTAAAATAAAATTAAATCAATCAAATTTGGGCTCAAAATAATCCTTATACATTTAACTTCAATTATCAATTTAATTATTCCATTCCATTCAGTATTTGTCACAATACAACAAAGTGAAAGAAACTTTTTTTTAAAAGGGACTACTTTTGTATATGTTCTTAGCTCTGATTGGTTGAATTACTGGTTTGACACCTAAAGAGCAACAAAACTTGCTTCTCTAACCCTTTATTGGCCTTATTTCTATGCCTTAGGCAATATCAACCACACAAAACCTCATAAGGTATGTGGCTGTCTAATATTTGCGAGTATAATTGTTCAAATGCAAAGGTACCCCCTTGAAGATTTTTAATGAAAACATCTCCATTTACATCTGTTGAGTTCAGACAGTGTAATATACCAAAACTTACCTATTCTCTTATATATTACAGTTATTAAGTTAATTTCTAACATAATAAGCAATGTTTACACATATATATGCCTCAGTTGTATATTTAATAGCTAAATACTATGAAATGTTTGCATTGAGCCCCCCCTTTTTTCGTCCCATAAAATGAGTTCACGTCATTCTTAATTTTGTTAATTCATGCTTTAATCCCATAAATTATGTAGTTTAAGGCATGAAATAAGTTTTTGTATATAGATCTACAGTTGAAATTCCTTCTAATTCCATCAAATATGCAAAAATATGATTTATTGATATTCAAGTTTTAAATTTCTTATGGTACAAAACTATAATTTCCCCCAAAACTCAATAAAAATATGCTTCCACATCATTTTTTCCTACTGTTTAAGTAAGCTGGATGTTCAAATGTACTGTTACAGCCAAATAATACTCTAAAACATGAAATCCAAATTGACAATTTGAAAAATTAACAGAAAGTGGTAAGCAGTCAAAATAATTTTTCTGGGATCACTTAAATTACCAGGTTTTTACTACATAATTTTCAACTAAAACTGCTTTCTATAGCCTTATATTATTTTATAAGTACATTGTACATGTATTCTAACTGAAACTATCAAAATTTACCAGGAAAAAGTTGTAGGATTGAAAAAAATCCAATCATGATATCACCATATTCTATATTTGAAGTCAACAAACTGCTGCATGATGAAATTTTTTAGATTCTTAATATCAACCATATTTTCAATATTATATGCCCTTCTACTGCAAAAACACATTCAATAACATATTCCAAATAATTATAAAGTCATAAATAAAAATAAAATGAGTTGCAATACCCTCTGTCCATGTATATCCAGTGTTTGGGAGCAATATTCCAAAATATTACATAACATGCATTTCGACCATGTAATCTGACACCACAATGCATTTTGTAACATTTTTGTATGAAAAATGTCACTCTGTGTCTGTTGTGACATTATTAGGCTAATTTGAACATGATAGCAACAAAAGTTCAATTTGATGTTTTTTAACTTAAGGTGTGAAACCTATAATTAATTTCTTTAAGGTTTTCTACTAAATTTGGGTTTTTTCGAGCCTACCTGGCCATTTTATCTTAAGTTTAACCTTTCGAAGACCATACATTTTCTGAAACGCCCATGATTCCTCTACGTTCTGTCAAAATATCAGGCCATGCTTAAAGTCTTGCAGTGAAATGCCAGGCTATTGAAAATACCTACTCTAAAAATAGCTCTGTCATCCCCCAGAAATTCCCTATTTATAGATCATGCATCAATCCTCCATATCCATATTAAAATAAAATTAAATCAATCAAATTTGGGCTCAAAATAATCCTTATACATTTAACTTCAATTATCAATTTAATTATTCCATTCCATTCAGTATTTGTCACAATACAACAAAGTGAAAGAAACTTTTTTTTAAAAGGGACTACTTTTGTATATGTTCTTAGCTCTGATTGGTTGAATTACTGGTTTGACACCTAAAGAGCAACAAAACTTGCTTCTCTAACCCTTTATTGGCCTTATTTCTATGCCTTAGGCAATATCAACCACACAAAACCTCATAAGGTATGTGGCTGTCTAATATTTGCGAGTATAATTGTTCAAATGCAAAGGTACCCCCTTGAAGATTTTTAATGAAAACATCTCCATTTACATCTGTTGAGTTCAGACAGTGTAATATACCAAAACTTACCTATTCTCTTATATATTACAGTTATTAAGTTAATTTCTAACATAATAAGCAATGTTTACACATATATATGCCTCAGTTGTATATTTAATAGCTAAATACTATGAAATGTTTGCATTGAGCCCCCCCTTTTTTCGTCCCATAAAATGAGTTCACGTCATTCTTAATTTTGTTAATTCATGCTTTAATCCCATAAATTATGTAGTTTAAGGCATGAAATAAGTTTTTGTATATAGATCTACAGTTGAAATTCCTTCTAATTCCATCAAATATGCAAAAATATGATTTATTGATATTCAAGTTTTAAATTTCTTATGGTACAAAACTATAATTTCCCCCAAAACTCAATAAAAATATGCTTCCACATCATTTTTTCCTACTGTTTAAGTAAGCTGGATGTTCAAATGTACTGTTACAGCCAAATAATACTCTAAAACATGAAATCCAAATTGACAATTTGAAAAATTAACAGAAAGTGGTAAGCAGTCAAAATAATTTTTCTGGGATCACTTAAATTACCAGGTTTTTACTACATAATTTTCAACTAAAACTGCTTTCTATAGCCTTATATTATTTTATAAGTACATTGTACATGTATTCTAACTGAAACTATCAAAATTTACCAGGAAAAAGTTGTAGGATTGAAAAAAATCCAATCATGATATCACCATATTCTATATTTGAAGTCAACAAACTGCTGCATGATGAAATTTTTTAGATTCTTAATATCAACCATATTTTCAATATTATATGCCCTTCTACTGCAAAAACACATTCAATAACATATTCCAAATAATTATAAAGTCATAAATAAAAATAAAATGAGTTGCAATACCCTCTGTCCATGTATATCCAGTGTTTGGGAGCAATATTCCAAAATATTACATAACATGCATTTCGACCATGTAATCTGACACCACAATGCATTTTGTAACATTTTTGTATGAAAAATGTCACTCTGTGTCTGTTGTGACATTATTAGGCTAATTTGAACATGATAGCAACAAAAGTTCAATTTGATGTTTTTTAACTTAAGGTGTGAAACCTATAATTAATTTCTTTAAGGTTTTCTACTAAATTTGGGTTTTTTCGAGCCTACCTGGCCATTTTATCTTAAGTTTAACCTTTCGAAGACCATACATTTTCTGAAACGCCCATGATTCCTCTACGTTCTGTCAAAATATCAGGCCATGCTTAAAGTCTTGCAGTGAAATGCCAGGCTATTGAAAATACCTACTCTAAAAATAGCTCTGTCATCCCCCAGAAATTCCCTATTTATAGATCATGCATCAATCCTCCATATCCATATTAAAATAAAATTAAATCAATCAAATTTGGGCTCAAAATAATCCTTATACATTTAACTTCAATTATCAATTTAATTATTCCATTCCATTCAGTATTTGTCACAATACAACAAAGTGAAAGAAACTTTTTTTTAAAAGGGACTACTTTTGTATATGTTCTTAGCTCTGATTGGTTGAATTACTGGTTTGACACCTAAAGAGCAACAAAACTTGCTTCTCTAACCCTTTATTGGCCTTATTTCTATGCCTTAGGCAATATCAACCACACAAAACCTCATAAGGTATGTGGCTGTCTAATATTTGCGAGTATAATTGTTCAAATGCAAAGGTACCCCCTTGAAGATTTTTAATGAAAACATCTCCATTTACATCTGTTGAGTTCAGACAGTGTAATATACCAAAACTTACCTATTCTCTTATATATTACAGTTATTAAGTTAATTTCTAACATAATAAGCAATGTTTACACATATATATGCCTCAGTTGTATATTTAATAGCTAAATACTATGAAATGTTTGCATTGAGCCCCCCCTTTTTTCGTCCCATAAAATGAGTTCACGTCATTCTTAATTTTGTTAATTCATGCTTTAATCCCATAAATTATGTAGTTTAAGGCATGAAATAAGTTTTTGTATATAGATCTACAGTTGAAATTCCTTCTAATTCCATCAAATATGCAAAAATATGATTTATTGATATTCAAGTTTTAAATTTCTTATGGTACAAAACTATAATTTCCCCCAAAACTCAATAAAAATATGCTTCCACATCATTTTTTCCTACTGTTTAAGTAAGCTGGATGTTCAAATGTACTGTTACAGCCAAATAATACTCTAAAACATGAAATCCAAATTGACAATTTGAAAAATTAACAGAAAGTGGTAAGCAGTCAAAATAATTTTTCTGGGATCACTTAAATTACCAGGTTTTTACTACATAATTTTCAACTAAAACTGCTTTCTATAGCCTTATATTATTTTATAAGTACATTGTACATGTATTCTAACTGAAACTATCAAAATTTACCAGGAAAAAGTTGTAGGATTGAAAAAAATCCAATCATGATATCACCATATTCTATATTTGAAGTCAACAAACTGCTGCATGATGAAATTTTTTAGATTCTTAATATCAACCATATTTTCAATATTATATGCCCTTCTACTGCAAAAACACATTCAATAACATATTCCAAATAATTATAAAGTCATAAATAAAAATAAAATGAGTTGCAATACCCTCTGTCCATGTATATCCAGTGTTTGGGAGCAATATTCCAAAATATTACATAACATGCATTTCGACCATGTAATCTGACACCACAATGCATTTTGTAACATTTTTGTATGAAAAATGTCACTCTGTGTCTGTTGTGACATTATTAGGCTAATTTGAACATGATAGCAACAAAAGTTCAATTTGATGTTTTTTAACTTAAGGTGTGAAACCTATAATTAATTTCTTTAAGGTTTTCTACTAAATTTGGGTTTTTTCGAGCCTACCTGGCCATTTTATCTTAAGTTTAACCTTTCGAAGACCATACATTTTCTGAAACGCCCATGATTCCTCTACGTTCTGTCAAAATATCAGGCCATGCTTAAAGTCTTGCAGTGAAATGCCAGGCTATTGAAAATACCTACTCTAAAAATAGCTCTGTCATCCCCCAGAAATTCCCTATTTATAGATCATGCATCAATCCTCCATATCCATATTAAAATAAAATTAAATCAATCAAATTTGGGCTCAAAATAATCCTTATACATT
This sequence comes from Bathymodiolus septemdierum, assembly GCA_963383655.1. Lineage (NCBI taxonomy): Eukaryota > Metazoa > Mollusca > Bivalvia > Mytilida > Modiolidae > Bathymodiolus > Bathymodiolus septemdierum. The sequence continues at coordinate 14,670,209 of OY726524.1, read as the reverse complement.
TAACTTCAATTATCAATTTAATTATTCCATTCCATTCAGTATTTGTCACAATACAACAAAGTGAAAGAAACTTTTTTTTAAAAGGGACTACTTTTGTATATGTTCTTAGCTCTGATTGGTTGAATTACTGGTTTGACACCTTTATATATTACAGGGAAAATGTCCCAAGACTAATACACTGTGACCCCAATATTTATTATTATTGGAAATCTATGGAAGATTTAAAGCTGAATTTGTAAATAGTTAAATAAATATTATTAAGAAAGGAATACATATACCTGTTTTTCACAACAACATGAAGACATATTAATTATCAATTTGTTTTCATTTTATTTGTACGTTCTTACTACAAATGTATGTCTTTATCTATTTGACTTGTGTACGTTGTTTGTATATATATACCTTGTATATGCCTTCAACCCTTCGGGGGTAAAATTGAGCATTGAATAAAGACTAATAATTAATGAAGTCAAAGTAGAAGAAGAAAACCTGACGTCATGGTAACGCGATATGATATTTATTGACAAGAAAACGGATGTTTTCAGGAGTTGTGACAGCAATATTAAACATAGTTTGTCGTTTTTAATTAACATGTATATAAATCCATGAATGTATGTCATGTAACAATTGATACATCCCTTAAATGAATGAAAGACAAAAAAAAAAAACAAACAAAGAAAACACCAACAAATACTGAATATTTTATTTTAGTTACTAAAAAGAATAGAACTATATGCAGTAGTTAATATGCAAGCGAAGCGAGCTCTTTATGGTTAAAAAATGTGTATCTAGAATTTTCTTCACATGGCTTCACATACTGATGGATATATTTTTTTCTGCACATTGTAAATACGTTCCGTGTATCACACTTACACACTCTACTAATGAAGATCTTCTTAACATAAAGCGCAAAGGTGATGCTAAATCTCGGACCCTCTCTCGTACGTCCGATACCACTGAAACCTGGAACCCGTGTGTAATAAAAAGTCATGTTGTTAGCTTGTTCTACTTATATTGATATTTTCAAATTTTATTAAATCATAGAAAGAGGCAAATCGGTACGCGTAGCACACACATACATGACTTTCCAAGCTTGGTGGGGGAAATTCGGTAGATAAGAGAGGGAATCAGAATCTTATATAGTAACATAACTCTTATGGTCCTTGGCCAGTTTTCTGATATTCAAATATCAAAAATATGTGAAACTGCGACTTCATTTTGTCGCACTTTTCAACAGTAATTTTGACAACAAAACGCTCTGTGAGAGCGGAGTCATGTGGATAATTAGTTTCGTTGCATATTTATCTATCACTTTCCATATTTACTTACTCATTATTATTCTTTTCTAGTTCATTATCAGAGCAAATGTTTCCAGATTAACCGATCCCACCTACTTCGTTTCGGCATCTTGTCATTGCTGTATTCTCGCTACGAGGTCTTGTGACTATTGAGAGATCAAGTCGGATAATTCTAACCGCAAAGCTCAATGGTCCTCAAATATCAGAAAACTAGCCAAGAACCATAAGGGCTACGGTTCCGCAGCTAAAAGTGTTAACCGTAGCACACATATAGACGACCAACCACTTTCCTGGCTTAGTACAGGGACTGAAATAAATAAGAAAGTAACATCCCAACTTTCTTCTCTACTTTGTACATGTTCATCTCGGGAACAAATATTTATAAGTAGTACTCAATGATAATTTTAATTTCATAATTTAAATGATGTCAGCCAAAATATTTAATGACAGTATTTGTTTATTTTCTAGAAATCCATCTCAGCAACAGTACAGATACATGTGTCAAGATTGTGGGTAGGTAGTGTAACAAGTTGCATATAATTAACAAAACACACTAACCTACACTACACACATGTACATTTTGTACATGTATATACATAAAACAAAGTTAACGGAACGAGGGTCACAATCGAACATGGTCTTTATAATATAGTACCGGGGACCACAATATATAACATAATATATTTAATGAGTATGAGGAACTCCCTACAGAAGAATGTTAATACTAAAATGTCAGATATAAAGATAGGTCGGGTTTGTCTTAATACAACTTGCTATGACTTATCTTTTATGTTGAACTATGATGACATTCTACAAACATCAAACTCCTACACAGTGTAAAGCTGTATAAGTCTGGTACAAAAAGACATGATAAGTAACGTGAGAAAATAAATTTTCCAAACATGACTTAAAAACAACTATTATCATGTCTTACAATTGTTTGGAGTTGTCTCTCTTGGCATGTTACTCGAGAGAACACTTTAATGTTATATTCCAACACTTGGCAGTCCACATTAACCATGTTAAAACTCGAAAGAACTCAAATAGTATACGTTAGAAAAACACCCAAAGAACAGACTGTGTTGTTCGTTTGTTTGTTAAAATAGGTAAATTATATATATTTGTTTAAAATAGACATGTTTGAGGGGATAATCTTTTTCAACTTTGTCTTAAAAGTGTGTTAACACTTTCCCACTCTTGTACTCTGGAGCTGAATGTGTTCTTTCTATTTCCTTCCGTGACGTTATGCACCCCTATTTCCTTCCGTGACGTTATGCACCCCTATTTCCGCGCTTTTCCGTTACGTGCAGCAGGTCAAGCGTTAGATAAGCGTCCGGTTTTAATTGAGGAACACTGGAGCACGATAAAACATCGGAAGGTGGGAAAATAAATTATTTCGCACAGTTTTTCATCAGGAACGGCCATTGGCGAGCATTGCTATAGACTAAAATAAGTTTTCGTTATATTCCAAGCTTATAAAGATAGGAATTTATCATTGTACTCGGTTTTTCTCTTGTACGAAAAACAAATCTTGTTACGCTTTCTCCAAAAAACGAATTATTTTTTAAATTATGCAGCAAATATCAAGGATACCAGTCAACGTAATTTTTCATAGAAACATAAATCAAGACATGATATTTTTATTATTTTCTCAATCAACCCCTCGCCGCACCGACACTACGTTATCTAATAGGATTAACTGTTACTTTAAAATGACTGAAGGTTAACTGAAACCTGAAGGACCGTACCAACCGCGGTATTCAAAATAAAGTTATTAGAAAATATGGCAGATTCTTCAATTTGAATAAATATGACAACCAGAAAAGATTTAAATAGTCAGATATGAATATTTCATTTAGTACGGACCATTTAACTTGCTCTCTTCAAGTATGTAATAAATATAACACTGAATGTGGTTTAGTTTATAGTGTTTAACGCCACTTTCAACAATAATTCTGTTGTATAAGCTTTGTTGGTGGAGGAAATCGGAATATCCGGGGTTCAAACTCACAACTTTAGTGGTGATAGGCACTGATTGCACGGATAATACACCTACCATACGATCAGGACCATAACGGGCGTAACACTGAAGGTGAACAAAAAATTGTAATCTGAATATTTTATGTGGATCTAAATATAGTTTTGCAAGGATTTAAATAGCTGAGTTTACTTTATAAATCTTTTATTTTTTTTATGAATTGGATCGGTGTCTCGTGGACATTTATTCCACATCTCAATATTTTCCATTGCAAAACTAATTTTCACACCTTTTATGTCGCCTTAGAGTTGGCCATATGACATACAGACAAACAATACTATTCGGCCTTGCTGGTATTCAAAGAGATTCTTAAATTATTAACCTAATAGTACAAGTCAACATACACAATGTAGGTGTTGGTGGGTGGATGGACTATGGCAGACAGTGATTTAAAAATTGAAAATTATTATTTTTTTCTTAAATGTACCCATGACATGATATTGTATGACTAATTTGAGTATAACAAGATCTTTTTATTATTTTCAAAACAGTGAAATTACTTTGTTTACTCCTCAACAATATTGACATCAAGAACTGCATGATAGGGTCTCTGACAGATAAAACTGCAAAAATGCTTGTTGCATTTTACTGACCTCAATACTGTTTCTTTTCCTTTTTTCTCACCATGCTTTGGACATTGTTTACAAGTTGTTGGTTTCTTATATAGCCTAGAGAATTTGTGCAATGTGGAATTGCTATTTTGTAATGGATAAAATGTATACTGTACAAGGGTGCATCCAGCAGGGATCAGGTGTCCCACTCCCAACCTATAATTTTCAATGTATATGCTGAAAGTGGTAAGAAAAAAGACATTGAATTGGTTTGACTTAATCCGGACCTCCTTAAACTTCCACCTCCCCCACCCCCGTGTGAGACACTTCTGGAACTGACCCAGCTGTCTGCTGTAGAAAAATTAAAACTAAAAGTGTCTGTAATATCTTGTAGTTCATAATTGTCACATTCATCAACTATCATCTTTGCTTTATGTATGCTATAATTTTACATTTGATGACTACAAATAATGTTGTTTTCCAGTTCATGACCAACTTGTTCCACATGAAATCCTTGTCATTTCTTTGAAATAAATTGTGTGTTTTATGATCCTATGCAATTTGATACACTGAATCACAATCAACAACATCAACTCGCAGAAGTGGCATTTAAAACTCTTCCTGATCTGCTGAGATGACACATTCCCACCTGTGAAATATAAATAATTATTAGCAAGTTATAGAGAAAGAAAATAATAATGATCTTTTCCCGAAATAATTGATCACGAACGTGTGAAAAAAGGTTTGATCAAATGCAATTTAAAAATTATCTTTGCACATACATGTTTGTATATGTTTGGTGGCAATTACATTATGTTTGTTGCATGTATATTAAATGTTTTGTCATACTAAACAAGCTTGCACACAATAATGATGTAATGAAAAAAAATTGTAATTAATTAAACATAGCATATCACAGATATGTACAGTCATGTTACATTGTATATACACCAGAATGCATATATGTTAATACATGTACATACTGCAATGTGCAAAAAAATGTATGCATTACACATATATTTTGTAAAGCTTCCCTGATAGCACTGAATGATGATGATATATGTTTGATACAAAAATGTTTCAAAAATTTTGCATGGAAATTCATGTTAAAATAGACATATGTATTTATACAAAATATACTGGGACTTAATAAAAAATGTATAAACGTTATCTCAGTTTTCATGAAGAAATTTCCTTAAAAAAAAAAGAAAAAAAAAGAAATCGTGCATTTCACAAAAGATATACTCTTTTCTAAAAATATCAATGAATATCGGAACAGCTCATTTAGATAGATGTATTACACAATCCCGATATTTTCGAACAGCCATAATTACGTATAGATTAGTAAACCTTTCAAATCAATCTAAATTATTACATGATGTATATATATGTAGTAAAAATGTTGCTAATGAAGGCAAACAATCATGGTTTGTATTTACCGAAAAATTGTTATAGTTTATTGGTATTCAGGATAAATTTAGATTTTTTTTTAAATTCACAAATTTACAAACACTTGTAAAAAAACTGTTACATGAAAAATATGTAAAAAAAATGGTATATAAAGAAAAATAGTTTTTGGATGGTTAAATTAACCACTTATTTCAAACTAAAACAAAATTTTGGTTTTGTGAGATACCTTTCATATACTAAAAATTTTGAATATATGCGATCTATGTGTAAATTACGTATTTCAGCCCATAAATTAAATATAGAAGTTGGGTGTTATAATAAGACTCCTAGAAATGAACGTTTCTGCAAAAAATGTAAAACCGGTGAGATAGAAGATGAAATGCATTTTTTACTTTCATGCAATCATTTTGAAACTGATAGGAAAAATATTTTAGATTTAGTGGCGGGTGAAGATAAAAATGTCCATACACTCAGTTGTGAGAACAATTTTTTTTTAATGAATAATGAAAACATCTCAATACCTAATATAGTGGGCAAATTTATCAAAGATAATTTGTATTAATGACAGCAACCTAGCAACAAATACAACATGGTTATTGTTTATTACTTGTTTATTACTTTTAATATGTTGTGATAAATATGTCATTGTGTAGCTGTACTCTATAATTATGATTCTTTCTTTATATGTTTGTACTTATAATGCCTTTAAGGGGCCCATGATATGGAAATGAAATATCTTGTATCTTGTATCTTGTATCATAGTCTCTGATTGGATAAGGTAAGTTATTAAATGTTGGGAGAATTTGATAACTTAATATTTATGCTGGCTGTTTTCGCCGTTTTCGCGTAAAAACAAATTCGTAAATTATGTTCTATCTCTTATTCATTCATAGAAACGGAGCTCTATATATTTAGTTCGTGTAAATTTTCTGTGCGATTTTTGTTCACCTTTTTGTTTCAAATTTAACTATATCTTAGAAGAAGCTATGTTACTTACCGTACATGGTTGACATGCAAAGCCCGAGTACATCAATGTTTTAAACAACTATTTAATCAATTGATGAACCAATATGTCGGTAAATTGCATTTTGTGTTCCGAATTTGTGAAATACCCCTAGCCAAACCATCACACACCGTTCAATAACTGTTTCCGCTCTATCCTGATTGCAAAGTCAGAAAATATGGCCCGAATATACAATGATCTCTACGAGCTCTTGTTACTTATCCATTGAAACTTTGGCGATATATCTTTAGAGGAAGGTCCAGATTATTGATAGCTTGCTGAACATCTTTCACGGAAAAACACACACTGTTTTGTATACTTTTATATTCAACGTTCAAATTTCCACTCTTTTAATATCATATTCAACAGAATTTGTAAAATTGAAGTGTTTCCGCAAATTTTAAGCCATACAAGAAGAATGTTGGGCCAGAGATAGCTGTGTGGTTGGTAAATGTCAGTTGATGTCAAACGTCCCACACATGACACACACTCGTGAATATTCATAGATATTATACGTTATTTATATCACACTCGGATATTCCTTTTTTGAAATTAGAAAGTTTGGAATCTGTAATTTTGTTAACTTGTACAACTTTTGCAACATACCGACTAAATTCTTCGGTATTTATGCTGAAGTAAATTATCTAACAGAATGCGTAGAATGTGTAAGTGAGGGGGGAAGGGATATGCGTTAAAAGCGTATATGAAGGGGAAAGGGATATGCGTTAAAAGCGTAAAAGAGTGGAAAGGTATTAATTGAATTTTCAAAAAAAATATAGACTCGGGATTTTTTTTAAAAACTTTTTTTTTAAAGTATTTTCAATAGATTTCAAAGTGGAACGACAGAACAATTAGGAGATATCTGTATCATGTGTTAAGCTTTGCGGACGTAAATCGTAGGTTTAATTGTCGCAAATTGAGCTTACCTAGCTATTTATCTTCCCTATTGATTACTTCCCGTTTATTTCTGGTGTTGTTATCCTAGAAATTGTTAGATATGCATATTGTGTTTTACAGTGTTTTGCTTTGCTTGTGTGTCCATTTTTGTGATTGATGAAGATACACTAAGATTCAGCTACCTGTTAAATAAATTATTATTTCACCTATTAGTAACTTCAATACTACTTAATATATTTCATATACTCAGCTAACGCATGTGTGAAGATATTATAAGGAAGGATATATTTTCACGTTATTCATCGATAAATTCCAAACCCTGATCTCACTCCGGACGGGATATATATATATTATTTAGTAGGTCCGGATCTGGATTGTATATACTAGATCCTGGTCCGAATTTTGTATTGAACCGGATTTTATATACCTGATCATGGTCCAAATTTTGTTTTGTTTCCAATTTTTTCTACTAAATACGGGTTAAAATTTTGTTCTAGACCATGGTCCGATTTTTGTACTGGATTTGGATTTTATTTACCTAGCCCGTGTAATTACCCACCTTCGGATCAAGATTTCAATAACCCCAAATGTTCTTTCTAGTTCAGTTAACTTAAAATCCCTTATTAAGTAACTGTAATTGCGTGTACATTTTCATATATTGTTATAGTTATTACATTCAGACAATTGTGCATCTTAATCAACTTCAAGACGATTATGTATCTACGCGATGTACCTAACCATATGTGTCATCTTAATCCATGGCATACCACTAAGCAATGTACCTGCTGATATGTGTCATCTTATTCCATGGCACAGCACTAAGCGATGTACTTGACCATATGTGTCATTTTAATCTATGACATACCACTAAACAATGTACCTGCCAATATTTGTCATCTTAATCCATGACATACCGCTAATCGATGTACCTGACCATATGTGTCATCTTAGCCCATGACATACCACTAAGCGATGTAACTGACCATATGTGTCATCTTAGTCCATGACATGCCACTAAGCGATGCACCTGGCCATATGTGTCATCGTAATCCATGACATACCACTAAATGATGTACAATGTACCTGACAATATGTGTCATATTAATCCATGACATACCACTAAGCGATGTACCTGACCATATGTGTAATTTTAATCCATGACATACCACTAAGCGATATCCTTGATCATATGTGTCATCTTAATCCATGACATACCACTAAGCGATATCCTTGACCATATGTGTCATCTTAATACATGACATATTACTAAGTGATGTACCTGACCATACGTGTCATCTTAATCCATGACATGTTACTAAGTGATGTACCTTACCATATGCGTCATTTTAATCCATGACATACCACTAAGCGATGAACCTGACCATGTGCATCATCTTAATTCATGACATACCACTAAGCGATACCCTTGACCATATGTGTCATCTTAATCCATGACCCACAACTAAGTGATATACCTGACCATGTGTTTCATCTTAATCCATGACTACCATTAAGCGATACCCTTGACCATATGTGTTATCTTAATCCATGACATACCACCAAGCGATACATCTGACCATATGTGTCATCTTAATCCATGACATACCACTAAGCGATGTACCTGACCACATGTGTCATCTTAATCCATGATATATCACTAAGCAATGTACCTGACCATATGTGTGATCTTAATCCATGACATACCACTAAGCGATGTACCTGACCATGTGTATCATGTTAATTCACGACATATCACTAAATGATGTACCTGACCATATGTATCATCTTAATCCTGACATGCCATTAAGCGATATACCTGACCATATGTGTCACCTTAATCCATGACATATAACTAAGCGATATACCTGACCATTTATGTCATCTTAATCCATGGCATAGTACTAAGCGATGTACCTGACCATATGTGTAATTTTAATCCATGACATACCACTAAACGATGTAACTGACCATATTTGTCATGGTATTACATGACATACCGCTAATCGATGTACCTGACCATATGTGTCATCATAGCCCATGACCTACCACTAAGCGATGTACCTGACCTTATGTGTCATCTTAATCCATGACATGCCATTAAACGATGCACCTGGGCATATGTGTCATCTTAATCCATGACATATCACTAAGCGATGTACCTGAACATATGTGTCATCTTAATCCCTGACATACCACTAAATGATGTACAATGTACCTGACAATATGTGTCATATTAATCCATGACATACCACTAAGCGATGTAACTGACCATATGTGTCATCTTAATCCATGACATACCACTAAGCGATATCCTTGACCATATGTGTCCTCTTAATCCATGACATATTACTAAGTGATGTACCTGACGTGTCATCGTAATCCATGGCATGTTACTAAGTGATATCCCTGACCATTTGCGTCATATTAATCCATGACATACCACTAAGCGATGAACCTGACCATGTGCATCATCTTAATTCATGGCATACCACTAAGCGATACCCTTGACCATATGTGTCATCTTAATCCATGACCTACAACTAAGTGATATACCTGACCATGTATTTCGTCTTAATCCATGACATATCACAAAGCGATACACCTGACCATACGTGTCATCTTAATCCATGACATACTACTAAGTGATACACCTGACCATATGTGTGATCTTAATCCATGACATACCACTAAGCGATGTACCTTACCATGTGTATCATGTTAATTCATGACATCACTAAGTGATATACCTGACCATATGTGTCATCTTAATCCTGACATGCCACTAAGCGATATACCTGTCCATATGTGTCATCTTAATCCATGACATATAACTAAGCGATGTACCTGACTATATGTGCCATCTTAGTCCATGACCTACCACTAAGCGATGTACCTGACCATATGTGTCATCTTAAACCATGACATGCCACTAAGCGATGCACCTGGCCATATGTGTCATCTTAATCCATGACAAATCACTAAGCGATGTACCTGACAATATATGTCATCTTAATCTATGACATACCACTAAATGTTGTACAATGTACCTGACAATATATGTCATATTAATACATGACATACCACTAAGCAATGTACCTGACTATATGTGTAAGTTTAATCCATGACATACCAATAAGAGATATCCTTGATCATATGTGTTATCTTAATCCATGACATACCACTAAGCGATATCCTTGACCATATGTGTCATCTTAATCCATGTCATATTACTAAGTGATGTACCTGACCATGTGCATAATCTTAATTCATGACATACCACTAAGCGATATCATTGAACATATGTGTGATCTTAATTCATGACCTACAACTAAGTGATATACCTGACCATGTGTTTCATCTTAATTCATGACATACCATTAAGCGATACCCTTGACCATATGTGTCATCTTAATCCATGACATATCACCAAGCGATACACCTGACCATGTGTCATCTTAATCCATGACATACCACTAAGCGATGTAAATGACCACATGTGTCATCTTAATCCATGATATATCACTAAGTAATGTACCTGACCATATGTGTCATCTTAATCCGTGACATACCACTAAGCGATGTACCTGACCATATGTGTCATCTTAATCCATGACATACCACTAAGCGATGTACCTGATCATATGTGTCATCTTAATCCATGACATACCAATAAGTGATGTACCTGACCATATGTGTGATCTTAATGCATGACATACCACTAAGCGATGTACCTGACAATATGTGTCATCTTAATCCATGACATACCACTAAGCGACGTACCTGATGAAATGTATCATCTTAATCCATGACATACCAATAAGTGATGTACCTGACCATATGAGTCATCTTAATCCATGATATACCACTTAAGTGATGTACCTGACCATATATGTCATCTTAAGCCATGACATACCACTAAGTGATGTACCTGACCATATGTGTCATCTTAATCCATGAAATACCACTAAGTGATGTACCTGACCATATGTGTCATCTTAATCCATGAAATACCACTAAGCGATGTACCTGACCATGTGCAGCATCTTAATTCATGACATACCACTAAGCGATATTATTGAACATATGTGTCATCTTAATTCATGACCTACAACTAAGTGATATACCTGACCATGTGTTTCATCTTAATTCATGACATACCATTAAACGATACCCTTGACCATATGTGTCATCTTAATCCATGACATATCACCAAGCGATACACCTGACCATATGTGTCATCTTAATCCATGACATACCACTAAGCGATGTACCTGACCACATGTGTCATCTTAATCCATGATATATCACTAAGTAATGTACCTGACCATATGTGTCATCTTAATCCATGACATACCACTAAGCGATGTACCTGACCATATGTGTCATCTTAATCCATGACATACCACTAAGCGATGTACCTGACCATATGTGTCATCTTAATCCATGACATACCAATAAGTGATGTACCTGACCATATGTGTCATCTTAATCCATGACATACCACTAAGCGATGTACCTGACAATATTTGTCATCTTAATCCATGACATACCACTAAGCGACGTACCTGATGAAATGTATCATCTTAATCCATGACATACCAATAAGTGATGTACCTGACCATATGAGTCATCTTAATCCATGACATACCACTAAGTGATGTACCTGACCATATGTGTCATCTTAATCCATGACATACCACTAAGTGATGTACTGACCATATGTGTCATTTTAATCCATGACATACCACTAAGCGATGTACCTGGTCATATTTGTCATTTTAATCCATGACATACCGCTAATCGATGTACCTGACCATATGTGACATCTTAGCCGATGACATACCACTAAGTGATGCACCTGGCCATATGTGGCATCTTAATCCATGACAAATTACTGAACGATGTACCTAACCATATGTGTCATCTTAATCCATGACATATCACTAATTGATGTAACTGACCATATGTATCATATTAATTTATGACATACCACTAAGCGATGTACCTCACCATGTGTGTCATCTTAATCCATGACATATCACTAAGCGATGCACATGACCATATGTGTCATCGTAATTCATGACATACCACTAAACGATGTACCTGACCATATGTGTCATCTTAATCCATGATATACCACTTAAGTGATGTACCTGACCATATATGTCATCTTAAGCCATGACATACCACTAAGTGATGTACCTGACCATATGTGTCATCTTAATCCATGAAATACCACTAAGTGATGTACCTGACCATATGTGTCATCTTAATCCATGACATACCACTGAGCGATGTACCTGACAATATGTATCATCGTAATCCGTGATATATCACTAAGTAATGTGCCTGACTATATGTGTCATCTTAATCCATGATATACCACTAAGTGATACACCTGACCATATGTATCATCTTAATCCATGACATACCACTAAGTGATGTACCTGACAATATGTGTCATCTTAATCCATGATATACCACTAAGCGATGTACCTGACCATGTGTCATCTTAATCCATGACATACCACTAAGCGATGTACCTGACAATATGTGTCCTCTTAGCCCATGACCTATCACTAAGCGATGTACCTGACCATATGTGCCATCTTAGTCCATGACCTACCACTAAGCGATGTACATGACCATATGTGTCACCTTAATCCATGACATGCCACTAAGCGATGGACCTGGCCATTTGTGTCATCTTAATCCATGAAATATCACTAAAGGGTGTACCTGACCATATGTGTCATCTTAATCCATTACATACCACTAAATGATGTGCAATGTGCCTGACAATATGTGTCATATTAATCCATGAAATACCACTAAGCGATGTAACTGACTATATGTGTAATTTTAATCCATGACATACCACTAAGCGATGTACCTGATCATGTGTATCATCTTAATTCATGACATATCACTAGGTGATGTACCTGACCACATGTGTCATCTTAATCCATGAAATACCACTAAGCGATGTACCTGACCATGTGTATCATCTTAATTCATGACATATCACTAAGTGATGTACCTGACCATATGTGTCATCTTAATCCATGAAATACCACTAAGCGATGTACATGACCATATGTGTCATCTTAATCCTGACATGCCACTAAGCGATGCACCTGGCCATATGTGTGATATTAATCCTGACATGCCACTAATCAATATACCTGACCATATGTCTCATCTTAATCCATGGCATACCACTAAGCGATGTACCTGATGATATGTGTCATCTTAATCCATGGCATAGCACTAAGCGATGTACCTGACTATATGTGTCATCTTAATCCATGACATACCACTAAGTGATGTACAATGTACCTGACCATATGTGTCATCTTAATCCATGACATACCAGTAAGCGATGTACCTGACCATATGTGTCATCTTAATCCATGTCATACCACTAAGCGATGTACAATGTACCTGACCATATGTGTCACCTTAATCCATGACATACCACTAAGTGATGTACAATGTACCTGACCATATGTGTCATCGTAATTCATGACATACCACTAAGCGATGTACCTGACCATATGTGTCATCTTAATCCATGATATACCACTTAAGTGATGTACCTGACCATATATGTCATCTTAAGCCATGACATACCACTAAGTGATGTACCTGACCATATGTGTCATATTAATCCATGAAATACCACTAAGTGATGTACCTGACCATATGTGTCATCTTAATCCATGACATACCACTAAGCGATGTACCTGACAATATGTGTCATCTTAATCCATGACATACCACTAAGCGACGTACCTGATGAAATGTATCATCTTAATCCATGACATACCAATAAGTGATGTACCTGACCATATGAGTCATCTTAATCCATGACATACCACTAAGTGATGTACCTGACCATATGTGTCATCTTAATCCATGACATACCACTAAGTGATGTACTGACCATATGTGTCATTTTAATCCATGACATACCACTAAGCGATGTACCTGGTCATATTTGTCATTTTAATCCATGACATACCGCTAATCGATGTACCTGACCATATGTGACATCTTAGCCGATGACATACCACTAAGTGATGCACCTGGCCATATGTGGCATCTTAATCCATGACATATTACTGAACGATGTACCTAACCATATGTGTCATCTTAATCCATGACATATCACTAATTGATGTAACTGACCATATGTATCATATTAATTTATGACATACCACTAAGCGATGTACCTCACCATGTGTGTCATCTTAATCCATGACATATCACTAAGCGATGCACATGACCATATGTGTCATCGTAATTCATGACATACCACTAAACGATGTACCTGACCATATGTGTCATCTTAATCCATGATATACCACTTAAGTGATGTACCTGACCATATATGTCATCTTAAGTCATGACATACCACTAAGTGATGTACCTGACCATATGTGTCATCTTAATCCATGAAATACCACTAAGTGATGTACCTGACCATATGTGTCATCTTAATCCATGACATACCACTGAGCGATGTACCTGACAATATGTATCATCGTAATCCGTGATATATCACTAAGTAATGTGCCTGACTATATGTGTCATCTTAATCCATGATATACCACTAAGTGATACACCTGACCATATGTATCATCTTAATCCATGACATACCACTAAGTGATGTACCTGACAATATGTGTCATCTTAATCCATGATATACCACTAAGCGATGTACCTGACCATGTGTCATCTTAATCCATGACATACCACTAAGCGATGTACCTGACAATATGTGTCCTCTTAGCCCATGACCTATCACTAAGCGATGTACCTGACCATATGTGCCATCTTAGTCCATGACCTACCACTAAGCGATGTACATGACCATATGTGTCACCTTAATCCATGACATGCCACTAAGCGATGGACCTGGCCATATGTGTCATCTTAATCCATGAAATATCACTAAAGGGTGTACCTGACCATATGTGTCATCTTAATCCATGACATACCACTAAATGATGTACAATGTACCTGACAATATGTGTCATATTAATCCATGAAATACCACTAAGCGATGTAACTGACTATATGTGTAATTTTAATCCATGACATACCACTAAGCGATGTACCTGATCATGTGTATCATCTTAATTCATGACATATCACTAGGTGATGTACCTGACCATATGTGTCATCTTAATCCATGAAATACCACTAAGCGATGTACCTGACCATGTGTATCATCTTAATTCATGACATATCACTAAGTGATGTACCTGACCATATGTGTCATCTTAATCCATGAAATACCACTAAGCGATGTACATGACCATATGTGTCATCTTAATCCTGACATGCCACTAAGCGATGCACCTGGCCATATGTGTGATATTAATCCTGACATGCCACTAATCAATATACCTGACCATATGTCTCATCTTAATCCATGGCATACCACTAAGCGATGTACCTGATGATATGTGTCATCTTAATCCATGGCATAGCACTAAGCGATGTACCTGACTATATGTGTCATCTTAATCCATGACATACCACTAAGTGATGTACAATGTACCTGACCATATGTGTCATCTTAATCCATGACATACCAGTAAGCGATGTACCTGACCATATGTGTCATCTTAATCCATGTCATACCACTAAGCGATGTACAATGTACCTGACCATATGTGTCATCTTAATCCATGATATACCACTTAAGTGATGTACCTGACCATATATGTCATCTTAAGCCATGACATACCACTAAGTGATGTACCTGACCATATGTGTCATCTTAATCCATGAAATACCACTAAGTGATGTACCTGACCATATGTGTCATCTTAATCCATGACATACCACTGAGCGATGTACCTGACAATATGTATCATCGTAATCCGTGATATATCACTAAGTAATGTGCCTGACTATATGTGTCATCTTAATCCATGATATACCACTAAGTGATACACCTGACCATATGTATCATCTTAATCCATGACATACCACTAAGTGATGTACCTGACAATATGTGTCATCTTAATCCATGACATACCACTAAGCGATGTACCTGACCATGTGTCATCTTAATCCATGACATACCACTAAGCGATGTACCTGACAATATGTGTCCTCTTAGCCCATGACCTATCACTAAGCGATGTATCTGACCATATGTGCCATCTTAGTCCATGACCTACCACTAAGCGATGTACATGACCATATGTGTCACCTTAATCCATGACATGCCACTAAGCGATGGACCTGGCCATATGTGTCATCTTAATCCATGAAATATCACTAAAGGGTGTACCTGACCATATGTGTCATCTTAATCCATGACATACCACTAAATGATGTACAATGTACCTGACAATATGTGTCATATTAATCCATGACATACCACTAAGCGATGTAACTGACTATATGTGTAATTTTAATCCATGACATACCACTAAGCGATGTACCTGATCATGTGTATCATCTTAATTCATGACATATCACTAGGTGATGTACCTGACCATATGTGTCATCTTAATCCATGAAATACCACTAAGCGATGTACATGACCATATGTGTCATCTTAATCCTGACATGCCACTAAGCGATGCACCTGGCCATATGTGTGATATTAATCCTGACATGCCACTAATCAATATACCTGACCATATGTGTCATCTTAATCCATGGCATACCACTAAGCGATGTACCTGATGATATGTGTCATCTTAATCCATGGCATAGCACTAAACGATGTACCTGACCATATGTGTCATCTTAATCCATGACATACCAGTAAGCGATGTACCTGACCATATGTGTCATCTTAATCCATGTCATACCACTAAGCGATGTACAATGTACCTGACCATATGTGTCATCTTAATCCATGACATACCACTAAGTGATGTACAATGTACCTGACCATATGTGTCATCTTAATCCATGAAATACCACTAAGTGATGTACCTGACCATATGTGTCATCTTAATCCATGACATACCACTGAGCGATGTACCTGACAATATGTATCATCGTAATCCATGATATATCACTAAGTAATGTGCCTGACTATATGTGTCATCTTAATCCATGATATACCACTAAGTGATACACCTGACCATATGTATCATCTTAATCCATGACATACCACTAAGTGATGTACCTGACAATATGTGTCATCTTAATCCATGACATACCACTAAGCGATGTACCTGACCATGTGTTATTTTAATCCATGACATACCACTAAGGGATATACCTGACCATATGTGTCATCTTAGCCCATGACCTATCATTAAGCGATGTACCTGACCATATGTGCCATCTTAGTCCATGACCTACCACTAAGCGATGTACATGACCATATGTGTCACCTTAATCCATGACATGCCACTAAGCGATGCACCTGGCCATATGTGTCATCTTAATCCATGAAATATCACTAAAGGGTGTACCTGACCATATGTGTCATCTTAATCCATGACATACCACTAAATGATGTACAATGTACCTGACAATATGTGTCATATTAATCCATGAAATACCACTAAGCGATGTAACTGACTATATTTGTAATTTTAATCCATGACATACCACTAAGCGATGTACCTGATCATGTGTATCATCTTAATTCATGACATATCACTAAGTGATGTACCTGACCATATGTGTCATCTTAATCCATGAAATACCACTAAGCGATGTACATGACCATATGTGTCATCTTAATCCTGAAATGCCACTAAGCGATGCACCTGGCCATATGTGTGATATTAATCCTGACATGCCACTAATCAATATACCCGACCATATGTCTCATCTTAATCCATGGCATACCACTAAGCGATGTACCTGATGATATGTGTCATCTTAATCCATGGCATAGCACTAAGCGATGTACCTGACTATATGTGTCATCTTAATCCATGACATGCCACAAAGTGATGTACAATGTACCTGACCATATGTGTCATCTTAATCCATGACATACCAGTAAGCGATGTACCTGACCATATGTGTCATCTTAATCCATGTCATACCACTAAGCGATGTACAATGTACCTGACCATATGTGTCATCTTAATCCATGACATACCACTAAGTGATGTACAATGTACCTGACCATATGTGTCATCGTAATCCATGACATACCACTAAACGATGTACCTGACCATATGTGTCATCTTAATCCATGATATACCACTTAAGTGATGTACCTGACCATATATGTCATCTTAAGCCATGACATACCACTAAGTGATGTACCTGACCATATGTTATCATCTTAATCCATGAAATACCACTAAGTGATGTACCTGACCATATGTGTCATCTTAATCCATGACATACCACTGAGCGATGTACCTGACAATATGTATCAGCGTAATCCGTGATATATCACTAAGTAATGTGCCTGACTATATGTGTCATCTTAATCCATGATATACCACTAAGTGATACACCTGACCATATGTATCATCTTAATCCATGACATACCACTAAGTGATGTACCTGACAATATGTGTCATCTTAATCCATGACATACCACTAAGCGATGTACCTGACCATGTGTCATCTTAATCCATGACATACCACTAAGCGATGTACCTGACAATATGTGTCCTCTTAGCCCATGACCTATCACTAAGCGATGTACCTGACCATATGTGCCATCTTAGTCCATGACCTACCACTAAGCGATGTACATGACCATATGTGTCACCTTAATCCATGACATGCCACTAAGCGATGGACCTGGCCATATGTGTCATCTTAATCCATGAAATATCACTAAAGGGTGTACCTGACCATATGTGTCATCTTAATCCATGACATACCACTAAATGATGTACAATGTACCTGACAATATGTGTCATATTAATCCATGAAATACCACTAAGCGATGTAACTGACTATATGTGTAATTTTAATCCATGACATACCACTAAGCGATGTACCTGATCATGTGTATCATCTTAATTCATGACATATCACTAGGTGATGTACCTGACCATATGTGTCATCTTAATCCATGAAATACCACTAAGCGATGTACCTGACCATGTGTATCATCTTAATTCATGACATATCACTAAGTGATGTACCTGACCATATGTGTCATCTTAATCCATGAAATACCACTAAGCGATGTACATGACCATATGTGTCATCTTAATCCTGACATGCCACTAAGCGATGCACCTGGCCATATGTGTGATATTAATCCTGACATGCCACTAATCAATATACCTGACCATATGTGTCATCTTTATCCATGGCATACCCCTAAGCGATGTACCTGATGATATGTGTCATCTTAATCCATGGCATAGCACTAAACGATGTACCTGACTATATATGTCATCTTAATCCATGACATACCACTAAGTGATGTACAATGTACCTAACCATATGTGTCATCTTAATCCATGACATACCAGTAAGCGATGTACCTGACCATATGTGTCATCTTAATCCATGTCATACCACTAAGCGATGTACAATCTACCTGACCATATGTGTCATCTTAATCCATGACATACCACTAAGTGATGTACAATGTACCTGACCATATGTGTCATCTTAATCCATGAAATACCACTAAGTGATGTACCTGACCATATGTGTCATCTTAATCCATGACATACCACTGAGCGATGTACCTGACAATATGTATCATCGTAATCCATGATATATCACTAAGTAATGTGCCTGACTATATGTGTCATCTTAATCCATGATATACCACTAAGTGATACACCTGACCATATGTATCATCTTAATCCATGACATACCACTAAGTGATGTACCTGACAATATGTGTCATCTTAATCCATGACATACCACTAAGCGATGTACCTGACCATGTGTTATCTTAATCCATGACATACCACTAAGCGATGTACCTGACCATATGTGCCATCTTATTCCATGACCTACCACTAAGCGATGTACATGACCATATGTGTCACCTTAATCCATGACATGCCACTAAGCGATGCACCTGGCCATATGTGTCATCTTAATCCATGAAATATCACTAAAGGGTGTACCTGACCATATGTGTCATCTTAATCCATGACATACCACTAAATGATGTACAATGTACCTGACAATATGTGTCATATTAATCCATGAAATACCACTAAGCGATGTAACTGACTATATTTGTAATTTTAATCCATGACATACCACTAAGCGATGTACCTGATCATGTGTATCATCTTAATTCATGACATATCACTAAGTGATGTACCTGACCATATGTGTCATCTTAATCCATGAAATACCACTAAGCGATGTACCTGACCATGTGTATCATCTTAATTCATGACATATCACTAAGTGATGTACCTGACCATATGTGTCATCTTAATCCATGAAATACCACTAAGCGATGTACATGAACATATGTGTCATCTTAATCCTGACATGCCACTAAGCGATGCACCTGGCCATATGTGTGATATTAATCCTGACATGCCACTAATCAATATACCTGACCATATGTGTCATCTTAATCCATGGCATACCACTAAGCGATGTACCTGATGATATGTGTCATCTTAATCCATGGCATAGCACTAAACGATGTACCTGACTATATGTGTCATCTTAATCCATGACATACCACTAAGTGATGTACAATGTACCTGACCATATGTGTCATCTTAATCCATGACATACCAGTAAGCGATGTACCTGACCATATGTGTCATCTTAATCCATGTCATACCACTAAGTGATGTACAATGTACCTGACCATATGTGTCATCTTAATCCATGACATACCACTAAGTGATGTACAATGTACCTGACCATATGTGTCATCGTAATCCATGACATACCACTAAACGATGTACCTGACCATATGTGTCATCTTAATCCATGATATACCACTTAAGTGATGTACCTGACCATATATGTCATCTTAAGCCATGACATACCACTAAGTGATGTACCTGACCATATGTGTCATCTTAATCCATGAAATACCACTAAGTGATGTACCTGACCATATGTGTCATCTTAATCCATGACATACCACTGAGCGATGTACCTGACAATATGTATCATCGTAATCCGTGATATATCACTAAGTAATGTGCCTGTCTATATGTGTCATCTTAATCCATGATATACCACTAAGTGATACACCTGACCATATGTATCATCTTAATCCATGACATACCACTAAGTGATGTACCTGACAATATGTGTCATCTTAATCCATGACATACCACTAAGCGATGTACCTGACCATGTGTCATCTTAATCCATGACATACCACTAAGCGATGTACCTGACAATATGTGTCCTCTTAGCCCATGACCTATCACTAAGCGATGTACCTGACCATATGTGCCATCTTATTCCATGACCTACCACTAAGCGATGTACATGACCATATGTGTCACCTTAATCCATGACATGCCACTAAGCGATGGACCTGGCCATATGTGTCATCTTAATCTATGAAATATCACTAAAGGGTGTACCTGACCATATGTGTCATCTTAATCCATGACATACCACTAAATGATGTACAATGTACATGACAATATGTGTCATATTAATCCATGAAATACCACTAAGCGATGTAACTGACTATATGTGTAATTTTAATCCATGACATACCACTAAGCGATGTACCTGATCATGTGTATCATCTTAATTCATGACATATCACTAGGTGATGTACCTGACCATATGTGTCATCTTAATCCATGAAATACCACTAAGCGATGTACCTGACCATGTGTATCATCTTAATTCATGACATATCACTAAGTGATGTACCTGACCATATGTGTCATCTTAATCCATGAAATACCACTAAGCGATGTACATGACCATATGTGTCATCTTAATCCTGACATGCCACTAAGCGATGCACCTGGCCATATGTGTGATATTAATCCTGACATGCCACTAATCAATATACCTGACCATATGTGTCATCTTTATCCATGGCATACCCCTAAGCGATGTACCTGATGATATGTGTCATCTTAATCCATGGCATAGCACTAAACGATGTACCTGACTATATATGTCATCTTAATCCATGACATACCACTAAGTGATGTACAATGTACCTAACCATATGTGTCATCTTAATCCATGACATACCAGTAAGCGATGTACCTGACCATATGTGTCATCTTAATCCATGTCATACCACTAAGCGATGTACAATCTACCTGACCATATGTGTCATCTTAATCCATGACATACCACTAAGTGATGTACAATGTACCTGACCATATGTGTCATCTTAATCCATGAAATACCACTAAGTGATGTACCTGACCATATGTGTCATCTTAATCCATGACATACCACTGAGCGATGTACCTGACAATATGTATCATCGTAATCCATGATATATCACTAAGTAATGTGCCTGACTATATGTGTCATCTTAATCCATGATATACCACTAAGTGATACACCTGACCATATGTATCATCTTAATCCATGACATACCACTAAGTGATGTACCTGACAATATGTGTCATCTTAATCCATGACATACCACTAAGCGATGTACCTGACCATGTGTTATCTTAATCCATGACATACCACTAAGCGATGTACCTGACCATATGTGCCATCTTATTCCATGACCTACCACTAAGCGATGTACATGACCATATGTGTCACCTTAATCCATGACATGCCACTAAGCGATGCACCTGGCCATATG
Source organism: Bathymodiolus septemdierum (assembly GCA_963383655.1). Classification (NCBI taxonomy): domain Eukaryota; kingdom Metazoa; phylum Mollusca; class Bivalvia; order Mytilida; family Modiolidae; genus Bathymodiolus; species Bathymodiolus septemdierum. Next base: position 14,647,303 of record OY726524.1, on the reverse strand, counting down.
TGTCATCTTAATCCATGAAATATCACTAAAGGGTGTACCTGACCATATGTGTCATCTTAATCCATGACATACCACTAAATGATGTACAATGTACCTGACAATATGTGTCATATTAATCCATGAAATACCACTAAGCGATGTAACTGACTATATTTGTAATTTTAATCCATGACATACCACTAAGCGATGTACCTGATCATGTGTATCATCTTAATTCATGACATATCACTAAGTGATGTACCTGACCATATGTGTCATCTTAATCCATGAAATACCACTAAGCGATGTACCTGACCATGTGTATCATCTTAATTCATGACATATCACTAAGTGATGTACCTGACCATATGTGTCATCTTAATCCATGAAATACCACTAAGCGATGTACATGAACATATGTGTCATCTTAATCCTGACATGCCACTAAGCGATGCACCTGGCCATATGTGTGATATTAATCCTGACATGCCACTAATCAATATACCTGACCATATGTGTCATCTTAATCCATGGCATACCACTAAGCGATGTACCTGATGATATGTGTCATCTTAATCCATGGCATAGCACTAAACGATGTACCTGACTATATGTGTCATCTTAATCCATGACATACCACTAAGTGATGTACAATGTACCTGACCATATGTGTCATCTTAATCCATGACATACCAGTAAGCGATGTACCTGACCATATGTGTCATCTTAATCCATGTCATACCACTAAGTGATGTACAATGTACCTGACCATATGTGTCATCTTAATCCATGACATACCACTAAGTGATGTACAATGTACCTGACCATATGTGTCATCGTAATCCATGACATACCACTAAACGATGTACCTGACCATATGTGTCATCTTAATCCATGATATACCACTTAAGTGATGTACCTGACCATATATGTCATCTTAAGCCATGACATACCACTAAGTGATGTACCTGACCATATGTGTCATCTTAATCCATGAAATACCACTAAGTGATGTACCTGACCATATGTGTCATCTTAATCCATGACATACCACTGAGCGATGTACCTGACAATATGTATCATCGTAATCCGTGATATATCACTAAGTAATGTGCCTGTCTATATGTGTCATCTTAATCCATGATATACCACTAAGTGATACACCTGACCATATGTATCATCTTAATCCATGACATACCACTAAGTGATGTACCTGACAATATGTGTCATCTTAATCCATGACATACCACTAAGCGATGTACCTGACCATGTGTCATCTTAATCCATGACATACCACTAAGCGATGTACCTGACAATATGTGTCCTCTTAGCCCATGACCTATCACTAAGCGATGTACCTGACCATATGTGCCATCTTATTCCATGACCTACCACTAAGCGATGTACATGACCATATGTGTCACCTTAATCCATGACATGCCACTAAGCGATGGACCTGGCCATATGTGTCATCTTAATCTATGAAATATCACTAAAGGGTGTACCTGACCATATGTGTCATCTTAATCCATGACATACCACTAAATGATGTACAATGTACATGACAATATGTGTCATATTAATCCATGAAATACCACTAAGCGATGTAACTGACTATATGTGTAATTTTAATCCATGACATACCACTAAGCGATGTACCTGATCATGTGTATCATCTTAATTCATGACATATCACTAGGTGATGTACATGACCATATGTGTCATCTTAATCCATGAAATACCACTAAGCGATGTACCTGACCATGTGTATCATCTTAATTCATGACATATCACTAAGTGATGTACCTGACCATATGTGTCACCTTAATCCATGACATACCACTAAGCGATGTACCTGGTCATATTTGTCATTTTAATCCATGACATACCGCTAATCGATGTACCTGACCATATGTGACATCTTAGCCGATGACATACCACTAAGTGATGCACCTGGCCATATGTGGCATCTTAATCCATGACATATTACTGAACGATGTACCTAACCATATGTGTCATCTTAATCCATGACATATCACTAATTGATGTAACTGACCATATGTATCATATTAATTTATGACATACCACTAAGCGATGTACCTCACCATGTGTGTCATCTTAATCCATGACATATCACTAAGCGATGCACATGACCATATGTTTCATCGTAATTCATGACATACCACTAAACGATGTACCTGACCATATGTGTCATCTTAATCCATCATATACCACTTAAGTGATGTACCTGACCATATATGTCATCTTAAGCCATGACATACCACTAAGTGATGTACCTGACCATATGTGTCATCTTAATCCATGAAATACCACTAAGTGATGTACCTGACCATATGTGTCATCTTAATCCATGACATACCACTGAGCGATGTACCTGACAATATGTATCATCGTAATCCGTGATATATCACTAAGTAATGTGCCTGACTATATGTGTCATCTTAATCCATGATATACCACTAAGTGATACACCTGACCATATGTATCATCTTAATCCATGATATACCACTAAGTGATGTACCTGACAATATGTGTCATCTTAATCCATGATATACCACTAAGCGATGTACCTGACCATGTGTCATCTTAATCCATGACATACCACTAAGCGATGTACCTGACAATATGTGTCCTCTTAACCCATGACCTATCACTAAGCGATGTACCTGACCATATGTGCCATCTTAGTCCATGACCTACCACTAAGCGATGTACATGACCATATGTGTCACCTTAATCCATGACATGCCACTAAGCGATGGACCTGGCCATATGTGTCATCTTAATCCATGAAATATCACTAAAGGGTGTACCTGACCATATGTGTCATCTTAATCCATGACATACCACTAAATGATGTACAATGTACCTGACAATATGTGTCATATTAATCCATGAAATACCTCTAAGCGATGTAACTGACTATATGTGTAATTTTAATCCATGACATACCACTAAGCGATGTACCTGATCATGTGTATCATCTTAATTCATGACATATCACTAGGTGATGTACCTGACCATATGTGTCATCTTAATCCATGAAATACCACTAAGCGATGTACCTGACCATGTGTATCATCTTAATTCATGACATATCACTAAGTGATGTACCTGACCATATGTGTCATCTTAATCCATGAAATACCACTAAGCGATGTACATGACCATATGTGTCATCTTAATCCTGACATGCCACTTAGCGATGCACCTGGCCATATGTGTGATATTAATCCTGACATGCCACTAATCAATATACCTGACCATATGTCTCATCTTAATCCATGGCATACCACTAAGCGATGTACCTGATGATATGTGTCATCTTAATCCATGGCATAGCACTAAGCGATGTACCTGACTATATGTGTCATCTTAATCCATGACATACCACTAAGTGATGTACAATGTACCTGACCATATGTGTGATCTTAATCCATGACATACCAGTAAGCGATGTACCTGACCATATGTGTCATCTTAATCCATGTCATACCACTAAGCGATGTACAATGTACCTGACCATATGTGTCATCTTAATCCATGACATACCACTAAGTGATGTACAATGTACCTGACCATATGTGTCATCGTAATTCATGACATACCACTAAGCGATGTACCTGACCATATGTGTCATCTTAATCCATGATATACCACTTAAGTGATGTACCTGACCATATATGTCATCTTAAGCCATGACATACCACTAAGTGATGTACCTGACCATATGTGTCATCTTAATCCATGAAATACCACTAAGTGATGTACCTGACCATATGTGTCATCTTAATCCATGACATACCACTGAGCGATGTACCTGACAATATGTATCATCGTAATCCGTGATATATCACTAAGTAATGTGCCTGACTATATGTGTCATCTTAATCCATGATATACCACTAAGTGATACACCTGACCATATGTATCATCTTAATCCATGATATACCACTAAGTGATGTACCTGACAATATGTGTCATTTTAATCCATGATATACCACTAAGCGATGTACCTGACCATGTGTCATCTTAATCCATGACATACCACTAAGCGATGTACCTGACAATATGTGTCCTCTTAGCCCATGACCTATCACTAAGCGATGTACCTGACCATATGTGCCATCTTAGTCCATGACCTACCACTAAGCGATGTACATGACCATATGTGTCATCTTAATCCATGACATGCCACTAAGCGATGGACCTGGCCATATGTGTCATCTTAATCCATGAAATATCACTAAAGGGTGTACCTGACCATATGTGTCATCTTAATCCATGACATACCACTAAATGATGTACAATGTACCTGACAATATGTGTCATATTAATCCATGAAATACCACTAAGCGATGTAACTGACTATATGTGTAATTTTAATCCATGACATACCACTAAGCGATGTACCTGATCATGTGTATCATCTTAATTCATGACATATCACTAGGTGATGTACCTGACCATATGTGTCATCTTAATCCATGAAATACCACTAAGCGATGTACCTGACCATGTGTATCATCTTAATTCATGACATATCACTAAGTGATGTACCTGACCATATGTGTCATCTTAATCCATGAAATACCACTAAGCGATGTACATGACCATATGTGTCATCTTAATCCTGACATGCCACTAAGCGATGCACCTGGCCATATGTGTGATATTAATCCTGACATGCCACTAATCAATATACCTGACCATATGTCTCATCTTAATCCATGGCATACCACTAAGCGATGTACCTGATGATATGTGTCATCTTAATCCATGGCATAGCACTAAGCGATGTACCTGACTATATGTGTCATCTTAATCCATGACATACCACTAAGTGATGTACAATGTACCTGACCATATGTGTCATCTTAATCCATGACATACCAGTAAGCGATGTACCTGACCATATGTGTCATCTTAATCCATGTCATACCACTAAGCGATGTACAATGTACCTGACCATATGTGTCATCTTAATCCATGACATACCACTAAGTGATGTACAATGTACCTGACCATATGTGTCATCGTAATTCATGACATACCACTAAGCGATGTACCTGACCATATGTGTCATCTTAATCCATGATATACCACTTAAGTGATGTACCTGACCATATATGTCATCTTAAGCCATGACATACCACTAAGTGATGTACCTGACCATATGTGTCATCTTAATCCATGAAATACCACTAAGTGATGTACCTGACCATATGTGTCATCTTAATCCATGACATACCACTGAGCGATGTACCTGACAATATGTATCATCGTAATCCGTGATATATCACTAAGTAATGTGCCTGACTATATGTGTCATCTTAATCCATGATATACCACTAAGTGATACACCTGACCATATGTATCATCTTAATCCATGACATACCACTAAGTGATGTACCTGACAATATGTGTCATCTTAATCCATGACATACCACTAAGCGATGTACCTGACCATGTGTCATCTTAATCCATGACATACCACTAAGCGATGTACCTGACAATATGTGTCCTCTTAGCCCATGACCTATCACTAAGCGATGTATCTGACCATATGTGCCATCTTTGTCCATGACCTACCACTAAGCGATGTACATGACCATATGTGTCACCTTAATCCATGACATGCCACTAAGCGATGGACCTGGCCATATGTGTCATCTTAATCCATGAAATATCACTAAAGGGTGTACCTGACCATATGTGTCATCTTAATCCATGACATACCACTAAATGATGTACAATGTACCTGACAATATGTGTCATATTAATCCATGAAATACCACTAAGCGATGTAACTGACTATATGTGTAATTTTAATCCATGACATACCACTAAGCGATGTACCTGATCATGTGTATCATCTTAATTCATGACATATCACTAGGTGATGTACCTGACCATATGTGTCATCTTAATCCATGAAATACCACTAAGCGATGTACCTGACCATGTGTATCATCTTAATTCATGACATATCACTAAGTGATGTACCTGACCATATGTGTCATCTTAATCCATGAAATACCACTAAGCGATGTACATGACCATATGTGTCATCTTAATCCTGACATGCCACTAAGCGATGCACCTGGCCATATGTGTGATATTAATCCTGACATGCCACTAATCAATATACCTGACCATATGTGTCATCTTAATCCATGGCATACCACTAAGCGATGTACCTGATGATATGTATCATCTTAATCCATGGCATAGCACTAAGCGATGTACCTGACTATATGTGTCATCTTAATCCATGACATACCACTAAGTGATGTACAATGTACCTGACCATATGTGTCATCTTAATCCATGAAATACCAGTAAGCGATGTACCTGACCATATGTGTCATCTTAATCCATGTCATACCACTAAGCGATGTACAATGTACCTGACCATATGTGTCATCTTAATCCATGACATACCACTAAGTGATGTACAATGTACCTGACCATATGTGTCATCTTAATCCATGAAATACCACTAAGTGATGTACCTGACCGTATGTGTCATCTTAATCCATGACATACCACTGAGCGATGTACATGACAATATGTATCATCGTAATCCATGATATATCACTAAGTAATGTGCCTGACTATATGTGTCATCTTAATCCATGATATACCACTAAGTGATACACCTGACCATATGTATCATCTTAATCCATGACATACCACTAAGCGATGTACCTGACCATGTGTTATCTTAATCCATGACATACCACTAAGCGATGTACCTGACCATATGTGTCATCTTAGCCCATGACCTATCATTAAGCGATGTACCTGACCATATGTGCCATCTTAGTCCATGACCTACCACTAAGCGATGTACATGACCATATGTGTCACCTTAATCCATGACATGCCACTAAGCGATGCACCTGGCCATATGTGTCATCTTAATCCATGAAATATCACTAAAGGATGTACCTGACCATATGTGTCATCTTAATCCATGACATACCACTAAATGATGTACAATGTACCTGACAATATGTGTCATATTAATCCATGAAATACCACTAAGCGATGTAACTGACTATATTTGTAATTTTAATCCATGACATACCACTAAGCGATGTACCTGATCATGTGTATCATCTTAATTCATGAGATATCACTAAGTGATGTACCTGATCATATGTGTCATCTTAATCCATGAAATACCACTAAGCGATGTACATGACCATATGTGTCATCTTAGTCCTGACATGCCACTAAGCGATGCACCTGGCCATATGTGTGATATTAATCCTGACATGCCACTAATTAATATACCTGACCATATGTGTCATCTTAATCCATGGCATACCACTAAGCGATGTACCTGATGATATGTGTCATCTTAATCCATGGCATAGCACTAAACGATGTACCTGACTATATGTGTCATCTTAATCCATGACATACCACAAAGTGATGTACAATGTACCTGACCATATGTGTCATCTTAATCCATGACATACCAGTAAGCGATGTACCTGACCATATGTGTCATCTTAATCCATGTCATACCACTAAGCGATGTACAATGTACCTGACCATATGTGTCATCTTAATCCATGACATACCACTAAGTGATGTACAATGTACCTGACCATATGTGTCATCGTAATTCATGACATACCACTAAGCGATGTACCTGACCATATGTGTCATCTTAATCCATGATATACCACTTAAGTGATGTACCTGACCATATATGTCATCTTAAGCCATGACATACCACTAAGTGATGTACCTGACCATATGTGTCATCTTAATCCATGAAATACCACTAAGTGATGTACCTGACCATATGTGTCATCTTAATCCATGACATACCACTGAGCGATGTACCTGACAATATGTATCATCGTAATCCGTGATATATCACTAAGTAATGTGCCTGACTATATGTGTCATCTTAATCCATGATATACCACTAAGTGATACACCTGACCATATGTATCATCTTAATCCATGACATACCACTAAGTGATGTACCTGACAATATGTGTCATCTTAATCCATGACATACCACTAAGCGATGTACCTGACCATGTGTCATCTTAATCCATGACATACCACTAAGCGATGTACCTGACAATATGTGTCCTCTTAGCCCATGACCTATCACTAAGCGATGTATCTGACCATATGTGCCATCTTTGTCCATGACCTACCACTAAGCGATGTACATGACCATATGTGTCACCTTAATCCATGACATGCCACTAAGCGATGGACCTGGCCATATGTGTCATCTTAATCCATGAAATATCACTAAAGGGTGTACCTGACCATATGTGTCATCTTAATCCATGACATACCACTAAATGATGTACAATGTACCTGACAATATGTGTCATATTAATCCATGAAATACCACTAAGCGATGTAACTGACTATATGTGTAATTTTAATCCATGACATACCACTAAGCGATGTACCTGATCATGTGTATCATCTTAATTCATGACATATCACTAGGTGATGTACCTGACCATATGTGTCATCTTAATCCATGAAATACCACTAAGCGATGTACCTGACCATGTGTATCATCTTAATTCATGACATATCACTAAGTGATGTACCTGACCATATGTGTCATCTTAATCCATGAAATACCACTAAGCGATGTACATGACCATATGTGTCATCTTAATCCTGACATGCCACTAAGCGATGCACCTGGCCATATGTGTGATATTAATCCTGACATGCCACTAATCAATATACCTGACCATATGTGTCATCTTAATCCATGGCATACCACTAAGCGATGTACCTGATGATATGTGTCATCTTAATCCATGGCATAGCACTAAGCGATGTACCTGACTATATGTGTCATCTTAATCCATGACATACCACTAAGTGATGTACAATGTACCTGACCATATGTGTCATCTTAATCCATGACATACCAGTAAGCGATGTACCTGACCATATGTGTCATCTTAATCCATGTCATACCACTAAGCGATGTACAATGTACCTGACCATATGTGTCATCTTAATCCATGACATACCACTAAGTGATGTACAATGTACCTGACCATATGTGTCATCTTAATCCATGAAATACCACTAAGTGATGTACCTGACCATATGTGTCATCTTAATCCATGACATACCACTGAGCGATGTACATGACAATATGTATCATCGTAATCCATGATATATCACTAAGTAATGTGCCTGACTATATGTGTCATCTTAATCCATGATATACCACTAAGTGATACACCTGACCATATGTATCATCTTAATCCATGACATACCACTAAGCGATGTACCTGACCATGTGTTATCTTAATCCATGACATACCACTAAGCGATGTACCTGACCATATGTGTCATCTTAGCCCATGACCTATCATTAAGCGATGTACCTGACCATATGTGCCATCTTAGTCCATGACCTACCACTAAGCGATGTACATGACCATATGTGTCACCTTAATCCATGACATGCCACTAAGCGATGCACCTGGCCATATGTGTCATCTTAATCCATGAAATATCACTAAAGGGTGTACCTGACCATATGTGTCATCTTAATCCATGACATACCACTAAATGATGTACAATGTACCTGACAATATGTGTCATATTAATCCATGAAATACCACTAAGCGATGTAACTGACTATATTTGTAATTTTAATCCATGACATACCACTAAGCGATGTACCTGATCATGTGTATCATCTTAATTCATGAGATATCACTAAGTGATGTACCTGATCATATGTGTCATCTTAATCCATGAAATACCACTAAGCGATGTACATGACCATATGTGTCATCTTAGTCCTGACATGCCACTAAGCGATGCACCTGGCCATATGTGTGATATTAATCCTGACATGCCACTAATTAATATACCTGACCATATGTGTCATCTTAATCCATGGCATACCACTAAGCGATGTACCTGATGATATGTGTCATCTTAATCCATGGCATAGCACTAAACGATGTACCTGACTATATGTGTCATCTTAATCCATGACATACCACAAAGTGATGTACAATGTACCTGACCATATGTGTCATCTTAATCCATGACATACCAGTAAGCGATGTACCTGACCATATGTGTCATCTTAATCCATGTCATACCACTAAGCGATGTACAATGTACCTGACCATATGTGTCATCTTAATCCATGACATACCACTAAGTGATGTACAATGTACCTGACCATATGTGTCATCGTAATCCATGACATACCACTAAACGATGTACCTGACCATATGTGTCATCTTAATCCATGATATACCACTTAAGTGATGTACCTGACCATATATGTCATCTTAAGCCATGACATACCACTAAGTGATGTACCTGACCATATGTGTCATCTTAATCCATGAAATACCACTAAGTGATGTACCTGACCATATGTGTCATCTTAATCCATGACATACCACTGAGCGATGTACCTGACAATATGTATCATCGTAATCCGTGATATATCACTAAGTAATGTGCCTGACTATATGTGTCATCTTAATCCATGATATACCACTAAGTGATACACCTGAAAATATGTATCATCTTAATCCATGACATACCACTAAGTGATGTACCTGACAATATGTGTCATCTTAATCCATGACATACCACTAAGCGATGTACCTGACCATGTGTCATCTTAATCCATGACATACCACTAAGCGATGTACCTGACAATATGTGTCCTCTTAGCCCATGACCTATCACTAAGCGATGTACCTGACCATATGTGCCATCTTAGTCCATGACCTACCACTAAGCGATGTACATGACCATATGTGTCACCTTAATCCATGACATGCCACTAAGCGATGGACCTGGCCATATGTGTCATCTTAATCCATGAAATATCACTAAAGGGTGTACCTGACCATATGTGTCATCTTAATCCATGACATACCACTAAATGATGTACAATGTACCTGACAATATGTGTCATATTAATCCATGAAATACCACTAAGCGATGTAACTGACTATATGTGTAATTTTAATCCATGACATACCACTAAGCGATGTACCTGATCATGTGTATCATCTTAATTCATGACATATCACTAGGTGATGTACCTGACCATATGTGTCATCTTAATCCATGAAATACCACTAAGCGATGTACCTGACCATGTGTATCATCTTAATTCATGACATATCACTAAGTGATGTACCTGACCATATGTGTCATCTTAATCCATGAAATACCACTAAGCGATGTACATGACCATATGTGTCATCTTAATCCTGACATGCCACTAAGCGATGCACCTGGCCATATGTGTGATATTAATCCTGACATGCCACTAATCAATATACCTGACCATATGTGTCATCTTTATCCATGGCATACCACTAAGCGATGTACCTGATGATATGTGTCATCTTAATCCATGGCATAGCACTAAACGATGTACCTGACTATATATGTCATCTTAATCCATGACATACCACTAAGTGATGTACAATGTACCTGACCATATGTGTCATCTTAATCCATGACATACCAGTAAGCGATGTACCTGACCATATGTGTCATCTTAATCCATGTCATACCACTAAGCGATGTACAATGTACCTGACCATATGTGTCATCTTAATCCATGACATACCACTAAGTGATGTACAATGTACCTGACCATATGTGTCATCTTAATCCATGAAATACCACTAAGTGATGTACCTGACCATATGTGTCATCTTAATCCATGACATACCACTGAGCGATGTACCTGACAATATGTATCATCGTAATCCATGATATATCACTAAGTAATGTGCCTGACTATATGTGTCATCTTAATCCATGATATACCACTAAGTGATACACCTGACCATATGTGTCATCTTAATCCATGACATACCACTTAGCGATGTACCTGACCATGTGTTATCTTAATCCATGACATACCACTAAGCGATGTACCTGACCATATGTGTCATCTTAGCCCATGACCTATCATTAAGCGATGTACCTGACCATATGTGCCATCTTAGTCCATGACCTACCACTAAGCGATGTACATGACCATATGTGTCACCTTAATCCATGACATGCCACTAAGCGATGCACCTGGCCATATGTGTCATCTTAATCCATGAAATATCACTAAAGGGTGTACCTGACCATATGTGTCATCTTAATCCATGACATACCACTAAATGATGTACAATGTACCTGACAATATGTGTCATATTAATCCATGAAATACCACTAAGCGATGTAACTGACTATATTTGTAATTTTAATCCATGACATACCACTAAGCGATGTACCTGATCATGTGTATCATCTTAATTCATGAGATTTCACTAAGTGATGTACCTGATCATATGTGTCATCTTAATCCATGAAATACCACTAAGCGATGTACATGACCATATGTGTCACCTTAATCCATGACATGCCACTAAGCGATGGACCTGGCCATATGTGTCATCTTAATCCATGAAATATCACTAAAGGGTGTACCTGACCATATGTGTCATCTTAATCCATGACATACCACTAAATGATGTACAATGTACCTGACAATATGTGTCATATTAATCCATGAAATACCACTAAGCGATGTAACTGACTATATGTGTAATTTTAATCCATGACATACCACTAAGCGATGTACCTGATCATGTGTATCATCTTAATTCATGACATATCACTAGGTGATGTACCTGACCATATGTGTCATCTTAATCCATGAAATACCACTAAGCGATGTACCTGACCATGTGTATCATCTTAATTCATGACATATCACTAAGTGATGTACCTGACCATATGTGTCATCTTAATCCATGAAATACCACTAAGCGATGTACATGACCATATGTGTCATCTTAATCCTGACATGCCACTAAGCGATGCACCTGGCCATATGTGTGATATTAATCCTGACATGCCACTAATCAATATACCTGACCATATGTGTCATCTTTATCCATGGCATACCACTAAGCGATGTACCTGATGATATGTGTCATCTTAATCCATGGCATAGCACTAAACGATGTACCTGACTATATATGTCATCTTAATCCATGACATACCACTAAGTGATGTACAATGTACCTGACCATATGTGTCATCTTAATCCATGACATACCAGTAAGCGATGTACCTGACCATATGTGTCATCTTAATCCATGTCATACCACTAAGCGATGTACAATGTACCTGACCATATGTGTCATCTTAATCCATGACATACCACTAAGTGATGTACAATGTACCTGACCATATGTGTCATCTTAATCCATGAAATACCACTAAGTGATGTACCTGACCATATGTGTCATCTTAATCCATGACATACCACTGAGCGATGTACCTGACAATATGTATCATCGTAATCCATGATATATCACTAAGTAATGTGCCTGACTATATGTGTCATCTTAATCCATGATATACCACTAAGTGATACACCTGACCATATGTGTCATCTTAATCCATGACATACCACTTAGCGATGTACCTGACCATGTGTTATCTTAATCCATGACATACCACTAAGCGATGTACCTGACCATATGTGTCATCTTAGCCCATGACCTATCATTAAGCGATGTACCTGACCATATGTGCCATCTTAGTCCATGACCTACCACTAAGCGATGTACATGACCATATGTGTCACCTTAATCCATGACATGCCACTAAGCGATGCACCTGGCCATATGTGTCATCTTAATCCATGAAATATCACTAAAGGGTGTACCTGACCATATGTGTCATCTTAATCCATGACATACCACTAAATGATGTACAATGTACCTGACAATATGTGTCATATTAATCCATGAAATACCACTAAGCGATGTAACTGACTATATTTGTAATTTTAATCCATGACATACCACTAAGCGATGTACCTGATCATGTGTATCATCTTAATTCATGACATATCACTAAGTGATGTACCTGACCATATGTGTCATCTTAATCCAGGAAATACCACTAAGCGATGTACCTGACCATGTGTATCATCTTAATTCATGACATATCACTAAGTGATGTACCTGACCATATGTGTCATCTTAATCCATGAAATACCACTAAGCGATGTACATGACCATATGTGTCATCTTAATCCTGACATGCCACTAAGCGATGCACCTGGCCATATGTGTGATATTAATCCTGACATGCCACTAATCAATATACCTGACCATATGTGTCATCTTAATCCATGGCATACCACTAAGCGATGTACCTGATGATATGTGTCATCTTAATCCATGGCATAGCACTAAACGATGTACCTGACTATATGTGTCATCTTAATCCATGACATACCACTAAGTGATGTACAATTTACCTGACCATATGTGTCATCTTAATCCATGACATACCAGTAAGCGATGTACCTGACCATATGTGTCATCTTAATCCATGTCATACCACTAAGCGATGTACAATGTACCTGACCATATGTGTCATCTTATTCCATGACATACCACTAAGTGATGTACAATGTACCTGACCATATGTGTCATCGTAATCCATGACATACCACTAAACGATGTACCTGACCATATGTGTCATCTTAATCCATGATATACCACTTAAGTGATGTACCTGACCATATATGTCATCTTAAGCCATGACATACCACTAAGTGATGTACCTGACCATATGTGTCATCTTAATCCATGAAATACCACTAAGTGATGTACCTGACCATATGTGTCATCTTAATCCATGACATACCACTGAGCGATGTACCTGACAATATGTATCATCGTAATCCGTGATATATCACTAAGTAATGTGCCTGACTATATGTGTCATCTTAATCCATGATATACCACTAAGTGATACACCTGACCATATGTATCATCTTAATCCATGACATACCACTAAGTGATGTACCTGACAATATGTGTCATCTTAATCCATGACATACCACTAAGCGATGTACCTGACCATGTGTCATCTTAATCCATGACATACCACTAAGCGATGTACCTGACAATATGTGTCCTCTTAGCCCATGACCTATCACTAAGCGATGTACCTGACCATATGTGCCATCTTAGTCCATGACCTACCACTAAGCGATGTACATGACCATATGTGTCACCTTAATCCATGACATGTCACTAAGCGATGGACCTGGCCATATGTGTCATCTTAATCTATGAAATATCACTAAGTGATGTACAATGTACCTGACCATATGTGTCATCTTAATCCATGAAATACCACTAAGTGATGTACCTGACCATATGTGTCATTTTAATCCATGACATACCACTGAGCGATGTACCTGACAATATGTATCATCGTAATCCATGATATATCACTAAGTAATGTGCCTGACTATATGTGTCATCTTAATCCATGATATACCACTAAGTGATACACCTGACCATATGCATCATCTTAATCCATGACATACCACTAAGCGATGTACCTGACCATATGTGCCATCTTAGTCCATGACCTACCACTAAGCGATGTCCATGACCATATGTGTCACCTTAATCCATGACATGCCACTAAGCGATACCCTTGACCATATGTGTCATATTAATCCATGAAATACCATTAAGCGATGTAACTGACTATATTTGTAATTTTAATCCATGACATACCACTAAGCGATGTACCTGATCATGTGTATCATCTTAATTCATGACATATCACTAAGTGATGTACCTGACCATATGTGTCATCTTAATCCATGAAATACCACTAAGCGATGTACCTGACCATGTGTATCATCTTAATTCATGACATATCACTAAGTGATGTACCTGACCATATGTGTCATCTTAATCCATGAAATACCACTAAGCGATGTACATGACCATATGTGTCATCTTAATCCTGACATGCCACGAAGCGATGCACCTGGCCATATGTGTGATATTAATCTTGACATGCCACTAATCAATATACCTGACCATATGTGTCATCTTAATCCATGGCATCCCACTAAGCGATGTACCTGATGATATGTATCATCTTAATCCATGGCATAGCATTAAACGATGTACATTACTATATGTGTCATCTTAATCCATGACATACCAGTAAGCGATGTACCTGACCATATGTGTCATCTTAATCCATGTCATACCACTAAGCGATGTACAATGTACCTGACCATATGTGTCATCTTAATCCATGACATACCACTAAGTGATGTACAATGTACCTGACCATATGTGTCATCTTAATCCATGACATACCAGTAAGCGATGTACCTGACCATAAGTGTCATCTTAATCCATGTCATACCACTAAGCGATGTACTTGACCATATGTTTCATCATAGCCCATGACCTACCACTAAGCGATGTACCTGACCATATGTGCCATCTTAGTCCATAACCTACCACTAAGCGATGTACATGACCATATGTTTCCCCTTAATCCATGACATGCCACTAAGCGATGCACCTGGCCATATGTGTCATCTTAATCCATGACATATCACTAAGCGATGTACCTGACCATATGTGTCATCTTAATCCATGACATATCACTAAACGATGTACCTGACCATATGTGTCATATTAATTCATGACATACCACTACGCGATGTACCTGACTATGTGTAATTTTAATCCATGACATACCACTAAGCGATATCCTTGATCATATGTGTTATCTTAATCCATGACATACCACTAAGCGGTATCCTTGACCATATGTGCCCTCTTAATCCTTGCCATATTACTAAGTGATGTACCTGACCATGTGTTTTATCTTAATGCATGACATACCATTGAGCGATACCCTTGACCATATGTGTGATGTTAATCCATGACACATCACCAAGCGATACACCTGACCATATGTGTCATCTTAATCCATGACATACCACTAAATGATGTACAATGTACCTGACAATATGTGTCATATTAATCCATGAAATACCACTAAGCGATGTAACTGACTATATTTGTAATTTTAATCCATGACATACCACTAAGCGATGTACCTGATCATGTGTATCATCTTAATTCATGACATATCACTAAGTGATGTACCTGACCATATGTGTCATCTTAATCCATGAAATACCACTAAGCGATGTACCTGACCATGTGTATCATCTTAATTCATGACATATCACTAAGTGATGTACCTGACCATATGTGTCATCTTAATCCATGAAATACCACTAAGCGATGTACATGACCATATGTGTCATCTTAATCCTGACATGCCACTAAGCGATGCACCTGGCCATATGTGTGATATTAATCCTGACATGCCACTAATCAATATACCTGACCATATGTGTCATCTTAATCCATGGCATACCACTAAGCGATGTACCTGATGATATGTGTCATCTTAATCCATGGCATAGCACTAAACGATGTACCTGACTATATGTGTCATCTTAATCCATGACATACCACTAAGTGATGTACAATGTACCTGACCATATGTGTCATCTTAATCCATGACATACCAGTAAGCGATGTACCTGACCATATGTGTCATCTTAATCCATGTCATACCACTAAGCGATGTACAATGTACCTGACCATATGTGTCATCTTAATCCATGACATACCACTAAGTGATGTACAATGTACCTGACCATATGTGTCATCGTAATCCATGACATACCACTAAACGATGTACCTGACCATATGTGTCATCTTAATCCATGATATACCACTTAAGTGATGTACCTGACCATATATGTCATCTTAAGTCATGAAATACCACTAAGTGATGTACCTGACCATATGTGTCATCTTAATCCATGACATACCACTGAGCGATGTACCTGACAATATGTATCATCGTAATCCGTGATATATCACTAAGTAATGTGCCTGACTATATGTGTCATCTTAATCCATGATATACCACTAAGTGATACACCTGAAAATATGTATCATCTTAATCCATGACATACCACTAAGTGATGTACCTGACAATATGTGTCATCTTAATCCATGACATACCACTAAGCGATGTACCTGACCATGTGTCATCTTAATCCATGACATACCACTAAGCGATGTACCTGACAATATGTGTCCTCTTAGCCCATGACCTATCACTAAGCGATGTACCTGACCATATGTGCCATCTTAGTCCATGACCTACCACTAAGCGATGTACATGACCATATGTGTCACCTTAATCCATGACATGCCACTAAGCGATGGACCTGGCCATATGTGTCATCTTAATCTATGAAATATCACTAAAGGGTGTACCTGACCATATGTGTCATCTTAATCCATGACATACCACTAAATGATGTACAATGTACCTGACAATATGTGTCATATTAATCCATGAAATACCACTAAGCGATGTAACTGACTATATGTGTAATTTTAATCCATGACATACCACTAAGCGATGTACCTGATCATGTGTATCATCTTAATTCATGACATATCACTAGGTGATGGACCTGACCATATGTGTCATCTTAATCCATGAAATACCACTAAGCGATGTACCTGACCATGTGTATCATCTTAATTCATGACATATCACTAAGTGATGTACCTGACCATATGTGTCATCTTAATCCATGAAATACCACTAAGCGATGTACATGACCATATGTGTCATCTTAATCCTGACATGCCACTAAGCGATGCACCTGGTCATATGTGTGATATTAATCCTGACATGCCACTAATCAATATACCTGACCATATGTGTCATCTTAATCCATGGCATACCACTAAGCGATGTACCTGATGATATGTGTCATCTTAATCCATGGCATAGCACTAAACGATGTACCTGACTATATGTGTCATCTTAATCCATGACATACCACTAAGTGATGTACAATGTACCTGACCATATGTGTCATCTTAATCCATGACATACCAGTAAGCGATGTACCTGACCATATGTGTCATCTTAATCCATGTCATACCACTAAGCGATGTACAATGTACCTGACCATATGTGTCATCTTAATCCATGGCATAGCACTAAACGATGTACCTGACTATATGTGTCATCTTAATCCATGTCATACCACTAAGCGATGTACAATGTACCTGACCATATGTGTCATCTTAATCCATGACATACCACTAAGTGATGTACAATGTACCTGACCATATGTGTCATCTTAATCCATGAAATACCACTAAGTGATGTACCTGACCATATGTGTCATCTTAATCCATGACATACCACTGAGCGATGTACCTGACAATATGTATCATCGTAATCCATGATATATCACTAAGTAATGTGCCTGACTATATGTGTCATCTTAATCCATGATATACCACTAAGTGATACACCTGACCATATGCATCATTTTAATCCATGACATACCACTAAGTGATGTACCTGACAATATGTGTCATCTTAATCCATGACATACCACTAAGCGATGTACCTGACCATGTTTTATCTTAATCCATGACATACCACTAAGCGATGTACCTGACCATATGTGTCATCTTAGCCCATGACCTATCATTAAGCGATGTACCTGACCATATGTGCCATCTTAGTCCATGACCTACCACTAAGCGATGTACATGACCATATGTGTCACCTTAATCCATGACATGCCACTAAGCGATGCACCTGGCCATATGTGTCATCTTAATCCATGAAATATCACTAAAAGGTGTACCTGACCATATGTGTCATCTTAATCCATGACATACCACTAAATGATGTACAGTGTACCTGACAATATGTGTCATATTAATCCATGAAATACCACTAAGCGATGTAACTGACTATATTTGTAATTTTAATCCATGACATACCACTAAGCGATGTACCTGATCATGTGTATCATCTTAATTCATGACATATCACTAAGTGATGTACCTGACCATATGTGTCATCTTAATCCATGTCATACCACTAAGCGATGTACAATGTACCTGACCATATGTGTCATCTTAATCCATGGCATAGCACTAAACGATGTACCTGACCATATGTGTCATCTTAATCCATGACATACCAGTAAGCGATGTACCTGACCATATGTGTCATCTTAATCCATGTCATACCACTAAGCGATGTACAATGTACCTGACCATATGTGTCATCTTAATCCATGGCATAGCACTAAACGATGTACCTGACTATATGTGTCATCTTAATCCATGTCATACCACTAAGCGATGTACAATGTACCTGACCATATGTGTCATCTTAATCCATGACATACCACTAAGTGATGTACAATGTACCTGACCATATGTGTCATCTTAATCCATGAAATACCACTAAGTGATGTACCTGACCATATGTGTCATCTTAATCCATGACATACCACTGAGCGATGTACCTGACAATATGTATCATCGTAATCCATGATATATCACTAAGTAATGTGCCTGACTATATGTGTCATCTTAATCCATGATATACCACTAAGTGATACACCTGACCATATGCATCATTTTAATCCATGACATACCACTAAGTGATGTACCTGACAATATGTGTCATCTTAATCCATGACATACCACTAAGCGATGTACCTGACCATGTTTTATCTTAATCCATGACATACCACTAAGCGATGTACCTGACCATATGTGTCATCTTAGCCCATGACCTATCATTAAGCGATGTACCTGACCATATGTGCCATCTTAGTCCATGACCTACCACTAAGCGATGTACATGACCATATGTGTCACCGTAATCCATGACATGCCACTAAGCGATGCACCTGGCCATATGTGTCATCTTAATCCATGAAATATCACTAAAAGGTGTACCTGACCATATGTGTCATCTTAATCCATGACATACCACTAAATGATGTACAGTGTACCTGACAATATGTGTCATATTAATCCATGAAATACCACTAAGCGATGTAACTGACTATATTTGTAATTTTAATCCATGACATACCACTAAGCGATGTACCTGATCATGTGTATCATCTTAATTCATGACATATCACTAAGTGATGTACCTGACCATATGTGTCATCTTAATACATGAAATACCACTAAGCGATGTACCTGACCATGTGTATCATCTTAATTCATGACATATCACTAAGTGATGTACCTGACCATATGTGTCATCTTAATCCATGAAATACCACTAAGCGATGTACATGACCATATGTGTCATCTTAATCCTGACATGCCACGAAGCGATGCACCTGGCCATATGTGTGATATTAATCTTGACATGCCACTAATCAATATACCTGACCATATGTGTCATCTTAATCCATGGCATCCCACTAAGCGATGTACCTGATGATATGTATCATCTTAATCCATGGCATAACATTAAACGATGTACATTACTATATGTGTCATCTTAATCCATGACATACCAGTAAGCGATGTACCTGACCATATGTGTCATCTTAATCCATGTCATACCACTAAGCGATGTACAATGTACCTGACCATATGTGTCATCTTAATCCATGACATACCACTAAGTGATGTACAATGTACCTGACCACATGTGTCATCTTAATCCATGACATACCAGTAAGCGATGTACCTGACCATATGTGTCATCTTAATCCATGTCATACCACTAAGCGATGTACAATGTACCTGACCATATGTGTCATCTTAATCCATGACATACCACTAAGTGATGTACAATGTACCTGACCATATGTGTCATCTTAATCCATGACATACCAGTAAGCGATGTACCTGACCATATGTGTCATCTTAATCCATGTCATACCACTAAGCGATGTACTTGACCATATGTTTCATCATAGCCCATGACCTACCACTAAGCGATGTACCTGACCATATGTGCCATCTTAGTCCATAACCTACCACTAAGCGATGTACATGACCATATGTTTCACCTTAATCCATGACATGCCACTAAGCGATGCACCTGGCCATATGTGTCATCTTAATCCATGACATATCACTAAGCGATGTACCTGACCATATGTGTCATCTTAATCCATGACATATCACTAAACGATGTACCTGACCATATGTGTCATATTAATTCATGACATACCACTACGCGATGTACCTGACTATGTGTAATTTTAATCCATGACATACCACTAAGCGATATCCTTGATCATATGTGTTATCTTAATCCATGACATACCACTAAGCGGTATCCTTGACCATATGTGCCCTCTTAATCCTTGCCATATTACTAAGTGATGTACCTGACCATGTGTTTCATCTTAATGCATGACATACCATTGAGCGATACCCTTGACCATATGTGTGATGCTAATCCATGACACATCACCAAGCGATACACCTGACCATATGTGTCATCTTAATCCATGACATACCACTAAGCGATGTACATGACCACATGTGTCATCTTAATCCATGATATATCACTAAGTAATGTACCTGACCATATGTGTCATTTTAATCCATGACATACCACTAAGCGATGTACCTGACCATATGTGTCATCTTAATCCATGACATACCACTAAGTGATATACCTGACCATATGTGTGATCTTAATCCATGACATAACACTAAGCGATGTACCTGACCATGTGTATCATCTTAATTCATGACATATCACTAAGTGGTGTACCTGACCATATGTGTCATATTAATCGTGACATGCCACTAAGCGATATACCTGACCATATGTGTCACCTTAATCCATGACAAATAACTAAGCGATGTATCTGACCATATGTGTCATCTTAATCCATGGCGTACCACTATGCAATGTACCTGATGATATGTGTCATCTTAATCCATTGCATAGCACCAAGCGATGTACCTGACCATATGTGTCATTTTAATCTATGACAAACCACTAAGCAATGTACCTGACAATATTTGTCATCTTAATCCATGACATACCGCTAATCAATGTACCTGATCATATGTGACATCTTAGCTCATGACATACCACTAAGCAATGCACCTGGCCATATGTGTCATCTTTATCCATGACATATCACTGAACGATGTACATGACCATATGTGTCATCTTAATCCATGACATACCACTAAGTGATGTAACTGACCATATGTATCATATTAATTTGACATACCACTAAGCGATGTAAGCGATGTACTTCACCATGTGTGTCATCTTAATCCATGAGATATCACTAAGCGATGCACATGACCATATGTGTCATCGTAATTCATGACATACCACTAAATGATGTACAATGTACCTGACAATATGTGTTATATTAATCCATGACATACCACTAAGCGAAATCCTTGACAATATGTGTCATTTTAATCCATGACATACCACTAAGCGATATCCTTGACCATATGTGTCATTTTAATCCATGACATACCACTAAGCGATATCCTTGACCATATGTGTTATCTTAATCCATGACATACCACTAAGCGATATCCTTGACCATATTTGTCATCTTAATCCATGCCATATTACTAAGTGATGTTCCTGACCATACGTGTCATCTTAATCCATGACATGTTACTAAGTGATATACCTGACCATATGCGTCATTTTAATCCATGACATACCACTAAGCGATGTACCTGACCATGTGCATCATCTTAATTCATGACATAACACTAAGCGATATCCTTGACCATATGTGTCATCTTAATCCATGACATACCACTAAGCGATGTACCTGACCACATGTGTCATCTTAATCCATGATATATCACTAAGTAATGTACATGATCATATGTGTCATCTTAATCCATGACATACCACTAAGCGATGTACCTGACCATATGTGTCATCTTAATCCATGACATACCATTAAGTGATATACCTGACCATATGTGTGATCTTAATCCATGACATACCACTAAGCGATGTACCTGACCATGTGTATCATCTTAATTCATGACATATCACTAGGTGGTGTACCGGACCATATGTGTCATCTTAATCCTGACATGCCACTAAGCGATATACTTGACCATATGTGTCACCTTAATCCATGACAAATAACTAAGCGATGTATCTGACCATATGTGTCATCTTTATCCATGGCGTACCACTATGCGATGTACCAGATGATATGTGTCATCTTAATCCATGGCATAGCACCAGGCGATGTACCTGACCATATGTGTCATTTTAATCTATGACAAACCACTAAGCAATGTACCTGTCCATATTTGTCATCTTAGTCCATGCCATACCGCTAATCGATGTACCTCACCATATGTGACATCTTAGCCCATGACATACCACTAAGCGATGCACCTGGCCATATGTGTCATTTCAATCCATGACATATCACTGAACGATGTACCTGACCATATGTGTCATCTTAATCCATGACATACCACTAAGTGATGTAACTGACCATATGTATCATATTAATTTATGACATACCACTAAGCGATGTACCTGACCATATGTGTCATCTTAATCCATGATATATCACTAAGCGATGCACATGACCATATGTGTCATCGTAATTCATGACATACCACTAAATGATGTACAATGTACCTGACAATATGTGTCATATTAGTCCATGACATACCACTAAGCGATATCCTTGACCATATGTGTAATTTTAATCCATGACATACCACTAAGCGATATCCTCGACCATATGTGTCATTTTAATGCATGACATACCACTAGGCAATATCCTTGACCATATGTGTCATCTTAATCCATGGCATATTTCTAAGTGATATACCTGACCTTATGTGTCGTCTTAATCCATGACATACCACTAAGCGATGTACCTGACCATGTGTATCATCTTAAATCATGACATACCACTAAGCGATACACCTGGCCATATGTGTCATCTTAGTCCATGACATATCACCAAGCGATGTACCTGACCATGTGTATCATCTTAATTCATAACATATCACTAAGTGATGTACCTGACCATGTGTATCATCTTAATTCATGACATATCACTATGTGATGTACCTGACCATATGTGTCATCTTAATCCATGACATATTACAAAGCGATGTACCTGACAATATGTGTCATCTTAATCCATGACATACCGCTAAGCGATGTATCTGACCATATGTGTCATCTTAATCCTGACATGCCACTAAGCGATGCACCTGGCCATATGTGTCATCTTAATCCATGACATATCACTAATCGATATACCTGACCATATGTGTCACCTTAATCCAGGACATATAGCTAAGGGATGTACCTGATGATATGTGTCATCTTAATCCATGGCATAGCACTAAGCGATGTACCTAACCATATGTGTCATCTTAATCCATGACATATCACTAAGTGATGTACCTGACCATATGTGTCATCTTAATACATGACATATTACTAAGTGATGTACCTGACCATATGTGTCATCTTAATCCATGACATGCCACTAAGCGATGCACCTGGCCATATGTCATCTTATTCCATGACACACCACTAAGTGATGTACAATGTACCTGACCATATGTGTCATCTTAATCCATGACATAACAGTAAGCGATGTACCTGACCACATGTGTCATCTTTATCCATGACATACCACTAAGCGATGTACTTGACCATATGTGTCATCTTAGCCCATGACGTACCACTAAGCGATGTACCTGACCATATGTGCCATCTTAGTCCATGACGTACCACTAAGCGATGTACATGACCATATGTGTCATCTTAATCCATGACATACGACTAAGCGATGCACCTGGCCATATGTGTCATCTTAATCCATGACATATCACTAAACGATGTACCTGACCATATGTGTCATCTTAATCCATGACATACCACTAAATGATGTACAATGTACCTGAAAATATGTGTCATATTAATCCATGACATACCACTAAGCGATGTACCTGACTATATGTGTCATTTTAATCCATGACATACCACTAAGCGATATCCTTGATCATATGTGTTATATTAATCCATGACATACCACTAAGCGATATCCTTGATCATATCTGTCATCTTAATCCATGACATACTACTAAGCGATGTACCTGATCATGTGTATCATCTTAATCCATGACATATCACCAAGCAATACACCTGACCATATGTGTCATCTTAATCCATGACATACCACTAAACGATGTACCTGACCATATGTGTCATCTTATTCCATGACATACCACTAAGTGATATACCTGACCATATGTGTGATCTTAATTCATGACATATCAATAAGCAATGTACCTGACCATATGTGTCATCTTAGTACATGACATGCCACTAAGCGATTTATCTGAACATATGTGTAATCTTTATCCATGACATACTACTAAGCGATGTACCTGATCATGTGTGTCATCTTAATCCATGACGTACCACTAAGCGATGTACCTGACCATATGTGCCATCTTAGTCCATGACATACCACTAAGCGATGTACCTGACCATATGTGTCATCTTAATCCATGACATACCACTAAGCGATGTACCTGACCATATGTGTCATCTTAATCCATGATATATCACTAAGTAATGTACCTGACCATATGTGTCATCTTAATCCATGACGTACCACTAAGCGATGTACATGACCATATGTGTCATCTTAGTACATGACATATTACTAACCGTCGTAACCGATGTAGCTGACCATATGTGTCATCTTAGTACATGAAATTCAAAAAGCAAAAGACACGGAATGTTACTGTCATGGAATATAATTATCAAGCTTAAATACATGTACATATCAATATATCTATTGGACCTTGGTATGACCCCCAATTATCATTTATATATTACCTTGTTTTGTTTAAGTATATACAGATCCTACTTCCTAACATCAAGCGTTCATTTCCATTTTACCCCTGTACATCTCTGGTTTATTGATTGTTTGTTATTGATAACGTTTGTGTTTGTTTATATGTGTGTTAGTTGGTTGTATACCAGATATATCATATTTATAATTTAATGTTAGGTGAGATATTTGCTATATTTTATGCTTACAATATTTATATATATTTTTTTTTATTTTAGGACAGAACGTCTTTCTGAGTAAGTAGTTAATTATTGATTTCTACAAAACACATTATATTTGTTATTTATTATTAAGCCATAAGCAATGACATACGGGTAGGTTTTCTTTTCATTTAAACGTATAAATAAATAAAACAAAATGTAATGTCTAAGAACAGTTTAAAGATACAATAGGTGTAATCAGAAGTCTTTATTAGAAAAATAACAGATAATGCAATTGTCAAAATAAAAAAAAACAGAAAAAGACAAACGATGGTTGGCATAGCACAACACAGAAAACTAAAGATTGAAAAACATGAACCCCACTAAAATACGATGAAGAATACAGATCTTTGTGGAATGTGGAATAGCGTGGGGAGAAAAGTAGTATATCCTGGGTCATCCTCAAGTGGCCCTCAATAAAAAGAATTGTTATTTGTTTCATGACCAATGCTGTCATATCGGCTGGTCCACTCATATATATCGATCACTCTTAAGGAATCATATGGGCTGGTCCACTCATATATATAGGTCACTCTTATGAAATCATATGGGCTGGTCCACTCATATATATTGATCACTCTTAAGGAATCATATGGGCTGGTCCACTCATATATATTGATCACTCTTAAGGAATCATATAGGCTGGTCCACTCATATATATTGGTCTCTCTTGTGGGATCATATGGGCTGGTCCACTCATATATATTGATCACTCTAAAGGAATCATATGGGCTGGTCCACTCATATATATTGGTCACTCTTATGGAATCATATTGGCTGGTCCCCTCATATATATTGGTCACTCTTATGGGATCATATTGGCTGGTCCACTCATATATATTGGTCACTCTTATGGGATCATATTGGCTGGTCCACTCATATATATTGGTCACTCTTATGGAATCATATTGGCTGGTCCACTCATATATATTGGTCACTCTTATGGAATCATATGGGCTGGTCCACTCATATATATTGGTCACTCTTATGGAATCATATGGGCTGGTCCACTCATATATATTGGTCACTCTTATGGAATCATATGGGCTGGTCCACTCATATATATTGGTCACTCATAAGGAATCATATGGGTTGGTCCACTCATATATATTGGTGACTCTTAAGGAATCATATTGGCTGGTCCATTCATATATATTGGTCACTCTTATGGAATCATATGGGCTGGTCCATTCATATATATTGGTCACTCTTATGGAATCATATGGGCTGGTCCACTCATATATATTGGTCTCTCTTATTGAATCATATTGGCTGGTCCACTCATATATATTGGTCACTCTTAAGGAATCATATTGCCTGCTCCACTCATATATATTGGTCACTCTTATGGAATCATATTGGCTGGTCCTCTCATATATATTGGTCACTCTTATGGAATCATATCGGCTGGTTCACTCATATATATTGGTCACTCTTATGGAATTATATTGGCTGGTCCATTCATATATATTGTTCACTCTTATGGGATCATATTGGCTGGTCCACTCATATATATTGGTCACCCTTATGGAATCATATTGGCTGGTCCACTCATATATATTGGTCACTCTTATGGGATCATATCGGCTGATCCACTCATATATATTGGTCACTCTTATGGGATCATATCGGCTGGTTCACTCATATATATTGGTCACTCTTATGGAATCATATCGACTGGTCCACTCATATATATTGGTCATTCTTATGGGATCATATTGGCTGTTCCACTCATATATATTGGTCACTCTTATGGAATCATATGGGCTGGTCCAATCATATATATTGTTCACTCTTATGGAATCATATTGGCTGGTCCACTCATATATATTGGTCACTCTTATGGGATCATATGGGCTGGTCCACTCATATATATTGCTCACTCTTATGGAATCATATCGACTGGTCCACTCATATATTATATTGGTCACTCTTATGGGATCATATCGGCTGGTCCACTCATATATATTGGTCACTCTTATGGAATCATATCGGCTGGTCCACTCATATATATTGGTCACTCTTATGGGATCATATCGGCTGGTTCACTCATATATATTGGTCACTCTTATGGAATCATATCGGCTGGTCAACTCATATATATTGGTCACTCTTATGGGATCATATTGGCTGTTCCACTCATATATATTGGTCACTCTTATGGAATCATATGGGCTGGTCCAATCATATATATTGTTCACTCTTATGGAATCATATTGGCTGGTCCACTCATATATATTGGTCACTCTTATGGGATCATATGGGCTGGTCCACTCATATATATTGCTCACTCTTATGGGATCATATTGGCTGGTCCACTCATATATATTGGTCACTCTTATGGGATCATATTGGCTGGTCCACTCATATATATTGGTCACTCTTATAGAATCATATCGGCTGGTCCACTCATATATTATATTGGTCACTCTTATGGGATCATATGGGCTGGTCCACTCATATATATTGGTCACTCTTATGGAATCATATCGGCTGGTCCACTCATATATTGGTCACTCTTGTTGAATCATATGGGCTGGTTCACTCATATATATTGTTCACTCTTATGGAATCATATTGGCTGGTCCACTGATATATATTGGTCACTCTTATGGGATCATATTGGCTGTTCCACTCATATATATTGGTCACTCTTATGGAATCATATTGGCTGGTCCACTCATATATATTGTTCACTCTTATGGAATCATATTGGCTGGTCCACTCATATATATTGGTCACTCTTAAGGAATCATATTGGCTGGTCCTCTCATATATATTGGTCACTCTTATGGAATCATATTGGCTGGTCCTCTCATATATATTGGTCACTCTTATGGGATCATATTGGCTGGTCCACTCATATATATTGGTCACTCTTATGTATAACTGGTGAAATATTGATATACATGAATATCAAACACTACAAGTATAACTGATGAAGCATTGATATACATTAATATCAAACACTACAAGAATAACTGGTGAAACATTGATATACATGAATATCAAACACTACAAGTAAACCAGTGAAACATTGATATACATGGATATCAAAGACTACACGTATAGCCTGGTGAAACATTGATATACATGAATATCAAACACTACAAGTTTAACTGGTGACACATCGATATACATGAATATCAAACACTACAAGAGTAACTGGTGAAATATTGATATACATGAATATCAAACACTAGAAGTATAACTGGTGAAACACTGATATACAAGAATATCAAACACTACAAGTATAACTGGTGAAACATTGATATACATGAATATCAAACACTACAAGTATAACTGGTGAAACATTGATATACATGAATATCAAACACTACAAGCATAACTGGTGAAATCCTGATGTACATGAATATCAAACACTAAACGTATAACTGGTGAAACATTAATATACATGAATATCAAACACTACAAGTATAACTGGTGAAACATTGATAATCATGAATATCAAACACTACACGTATAACTGGTGAAATATTGATATACATGAACATCAAACACTATATGTACAACTGGTGAAACATTGATATACATGAATATCAAACACTACAAGTATAACTGGTGACATATTGATATACATGAATATCAAAGACCACATGTACAACTGGTGAAATATTGATATACATGAATATCAAACACTACAAGCATAACTGGTGACATATTGATATACATGAATATTAAACACTACAAGAGTAACTGGTGAAATATTGATATACATGAATAGGAAACACTACAAGTATAACTGGTGAAACATTGATATACATGAATATCAAACACTACAAGTATAACTGGTGACATATTGATATACATGAATATCAAACACTACAAGAGTAACTGGTGAAATATTGATATACATGAATAGGAAACACTACACGTATAACTGGTGAAACATTGATATACCGGGTACATGAATATCAAACACTACAAGTATAAATGTTGAAACATTGATATACATGAATATCAACCACTAAGCGTATAACTGGTGAAACATTGATATACATGAATATCAAACACTATATGTACAACTGGTGAAACATTGATATACATGAATATCAAACACTACAAGTATAACTGGTGACATATTGATATACATGAATATTAAAGACTACACGTATAACGGGTGAAACATTGATATACATGAACATCAAACACTACATGTACAACTGGTGAAATATTGATATACATGAACATCAAACACTACACGTATAACTGGTGAAATATTGATATACATGAATATCAAACACTACAAGCATAACTGGTGACATATTGATATACATGAATATTAAACACTACAAGAGTAACTGGTGAAATATTGATATACATGAATAGGAAACACTACAAGTATAACTGGTGAAACATTGATATACATGAATATCAAACACTACAAGTATAACTGGTGAAATATTGATATACATGAATATCAAATGCTACAAGTATAACTGGTGACATATTGATATACATGAATATCAAACACTACAGGAGTAACTGGTGAAATATTGATATACATGAATAGGAAACACTACACGTATAACTGGTGAAACATTGATATACCGGGTACATGAATATCAAACACTACAAGTATAAATGTTGAAACATTGATATACATGAATATCAACCACTAAGCGTATAACTGGTGAAACATTGATATACATGAATATCAAACACTACACGTATAACTGGTGACACATTGATATACATGAATATCAAACACTACAGGAGTAACTGGTGAAACATTGATATACCGGGTACATGAATATCAAACACTACAAGTATAAATGTTGAAACATTGATATACATGAATATCAACCACTAAGCGTATAACTGGTGAAACATTGATATACATGAATATCAAACACTACACGTATAACTGGTGAAACATTGATATACATGAATATCAAACACTACAAGTATAACTGGTGAAATCCTGATATACATGAATATCAAACACTACACGTATAACTGTTGAAATATTGATATACATGAATATCAAACCCTACAAGTATAACTAGTGAAATATTGATATACATGAACATCAAACACTACAAGTATAACTGGTGAAATCCTGATATACATGAATATCAAACACTACACGTATAACTGGTGAAACATTGATATACATGAATATCAAACACTACATGTATAACTGGTGACACATTGATATACATGAATATCAAACACTACAAGTATAACTGGTGACACATTGATATACATGAACATGAAACACTACACGTATAACTGGTGAAACATTGATATACATGAATATCAAACACTACATGTATAACTGGTGAAACATTGATATACCGGGTACATGAATATCAAACACTACAAGTATAAATGTTGAAACATTGATATACATGAATATCAACCACTAAGCGTATAACTGGTGAAACATTGATATACATGAATATCAAACACTACACGTATAACTGGTGACACATTGATATACATGAATATCAAACACTACACGTATAACTGGTGAAACATTGATATACATGAATATCAAACACTACACGTATAACTGGTGAAACATTGATATACATGAACATGAAACACTACACGTATAACTGGTGAAACATTGGTATACATGAATATCAAACACTACAAGTATAACTGGTGACACATTGATATACATGAACAACAAACACTACAAGTATAACTGGTGAAACATTGATATACAGGAATATCAAACACTACATCAGTGAGTGAATAATAAATAACATGTTTAATATTAAATAGAAATATGTAGGATTACTCTATATAATAATTAATATTTGTATCTGACTGTTACTGAATATTGGTGAACACTTCATCATGTACAGTACGTACTGTCATTAATATATCTATTTATTGTTTTGATGATGACTCTTAATTAATAAGCTAGAAATATAATTATTTAATTAATTAATAGTTTGTCAATAAGTTTGTGATTGTGGTGCTGTTGAATGTTTTAAAATTAAATGACTATTGAACCAGAATGAAATAATTAAAAGTACAATTAATATACACAGAGATAAGATAGAACATTGTGTACATATATAAACACTGTTGTTTGAATCTGAACTGAGTTATACATGTTGTCTAATAAAAACATCAAATATAGTGCGCACGAAACGTTTCTAAGAAAAACCTTCTTCAGGGAGGCTCAACATCGAAAGATTGGAAAAACAAATAATTTAATTGTTTAAGATCAATAAAAACCTGCCATTTTTAAATACCGATAACTGTACTATGATTCAAACTGTTGCATAGACCACCAATGTATCAAACATTAACATTTCTCCTGGTCTAAATACTCGTAAATGTAACGTACTGTGCTATTTAGCTGAACACCTTGCTAGTAAAGAATATAAGCATAGTATGCTAAGAGACAATATGTACTGGCAAAACTGTAAATATACTGGCAAAAAAACCAGTAATAATAAACAAATAATAAAGTGTATAGTCACACGACAACGCCGGTGCTGGTTTCATATAGCAAATATAACATATATATAATTCATATAACTACATATGAAAATAGTGTCAATAATAAAAGCATAAAGCTTCAAATAAAATTTTGCCAAAAATACACTCCTGGTCAGATGGACGTTGTCGTGCTGAATGAGGAATCGAACATGCCAGACCGCGAAAAACAATTTTTGAGCGGGAAAAACCACTACGCCACCTATACTACATGTACTAAAAACAGCAAGGAGAAATTAATTTTATCATAATTCATTCCATTCAAACGGATAAAATAACAATTATCCTGGTCTAAAAACTCGTACATGTAGCGTACTGTACTATATAGCTGAAAACCTTGCTAGTAATGAATATAAGCATAGTATGCTAAGAGACCATATGTACTGGCAAAACAGTAAATATACTGGCAAAAAGACAGTAATAATAAACAAATTATAAAGTGCATAGTCACACGACAACGCCGGTGCTGACATAGTCACACGACAACGCCGGTGCTGACATAGTCACACGACAACGCCGGTGCTGACATAGTCACACGACAACGCCGGTGCTGACATAGTCACACGACAACGCCGGTGCTGACATAGTCACACGACAACGCCGGTGCTGACATAGTCACACGACAACGCCGGTGCTGACATAGTCACACGACAACGCCGGTGCTGACATAGTCACACGACAACGCCGGTGCTGACATAGTCACACGACAACGCCGGTGCTGACATAGTCACACGACAACGCCGGTGCTGACATAGTCACACGACAACGCCGGTGCTGACATAGTCACACGACAACGCCGGTGCTGACATAGTCACACGACAACGCCGGTGCTGACATAGTCACACGACAACGCCGGTGCTGACATAGTCACACGACAACGCCGGTGCTGACACAAAGAACGGGAGTATAAAGAATCTAAAAATTTCAAAAATGTTCAAAAATTTAATGAAAATTAAATGCCTAAATTTTGAGATACGAGCATCCTCTGAACTAAATCGTCTTTCACGTATCCGTCTTTGGATTTATCAGATCGCCAACGGCCATGCCTTTTAAACAGTTTATCCGGAACACCATATTTCGCTGCTGAAGTCGCACCACCGGAACGGAGACTATGCAAACCATAACTTTTATTATTATAACTCACTAACTTCTCATTGGCTAAGATAGAATCACATGACCTGAAACAGTTTTAATGTTTTGTGAAAATTAACCCAAACGGGAAACAACTAGTTGTTTACCGCGTAACAGCCCTATTGCTCCCCGGTAAACAACCCATTGCGTGCATTTAACCTTTGTTAAAAATTTGTCAAAAGTTATTAAACACACATTTTGTTTAAATACATGTATTTATTTAAAGGGGAATTATCTGCCAAATCGTAATTTTTTGTTACCCGTAAAAACTATCAGATATGATTGATGCCTTAATAAAACGTGTTTCTGTAACTTATAAATGTTATGAAATGTACGCGCATCGGGGGAAAATCGTGCAACTGCTCGTGTTTTGAGATCGATCAAGAGATGGACGCTATCTGATTAATTATCGACATTGTTTACGGAGTTTGTCGAATCCTCATTAAATCAGTACAACAATGCACTTATTTCTTATTTTTTGTGAATCTGCTTTTAGTCGGTGTTAATTACCGACAAAGAACCATGCAAGTTTAATTTGCAGTTAATAAGCGACAAAATACAAATTATTCGTTTTTACCTGTCACTAACTAGTAAGGTCAATTGCATACGGAAAAAGCGAGGTCAAATTATTTGCTTGCAAGGAAATAACTAATCGATGGTAATTTTCGTTCTTAAAAGGCGAAAAATGGTTCGATAAGCTGTTTAATGTGAAATATTTACCTTTATTTCATCATTTTAAAGCTATTTACCAATTTCCAAAACATATATTTGCTTTGGTCAAAATCGTAGCTAATGCCCCTTTAAATACCCAATCCTTGGTCTGTTGTTCGGTATAATAAAACAGTTATTGCCTTCAATGGATTGCAAACATCAGAATTGTTAACCTGAAGGGGGGTGATTTCCCGAGGGCAATAATTGTTTAATGTTAACGACAAACGGAGAGAAGGCTTCGATAAACAATTCCCTCATACGTGAATATGATAACGACTTATTAACTTGACGGAAAATATATCCTTGTTGAAATTTCACTAAATTTGGAAAAAGATAACATTCTGAATTTTGGCAACATCCAAACCATTCTAAATATAATTCTAAATGTCTAACAGGATATAACGATGAGCCTGTTCTACAAATAATCAACCAATCTCCATCTCTATAAACATCGGTTTTGCTTTTCTCAATAAAAACTGAAATGTATTCCTGAGAAAAATTAATATTACATATCCTCAAATTCAATAATTCAGAAATACTCATAAATCCCGCGTATGCTAATAAACACGCACAAATGGTACGTTGATTATATACATTTTTTGCACTAAGCAAACTATCATACATTTTCTGGAGGAATTCTGGTGTTACGGACTCTTTTTTAACTGTCGGTACACAAAGACGTCTTATCGCTCCCTCCAAATTATGTTTCACTAAAAATGACACGGTAGGCGAAATAACACTAATAACGTAATGTGCCCATATAATACTGTAAAATGCTTGAATCACAGGACTAGGCGTTCTGCTTAACTGTGCTAAAGATGCGAGGTATAAAGCTACGTGTAAATCCTTAGCGGGTAAAATGTTGTCTTTTTGTATACCTTTGGTTTGTGCCCACTTTTTCCACCGTATAAATCCATGATAATAATTGTTAATGGTACCAGAAGATTTACTCTCCGTAAATAATTTAGGAACAAATTTCAAACTATCGATTAAAGGTTCAGGAAGTGCCGTTATCTCATTTGTAAAAGCCTGGAAAACATATGCAAAGGAAAATATTTATAAATATGCATATCATGAAAAACGCAATCTATGCACATGATGAAAACATGAAATACAATATATACCAAATGTACATATAACAGTCATATTTATATGTAACAAAAGTCTGTGTATCAATGTGTAAGCAAAAAACAGGTATCTGACCCTTCTACAAAAAATTCTCGCCTATAGCAATGCACCAACCACCAGGTATTAGAAAGGTTAATAAGTACACTATGAAATTTAACATCAAGGCCAACATCCTGAAGGGTAGATCAATATTACCAAACACCGACTGTTTACCTTTACCAGAAATATACTTATGTTTGTTAGTAGGCAAATCAGACACACCCACCACCTCTTTAATAAACCCATCACCAGCGGGACATATCATCGGCCAAAAACTTGCCGATTTCCACATGGGTAATACAACAGTACCATAAGCTCTACATTGCTTCATGTACTGTAAAACTTTGAATAGTAAACACACTGGTGGGACAAACAAGCCGTTAATCCCACCCCAATCAACATTGAATGCATCAATGCCTATTTATTTGACATTCCAATACCTGGAGTAAAATACAGGTAATTTATGATTGTCATCATTTGCGAACCAGTCTATTTCATGAGGTCCCCAAAGGGAATCCACATACAAAAAAAAATCTTCCGAGATACCGGTACCCCAGTCGTCAAAGTCGACAATACGGCTGATAAAATCTGCTCTTTCATTTTCTGTACGTGGAATCCATTCCACATCTAATGACAAATTGTAGTTTAAGCACTGTTTGCATATATCAAGCGCAATGTCTTGCAAATGACATTTCATACTGCCTTTACTAATAATATTAACCACGTTCTGATTGTCGGTAAACCACTTGATCCGTTTACTTTTACATAATATGACAGAGAAAACAGTACTTTCTTCACAGCAGTAAGTTCTTTCCACGTAGAACTTAGCAATTTTTCTGACCACATACCGTGGACAATACTGTCCGGCTCTCTACTATGTACCCACCGTATCCCGTAGAACTAGCGTCACTATGCACAATGGTGTTGCAAGAAACATCAGTTGTAAACTTACGGACATTAATGTCACTCAAATTGTTTTTCCAAAAGGAAATCTGTTCAATACTATCATCGGACAAAGTAATAACACTGTTCCATGTGTCTGCGGACAAAATGTCAATACTCAAATATTTAGTCATAATGTGAGCAACATTACCAATTACATATGACATAGAAATAATTTGCCCGACTAACGATTTTTTACATTTATACGATAATTTTGAGTAATTAACAAACCAATGTCATCAATAGTAGCTGAAAGCTTTGACAACCTTTTTTCCGGAATGCTCAAGATATCCAAATCAGTATCAATCACATAATCAAGAAATATGATCTGACGGATTGGTTGCCATGTAGATTTCTCATTCCTGGGTACAAATTCACTCAGTATTAAATCTTGTTTAGCTTGTGCTGCCATAGCTGTACACACATCCTCATCAGGATGAGAACCCAAACTGTCATCTAAATACATTAAAATGTTCTTACCTTCGCCCCTCCATTTCTTAATTAATGGGCGAGTTACCTTAGTAAAATACATAACCGGCTGAGCTCAACCCAAAAGAGAGAACAAGAAATTTAAAGTATCTAATACCCGTGTCATACTTCCAAGCAAAACCAAGAAACTTTGTATGTGGTCCGTAAATGTCAATATGATGGTACGCCGAATGTATATCAAACGAAAAACAAAAGGATTTAGCATTAATAAATTGCATAGCAGTGCGAATGTCTTCGAACTTAACACTAGTTTTCCAAAGATGTTTATTGACGTATCTAAGGTCTAAAATTAACCGTTTCTTACTATTGCTCTGAACAGAAACGGTCAGCGGATTAACTACAAAAGGTTTTTTGATTACATTCTACTAGTAAACCTCTAATTAATAAGTCATGTGTAGCTTCTATAACAAAATCCGAATGATGTAAGGCTGAACGGTTGTTTAGTAAATAAACAGATGAAGGCGTAGTGTAAAAAGATATGCGATATCCATTCCAAATAGTGTCTAAAGTATATTCGTAGGTACCAATACTTTTCCAAAAATCAAAATGTGTTTTAAGTCTGCCTTTAAAAATGATTTGAGCTTGCTCTTGTTCATACTCATGATAATCATCAGTAAAATATTGTTTATTGTCAAATGTATCTAAGAATAAATACTCATCTTTTATGAAATCAGTCTGCTTTTGGTTTGGGATCTGACTTTGGGTTGAAGGGGCATCTATTACGCCAGTGCTGCATTGATTCACAGCTGAAATCATTTACGTTGATTTCCACCCGTGCTGAACTGTTTGAATTGATTGTTGTACAGAGGGAATGCAGTGAACCAAGACTGTGGGTCACAAAAGGGCGGCTGGAGATTAGCTGGAAATTCAGGTTGAAACTGAAAAGCATTAGCACTAAAAGTAGACGTTTTATTTGTCTTTTTACCCTTGAACTTGCGCTTTGTTGATTCTGGTTTCATCAACGATTGCTCATTTTGTCCCGATTTGTTTACAAACATGGCCGCCACAGGCAATTCTTGTTTCAGATTAGTCGATTTTTAAAAATCTTCTTCCTTGAAACTGCTTAGCCAAATGAACTGAAACTTGGTAAGAAGCATTTGCTAATTTCGTCCCGATACGGTAACAAATATTGCTGCCATAGGCAATTCGTGTTTCTGGTTGGTCGATTTCTAGAAAAAATCTTCTCCCCTGAAACCGAAATGAACCGAACCTTGTTGATAGAAAACATCTATGGGAGGTCCTCTATAAAAAATAATAATTTAGTCCCGATCAGTTAACAAACATGGCCATCATATGCAATTCGTGTTCGATTTGGTCGATTTCTACAAAAATCTCCTCTGAAATTGAGTAGCCAAAATGAACCGCAATTTGGTAGGAAGCACCTATGGAAGGTTCATTTTGTTTTCCACGGTTATCTCGAGGAGGAAAAGTCAATGATACCTAGTTTCACAGGTACTTTAGAAGACAATCACAAAGCATCACTTAAAATAGACAATCACAAAATATCATTTGAAATAATTAGAAGCACAAAATACCATTTGAAATAAATACAATCACAAAAAATCATTTGAAATAAATAAAATCACAAAACATCATTTGAAATAAATAAAATCACAAAACATCATTTGAAATAAAGAGAGTCGCAAAAAATCATTTGAAATCAAGACAATAGCATAGCACCATTTGAAATATAAATAATCAGAAAAACATCATTTGAAATAAAGACAATCATAAAGCATTATTTGAAATAAAGACAATCATTAAACATAGATGATAATACAAGTTGATGCTTTTACAATTATCAACAACATTCTAAAACAGTAAAGATCAATCTCTTAAAAGAATGATAATGAAACAAAAATCAAAACAATAATACCACACTATCGGAACATTCCCAAAAGCCAATAAGAAAATCGTAGAAAGAGTCAAAATTGATAACTTTAGCACATAAATACATGACCGCTTACTTTAGCACATAAATACATGACCGCTCACTTTAACACACAAATACACGACCGCTTACTTTAGCACAAATACATGACCGCTTACTTTAACACATAAATACATGACCACTCACTTTAACACACAAATACACGACCGCTTACATTAACACACAAATACATGACCGCTTACTTTAACACATAAATACATGACCGTTCACTTTAGGACACATATACATGACCGCTTACATTAACACACAAATACATAACCACTTACATTAACACATAAATACATGACCGCTCTCTTTAGCACACATATACATGACCGCTTACATTAACACACAAATACAAAACCGCTTACTTTAACACATAAATACATGACCGCTCACTTTAACACACATATACATGACCGCTTACTTTAACACACATATACATGACCGCTTACATTAACACACAAATACATGACCGCTCACTTTAACACATAAATACACGACCGCTTACTTTAACACATAAATACATGACCGCTTACTTTAACACATAAATACATGACCGATCATTTTAACACATAAATACATGACCACTTACTTTAACACACAAATACACGACCGCTTACATTAACACAAATACATGACCGCTTACTTTAACACATAAATACATGACCACTCTCTTTAACACACAAATACACGACCGCTTACTTTAACACACATATACATGACCGCATACATTAACACACAAATACATGACCGCTTAGATTAACACATAAATACATGACCGCTCACTTTAACACACATATACTTGACCGCTTACATTAACACATAAATACATGACCGCTCACTTTAACACACATATACATGACCGCTTACATTAACACACAAATACATGACCGCTTACTTTAACACATAAATACATGACTGCTCACTTTAACACACATATACATGACCGATTACATTAACACACATATACATGACCGCTTACATTAACACACAAATACATGACCGCTCACTTTAGCACACATATACATGACCGCTTACATTATCACACAGATACATGACCGCTTACTTTAGCACATAAATACATGACCGCTCACTTTAACACATAAATACATGACCGCTTACTTTAACACACATATACATGACCGTTTACTTTAACACACATATACATGACCGCTCACATTAACACACAAATACACGACCGCTTACTTTAACACATAAATACATGACCGCTCACTTTAACACATAAATACATGACAGCTCACTTTAACACATAAATACATGACCTCTCAATTTAGCACACATGTTCATGACCGCTTGCTTTAACACACATATACATGACCACTTACATTAACACACAAATACATGACCGCTTACTTTAACACATAAATAAATGACCGCTCACTTTAACACACAAATACATGACCGCTTACATTAACACACAAATACATGACCGCTTACTTTAACACATAAATGCATGACCGCTCACTTTAACACACATATACATGACCGCTTACATTAACACACAAATACATGACCGCTTACTTTAACACATAAATACATGACCGCTCACTTTAACACACATATACATGACCACTTACATTAACACAAATACATGACCGCTGACCTTAACACACACATGCATGACCATTCACTTTAAGACACATATACATGACCGTTTACACTAATACATAAATACATGACCTCTCACTTTAACACACAAATACATGACGCTTTCTTTAACACTCAAATACATGACCGCTCACTTTAACAGACAAATACATGACCGCTCACTTTAACAAACAAATACATGACCGCTCACTTTAACACACAAATGCATGACATATCACTTTAACACACAAATACATGATCGCTCACTTCAACACATAAATACATGACCGCTCACTAACACACAAATACATGGCCGCTCACTTTAACACATAAATAAATGACCACTCACTTTAACACACAAATACGTGACCGCTTATCTTAACACAGAAATACATGACCGCTCACTTTAACACACAAATACATGATCGCTCACCTTAACGCACAAATACATGACCGCTTACTTTAACACACAAATACACGACCGCTCACTTTAACACACAAATGCATGACCGTTCATTTTAACACACAAATACATGATCGCTCACTTTAACACACAAATACATGACTGCTCACTTTAACACACAAATACATGACCGCTCACTTTAACACACAAATACATGACCGCTCACTTTAACACATAAATGCATGACATATCACTTTAACACACAAATACATGATCGCTCACTTCAACACATAAATACATGACCGCTCACTAACACACAAATACATGACCGTTCACTTTAACACATAAATAAATGACCACTCACTTTAACACACAAATACGTGACCGCTTATGTTAACACACAAATACATGACCGCTCACTTTAACACACAAATACATGATCGCTCACCTTAACGCACAAATACATGACCGCTTACTTTAACACACAAATACACGACCGTTCACTTTAACACACAAATGCATGACCGCTCATTTTAACACACAAATACATGATCGCTCACTTTAACACACAGATACATGAACGCTCACTATAACAAACAACCACACGACCGCTCACTTTAACAGACAAATATAAGACCGCTCACTTTAACACAAAAATACATGACCGCTCACTTTAACACAGAAATACATGACCGTTCACTTTAACACAAATACATGACCGCTCACTTTAACACACAGATACATGAACGCTCCCTTTAACACATAAACACACGACCGCTCACTTTAACACACAAATACATGACCGCTCACTTTAACACACAAATACATGACTGCTGACTTTAACACACAAATACATGACCGCTCACTTTAACACACAAATACATGACCGCTCACTTTAACACACAAATACATGACCGCTCACTTTAACACACAAATACATGACGCTGACTTTGCTGGGATTGTACTTCAATGTAAGGTCGGTTTTATCTAAGGGCTAGCATTTTAATCCCATGTAGAAAGCACGTTTATCATTTGACTAAAAGGGGAGGTCTAAGCCCACAAAACTAGCTAAACACCGCCACTTTTTAGTGAATTGTCTGTACTCTGCCGTGACTGTGATCGATCATGTATTTGTGTGTTGTGTCTATCGGCCTTTTCTCTGTCTACGATCCCGTCTATTGGATTATGGAATTATTCCGATAGTGTAGTATTTTTTGTTTTCTGTTTTATTACTACTACAAGTTCGATGTCAAAATTCATGCTATGTTTTTAGAATTTGCTTTCTGACGGACTTGTCCCAGTAGACATTACAAGACTAATAGTTTTAATCATTATAGAAAACAAAATAGACACGATACATAATAGGACGACACCCGGGTTAACAGGGTTCTCTGTTACACGGGGCACTGTAGTTTAAGGTTAATAGAACGTCGCCCGGGTTAGCAAGGTTCTCAGTTACACGGCACACTGTAGCTTTAGGTTAATATGACGTCACCCGGGTTAACAAGGTTCTCTGTTACACGGGACACTGTAGCTTTAGGTTAATATGACGTCACGCGGGTTAACATGGTTCTCTGTTACAGGGGACATTGTAGCTTTAGGTTAATAGGACGTCACCCGGGTTAACAAGGCTCTTAACAAGGTTCTCTGTTACACGGGACACTGTAACTTTAGGTTAATAGGACGTCACCCGGGTTAGCAAAGTTCTCTGTTACACGGGACACTGTAGCCTTAGGTTAATAGGACGTCATCCATGTTAACA
Source organism: Bathymodiolus septemdierum (assembly GCA_963383655.1). Lineage (NCBI taxonomy): Eukaryota > Metazoa > Mollusca > Bivalvia > Mytilida > Modiolidae > Bathymodiolus > Bathymodiolus septemdierum. The sequence continues at coordinate 14,603,812 of OY726524.1, read as the reverse complement.
AGGTTCTCTGTTACACGGGACCCTGTAACCTTATGTTAATAGGACGTCACCCGGGTTAACAAGGCTCTCTGTTACACGGGACACTCTAGCTTTAGGTTAATAGGACGTCACGCGGGTTAACAAGGTTCTCTGTTAAACGGGACACTGTAGCTTTATGTTAATAGGACGTCACCCGGGTTAACATGGTTCTCTGTTAAACGGGACACTGTAACTTTAGGTTAATAGAACGTCACTCGGGTTAACAAGGCTCTTAACAAGGCTCTCTGTTACACGGGACACTGTAACTTTAGGTTAATAGGACGTCACCCGGGTTAGAAAGGTTCTCTGTTACACGAGACACTGTAGCCTTAGGTCAATAGGACGTCATCCAAGTTAACAAGGTTCTCTGTTACACGGGACACTGTAGCCTTAGGTTAATAGGACGTCACCCGGGTTAACAAGGCTCTCTGTTACACGGGACACTGTAGCTTTAGGTTAATAGGACGTCACCCGGGTTAACAAGGTTCTCTGTTAAACGGGACACTGTAGCTTTAGGTTAATAGGACGTTACCCGGGTTAACAAGGTTCTCAATTACACGGGACACTGTAGCTTTAGGTTAATAGGACGTCACCCTTGTTAACAAGGTTCTCTGTTAAACGGGACACTGTAGCCTTAGGTTAATAGGACGTCACCCGGGTTAGCAAGGTTCTCTGTTACACGGGACACTGTAGCTTTAGGTTAATAGGACGTCACCCGGGTTAACAAGGTTCTCTGTTATACGGAAGACTTTAGATGTATATGTTCCGGGGAAGCTGTCTATTATACTTATTATGTTGATTTCTTTCTATCTTTTAAATCATGAAAAGTCGAACATAAGATTGTGTTAACGAATCATAAGATGTTTGAAAATATAGAATCTAGAACTGTCTCTGTACTTTTACTATCAACGTTCTATTGTATGTAATAAATAAAAAAACATATTCATGTAAACTTATATTTATTGTCATTTATCTTCTATGTTAACTATAGCATCACATAATATTTTACAGTCAGTCTTTGTGTTTACCCTTGTTCCCTTTATAATTTGTTTTTTTTTATATTAGACAAAACTTAGACTTTAATGCCAAGCTTAAGTCTTACACTTTAAGACTAAGTTTAAGTCTTATGTTTTAAGACTAAGTTTAAGCTTATACCTTAAAACTAAGCTTAAATCTTATATTTTAAGACTAGGTAATTTAAGTCTAATACTTCCTTGAGGATACAATGCTATGGAGATTGAATTATGTTACCTCAAGATAAACTATAAATGGATACTGTTAAATAGAAGAAACATAGTTGAACATAACCACAAAATGACGACACATTACAATATATATTGTAATTAAGTTGTTGATATGATCTATTGGGAGGAATGATATACACCAACACAATATGGTATTATTTACTATTAACATTAACTTAGACATGTTATACGATAAGTTGACCTGTATCAGGTTAAATAGATTTAATATCTCATTTTAAATGACTATTGTGTATTAACTATGTATACCATCATTATGATAAAGTTGTACTGTTATACTTTTTGTTACATTTTAATATTATACTGTAATTATGTCTTTACAGGGGAATGAATCTGTAAGTATAATTACTGTAACATAGTGTAGTAAATTAAAACAGTAAACACAGTTGTATGGATGTTCACTATTTCTAATCTGTACTTGTTTATATAAACCGATCGTTTTCATCTATATCAATAATTAACCATAAAATCGTACAACATATGTTTTATTGGAATCAACCGATATAAACAGTGAATAGAAACTTACAAAAAATAGCTGGTAGTATCATTCATCAAATTCATGTTTATTTTATAGAGTTTATTTATTAATATAGACATGAATGAAGCTTCATTACATATTAGTGTTTGAATAAACGAATCAACACTGCAAAGATCTAGTCAAGCATTATATTGTAACATTAGTACAGGAATTTGTGTGTAAAATACAATGAACACATAAAGTAACATATCGTATAAACACGGGAACGGTAGAATGTTTAGTTGTTGAGATGTGATATTATAGTATTAGTACAAGTGATTGTGTGTACAATACAACGAACAAAAAATAATGTACCGTATACAAATTGAAATAGGGCTAATTTAGTTTATAAAAACATTTATAATCCATAATACCACGGAAATATATTTACACTATGAAGTCATCATTTCATGTTTTGGTACTTTGACATATTAAGACATGTATAATCTATAATACCGCGGCAGTATATTTACACAGCTAAGACACGATAGAATACTTAGTTATTGATATGCATGTAATATATGGAACATACAAAAGAACAGAACGTATATACAGGGAAATGGTAAAGTGACACACAATACATAAATCATTTTATTCAGTTCATAAATAAAATTCTAAAAAACAAACGTCTTGTAATGAGATCACATTTGTAATTCTTACCGTTCCAAGTTATTTTACCCTTTAGGAACACTGTAGCATCAAGTTAATAGGACATCACCCGGGTTAACAAGGTTCTCTGTTATACGGAACACTGTAGCTTTAGGTTAATAGGACATCACCCGGGTTAACAAGGTTCTCTGCTACACGGAACACTGTAGCTTCAGGTTAATAGGACGTCATCCGGATTAACAAGGTTCTCTGTTACACGGAACACTGTAGATTTAGGTTAATAGGACATCACCCGGGTTAACAAGGCTCTCTGTTACACGTAACACTGTAGCTTCAGGTTAATAGGACGTCACCCGGGTTAACAATGTTCTCTGTTACACGGAACACTGTAGCTTTAGGTTAATAGGACATCACCCGGATTAACAAGGTTCTCTGTTACACGTGACACTAGCTTTAGGTTAATAGGACATCACCCGGGTTAACAAGGTTCTCTGCTACACGGAACACTGTAGCTTCAGGTTAATAGGACGTCATCCGGATTAACAAGGTTCTCTGTTACACGGAACACTGTAGATTTAGGTTAATAGTACGTCACCCGGGTTAACAAGGCTCTCTGTTACACGTAACACTGTAGCTTCAGGTTAATAGGACGTCACCCGGGTTAACAATGTTCTCTGTTACACGGAACACTGTAGCTTTAGGTTAATATGACATCACCCGGATTAACAAGGTTCTCTGTTACACGTGACACTAGCTTTAGGTTAATAGGACGTCACCCAGATTAACAAGGTTCTCTGTTCCACGGAACACTGTAGCTCTAGGTTAATAGGACGTCACCCGGGTTAACAAGGCTCTCTGTTACACTGAACACTAGCTTTAGGTTAATAGGACGTCATCCTGGTTAACAAAGTTCTCTGGTACACGGGACACTGTATCTTTAGGTTAATAGGACGTCACCCGGGTTAACAAGGCTCTCTGTTACACGGGACACTGTAGCTTCAGGTTAATAGGACGTCATCCAGGTTTACAAGGCTCTCTGTTACACGGGACACTGTAGCTTTAGGTTAATAGGACGTCACCCGGATTAGCAAGGTTCTCTGTTACACGGGACACTGTAGCGTTAGGTTAATAGGACGTCACCCGGGTTAACAAGGTTCTCTGTTACAGGGACCACTATAGCTTTAGGTTAATAGGACGTCACCCGTGTTAACAAAGTTCTCTGTTATACGGGACACTGTAGCTTTAGGTTAATAGGACGTCACCCGGGTTAACAAGGTTCTCTATTATACGGAACACTTTAGATGTATAAGTTCCGGGGAAGCTGTCTATTATACCTATTATGTTGATTTCTTTCTATCTTTTAAATCATGAAAAGTCGAACATAAGATTGTGTTGACGAATCATAAAATGTTTGAAAATATAGAATCTAGAACTCTCTCTGTACTTTTACTATCAACGTTCTATTGTCAGTAATTAATAAAAACATCTTGATGTAAACTTATATTTATTGTCATTTATCTTCTATGTTAACTATAGCATCACATAATATTTTAGTCAGTTTTTGTGTTTACCCTTGTTCCCTTTATAATTTGTTTTTTAATATCAGACAAAACTTAGACTTTAATACTAAGTTTAAGTCTTATATTTTTAGACTAAGTTAAAGTCTTACACTTTAAGACTAAGTTTAAGACTAACACGTCAGTACTAAGTTTAAGTCTTATACTTTAAGACTAAGTTTAAGACTAACACGTCAGTACTAAGTTTAAGTCTTATACTTTAAGACTAAGTTTAAGCTTATACCTTAAAACTAAGCTTAAGTCTTATATTTTTAGACTAAGTTTAAGTCTTACACTTTAAGACTAAGTTTAAGACTAACACGTCAGGAGTAAGTTTAAGTCTTATACTTTAAGACTAAGTTTAAGTATTATGTTTTAAGACTAAGGTTAAGCTTATACCTTAAAACTAAGCTTAAGTCTTATATTTTAAGACTAGGTGATTTAAGTCTATTACTTCCTTGAGGATACAATGCTATGGAGATTGAATTATGTTACCTCAAGATAAACTATAAATGGTTACTGTTAAATAGAAGAAAAATAGTTGAACATAACCACAAAATGACGACACATTACAATATATATTGTAATTAAGTTGTTGATGTGATCTATTGGGAGGAATGAGATACACCAACACAATATGGTATTATTTACTATTAACATTAACTTAGACATGTTGTACGATAGGTTGACCTGTATCAGGTTAAATAGATTTAATATCTCATTTGACTATTGTGTATTATCTATGTATACCATCATTATGATAAAGTTGTATTATAGACTGTTATACTTTATTGTTACATTTTAATATTATACTGTAATTATGTCTTTACAGGTATGAAGATCTGTAAGTATAATTACTGTAACATAGTGTAGTAAATTAAAACAGTAAACACAGTTGTATGGATGTTCACTATTTCTAATCTGTACTTGTTTATATAAACCGATCGTTTTCATCTATATCAATAATTAACCATAAAATCGTACAACATTTGTTTTATTGGAATCAACCGTTATCAACAGTGAATAGAAACTTACAAAAATAGCTGGTAGTATCATTCATCAAATTCATGTTAATTTTATAGAGATTATTTATTGATATAGACATGAATGAAGCTTCATTACATATTAGTGTTTGACTAAATGAATCAATAGTACACAAATCTAGTCAAGCATTATATTGTAACATTAGTACAGGAATTTGTGTGTAAAATACAAGGAACACATAAAAGAACATAATGTATAAACACGGGAATGGTAGAATGTTTGGTTGTTGATATGTGATATTGTAACATTAGTACAAGTGATTGTGTGTACAATACAACGTACAAAAAATAATGTACCGTATACAAATTGAAATAGGGCTAATTTAGTTTATAAAAACATTCATAATCCATAATACCGCGGAAATATATTTACACTATGAAGTCATCATTTCATGTTTTGTTACTTAGACATATTAAGACATGTATAATCTATAATACCGCGGCAGTATATTTACACAGCTAAGACACGATAGAATACTTAGTTATTGATATGCATGTAATATATGGAACATACAAAAGAACAGAACGTATAAACAGGGAAACGGTAAAGTGACACACAATACATAAATCATTTTATTCAGTTCATAAATAAATTCTAAAAAACAAACGTCTTGTAATGAGATCACATTTGTAATTCTTACCGTTCCAAGTTATTTTACCCTTTAGGAACACCGTAGCTTTAGGTTAATAGGACATCACCCGGGTTAACAAGGTTCTCTATTACACGAAACACTCTAGCTTCAGGTTAATAGGACGCCACCCAGGTTAACAAGGTTCTCTGTTATACGGAACACTGTAGCTTTAGGTTAATAGGACATCACCCGGGTTAACAAGGTTCTCTATTACACGGAACACTGTAGCTTCAGGTTAATAGGACGTCACCCGGGTTAACAAGGTTCTCTATTACATGGGACACTGTAACTGCAGGTTAATAGGACGTCACCCGGGTTAACAAGTCTCTCTGTTACACGGAACACTGTAGCTTTAGGTTAATAGGACATCACCCGGGTTAACAAGGTTCTCTATTACATGGGACACTGTAACTTTAGGTTAATAGGACATCACCCGGGTTAACAAGGTTCTCTATTTCACGGAACACTGTAACTTCAGGTTAATAGGACGTCACCCGGGTTAACAAGGTGCTCTGTTACACGGGACCCTGTACCTTTAGGTTAATAGGACGTCATTCGGATTAACAAGGTTCTCTGTTACACGGGACACTCTAGCTTTAGGTTAATAGATCGTCACCCGGGTTAACAAGGTTCTCTGTTACACGGAACACTGTAGCTTCAGGTTAATCGGACGTCACCCGGGTTAACAAGGTTCTCTATTACACGGAACACTCTAGCTTCAGGTTAATAGGACGCCACCCAGGTTAACAAGGTTCTCTGTTATACGGAACACTGTAGCTTTAGGTTAATAGGACATCACCCGGGTTAACAAGGTTCTCTATTACACGGAACACTGTAGCTTCAGGTTAATAGGACATCACCCGGGTTAACAAGGTTCTCTATTACACGGAACACTGTAGCTTCAGGTTAATAGGACGTCACCCGGGTTAACAAGGTTCTCTATTACATGGGACACTGTAACTTCAGGTTAATAGGACGTCACCCGGGTTAACAAGTCTCTCTGTTACACGGAACACTGTAGCTTTAGGTTAATAGGACATCACCCGGGTTAACAAGGTTCTCTATTACATGGGACACTGTAACTTTAGGTTAATAGGACGTCACCCGGGTTAACAAGTCTCTTTGTTACACAGAACACTGTAGCTTTAGGTTAATAGGACATCACCCGGGTTAACAAGGTTCTCTATTTCACGGAACACTGTAACTTCAGGTTAATAGGACGTCACCCGGGTTAACAAGGTGCTCTGTTACACGGGACCCTGTACCTTTAGGTTAATAGGACGTCATTCGGATTAACAAGGTTCTCTGTTACACGGGACACTCTAGCTTTAGGTTAATAGATCGTCACCCGGGTTAACAAGGTTCTCTGTTACACGGAACACTGTAGCTTCAGGTTAATCGGACGTCACCCGGGTTAACAAGGTTCTCTGTTACACGGAACACTGTAGCTTCAGGTTAATAGGACGTCACCCGGGTTAACAATGTTCTCTATTACATGGGACACTGTAACTTTAGGTTAATAGGACGTCACCCGGGTTAACAAGGCTCTCTGTTACACGGAACACTGTAGTTTTAGGTTAATAGGACATCACCCGGGTTAACAAGGTTCTCTATTTCACTGAACACTGTAACTTCAGGTTAATAGGACGTCACCCGGGTTAGCAAGGTTCTCGGTTACACGGACCACTGTAGCTTCAGGTTAATAGGACGGCACCCGGGTTAACAAGGTTCTCTATTACACGGGACACTGTAGCTTTAGGTTAATAGAACGTCACCCGGGTTAACAAGGTTCTCTGGTACACTGGACACTGTAGCTTTAGATTAATAGGACGTCATTCGGATTAACAAGGTCCTCTGTTACACTTTACATTCCAGGTTTAGGTTATAAGGCGTCACCCGGGTTAACAAGGTACTCTGTTACACGGGACCCTGTACCTTTAGGTTAATAGGACGTCATTCGGATTAACAAGGTTCTCTGTTACACGGGACATTCTAGCTTTAGGTTAATAGGACGTCACCCGGATTAACAAGGTTCTCTGTTACACTGGACACTGTAGCTTTAGGCTAATAGGACGTCATCCGGATTAACAAGGTTCTCTGTTACACGGAACACTGTAGATTTAGGTTAATATGACGTCACCCGGGTTAACAAGGTTCTCTATTTCACGGAACACTGTAACTTCAGGTTAATAGGACGTCACCCGGGTTAACAAGGTGCTCTGTTACACGGGACCCTGTACCTTTAGGTTAATAGGACGTCATTCGGATTAACAAGGTTCTCTGTTACACGGGACACTCTAGCTTTAGGTTAATAGATCGTCACCCGGGTTAACAAGGTTCTCTGTTACACGGAACACTGTAGCTTCAGGTTAATAGGACGTCACCCGGGTTAACAAGGTTCTCTGTTACACGGAACACTGTAGCTTCAGGTTAATAGGACGTCACCCGGGTTAACAATGTTCTCTATTACATGGGACACTGTAACTTTAGGTTAATAGGACGTCACCCGGGTTAACAAGGCTCTCTGTTACACGGAACACTGTAGTTTTAGGTTAATAGGACATCACCCGGGTTAACAAGGTTCTCTATTTCACTGAACACTGTAACTTCAGGTTAATAGGACGTCACCCGGGTTAACAAGGTTCTCGGTTACACGGACCACTGTAGCTTCAGGTTAATAGGACGGCACCCGGGTTAACAAGGTTCTCTATTACACGGGACACTGTAGCTTTAGGTTAATAGGACGTCACCCGGGTTAACAAGGTTCTCTGGTACACTGGACACTGTAGCTTTAGATTAATAGGACGTCATTCGGATTAACAAGGTCCTCTGTTACACTTGACATTCTAGCTTTAGGTTATAAGGCGTCACCCGGGTTAACAAGGTACTCTGTTACACGGGACCCTGTACCTTTAGGTTAATAGGACGTCATTCGGATTAACAAGGTTCTCTGTTACACGGGACATTCTAGCTTTAGGTTAATAGGACGTCACCCGGATTAACAAGGTTCTCTGTTACACTGGACACTGTAGCTTTAGGCTAATAGGACGTCATCCGGATTAACAAGGTTCTCTGTTACACGGAACACTGTAGATTTAGGTTAATATGACGCCACCCGGGTTAACAAGGTTCTCTATTTCACGGAACACTGTAACTTCAGGTTAATAGGACGTCACCCGGGTTAACAAGGTGCTCTGTTACACGGGACCCTGTACCTTTAGGTTAATAGGACGTCATTCGGATTAACAAGGTTCTCTGTTACACGGGACACTCTAGCTTTAGGTTAATAGATCGTCACCCGGGTTAACAAGGTTCTCTGTTACACGGAACACTGTAGCTTCAGGTTAATAGGACGTCACCCGGGTTAACAAGGTTCTCTGTTACACGGAACACTGTAGCTTCAGGTTAATAGGACGTCACCCGGGTTAACAATGTTCTCTATTACATGGGACACTGTAACTTTAGGTTAATAGGACGTCACCCAGGTTAACAAGGCTCTCTGTTACACGGAACACTGTAGTTTTAGGTTAATAGGACATCACCCGGGTTAACAAGGTTCTCTATTTCACTGAACACTGTAACTTCAGGTTAATAGGACGGCACGCGGGTTAACAAGGTTCTCTATTACACGGGACACTGTAGCTTTAGGTTAATAGGACGTCACCCGGGTTAACAAGGTTATCTGGTACACTGGACACTGTAGCTTTAGATTAATAGGACGTCATTCGGATTAACAAGGTCCTCTGTTACACTTGACATTCTAGCTTTAGGTTATAAGGCGTCACCCGGGTTAACAAGGTACTCTGTTACACGGGACCCTGTACCTTTAGGTTAATAGGACGTCATTCGGATTAACAAGGTTCTCTGTTACACGGGACATTCTAGCTTTAGGTTAATATGACGTCACCCGGATTAACAAGGTTCTCTGTTACACTGGACACTGTAGCTTTAGGCTAATAGGACGTCATCCGGATTAACAAGGTTCTCTGTTACACGTAACACTGTAGCTTCAGGTTAATAGGACGTCACCCGGGTTAACAATGTTCTCTGTTACACGGAACACTGTAGCTTTAGGTTAATATGACATCACCCGGATTAACAAGGTTCTCTGTTACAAGGGACACTAGCTTCAGGTTAATAGGACGTCACCCAGATTAACAAGGTTCTCTGTTACACGGAACACTGTAGCTTTAGGTTAATAGGACCTCACCCGGGTTAACAATTCTCTCTGTTACACGGAACACTGTAGCTTTAGGTTAATAGGACGTCATCCGGGTTAACAAGGTTCTCTGGTACACGGGACACTGTATCTTCAGGTTAATAGGACGTCACCCGGGTTAACAAGGTTCTTTGTTACACGGAACACTGTTGCTTCAGGTTAATAGGACGTCACCCAGGTTAACAAGGTTCTCTATTACACGGGACACTGTAACTTTAGGTTAATAGGACGTCACCCGGGTTAACAAGGCTCTCTGTTACACGGAACACTGTAGCTTCAGGTTAATAGGACATCACCCGGGTTAACAAGGTTCTCTATTTCACTGAACACTGTAACTTCAGGTTAATAGGACGTCACCCGGGTTAACAAGGTTCTCTGTTACACGGACCACTGTAGCTTCAGGTTAATAGGACGGCACACGGGTTAAGAAGGTTCTCTATTACACGGGACACTGTAGCTTTAGGTTAATAGGACGTCACCCGGGTTAACAAGGCTCTCTGGTACACTGGACACTGTAGCTTTAGATTAATAGGACGTCATTCGGATTAACAAGGTCCTCTGTTACACTTGACATTCTAGCTTTAGGTTATAAGGCGTCACCCGGGTTAACAAGGTACTCTGTTACACGGGACCCTGTACCTTTAGGTTAATAGGACGTCATTCGGATTAACAAGGTTCTCTGTTACACGGGACATTCTAGCTTTAGGTTAATAGGACGTCACCCGGATTAACAAGGTTCTCTGTTACACTGGACACTGTAGCTTTAGGCTAATAGGACGTCATCCGGATTAACAAGGTTCTCTGTTACACGGAACACTGTAGATTTAGGTTAATATGACGTCACCCGGGTTAACAAGGCTCTCTGTTACACGTAACACTGTAGCTTCAGGTTAATAGGACGTCACCCGGGTTAACAATGTTCTCTGTTACACGGAACACTGTAGCTTTAGGTTAATAGGACGTCACCCGGGTTAACAAGGTTCTCTATTACACGGGACACTGTAGTTTTAGGTTAATAGGACGTCACCCGGGTTAACAAGGCTCTCTGTTACTCGGTACACTGTAGCTTCAAGTTAATAGGACGTCACCCGGATTAACAAGGTTCTCTGTTACACGGGACACTGTAGCCTTAGGTTAATAGGACGTCACCCATGTTAGCAAGGTTCTCTGTTACACGGCACACTGTAGCTTTATATTAATAGGACGTCATCCGGGTGAAGAAGGTTCTCTGTTACACCGAACACTGTAGCTTTAGGTTAATAGGTCGTCACCCGGGTAAACAAGGCTCTTAACAAGGTTCTCTGTTACACGGGACAAATTAGCTTTAGGTTAATAGGACGTCACCCAGGTAAACAAGGTTCTCTATTTCACGGAACACTGTAACTTCAGGTTAATAGGACGTCACCCGGGTTAACAAGGTGCTCTGTTACACGGGACCCTGTACCTTTTGGTTAATAGGACGTCATTCGGATTAACAGGGTTCTCTGTTACACGGGACATTCTAGCTTTAGGTTAATAGGACGTCACCCGGGTTAACAAGGTTCTCTATTACATGGGACACTGTAACTTTAGGTTAATAGGACGTCACCCGGGTTAACAAGGCTCTCTGTTACACGGAACACTGTAGCTTTAGGTTAATAGGACATCACCCGGGTTAACAAGGTTCTCTATTTCACGGAACACTGTAACTTCAGGTTAATAAGACTTCACCCGGGTTAACAAGGTACTCTGTTACACGGGACCCTGTACCTTTAGGTTAATAGGACGTCATTCGGATTAACAAGGTTCTCTGTTACACGGGACATTCTAGCTTTAGGTTAATAGGACGTCACCCGGATTAACAAGGTTCTCTGTTACACTGGACACTGTAGCTTTAGGCTAATAGGACGTCATCCGGATTAACAAGGTTCTCTGTTACACGGAACACTGTAGATTTAGGTTAATATGACGCCACCCGGGTTAACAAGGTTCTCTATTTCACGGAACACTGTAACTTCAGGTTAATAGGACGTCACCCGGGTTAACAAGGTGCTCTGTTACACGGGACCCTGTACCTTTAGGTTAATAGGACGTCATTCGGATTAACAAGGTTCTCTGTTACACGGGACACTCTAGCTTTAGGTTAATAGATCGTCACCCGGGTTAACAAGGTTCTCTGTTACACGGAACACTGTAGCTTCAGGTTAATAGGACGTCACCCGGGTTAACAAGGTTCTCTGTTACACGGAACACTGTAGCTTCAGGTTAATAGGACGTCACCCGGGTTAACAATGTTCTCTATTACATGGGACACTGTAACTTTAGGTTAATAGGACGTCACCCAGGTTAACAAGGCTCTCTGTTACACGGAACACTGTAGTTTTAGGTTAATAGGACATCACCCGGGTTAACAAGGTTCTCTATTTCACTGAACACTGTAACTTCAGGTTAATAGGACGGCACGCGGGTTAACAAGGTTCTCTATTACACGGGACACTGTAGCTTTAGGTTAATAGGACGTCACCCGGGTTAACAAGGTTATCTGGTACACTGGACACTGTAGCTTTAGATTAATAGGACGTCATTCGGATTAACAAGGTCCTCTGTTACACTTGACATTCTAGCTTTAGGTTATAAGGCGTCACCCGGGTTAACAAGGTACTCTGTTACACGGGACCCTGTACCTTTAGGTTAATAGGACGTCATTCGGATTAACAAGGTTCTCTGTTACACGGGACATTCTATCTTTAGGTTAATATGACGTCACCCGGATTAACAAGGTTCTCTGTTACACTGGACACTGTAGCTTTAGGCTAATAGGACGTCATCCGGATTAACAAGGTTCTCTGTTACACGTAACACTGTAGCTTCAGGTTAATAGGACGTCACCCGGGTTAACAATGTTCTCTGTTACACGGAACACTGTAGCTTTAGGTTAATATGACATCACCCGGATTAACAAGGTTCTCTGTTACAAGGGACACTAGCTTCAGGTTAATAGGACGTCACCCAGATTAACAAGGTTCTCTGTTTCACGGAACACTGTAGCTTTAGGTTAATAGGACCTCACCCGGGTTAACAATTCTCTCTGTTACACGGAACACTGTAGCTTTAGGTTAATAGGACGTCATCCGGGTTAACAAGGTTCTCTGGTACACGGGACACTGTATCTTCAGGTTAATAGGACGTCACCCGGGTTAACAAGGTTCTTTGTTACACGGAACACTGTTGCTTCAGGTTAATAGGACGTCACCCAGGTTAACAAGGTTCTCTATTACACGGGACACTGTAACTTTAGGTTAATAGGACGTCACCCGGGTTAACAAGGCTCTCTGTTACACGGAACACTGTAGCTTCAGGTTAATAGGACATCACCCGGGTTAACAAGGTTCTCTATTTCACTGAACACTGTAACTTCAGGTTAATAGGACGTCACCCGGGTTAACAAGGTTCTCTGTTAAACGGACCACTGTAGCTTCAGGTTAATAGGACGGCACACGGGTTAAGAAGGTTCTCTATTACACGGGACACTGTAGCTTTAGGTTAATAGGACGTCACCCGGGTTAACAAGGCTCTCTGGTACACTGGACACTGTAGCTTTAGATTAATAGGACGTCATTCGGATTAACAAGGTCCTCTGTTACACTTGACATTCTAGCTTTAGGTTATAAGGCGTCACCCGGGTTAACAAGGTACTCTGTTACACGGGACCCTGTACCTTTAGGTTAATAGGACGTCATTCGGATTAACAAGGTTCTCTGTTACACGGGACATTCTAGCTTTAGGTGAATAGGACGTCACCCGGATTAACAAGGTTCTCTGTTACACTGGACACTGTAGCTTTAGGCTAATAGGACGTCATCCGGATTAACAAGGTTCTCTGTTACACGGAACACTGTAGATTTAGGTTAATATGACGTCACCCGGGTTAACAAGGCTCTCTGTTACACGTAACACTGTAGCTTCAGGTTAATAGGACGTCACCCGGGTTAACAATGTTCTCTGTTACACGGAACACTGTAGCTTTAGGTTAATATGACATCACCCGGATTAACAAGGTTCTCTGTTACAAGGGACACTAGCTTCAGGTTAATAGGACGTCACCCAGATTAACAAGGTCTCTGTTACACGGAACACTGTAGCTTTAGGTTAATAGGAAGTCATCTGGGTTAACAAGGTTCTCTGGTACACGGAACACTGTATCTTTATGTTAACAGGACGTCACCCGGGTTAACAAGGTTCTCTATTACACGGGACACTGTAGTTTTAGGTTAATAGGACGTCACCCGGGTTAACAAGGCTCTCTGTTACTCGGTACACTGTAGCTTCAAGTTAATAGGACGTCACCCGGATTAACAAGGTTCTCTGTTACACGGGACACTGTAGCCTTAGGTTAATAGGACGTCACCCATGTTAGCAAGGTTCTCTGTTACACGGCACACTGTAGCTTTATATTAATAGGACGTCATCCGGGTGAAGAAGGTTCTCTGTTACACCGAACACTGTAGCTTTAGGTTAATAGGTCGTCACCCGGGTAAACAAGGCTCTTAACAAGGTTCTCTGTTACACGGGACAAATTAGCTTTAGGTTAATAGGACGTCACCCAGGTAAACAAGGTTCTCTATTTCACGGAACACTGTAACTTCAGGTTAATAGGACGTCACCCGGGTTAACAAGGTGCTCTGTTACACGGGACCCTGTACCTTTTGGTTAATAGGACGTCATTCGGATTAACAGGGTTCTCTGTTACACGGGACATTCTAGCTTTAGGTTAATAGGACGTCACCCGGGTTAACAAGGTTCTCTATTACATGGGACACTGTAACTTTAGGTTAATAGGACGTCACCCGGGTTAACAAGGCTCTCTGTTACACGGAACACTGTAGCTTTAGGTTAATAGGACATCACCCGGGTTAACAAGGTTCTCTATTTCACGGAACACTGTAACTTCAGGTTAATAAGACTTCACCCGGGTTAACAAGGTTCTCTGTTACACGGAACACTGTAACTTCAGGTTAATAGGACGTCACCCGGGTTAACAAGGTTCTCTATTACACGGGACACTGTAGCTTTAGGTTAATAGGACGTCACCCGGGTTACCAAGGCTCTCTTTTACACGAAACACTGTAGCTTCAGGTTAATAGGACGTCACTCGGGTTAACAATGTTCTCTGTTACACGGAACACTGTAGCTTTAAGTTAATAGGACATCACCCGGATTAAAAAAGTTCTCTGTTACACGGAACACTGTAGCTTTAGGTTAATAGGAAGTCACCCGGGTTAACAAGGTTCTCTGTTACACTGGACACTGTAGCTTTAGGTTAATAGGACGTCACCCGGGTTAACAAGGTTCTCTGTTACACTGGACACTGTAGCTTTAGGTTAATAGGACGTCATCCGAATTAACAAGATCCTCTGGTACACTTGACTTTCTAGCTTTAGGTTATAGGACGTCACCCGGGTTAACAAGGTGCTCTGTTACACGGGACCTTGTACCTTCAGGTTAATAGAACGTCATTTGGATTAACAAGGTTCTCTGTTACACGGGACACTCTAGCTTTAGGTTAATAGGACGTCACCTGGGTTAACAAGGTTCTCTGCTACACGGAACACTGTAGCGTCAGGTTAATAGGACGTCACCCGGGTTAACAAGGTTCTCTGTCACACGGGACACTGTAGCATCAGGTTAATAGGACGTCATCCAGGTTAACAAAGTTCTCTGTTACACGGGACACTGTAGCCTTAGGTTAATAGGACGTTACCCAGGTTAGCAAGGTTCTCTGTTACACGGGACACTGTAGCGTTAGGTTAATAGGACGTCACCCGGGTTAACAAAGTTCTCTGTTACACGGACCACTGTAGCTTTAGGTTAATAGGACGTCATCCGTGTTAACAAAGTTCTCTGTTATACGGGACACTGTAGCTTTATTTTAATAGGACGTCATCCGTGTTAACAAGGTTCTTTGTTACACGGAACACTGTAGCTTTAGGTTAATAGGACGTCACCCGGGTTAACAAGGCTCTTAACAAGGTTCTCTGTTACACGGGACAAATTAGCTTTAGGTTAATAGGACGTCACCCGGGTTAGCAAGGTTCTCTATTGCACGGACCACTGTAGCTTTAAGTTAATAGGACGTCACCCGGGTTAACAAGGTTCTCTATTACACGGACCACTGTAGCTTTAAGTTAATAGGACGTCACCCGGGTTAACAAGGTTCTCTGTTATACGGAACACTGTAGCTTTAGATTAATAGGACGTCACCCGGTTTAACAAGGTTCCCTGTTACACGGGGCACTGTAGCTTTAGGTTAATAGGACGTCACCCGGGTTACCAAGGCTCTCTTTTACACGAAACACTGTAGCTTCAGGTTAATAGGACGTCACTCGGGTTAACAAGGTTCTCTGTTACACGGAACACTGTAGCTTTAGGTTAATAGGACGTCACCCGGGTTAACAAGGTTCTCTGTTACACTGGACACTGTAGCTTTAGGTTAATAGGACGTCACCCGGGTTAACAAGGTTCTCTGTTACACTGGACACTGTAGCTTTAGGTTAATAGGACTGCATCCGGATTAACAAGATCCTCTGTTACACTTGACATTCTAGCTTTAGGTTATAGGACGTCACCCGGGTTAACAAGGTGCTCTGTTACACGGGACCTTGTACCTTCAGGTTAATAGAACGTCATTTGGATTAACAAGGTTCTCTGTTACACGGGACACTCTAGCTTTAGGTTAATAGGACGTCACCTAGGTTAACAAGGTTCTCTGCTACACGGAACACTGTAGCGTCAGGTTAATAGGACGTCACCCGGGTTAACAAGGTTCTCTGTCACACGGGACACTGTAGCATCAGGTTAATAGGACGTCATCCAGGTTAACAAGGTTCTCTGTTACACGGGACACTGTAGCCTTAGGTTAATAGGACGTCACCCAGGTTAGCAAGGTTCTCTGTTACACGGGACACTGTAGCTTTAGGTTAATAGGACGTCATCCGTGTTAACAAAGTTCTCTGTTATACGGGACAATGTAGCTTTATATTAATAGGACGTCATCCGTGTTAACAAGGTTCTTTGTTACACGGAACACTGTAGCTTTAGGTTAATAGGACGTCACCCGGGTTAACAAGGCTCTTAAGAAGGTTCTCTGTTACACGGGACAAATTAACTTTAGGTTAATAGGACGTCACCGGGTTAGCAAGGTTCTCTATTACACGGACCACTGTAGCTTTAAGTTAATAGGACGTCACCCGGGTTAACAAGGTTCTCTGTTATACGGAACACTGTAGCTTTAAGTTAATAGGACGTCACCCGGGTTAACAAGGTTCTCTATTACACGGACCACTGTAGCTTTAAGTTAATAGGACGTCACCCGGGTTAACAAGGTTCTCTATTTCACGGAACACTGTAATTTCAGGTTAATAGGACGTCACCCGGGTTAACAAGGTTCTCTGGGTACAAGGAACACGGTAGCTTCAGGTTAATAAGACGTCACCCGGGTTAGCAAGGCTCTCTGTTACACGGAACATTGTAGCTTCAGGTTAATAGGACGTCACCCGGGTTAACAATGTTCTCTGTTACACGAAACACTGTAGCTTTAAGTTAATAGGACGTCACCCGGATTAAAAAAGTTCTCTGTTACACGGAACACTGTAGCTTTAGGTTAATAGGACGTCATCCGAATTAACAAGGTCCTCTGTTACACTTGACATTCTAGCTTTAGGTTATAGGACGTCACCCGGGTTAACAAGGTGCTCTGTTACACGGGACCCTGTACCTTTAGGTTAATAGGACGTCATTCGGATTAACAAGGTTCTCTGTTACACGGGACACGCTAGCTTTAGGATAATAGGACATCACCCGGGTTAACAAGGTTCTCTGCTACACGGAACACTGTAACTTCAGGTTACTAGGACGTCACCCGGGTTAACAAGGTTCTCTATTACACGGGACACTGTAACTTTAGGTTAATAGGACGTCACCCGGGTTAACAAGGCTCTCTGTTACACGGAACACTGTAGCTTTATGTTAATAGGACATCACCCGGGTTAACAAGGTTCTCTATTTCACGGAACACTGTAACTTCATGTTAATAGGACGTCACGCGGGTTAACAAGGTTCTCTATTACACGGGACACTGTAGCTTTAGGTTAATAGGGCGTCACCCGGATTAACAAGGCTCTCTGTTACACGGAACACTGTAGCTTCAGGTTAATAGGACGTCACCCGGGTTAACAATGTTCTCTGTTACACGGAACACTGTAGCTTTAAGTTAATAGGACATCACCCGGGTTAACAAGGTTCTCTGTTACACGGAACACTGTAGCGTCAGGTTAATAGGACGTCATTCGGATTAACAAGGTTCTCTGTTACACGGGACACTCTAGCTTTAGGTTAATAGGACTTCATCACCCGGGCTAACAAGGTTCTCTGCTACACGGAACACTGTAGCGTCAGGTTAATAGGACATCACCCGGGTTAACATGGTTCTCTGTTACACGGCACACTGTAGCTTTAGGTTAATAGGACGTCACCCGGGTTAACAAAGTTCTCTGTTACACGGGACACTGTAGCTTTAGGTTAATAGGACGTCACCCGGGTTAGCAAGGCTCTTAACAAGGTTCTCTGTTACACGGGACACTGTAGCTTTAGGTTAATAGGACGTGATCTAGGTTAACAAGGCTCTCTGTTACACGGGACACTGTAGCCTTAGCTTAATAGGACGTCACCCAGGTTAACAAGGTTCTCTGTTACACGGGACACTGTAGCTTTAGGTTAATATGACGTCACCCGGGTTAACAAGGTTCTCTGTTACACGGGACACTGTAGCTTTCTGTTAATAGGACGTTACCCGGGTTAACAAGGTTCTCAATTACACGGACCACTGTAGCTTTAGGTTAATAGGACGTCACCCGTGCTAACACAGTTCTCTGTTACACGGGACACTGTAGCATCAGGTTAATAGGACGTCATCCAGGTTAACAAAGTTCTCTGTTACACGGGACACTGTAGCCTTAGGTTAATAGGACGTCACCCAGGTTAGCAAGGTTCTCTGTTACACGGGACACTGTAGCGTTAGGTTAATAGGACGTCACCCGGGTTAACAAAGTTCTCTGTTACACGGACCACTGTAGCTTTAGGTTAATAGGACGTCATCCGTGTTAACAAAGTTCTCTGTTATACGGGACACTGTAGCTTTATTTTAATAGGACGTCATCCGTGTTAACAAGGTTCTTTGTTACACGGAACACTGTAGCTTTAGGTTAATAGGACGTCAACCGGGTTAACAAGGCTCTTAACAAGGTTCTCTGTTACACGGGACAAATTAGCTTTAGGTTAATAGGACGTCACCCGGGTTAGCAAGGTTCTCTATTGCACGGACCACTGTAGCTTTAAGTTAATAGGACGTCACCCGGGTTAACAAGGTTCTCTATTACACGGACCACTGTAGCTTTAAGTTAATAGGACGTCACCCGGGTTAACAAGGTTCTCTGTTATACGGAACACTGTAGCTTTAGATTAATAGGACGTCACCCGGTTTAACAAGGTTCCCTGTTACACGGGGCACTGTAGCTTTAGGTTAATAGGACGTCACCCGGGTTACCAAGGCTCTCTTTTACACGAAACACTGTAGCTTCAGGTTAATAGGACGTCACTCGGGTTAACAATGTTTTCTGTTACACGGAACACTGTAGCTTTAAGTTGATAGGACATCACCCGGATTAAAAAAGTTCTCTGTTACACGGAACACTGTAGCTTTAGGTTAATAGGACGTCACCCGGGTTAACAAGGTTCTCTGTTACACTGGACACTGTAGCTTTAGGTTAATAGGACGTCACCCGGGTTAACAAGGTTCTCTGTTACACTGGACACTGTAGCTTTAGGTTAATAGGACTGCATCCGGATTAACAAGATCCTCTGTTACACTTGACATTCTAGCTTTAGGTTATAGGACGTCACCCGGGTTAACAAGGTGCTCTGTTACACGGGACCTTGTACCTTCAGGTTAATAGAACGTCATTTGGATTAACAAGGTTCTCTGTTACACGGGACACTCTAGCTTTAGGTTAATAGGACGTCACCTAGGTTAACAAGGTTCTCTGCTACACGGAACACTGTAGCGTCAGGTTAATAGGACGTCACCCGGGTTAACAAGGTTCTCTGTCACACTGGACACTGTAGCATCAGGTTAATAGGACGTCATCCAGGTTAACAAGGTTCTCTGTTACACGGGACACTGTAGCCTTAGGTTAATAGGACGTCACCCAGGTTAGCAAGGTTCTCTGTTACACGGGACACTGTAGCTTTAGGTTAATAGGACGTCATCCGTGTTAACAAAGTTCTCTGTTATACGGGACAATGTAGCTTTATATTAATAGGACGTCATCCGTGTTAACAAGGTTCTTTGTTACACGGAACACTGTAGTTTTAGGTTAATAGGACGTCACCCGGGTTAACAAGGCTCTTAAGAAGGTTCTCTGTTACACGGGACAAATTAGCTTTAGGTTAATAGGACGTCACCGGGTTAGCAAGGTTCTCTATTACACGGACCACTGTAGCTTTAAGTTAATAGGACGTCACCCGGGTTAACAAGGTTCTCTGTTATACGGAACACTGTAGCTTTAAGTTAATAGGACGTCACCCGGGTTAACAAGGTTCTCTATTACACGGACCACTGTAGCTTTAAGTTAATAGGACGTCACCCGGGTTAACAAGGTTCTCTGTTATACGGAACACTGTAGCTTCATGTTAATAGGACGTCACCCGGGTTAACAAGGTTCTCTATTACACGGACCACTGTAGCTTTAAGTTAATAGGACGTCACCCGGGTTAACAAGGTTCTCTGTTATACGGAACACTGTAGCTTTAGATTAATAGGACGTCACCCGGTTTAACAAGGTTCCCTGTTACACGGGGCACTGTAGCTTTAGGTTAATAGGACGTCACCCGGGTTAACAAGGCCCTCTCTTACACGGAACACTTTTGCTTTAGGTTAATAGGACATCACCCGGGTTAACAAGGTTCTCTATTTCACGGAACACTGTAATTTCAGGTTAATAGGACGTCACCCGGGTTAACAAGGTTCTCTGTTACAAGGAACACGGTAGCTTCAGGTTAATAAGACGTCACCCGGGTTAGCAAGGCTCTCTGTTACACGGAACATTGTAGCTTCAGGTTAATAGGACGTCACCCGGGTTAACAATGTTCTCTGTTACACGAAACACTGTAGCTTTAAGTTAATAGGACGTCACCCGGATTAAAAAAGTTCTCTGTTACACGGAACACTGTAGCTTTAGGTTAATAGGACGTCATCCGAATTAACAAGGTCCTCTGTTACACTTGACATTCTAGCTTTAGGTTATAGGACGTCACCCGGGTTAACAAGGTGCTCTGTTACACGGGACCCTGTACCTTTAGGTTAATAGGACGTCATTCGGATTAACAAGGTTCTCTGTTACACGGGACACTCTAGCTTTAGGATAATAGGACATCACCCGGGTTAACAAGGTTCTCTGCTACACGGAACACTGTAACTTCAGGTTACTAGGACGTCACCCGGGTTAACAAGGTTCTCTATTACACGGGACACTGTAACTTTAGGTTAATAGGACGTCACCCGGGTTAACAAGGCTCTCTGTTACACGGAACACTGTAGCTTTATGTTAATAGGACATCACCCGGGTTAACAAGGTTCTCTATTTCACGGAACACTGTAACTTCATGTTAATAGGACGTCACGCGGGTTAACAAGGTTCTCTATTACACGGGACACTGTAGCTTTAGGTTAATAGGGCGTCACCCGGATTAACAAGGCTCTCTGTTACACGGAACACTAGCTTCAGGTTAATAGGACGTCACCCGGGTTAACAATGTTCTCTGTTACACGGAACACTGTAGCTTTAAGTTAATAGGACATCACCCGGGTTAACAAGGTTCTCTGTTACACGGAACACTGTAGCGTCAGGTTAATAGGACGTCATTCGGATTAACAAGGTTCTCTGTTACACGGGACACTCTAGCTTTAGGTTAATAGGACTTCATCACCCGGGTTAACAAGGTTCTCTGCTACACGGAACACTGTAGCGTCAGGTTAATAGGACATCACCCGGGTTAACATGGTTCTCTGTTACACGGCACACTGTAGCTTTAGGTTAATAGGACGTCACCCGGGTTAACAAGGTTCTCTGTTACACGGGACACTGTAGCTTTAGGTTAATAGGACGTCACCCGGGTTAGCAAGGCTCTTAACAAGGTTCTCTGTTACACGGGACACTGTAGCTTTAGGTTAATAGGACGTGATCTAGGTTAACAAGGCTCTCTGTTACACGGGACACTGTAGCCTTAGCTTAATAGGACGTCACCCAGGTTAACAAGGTTCTCTGTTACACGGGACACTGTAGCTTTAGGTTAATATGACGTCACCCGGGTTAACAAGGTTCTCTGTTACACGGGACACTGTAGCTTTCTGTTAATAGGACGTTACCCGGGTTAACAAGGTTCTCAATTACACGGACCACTGTAGCTTTAGGTTAATAGGACGTCACCCGTGCTAACACAGTTCTCTGTTATACGGGACACTGTAGTTTAAGGTTAATAGGACGTCACCCGGGTTAACAAGGTTCTCTGTTATACGGGACACTGTAGCTTTAGGTTAATAGGACGTCACCCGGGTTAGCAAGGCTCTTAACAAGATTCTCTGTTACACGGGACATTGTAGCTTTAGGCTAATAGGACGTGATCTAGGTTAACAAGGTTCTCTGTTACACGGGACACTGTAGCTTTAGGTTAATTGGACGTCATCTGGGTTAGCAATGTTCTCTATTACACGGACCACTGTAGCTTAAGGTTAAAAGGACGTGATCCGGGTTAACAAGGTTCTCTGTTACACGGAACACTGTAGCTTTAGGTTAATAGGACGTCACCCAGGTAAACAAGATTCTCTGTTACACGGGACACTGTAGCTTTAGGTTAATAGGACGTCACCCGGGTTAACAAGGTTCTCTGTTACACGGACCACTGTAGCTTTAGGTTAATAGGACGTCACCCGGGTTAACAAGGTTCTCTGTTATATGGAACACTTTAGATGTATATTTTTCGGGGAAGCTGTCTATTATACCTATTATGTTGATTTCTTTCTCTCTCTTAAATCATGAAAAGTCGAACATAGGAATTGTGTTGACGAATCATAAGATGTTTTGAAAATATATAATCTTGAACTGTCTCTGTACTTTTACTATCAACGTTCTATTGTAAGTAATAAATAAAAACATCTTGATGTAAACTTATATTTATTGTCATTTAACTTCTATCTTAACTATTGCATCACATGATATTTTACAGTCAGTTTTTGTGTTTACCCTTGTTCCCTTTATAATTTTTTTTTTTTTTTTATATTAGACAAAACTTAGACTTTAATGCTAAGCTTAAGTCTTATATTTTTAGACTAAGTTAAAGTCTTACACTTTAAGACTAAGTTTAAGACTAACACGTCAGTACTAAGTTTAAGTCTTACACTTTAAGACTAAGATTAAGACTAACACGTCGGTACTAAGATTAAGTCTTCTACTTTAAGACTAAGTTTAAGTATTATGTTTAAAGACTAAGTTTAAGCTTATACCTTAAAACTAAGCTTAAGTTCATTTTGTTTTCCACGGTTATCTCGAGGAGGAAAAGTCAATGATACCTAGTTTCACAGGTACTTTAGGAGCAAAATATTTGACAGGCATGGTTACTACTATTCCTCCCTACGAAACTTTCAGTCTAATTAAAAAAAAATATTCTTCCTCAGTCTAAAATCTACAAAAAATCACTTCGAAAATTCAAATTTCGGAGGTATGTGACCTTTAGGTCACGTTGGCCATGTGACATACAGTTTCATAAATATGCTGTTCATATCAACGGGGATTTTTGATCATAAGCCCCGCCCACACATGTTGTCGGTAGGCACTACCGCAAATGCCCCTTTAATCAATGGTGTCGCACAATATCAAAGGTGAACAAAGAGATGACAAGTTAACGTTGATTTATTTATGTAATAATACTTCATAGACCTTCAATATTTAATTAATAAAATCAACAAGACAAAATAATTGACTTAGTGGAATTTAATTTGAATTAAATCTGAGAAATAAATATCATCTTAAATAAAGACAATCACAAACTATCATTTGAAATCATTACAAGCACAAAACATCATTTGAAATGAAGACAATCACAAAGCATCACTTAAAATAGACAATCACAAAATATCATTTGAAATAATTAGAAGCACAAAATACCATTTGAAATAAATACAATCACAAAACATCATTTGAAATAGATAAAATCACAAAACATCATTTGAAATAAATAAAATCACAAAACATCATTTGAAATCAAGACAATCACTAAACATTTGAAATCAAGACAAGCACAGCACATCATTTGAAATCATGACAATCAGAAAACATCATTTGAAATATAGACAATCACAAAACATTTGAAATCAAGACAAGCACACAACATCATTTGAAATCAAGGCAATCACAAAGCATTATTTGAAATAAAGAAAATCACAAAACATCATTTGAAATAAAGACATTCACAAAACATAATTTGAAATAAAGACAATCATTAAACATAGATGATAATACAAGTTGATGCTTTTACAATTATCAACGACATTCTAAAACAGTAATGATTAATCTCTTAAAAGAATGATAACGAAACAAGAATCAAAACAATAATATCACACTATCAGAACATTTCCAAAATCCAATAGGAAAATCGTAGAAAGAGTCAAAATTGATAACTTTAGCACATAAATACATGACCGCTTACTTTAATACATAAATACATGACCGCTTACTTTAATACATAAATACATGACCGCTTACTTTAACACATAAATACATGACCGCTTACTTTAATACACAATTACATGACCGCTTACTTTAACACATAAATACATGATCGCTTACTTTAATACACATATACATGACCGCTTACTTTAACACATAAATACATGACCGCTTACTTTAATACATAAATACATGACCGCTTACTTTAACACATAAATGCATGACCGCTTACTTTAATACACATATACATGACCGCTTACTTTAATACACAAATACAAGACCGCTCACTTTAACACACATATACATGACCGCTTACATTAACACACAAATACATGACCGCTTACTTTAACATATAAATACATGACCGCTCACTTTAGCACACATATACATGACCGCTTACTTTAACACACAAATATATGACCGCTCACTTTAGCACACACATGCATGACCGTTCACTTTAAGACACATATACATGACCGCTTACTTTAATACATAAATACATGACCTCTCACTTTAACACACAAATACATGACCGCTTACTTTAAAACTCAAATACATGACCGCTGACTTTAACACACAAATACATGACCGCTTACTTTAACAAACAAATACATGACCGCTCACTTTAACACACAAATGCATGACCAATCACTTTAACACACAAATACATGACCGCTCACTTTAACACACAAATGCATGACCGCTCACTTTAACACATAAATAAATGACCACTCACTTTAACATACAAATACATGACCGCTTACTTTAACACACAAATACATGACCGTTCACTTTAACACACAAATACATGATCGTTCACCATAACACACAAATACATGACCACTTACTTTAACACACAAATACACGACTGCTCACCTTAACACACAAATGCATGGCCATTCATTTTAGCACACAATACATGACCGCTCACTTTAACACACAGATACATGAACTCTCACTTTAACACACAAATACACGACCGCTCACTTTAGCACACAAATACATGACCGCTCACCTTAACAGACAAATATATGATCGCTCACTTTAACACACAAATACATGACCGCTCACTTTAACACACAGATACATGAACGCTCACTTTAACACACAGATACACGACCGCTCACTTTAACACACAAATACACGAACGCTCCCTTTGACACACAGATACACGACCAATCACTTTAAAACACAAATACATTACCGCTTACTTTAACACACAAATACATGACCGCTCAGTTTTACACACAAATACATGATCGCTCACCTTAACACACAAATACATGACCGCTTACTTTAACACACAAATACATGACCGTTCACTTTAGCACACAAATACATGATCGCTCACCATAACACACAAATACATTACCACTTACTTTAACACACAAATACACGACTGCTCACTTTAACACAAATGCATGACCGTTCATTTTAACACACAAATACATGACCGCTCACTTTAGCACACAGATACATGAAATCTCACTTTAACACACAAATACACGTCCGCTCACTTTAGCACACAAATACATGACCGCTCACCTTAACAGACAAATATATGATCGCTCACTTTAACACACAAATACATGACCTCTCACTTTAACACACAGATACATGAACGCTCACTTTAACGCACAGATACACGACCGCTCACTTTAACACACAAATACATGAACGCTCCCTTTGACACACAGATACACGACTACTCACTTTAAAACACAAATACATTACCGCTTACATTAACACACAAATACATGACCGCTCACTTTTACACACAAATACACGATCGCTCACCTTAACACACAAATACATGACCGCTTACTTTAACACACAAATACACTACCGCTCACTTTAACACACAAATGCATGACCGTTCATTTTAACACACAAATACATGACCGCTCACTTTAACACACAGATACATGAACGCTCACTTTAACACACAAATACACGACCGCTCACTTTAACACACAAATACATGACGGCTCACCTTAACAGACAAATATATGATCGCTCACTTTAACACACAAATACATGACCGCACACTTTAACACACAGATACATGAACACTCCCTTTAACACACAGATACACGACCGCTCACTTTAACACACAAATACATGACCGCTCACTTTAACACACAAATACATGACCGCACACTTTAACACACAAATACATGACCGCTGACTTTGCTGGCATTGTACTTCAATGAAAGGTCGGTTTTATCTAAGGGTTAGCATTTTAATCCTATGTAGAAAGCACGTTTATCATTTGACTAAAAGAGGAGTTCTAAGCCCACAAAACTAGCTAAACACCGCCACTTTTTAGTTTATTGTCTGTACTATGCCGTGACAGTGATCGGTCATATATTTGTGTGTTGTGTCTATCGGCCTTTTCTCTGTCTATGGTCTTGTATATTGGATTATGGAATTATTCCGATAGTGTGGTATTTTTTTTTCTATTTTATTACTACTTCAAGTTAGATGTCAAAATTCATGTTATGTTTTTAGAATTTGTCTTCTGACGGACTTGACTCAGTAGATATTACAAGACTAGTAGTTTTAATCATCATAGAAAACAAAATAGACACTATACATAATAGGACGTCACCCGGGTTAACAGGGTTCTCTGTTACACGGGACACTGTAGCTTTAGGTTAATAGGACGTCACCCGGGTTAACAAGGTTCTCTGTTACACGGGACATTGTAGCTTTAGGTTAATAGGACGTCACCCGGGTTAACAAGGTTCTCTGTTACACGGAACACTGTAGCTTTAGGTTAATATAACGTCATTCGGGTTAACAAGGCTCTTAACAAGGTTCTCTGTTACACGGGACACTGTAGCTTAAGGTTAATAGGACGTCACCCGGGTTAACAAGGTTCTCTGTTACACGGCACACTGTAGCTTTAGGTTAATAGGACCTCACCCGGGTTAACAAGGTTCTCTGTTACACGGGACACTGTAGCTTTAGGTTAATAGGACGTCACCCGGGTTAACAAGGCTCTTAACAAGATTCTCTGTTACACGGGACACTAGCTTTAGGTTAATAGGACGTCAACGGGTTAGCAAGGTTCTATGTTACACGGGACACTGTAGCCTTAGGTTAATAGGACGTCATCTAGTTTAACAAGGTTCTCTGTTACACGGGACACTGTAGCTTAAGGTTAATAGGACGTCACCCGGGATAACAAGGTTCTCTGTTACACGGCACACTGTAGCTTTAGGTTAATAGGACGTCACCCGGGTTAACAAAGTTCTCTGTTACACGGGACACTGTAGCTTAAGGTTAATAGGACATCACCCGGGTTAACATGGTTCTCTGTTACACGGCACACTGTAGCTTTAGGTTAATAGGACGTCACCCGGGTTAACAAGGTTCTCTGTTACACGGGACACTGTAGCTTTAGGTTAATAGGACGTCACCCGGGTTAGCAAGGCTCTTAACAAGGTTCTCTGTTACACGGGACACTGTAGCTTTAGGTTAATAGGACGTGATCTAGGTTAACAAGGCTCTCTGTTACACGGGACACTGTAGCCTTAGCTTAATAGGACGTCACCCAGGTTAACAAGGTTCTCTGTTACACGGGACACTGTAGCTTTAGGTTAATATGACGTCACCCGGGTTAACAAGGTTCTCTGTTACACGGGACACTGTAGCTTTCTGTTAATAGGACGTTACCCGGGTTAACAAGGTTCTCAATTACACGGACCACTGTAGCTTTAGGTTAATAGGACGTCACCCGTGCTAACACAGTTCTCTGTTATACGGGACACTGTAGTTTAAGGTTAATATGACGTCACCCGGGTTAACAAGGTTCTCTGTTATACGGGACACTGTAGCTTTAGGTTAATAGGACGTCACCCGGGTTAGCAAGGCTCTTAACAAGATTCTCTGTTACACGGGACATTGTAGCTTTAGGCTAATAGGACGTGATCTAGGTTAACAAGGTTCTCTGTTACACGGGACACTGTAGCCTTAGGTTAATAGGACGTCACCCAGGTTAACAAGGTTCTCTGTTACACGGGACACTGTAGCTTTAGGTTAATATGACGTCATCCGGGTTAACAAGGTTCTCTGTTACACGGGACACTGTAGCTTTATGTTAATAGGACGTCACCCGGGTTAACAAGGTTCTCAGTTACACGGACCACTGTAGCTTTAGGTTAATAGGACGTCACCCGGGTTAACAAGGTTCTCTGTTATATGGAACACTTTAGATGTATATTTTTCGGGGAAGCTGTCTATTATATCTATTATGTTGATTTCTTTCTCTCTCTTAAATCATGAAAAGTCGAACATAGGAATTGTGTTGACGAATCATAAGATGTTTTGAAAATATATAATCTTGAACTGTCTCTGTACTTTTACTATCAACGTTCTATTGTAAGTAATAAATAAAAACATCTTGATGTAAACTTATATTTATTGTCATTTAACTTCTATCTTAACTATTGCATCACATGATATTTTACAGTCAGTTTTTGTGTTTACCCTTGTTCCCTTTATAATTTTTTTTTTTTTTTATATTAGACAAAACTTAGACTTTAATGCTAAGCTTAAGTCTTATATTTTTAGACTAAGTTAAAGTCTTACACTTTAAGACTAAGTTTAAGACTAACACGTCAGTACTAAGTTTAAGTCTTACACTTTAAGACTAAGATTAAGACTAACACGTCGGTACTAAGATTAAGTCTTCTACTTTAAGACTAAGTTTAAGTATTATGTTTAAAGACTAAGTTTAAGCTTATACCTTAAAACTAAGCTTAAGTTCATTTTGTTTTCCACGGTTATCTCGAGGAGGAAAAGTCAATGATACCTAGTTTCACAGGTACTTTAGGAGCAAAATATTTGACAGGCATGGTTACTACTATTCCTCCCTACGAAACTTTCAGTCTAATTAAAAAAAAATATTCTTCCTCAGTCTAAAATCTACAAAAAATCACTTCGAAAATTCAAATTTCGGAGGTATGTGACCTTTAGGTCACGTTGGCCATGTGACATACAGTTTCATAAATATGCTGTTCATATCAACGGGGATTTTTGATCATAAGCCCCGCCCACACATGTTGTCGGTAGGCACTACCGCAAATGCCCCTTTAATCAATGGTGTCGCACAATATCAAAGGTGAACAAAGAGATGACAAGTTAACGTTGATTTATTTATGTAATAATACTTCATAGACCTTCAATATTTAATTAATAAAATCAACAAGACAAAATAATTGACTTAGTGGAATTTAATTTGAATTAAATCTGAGAAATAAATATCATCTTAAATAAAGACAATCACAAACTATCATTTGAAATCATTACAAGCACAAAACATCATTTGAAATGAAGACAATCACAAAGCATCACTTAAAATAGACAATCACAAAATATCATTTGAAATAATTAGAAGCACAAAATACCATTTGAAATAAATACAATCACAAAACATCATTTGAAATAGATAAAATCACAAAACATCATTTGAAATAAATAAAATCACAAAACATCATTTGAAATCAAGACAATCACTAAACATTTGAAATCAAGACAAGCACAGCACATCATTTGAAATCATGACAATCAGAAAACATCATTTGAAATATAGACAATCACAAAACATTTGAAATCAAGACAAGCACACAACATCATTTGAAATCAAGGCAATCACAAAGCATTATTTGAAATAAAGAAAATCACAAAACATCATTTGAAATAAAGACATTCACAAAACATAATTTGAAATAAAGACAATCATTAAACATAGATGATAATACAAGTTGATGCTTTTACAATTATCAACGACATTCTAAAACAGTAATGATTAATCTCTTAAAAGAATGATAACGAAACAAGAATCAAAACAATAATATCACACTATCAGAACATTTCCAAAATCCAATAGGAAAATCGTAGAAAGAGTCAAAATTGATAACTTTAGCACATAAATACATGACCGCTTACTTTAATACATAAATACATGACCGCTTACTTTAATACATAAATACATGACCGCTTACTTTAACACATAAATACATGACCGCTTACTTTAATACACAATTACATGACCGCTTACTTTAACACATAAATACATGATCGCTTACTTTAATACACATATACATGACCGCTTACTTTAACACATAAATACATGACCGCTTACTTTAATACATAAATACATGACCGCTTACTTTAACACATAAATGCATGACCGCTTACTTTAATACACATATACATGACCGCTTACTTTAATACACAAATACAAGACCGCTCACTTTAACACACATATACATGACCGCTTACATTAACACACAAATACATGACCGCTTACTTTAACATATAAATACATGACCGCTCACTTTAGCACACATATACATGACCGCTTACTTTAACACACAAATATATGACCGCTCACTTTAGCACACACATGCATGACCGTTCACTTTAAGACACATATACATGACCGCTTACTTTAATACATAAATACATGACCTCTCACTTTAACACACAAATACATGACCGCTTACTTTAAAACTCAAATACATGACCGCTGACTTTAACACACAAATACATGACCGCTTACTTTAACAAACAAATACATGACCGCTCACTTTAACACACAAATGCATGACCAATCACTTTAACACACAAATACATGACCGCTCACTTTAACACACAAATGCATGACCGCTCACTTTAACACATAAATAAATGACCACTCACTTTAACATACAAATACATGACCGCTTACTTTAACACACAAATACATGACCGTTCACTTTAACACACAAATACATGATCGTTCACCATAACACACAAATACATGACCACTTACTTTAACACACAAATACACGACTGCTCACCTTAACACACAAATGCATGGCCATTCATTTTAGCACACAATACATGACCGCTCACTTTAACACACGATACATGAACTCTCACTTTAACACACAAATACACGACCGCTCACTTTAGCACACAAATACATGACGGCTCACCTTAACAGACAAATATATGATCGCTCACTTTAACACACAAATACATGACCGCTCACTTTAACACACAGATACATGAACGCTCACTTTAACACACAGATACACGACCGCTCACTTTAACACACAAATACACGAACGCTCCCTTTGACACACAGATACACGACCACTCACTTTAAAACACAAATACATTACCGCTTACTTTAACACACAAATACATGACCGCTCAGTTTTACACACAAATACATGATCGCTCACCTTAACACACAAATACATGACCGCTTACTTTAACACACAAATACATGACCGTTCACTTTAGCACACAAATACATGATCGCTCACCATAACACACAAATACATTACCACTTACTTTAACACACAAATACACGACTGCTCACTTTAACACAAATGCATGACCGTTCATTTTAACACACAAATACATGACCGCTCACTTTAGCACACAGATACATGAAATCTCACTTTAACACACAAATACACGTCCGCTCACTTTAGCACACAAATACATGACCGCTCACCTTAACAGACAAATATATGATCGCTCACTTTAAC
Organism: Bathymodiolus septemdierum; assembly: GCA_963383655.1. Taxonomy (NCBI): domain Eukaryota; kingdom Metazoa; phylum Mollusca; class Bivalvia; order Mytilida; family Modiolidae; genus Bathymodiolus; species Bathymodiolus septemdierum. Next base: position 14,571,587 of record OY726524.1, on the reverse strand, counting down.
ACACAAATACATGACCTCTCACTTTAACACACAGATACATGAACGCTCACTTTAACGCACAGATACACGACCGCTCACTTTAACACACAAATACATGAACGCTCCCTTTGACACACAGATACACGACTACTCACTTTAAAACACAAATACATTACCGCTTACATTAACACACAAATACATGACCGCTCACTTTTACACACAAATACATGATCGCTCACCTTAACACACAAATACATGACCGCTTACTTTAACACACAAATACACTACCGCTCACTTTAACACACAAATGCATGACCGTTCATTTTAACACACAAATACATGACCGCTCACTTTAACACACAGATACATGAACGCTCACTTTAACACACAAATACACGACCGCTCACTTTAACACACAAATACATGACGGCTCACCTTAACAGACAAATATATGATCGCTCACTTTAACACACAAATACATGACCGCACACTTTAACACACAGATACATGAACACTCCCTTTAACACACAGATACACGACCGCTCACTTTAACACACAAATACATGACCGCTCACTTTAACACACAAATACATGACCGCACACTTTAACACACAAATACATGACCGCTGACTTTGCTGGCATTGTACTTCAATGAAAGGTCGGTTTTATCTAAGGGTTAGCATTTTAATCCTATGTAGAAAGCACGTTTATCATTTGACTAAAAGAGGAGTTCTAAGCCCACAAAACTAGCTAAACACCGCCACTTTTTAGTTTATTGTCTGTACTATGCCGTGACAGTGATCGGTCATATATTTGTGTGTTGTGTCTATCGGCCTTTTCTCTGTCTATGGTCTTGTATATTGGATTATGGAATTATTCCGATAGTGTGGTATTTTTTTTTCTATTTTATTACTACTTCAAGTTAGATGTCAAAATTCATGTTATGTTTTTAGAATTTGTCTTCTGACGGACTTGACTCAGTAGATATTACAAGACTAGTAGTTTTAATCATCATAGAAAACAAAATAGACACTATACATAATAGGACGTCACCCGGGTTAACAGGGTTCTCTGTTACACGGGACACTGTAGCTTTAGGTTAATAGGACGTCACCCGGGTTAACAAGGTTCTCTGTTACACGGGACATTGTAGCTTTAGGTTAATAGGACGTCACCCGGGTTAACAAGGTTCTCTGTTACACGGAACACTGTAGCTTTAGGTTAATATAACGTCATTCGGGTTAACAAGGCTCTTAACAAGGTTCTCTGTTACACGGGACACTGTAGCTTAAGGTTAATAGGACGTCACCCGGGTTAACAAGGTTCTCTGTTACACGGCACACTGTAGCTTTAGGTTAATAGGACCTCACCCGGGTTAACAAGGTTCTCTGTTACACGGGACACTGTAGCTTTAGGTTAATAGGACGTCACCCGGGTTAACAAGGCTCTTAACAAGATTCTCTGTTACACGGGACACTAGCTTTAGGTTAATAGGACGTCAACGGGTTAGCAAGGTTCTATGTTACACGGGACACTGTAGCCTTAGGTTAATAGGACGTCATCTAGTTTAACAAGGTTCTCTGTTACACGGGACACTGTAGCTTAAGGTTAATAGGACGTCACCCGGGATAACAAGGTTCTCTGTTACACGGCACACTGTAGCTTTAGGTTAATAGGACGTCACCCGGGTTAACAAAGTTCTCTGCTACACGGGACACTGTAGCTTAAGGTTAATAGGACATCACCCGGGTTAACATGGTTCTCTGTTACACGGCACACTGTAGCTTTAGGTTAATAGAACGTCACCCGGGTTAACAAGGTTCTCTGTTACACGGGACACTGTAGCTTTAGGTTAATAGGACGTCACCCGGGTTAGCAAGGCTCTTAACAAGGTTCTCTGTTACACGGGACACTGTAGCTTTAGGTTAATAGGACGTGATCTAGGTTAACAAGGCTCTCTGTTACACGGGACACTGTAGCCTTAGCTTAATAGGACGTCACCCAGGTTAACAAGGTTCTCTGTTACACGGGACACTGTAGCTTTAGGTTAATATGACGTCACCCGGGTTAACAAGGTTCTCTGTTACACGGGACACTGTAGCTTTCTGTTAATAGGACGTTACCCGGGTTAACAAGGTTCTCAATTACACGGACCACTGTAGCTTTAGGTTAATAGGACGTCACCCGTGCTAACACAGTTCTCTGTTATACGGGACACTGTAGTTTAAGGTTAATAGGACGTCACCCGGGTTAACAAGGTTCTCTGTTATACGGGACACTGTAGCTTTAGGTTAATAGGACGTCACCCGGGTTAGCAAGGCTCTTAACAAGATTCTCTGTTACACGGGACATTGTAGCTTTAGGCTAATAGGACGTGATCTAGGTTAACAAGGTTCTCTGTTACACGGGACACTGTAGCTTTAGGTTAATTGGACGTCATCTGGGTTAGCAATGTTCTCTATTACACGGACCACTGTAGCTTAAGGTTAAAAGGACGTGACCCGGGTTAACAAGGTTCTCTGTTACACGGAACACTGTAGCTTTAGGTTAATAGGACGTCACCCAGGTAAACAAGATTCTCTGTTACACGGGACACTGTAGCTTTAGGTTAATAGGACGTCACCCGGGTTAACAAGGTTCTCTGTTACACGGACCACTGTAGCTTTAGGTTAATAGGACGTCACCCGGGTTAACAAGGTTCTCTGTTATATGGAACACTTTAGATGTATATTTTTCGGGGAAGCTGTCTATTATACCTATTATGTTGATTTCTTTCTCTCTCTTAAATCATGAAAAGTCGAACATAGGAATTGTGTTGACGAATCATAAGATGTTTTGAAAATATATAATCTTGAACTGTCTCTGTACTTTTACTATCAACGTTCTATTGTAAGTAATAAATAAAAACATCTTGATGTAAACTTATATTTATTGTCATTTAACTTCTATCTTAACTATTGCATCACATGATATTTTACAGTCAGTTTTTGTGTTTACCCTTGTTCCCTTTATAATTTTTTTTTTTTTTATATTAGACAAAACTTAGACTTTAATGCTAAGTTTAAGTCTTATATTTTTAGACTAAGTTAAAGTCTTACACTTTAAGACTAAGTTTAAGACTAACACGTCAGTACTAAGTTTAAGTCTTACACTTTAAGACTAAGATTAAGACTAACACGTCGGTACTAAGATTAAGTCTTCTACTTTAAGACTAAGTTTAAGTATTATGTTTAAAGACTAAGTTTAAGCTTATACCTTAAAACTAAGCTTAAGTTCATTTTGTTTTCCACGGTTATCTCGAGGAGGAAAAGTCAATGATACCTAGTTTCACAGGTACTTTAGGAGCAAAATATTTGACAGGCATGGTTACTACTATTCCTCCCTACGAAACTTTCAGTCTAATTAAAAAAAAATATTCTTCCTCAGTCTAAAATCTACAAAAAATCACTTCGAAAATTCAAATTTCGGAGGTATGTGACCTTTAGGTCACGTTGGCCATGTGACATACAGTTTCATAAATATGCTGTTCATATCAACGGGGATTTTTGATCATAAGCCCCGCCCACACATGTTGTCGGTAGGCACTACCGCAAATGCCCCTTTAATCAATGGTGTCGCACAATATCAAAGGTGAACAAAGAGATGACAAGTTAACGTTGATTTATTTATGTAATAATACTTCATAGACCTTCAATATTTAATTAATAAAATCAACAAGACAAAATAATTGACTTAGTGGAATTTAATTTGAATTAAATCTGAGAAATAAATATCATCTTAAATAAAGACAATCACAAACTATCATTTGAAATCATTACAAGCACAAAACATCATTTGAAATGAAGACAATCACAAAGCATCACTTAAAATAGACAATCACAAAATATCATTTGAAATAATTAGAAGCACAAAATACCATTTGAAATAAATACAATCACAAAACATCATTTGAAATAGATAAAATCACAAAACATCATTTGAAATAAATAAAATCACAAAACATCATTTGAAATCAAGACAATCACTAAACATTTGAAATCAAGACAAGCACAGCACATCATTTGAAATCATGACAATCAGAAAACATCATTTGAAATATAGACAATCACAAAACATTTGAAATCAAGACAAGCACACAACATCATTTGAAATCAAGGCAATCACAAAGCATTATTTGAAATAAAGAAAATCACAAAACATCATTTGAAATAAAGACATTCACAAAACATAATTTGAAATAAAGACAATCATTAAACATAGATGATAATACAAGTTGATGCTTTTACAATTATCAACGACATTCTAAAACAGTAATGATTAATCTCTTAAAAGAATGATAACGAAACAAGAATCAAAACAATAATATCACACTATCAGAACATTTCCAAAATCCAATAGGAAAATCGTAGAAAGAGTCAAAATTGATAACTTTAGCACATAAATACATGACCGCTTACTTTAATACATAAATACATGACCGCTTACTTTAATACATAAATACATGACCGCTTACTTTAACACATAAATACATGACCGCTTACTTTAATACACAATTACATGACCGCTTACTTTAACACATAAATACATGATCGCTTACTTTAATACACATATACATGACCGCTTACTTTAACACATAAATACATGACCGCTTACTTTAATACATAAATACATGACCGCTTACTTTAACACATAAATGCATGACCGCTTACTTTAATACACATATACATGACCGCTTACTTTAATACACAAATACAAGACCGCTCACTTTAACACACATATACATGACCGCTTACATTAACACACAAATACATGACCGCTTACTTTAACATATAAATACATGACCGCTCACTTTAGCACACATATACATGACCGCTTACTTTAACACACAAATATATGACCGCTCACTTTAGCACACACATGCATGACCGTTCACTTTAAGACACATATACATGACCGCTTACTTTAATACATAAATACATGACCTCTCACTTTAACACACAAATACATGACCGCTTACTTTAAAACTCAAATACATGACCGCTGACTTTAACACACAAATACATGACCGCTTACTTTAACAAACAAATACATGACCGCTCACTTTAACACACAAATGCATGACCAATCACTTTAACACACAAATACATGACCGCTCACTTTAACACACAAATGCATGACCGCTCACTTTAACACATAAATAAATGACCACTCACTTTAACATACAAATACATGACCGCTTACTTTAACACACAAATACATGACCGTTCACTTTAACACACAAATACATGATCGTTCACCATAACACACAAATACATGACCACTTACTTTAACACACAAATACACGACTGCTCACTTTAACACACAAATGCATGGCCATTCATTTTAGCACACAATACATGACCGCTCACTTTAACACACAGATACATGAACTCTCACTTTAACACACAAATACACGACCGCTCACTTTAGCACACAAATACATGACCGCTCACCTTAACAGACAAATATATGATCGCTCACTTTAACACACAAATACATGACCGCTCACTTTAACACACAGATACACGACCGCTCACTTTAACACACAAATACACGAACGCTCCCTTTGACACACAGATACACGACCACTCACTTTAAAACACAAATACATTACCGCTTACTTTAACACACAAATACATGACCGCTCAGTTTTACACACAAATACATGATCGCTCACCTTAACACACAAATACATGACCGCTTACTTTAACACACAAATACATGACCGTTCACTTTAGCACACAAATACATGATCGCTCACCATAACACACAAATACATTACCACTTACTTTAACACACAAATACACGACTGCTCACTTTAACACAAATGCATGACCGTTCATTTTAACACACAAATACATGACCGCTCACTTTAGCACACAGATACATGAAATCTCACTTTAACACACAAATACACGTCCGCTCACTTTAGCACACAAATACATGACCGCTCACCTTAACAGACAAATATATGATCGCTCACTTTAACACACAAATACATGACCTCTCACTTTAACACACAGATACATGAACGCTCACTTTAACGCACAGATACACGACCGCTCACTTTAACACACAAATACATGAACGCTCCCTTTGACACACAGATACACGACTACTCACTTTAAAACACAAATACATTACCGCTTACATTAACACACAAATACATGACCGCTCACTTTTACACACAAATACACGATCGCTCACCTTAACACACAAATACATGACCGCTTACTTTAACACACAAATACACTACCGCTCACTTTAACACACAAATGCATGACCGTTCATTTTAACACACAAATACATGACCGCTCACTTTAACACACAGATACATGAACGCTCACTTTAACACACAAATACACGACCGCTCACTTTAACACACAAATACATGACGGCTCACCTTAACAGACAAATATATGATCGCTCACTTTAACACACAAATACATGACCGCACACTTTAACACACAGATACATGAACACTCCCTTTAACACACAGATACACGACCGCTCACTTTAACACACAAATACATGACCGCTCACTTTAACACACAAATACATGACCGCACACTTTAACACACAAATACATGACCGCTGACTTTGCTGGCATTGTACTTCAATGAAAGGTCGGTTTTATCTAAGGGTTAGCATTTTAATCCTATGTAGAAAGCACGTTTATCATTTGACTAAAAGAGGAGTTCTAAGCCCACAAAACTAGCTAAACACCGCCACTTTTTAGTTTATTGTCTGTACTATGCCGTGACAGTGATCGGTCATATATTTGTGTGTTGTGTCTATCGGCCTTTTCTCTGTCTATGGTCTTGTATATTGGATTATGGAATTATTCCGATAGTGTGGTATTTTTTTTTCTATTTTATTACTACTTCAAGTTAGATGTCAAAATTCATGTTATGTTTTTAGAATTTGTCTTCTGACGGACTTGACTCAGTAGATATTACAAGACTAGTAGTTTTAATCATCATAGAAAACAAAATAGACACTATACATAATAGGACGTCACCCGGGTTAACAGGGTTCTCTGTTACACGGGACACTGTAGCTTTAGGTTAATAGGACGTCACCCGGGTTAACAAGGTTCTCTGTTACACGGGACATTGTAGCTTTAGGTTAATAGGACGTCACCCGGGTTAACAAGGTTCTCTGTTACACGGAACACTGTAGCTTTAGGTTAATATAACGTCATTCGGGTTAACAAGGCTCTTAACAAGGTTCTCTGTTACACGGGACACTGTAGCTTAAGGTTAATAGGACGTCACCCGGGTTAACAAGGTTCTCTGTTACACGGCACACTGTAGCTTTAGGTTAATAGGACCTCACCCGGGTTAACAAGGTTCTCTGTTACACGGGACACTGTAGCTTTAGGTTAATAGGACGTCACCCGGGTTAACAAGGCTCTTAACAAGATTCTCTGTTACACGGGACACTAGCTTTAGGTTAATAGGACGTCAACGGGTTAGCAAGGTTCTATGTTACACGGGACACTGTAGCCTTAGGTTAATAGGACGTCATCTAGTTTAACAAGGTTCTCTGTTACACGGGACACTGTAGCTTAAGGTTAATAGGACGTCACCCGGGATAACAAGGTTCTCTGTTACACGGCACACTGTAGCTTTAGGTTAATAGGACGTCACCCGGGTTAACAAAGTTCTCTGTTACACGGGACACTGTAGCTTAAGGTTAATAGGACATCACCCGGGTTAACATGGTTCTCTGTTACACGGCACACTGTAGCTTTAGGTTAATAGGACGTCACCCGGGTTAACAAGGTTCTCTGTTACACGGGACACTGTAGCTTTAGGTTAATAGGACGTCACCCGGGTTAGCAAGGCTCTTAACAAGGTTCTCTGTTACACGGGACACTGTAGCTTTAGGTTAATAGGACGTGATCTAGGTTAACAAGGCTCTCTGTTACACGGGACACTGTAGCCTTAGCTTAATAGGACGTCACCCAGGTTAACAAGGTTCTCTGTTACACGGGACACTGTAGCTTTAGGTTAATATGACGTCACCCGGGTTAACAAGGTTCTCTGTTACACGGGACACTGTAGCTTTCTGTTAATAGGACGTTACCCGGGTTAACAAGGTTCTCAATTACACGGACCACTGTAGCTTTAGGTTAATAGGACGTCACCCGTGCTAACACAGTTCTCTGTTATACGGGACACTGTAGTTTAAGGTTAATAGGACGTCACCCGGGTTAACAAGGTTCTCTGTTATACGGGACACTGTAGCTTTAGGTTAATAGGACGTCACCCGGGTTAGCAAGGCTCTTAACAAGATTCTCTGTTACACGGGACATTGTAGCTTTAGGCTAATAGGACGTGATCTAGGTTAACAAGGTTCTCTGTTACACGGGACACTGTAGCCTTAGGTTAATAGGACGTCACCCAGGTTAACAAGGTTCTCTGTTACACGGGACACTGTAGCTTTAGGTTAATATGACGTCATCCGGGTTAACAAGGTTCTCTGTTACACGGGACACTGTAGCTTTATGTTAATAGGACGTCACCCGGGTTAACAAGGTTCTCAGTTACACAGACCACTGTAGCTTTAGGTTAATAGGACGTCACCCGTGTTAACACAGTTCTCTGTTATACGGGACACTGTAGCTTAAGGTTAATAGGACGTCACCCACGTTAACAAGGTTCTCTGTTACACGGGACACTGTAACTTTAGGTTAATAGCACTTCACCCGGGTTAGCAAGGTTCTCTGTTACACGGGACACTGTAGCTTTAGATTAATAGGACTTCACCCGGGTTAACAAGGTTCTCTGTTACACGGACCACTGTAGCTTGAGGTTAATAGGACGTCACCCGTGTTAACAAAGTTCTATGTTATACGGAAAATTGTAGCTTTAGGTTAATAGGGCGTCACACGGGTTAACAAGGTTCTATGTTATACGGAACACTGTAGCTTTAGGTGTATATGTTCCGGGGAAGCTCTCTATTATACCTATTATGTTGATTTCTTTCTGTCTCTTACATCATGAAAAGTCGAACATAAGATTGTGTTGACGAATCATAAGATGTTTGAAAATATATAATCTAGAACTGTCTCTGTACTTTTACTATCAACGTTCTATTGTAAGTAATAAATAAAAACATCTTGATGTAAACTTATATTTATTGTCATTTATCTTCTATGTTAACTATAGCATCACATAATATTTTACAGTCAGTCTTTGTGTTTACCCTTGTTCCCTCTATAATTATTTTTTTTTTATATTAGACAAAACTTAGACTTTAATGCTAAGCTTAAGTCTTATATTTTTAGACTAAGTTAAAGTCTTACACTTTAAGACTAAGTTTAAGACTAACACGTCAGGACTAAGTTTAAGTCTTACACTTTAAGACTAAGTTTAAGACTAACACGTCGGTACTAAGTTTAAGTCTTCTACTTTAAGACTAAGTTTAAGACTAACACGTCAGTACTAAGTTTAAGTCTTATGTTTTAAGACTAAGGTTAAGCTTATACCTTAAAACTAAGCTTAAGTTTTATATTTTAAGACTAGGTGGTTTAAGTCTAATACTTCCTTGAGGATACAATGCTATGGAGATTGAATTATGTTACCTCAATATAAACTATAAATGGATACTGTTAAATAGAAGAACAATAGTTGAACATAACCACAAAATGACGACACATTACAATATATATTGTAATTAAGTTGTTGATGTGATCTATTGGGAGGAATGAGATACACCAACACAATATGGTCTTATTTACTGTTAACATTAACTTAGACATGTTGTACGATAGGTTGACCTGTATCAGGTTAAATAGATTTAATATCTCATTTGACTATTGTGTATTAACTATGTATACCATCATTATGATAAAGTTGTATTATAGACTGTTATACTTTATTGTTACATTTTAATATTATACTGTAATTATGTCTTTACAGGGAAAGAAATTTGTAAGTAGAATTACTGTAACGTAGTGTAGTAAATTAAAACAGTAAACACACTTTTATAGATGTTCACTATTTCTAATCTGTACTTGTTTATATAAACCGATCGTTTTCATCTATATCAACAATTAACCATAAAATCGTACAACATATGTTTTATTGGAATCAACCGTTATCAACAGTGAATAGAAACTTACAAAAATAGCTGGTAGTATCATTCATCAAATTCATTTTAATTTTATAGAGTTTATTTATTGATATAGACATGAATGAAGCTTCATTACATATTAGTGTTTGATTAAACGAATCAATAGTACACAAATCTAGTCGAGCATTATATTGTAACATTAGTACAGGAATTTGTGTGTAAAATACAAGGAACACATAAAAGAACATAATGTATAAATAAGGGAACGGTAGAATGTGTAGTTGTTGATATGTGATATTGTAACATTAGTACAAATGATTGTGTGTACAATACAACGTACAAAAAATAATGTACCGTATACAAATTGAAATAGGGCTAATATAGTTTATGAAAACATTCATAATCCATAATACCGCGGAAATATATTTACACTATGAAGTCATCATTTCATGTTTTGTTACTTTGACATATTAAGACATGTATAATCTATAATACCGCGGCAGTATATTTACACAACTAAGACACGATAGAATACTTAGTTATTGATATGCATGTCATATATGGAACATACAAAAGAACAGAACGTATAAACAAGGAAACGGTAAAGTGACACACAATACATCAATCATTTTATTCAGTTCATAAATAAAATTCTAAAAAACAAACGTCTTGTAATGAGATCACATTTGTAATTCTTACCGTTCCAAGTTATTTTGCCCTTTAGGAACACTGTAGCTTCAGGTTAATAGGACGTCACCCGGGTTAACAAGGTTCTCTGTTACACGGAACACTGTAGCTTCAGGTTAATAGGACGTCACCCGGGTTAACAAGGTTCTCTGTTACACGGAACACTGTAGCTTTAGGTTAATAGGACATCACCCGGGTTAACAAGGTTCTCTATTACACGGAACACTGTAGCTTCAGGTTAGTAGGACGTCACCCGGGTTAACAAGGTTCTCTGCTACACGGAACACTGTAGCTTCAGGTTAATAGGACGTCACCCGGGTTAACAAGGTTCTCTATTACATGGGACACTGTAACTTTAGGTTAATAGGACGTCACCCGGGTTAACAAGGCTCTCTGTTACACGAAACACTGTAGCTTTAGGTTAATAGGACATCACCCGGGTTAACAAGGTTCTCTATTTCACGGAACACTGTAACTTCAGGTTAATAGGACGTCACCCGGGTTAACAAGGTTCTATGTTACACGGAACACTGTAAATTCAGGTTAATAGGACGACACCAGGATTAACAATGCTCTCTATTACACGGGACACTGTAGCTTTAGGTTAATAGGACGTCACCCGGGTTAACAAGGCTCTCTGTTACACGGAACACTGTAGCTTCAGGTTAATAGGACGTCACCCGGGTTAACAATGTTCTCTGTTACACGGAACACTGTAGCTTCAGGTTAATAGGACGTCACCCGGATTAAAAAAGTTCTCTGTTACACGGAACACTGTAGCTTTAGGTTAATAGGACGTCATCCTGATTAACAAGGTCCTCTGTTACACTTGACATTCTAGCTTTAGGTTATAGGGCGTCACCCGGATTAACAAGGTGCTCTGTTACACGGGACCTTGTACCTTTAGGTTAATAGGACGTCATTCGGATTAACAAGGTTCTCTGTTACACGGGACACTCTAGCTTTAGGTTAATAGGACGTCACCCGGGTTAACAAGGTTCTCTGTTACACGGAACACTGTAGCTTTAGGTTAATAGGACGTCACCCGGGTTAACAAGGTTCTCTGCTACACGGAACACTGTAGCTTCAGGTTAATAGGACGTCACCCGGTTAAAAAGGTTCTCTATTACATGGGACACTGTAACTTTAGGTTAATAGGACGTCACCCGGGTTAACAAGGCTCTCTGTTACACGGAACACTGTAGCTTTAGGTTAATAGGACATCACCCGGGTTAACAAGGTTCTCTGTTAAACTGGACACTGTAGCTTTAGGTTAATAGGACGTCATCCGGATTAACAAGGTCCTCTGTTACACTTGACATTCTAGCTTTAGGTTATAGGACGTCACCCGGGTTAACAAGGTGCTCTGTTACACGGGACCCTGTACCTTTAGGTTAATAGGACGTCATTCGGATTAACAAGGTTCTCTGTTACGCGGGACATTCTAGGTTTAGGTTAATAGGACGTCACCCGGGTTAACAAGGTTCTCTGTTATACGGGACACTGTAGCTTTAGGCTTATAGGACGTCATTCGGATTAACAAGGTTCTCTGTTACACGGAACACTGTATATTTAGGTTAATAGGACGCCACCCGGGTTAACAAGGCTCTCTGTTACACGTAACACTCTAGCTGCAGGTTAATAGGACGTCACCCGGGTTAACAATGCCCTCTGTTACACGGAACACTGTAGCTTTAGGTTAATATGACATCACCCGGAATAACAAGGTTCTCTGTTACACGGGACACTAGCTTTAAGTTAATAGGACCTCACCCAGATTAACAAGGTTCTCTGTTACGCGGAAAACTGTAGATTTAGGTTAATAGGACGTCACCCGGGTTAACAAGGCTCTCTGTTACACGGAACACTGTAGCTTTAGGTTAATAGGACGTCATCCGGGTTAACAAGGTTCTCTGGTACACGGGACACTGTATCTTCAGGTTAATAGGACGTCACCCGGGTTAACAAGGATGTTTGTTACACGAACACTGTTGCTTGAGGTTAATAGGACGTCACCCGGGTTAACAAGGTGCTCTATTACACGGGACACTGTAACTTTTGGTTAATAGGGCGTCACCCGGGTTAACAATGTTCTCTGTTACACGGAACACTGTAGCTTTAGGTTAATATGACATCACCCGGAATAACAAGGTTCTCTGTTACACGGGACACTAGCTTCAGGTTAATAGGACCTCACCCAGATTAACAAGGTTCTCTGTTACACGAAACACTGTATATTTAGGTTAATAGGACGTCACCCGGGTTAACAAGGCTCTCTGTTACACGGAACACTGTAGCTTTAGGTCAATAGGACGTCATCCGGGTTAACAAGGTTCTCTGGTACACGGGACACTGTATATTCAGGTTAATAGGACGTCACCCGGGTTAACAAGGTTGTCTGTTACACGGAACACTGTTGCTTCAGGTTAATAGGACGTCACCCGGGTTAACAAGGTGCTCTATTACACGGGACACTGTAGCTTTAGGTTAATAGGACGTCACCCGGGTTAACAATGTTCTCTGTTACACGGAACACTGTATCTTTAAGTTAATAGGACATCACCCGGATTAAAAAAGTTCTCTGCTACACGGAATACTGTAGCTTTAGGTTAATAGGACGTCACCCGGGTTAACAAGGTTCTCTGTTACACTGGACACTGTAGCTTTAGGTTAATAGGACGTCATCCGGATTAACAAGGTCCTCTGATACACTTGACATTCTAGCTTTAGGTTATAGGACGACACCCGGGTTAACAAGGTGCTCTGTTACACGGGACCCTGTACCTTTAGGTTAATAGGACGTCATTCGGATTAACAAGGTTCTCTGTTACACGGGACATTCTAGCTTCAGGTTAATAGGACGTCACCCGGGTTAACAAGGTTCTCTGTTATACGGAACACTGTAGCTTTAGGTTTATAGGACGTCACCCGGGTTAACAAAGTTCTCTGTTACACCGGCCACTGTATCTTTAGGTTAATAGGACGTTACCCGAGTTAACAAGGTTCTCTGTTGCACGGAACACTGTAGCTTTAGGTTAATAGTACGTCACCCGGGTTAAAAAGGTTCTCTGTTACACGGGACACTGTATCTTTAGGTTAATAGTACGTCACCCGGGTTAACAAGATTCTCTGGTACACGGAACACTGTAACGTTAGGTTAATAGAACGTCACACGGGTTAACAAGGCTCTTAACAAGGTTCTCTGTTACACGGGACACTATAGCTTTAGGTTAATAGGACGCTACCCAGGTTAACAAGGTTCTCTGTTACACGAACACTGTAGCTTCAGGTTAATAGGACGTCACCCGGGTTAACAAGGCTCTCTGTTACACGGAACACTGTAGCTGCAGGTTAATAGGACGTCACCCGGGTTAACAATGTTCTCTGTTACACGGAACACTGTAGCTTTAGGTTAATGTGACATCACCCGGATTAACAAGGTTCTCTGTTACACGGGACACTAGCTTCAGGTTAATATGACGTCACCCAGATTAACAAGGTTCTCTGTTACACGGAACACTGTAGCTTTAGGTTAATAGGACGTCACCCGGGTTAACAAGGCTCTCTGATACACGGAACACTGTAGCTTTAGGTTATTAGGACGTCATCCGGGTTAACAAGGTTCTCTGGTACACGGGACACTGTATCTTCAGGTTAATAGGACGTCAGCCGGGTTAACAAGGTTGTCTGTTACACGAACACTGTTGCTTCAGGTTAATAGGACGTCACCCGGGTTAACAAGGTTCTCTATTACACGGGACACTGTAGCTTTAGGTTAATAGGACGTCAACCGGGTTAACAAGGCTCTCTGTTACACGAACACTGTAGCTTCAGGTTAATAGGACGTCACCCGGGATAATAATGTTCTCTGTTACACGGAACACTGTAGCTTTAGGTTAATAGGACGTCACCCGGGTTAACAAGGTTCTCTGTTACACTGGACAATGTAGCTTTAGGTTAATAGGACGACATCCGGATTAACAAGGTCCTCTGTTACACTTGACATTCTAGCTTTAGGTTATAGGACGACACCCGGGTTAACAAGGTGCTCTGTTACACGGGACCCTGTACCTTTAGGTTAATAGGGCGTCATTCGGATTAACAAGGTTCTCTGTTACACGGGACATTCTAGCTTCAGGTTAATAGGACGTCACCCGGGTTAACAAGGTTCTCTGTTATACGGAACACTGTAGCTTTAGGTTAATAGGACGTCACCCGGGTTAACAAGTTTCTCTGTTGCACGGGACACTGTAGCGTTAGGTTAATAAAACGTCACACGGGTTAACAAGGCTCTTAACAAGGTTCTCTGTTACACGGGACACTATAGCTTTAGGTTAATAGGACGCTACCCAGGTTAACAAGGTTCTCTGTTACACGAACACTGTAGCTTCAGGTTAATAGGACGTCACCCAGGCTAACAAGGTTCTCTATTACACGTGACACTGTAGCTTTAGGTTAATAGGACGTCACCCGGGTTAACAATGATCTCTGTTACACGGAACACTGTAGCTTTAAGTTAAAGGACATCACCCGGATTAAAAAAGTTCTCTGTTACACGGAACACTGTAGCTTTAGGTTAATAGGACGTCACCCGGGTTAACAAGGTTCTCTGTTACACTGGACACTGTAGCTTTAGGTTAATAGGACGTCACCCGGGTTAACCAGGTTCTCTGTTACACTGGACACTGTAACGTTAGGTTAATAGGACGTCATCCGGATTAATAAGGTCCTCTGTTACGCTTGACATTCTAGCTTTAGGTTATAGGACGTCACCCGGGTTAACAAGGTTCTCTGTTACACGGGACCCTGTACCTTTAGGTTAATAGGACGTCACCCGGGTTAACAAGGCTCTCTGTTACACGTAACACTGTAGCTTCATGTTAATAGGACGTCACCCGGGTTAACAAAGTTCTCTGTTATACGGGACACTGTAGCTTTATATTAATAGGACGTCATCCGGGTTAACAAGGTTCTCTGTTACACCGAACACTTTAGCTTTAGGTTAATAGGACGTCACCCCGGTTAACAAGGCTCTTAACAAGGTTCTCTGTTACGCGGGACAAATTAGCTTTAGGTTAATAGGACATCACCCAGGTTAACAAGATTCTCTATTTCACAGAACACTGTAACTTCAGGTTAATAGGGCGTCACCTGGGTTAACAATGTTCTCTGTTACACGGAACACTGTAGCTTTAAGTTAATAGGACATCACCGGGATTAAAAAGGCTCTCTGTTACACGGAACACTGTAGTTTTAGGTTAATAGGACGTCACCCGGGTTAACAAGGTTCTCTGTTACAATGGACACTGTAGCTTTAGGTTAATAGGACGTCACCCGGGTTAACAAGGTTCTCTGTTACAATGGACACTGTAGCTTTAGGTTAATAGGACGTCATCCGGATTAACAAGTTCCTCTGTTACCCTTGACATTCTAGCTTTAGGTTATAGGACGTCACCCGGGTTAGCAAGGTGCTCTGTTACACGGGATCGTGTACTTTAGGTTAATAGGACGTCATTCGGATTAAAAAGGTTCTCTGTTACACGGGACACTCTAGCTTTAGGTTAATAGGACGTCACCCGGGTTAGCAAGGTTCTCTGTTACACGGAACACTGTAGCTTCAGGTTAATAGGACGTCACCCGGGTTAACAAGGTTCTCTGCTACACGGAACACTGTAGCTTCAGGTTATTAGGACATCACCCGGTTAAAAAGGTTCTCTATTATATGGGGCACTGTAACTTTAGGTTAATAGGACGTCACCCGGGTTAACAAGGCTCTCTGTTACACGGAACACTGTAGCTTTAGGTTAATAGGACATCACCCGGGTTAACAAGGTTCTCTATTTCACGGAACACTGTAACTTCAGGTTAATAGGACATCACCCGGGTTAACAAGGTTCTCTGTTACACGGAACACTGTAGCTTCAGGTTAATATGACGTCACCCGGGTTAACAAGATTCTCTGTTACACGGGACACTAGCTTTAGGTTAATAGGACGTCACCCGGGTTAACAAGGTTCTCTATTACACGGAACACTGTAGCTTCAGGTTAGTAGGACGTCACCCGGGTTAACAAGGTTCTCTGCTACACGGAACACTGTAGCTTCAGGTTAATAGGACGTCACCCGGGTTAACAAGGTTCTCTATTACATGGGACACTGTAACTTTAGGTTAATAGGACGTCACCCGGGTTAACAAGGCTCTCTGTTACACGAAACACTGTAGCTTTAGGTTAATAGGACATCACCCGGGTTAACAAGGTTCTCTATTTCACGGAACACTGTAACTTCAGGTTAATAGGACGTCACCCGGGTTAACAAGGTTCTATGTTACACGGAACACTGTAAATTCAGGTTAATAGGACGACACCAGGATTAACAATGCTCTCTATTACACGGGACACTGTAGCTTTAGGTTAATAGGACGTCACCCGGGTTAACAAGGCTCTCTGTTACACGGAACACTGTAGCTTCAGGTTAATAGGACGTCACCCGGGTTAACAATGTTCTCTGTTACACGGAACACTGTAGCTTCAGGTTAATAGGACGTCACCCGGATTAAAAAAGTTCTCTGTTACACGGAACACTGTAGCTTTAGGTTAATAGGACGTCATCCTGATTAACAAGGTCCTCTGTTACACTTGACATTCTAGCTTTAGGTTATAGGGCGTCACCCGGATTAACAAGGTGCTCTGTTACACGGGACCTTGTACCTTTAGGTTAATAGGACGTCATTCGGATTAACAAGGTTCTCTGTTACACGGGACACTCTAGCTTTAGGTTAATAGGACGTCACCCGGGTTAACAAGGTTCTCTGTTACACGGAACACTGTAGCTTTAGGTTAATAGGACGTCACCCGGGTTAACAAGGTTCTCTGCTACACGGAACACTGTAGCTTCAGGTTAATAGGACGTCACCCGGTTAAAAAGGTTCTCTATTACATGGGACACTGTAACTTTAGGTTAATAGGACGTCACCCGGGTTAACAAGGCTCTCTGTTACACGGAACACTGTAGCTTTAGGTTAATAGGACATCACCCGGGTTAACAAGGTTCTCTGTTAAACTGGACACTGTAGCTTTAGGTTAATAGGACGTCATCCGGATTAACAAGGTCCTCTGTTACACTTGACATTCTAGCTTTAGGTTATAGGACGTCACCCGGGTTAACAAGGTGCTCTGTTACACGGGACCCTGTACCTTTAGGTTAATAGGACGTCATTCGGATTAACAAGGTTCTCTGTTACGCGGGACATTCTAGGTTTAGGTTAATAGGACGTCACCCGGGTTAACAAGGTTCTCTGTTATACGGGACACTGTAGCTTTAGGCTTATAGGACGTCATTCGGATTAACAAGGTTCTCTGTTACACGGAACACTGTATATTTAGGTTAATAGGACGCCACCCGGGTTAACAAGGCTCTCTGTTACACGTAACACTCTAGCTGCAGGTTAATAGGACGTCACCCGGGTTAACAATGCCCTCTGTTACACGGAACACTGTAGCTTTAGGTTAATATGACATCACCCGGAATAACAAGGTTCTCTGTTACACGGGACACTAGCTTTAAGTTAATAGGACCTCACCCAGATTAACAAGGTTCTCTGTTACGCGGAAAACTGTAGATTTAGGTTAATAGGACGTCACCCGGGTTAACAAGGCTCTCTGTTACACGGAACACTGTAGCTTTAGGTTAATAGGACGTCATCCGGGTTAACAAGGTTCTCTGGTACACGGGACACTGTATCTTCAGGTTAATAGGACGTCACCCGGGTTAACAAGGATGTTTGTTACACGAACACTGTTGCTTGAGGTTAATAGGACGTCACCCGGGTTAACAAGGTGCTCTATTACACGGGACACTGTAACTTTTGGTTAATAGGGCGTCACCCGGGTTAACAATGTTCTCTGTTACACGGAACACTGTAGCTTTAGGTTAATATGACATCACCCGGAATAACAAGGTTCTCTGTTACACGGGACACTAGCTTCAGGTTAATAGGACCTCACCCAGATTAACAAGGTTCTCTGTTACACGAAACACTGTATATTTAGGTTAATAGGACGTCACCCGGGTTAACAAGGCTCTCTGTTACACGGAACACTGTAGCTTTAGGTCAATAGGACGTCATCCGGGTTAACAAGGTTCTCTGGTACACGGGACACTGTATATTCAGGTTAATAGGACGTCACCCGGGTTAACAAGGTTGTCTGTTACACGGAACACTGTTGCTTCAGGTTAATAGGACGTCACCCGGGTTAACAAGGTGCTCTATTACACGGGACACTGTAGCTTTAGGTTAATAGGACGTCACCCGGGTTAACAATGTTCTCTGTTACACGGAACACTGTATCTTTAAGTTAATAGGACATCACCCGGATTAAAAAAGTTCTCTGCTACACGGAATACTGTAGCTTTAGGTTAATAGGACGTCACCCGGGTTAACAAGGTTCTCTGTTACACTGGACACTGTAGCTTTAGGTTAATAGGACGTCATCCGGATTAACAAGGTCCTCTGATACACTTGACATTCTAGCTTTAGGTTATAGGACGACACCCGGGTTAACAAGGTGCTCTGTTACACGGGACCCTGTACCTTTAGGTTAATAGGACGTCATTCGGATTAACAAGGTTCTCTGTTACACGGGACATTCTAGCTTCAGGTTAATAGGACGTCACCCGGGTTAACAAGGTTCTCTGTTATACGGAACACTGTAGCTTTAGGTTTATAGGACGTCACCCGGGTTAACAAAGTTCTCTGTTACACCGGCCACTGTATCTTTAGGTTAATAGGACGTTACCCGAGTTAACAAGGTTCTCTGTTGCACGGAACACTGTAGCTTTAGGTTAATAGTACGTCACCCGGGTTAAAAAGGTTCTCTGTTACACGGGACACTGTATCTTTAGGTTAATAGTACGTCACCCGGGTTAACAAGATTCTCTGGTACACGGAACACTGTAACGTTAGGTTAATAGAACGTCACACGGGTTAACAAGGCTCTTAACAAGGTTCTCTGTTACACGGGACACTATAGCTTTAGGTTAATAGGACGCTACCCAGGTTAACAAGGTTCTCTGTTACACGAACACTGTAGCTTCAGGTTAATAGGACGTCACCCGGGTTAACAAGGCTCTCTGTTACACGGAACACTGTAGCTGCAGGTTAATAGGACGTCACCCGGGTTAACAATGTTCTCTGTTACACGGAACACTGTAGCTTTAGGTTAATGTGACATCACCCGGATTAACAAGGTTCTCTGTTACACGGGACACTAGCTTCAGGTTAATATGACGTCACCCAGATTAACAAGGTTCTCTGTTACACGGAACACTGTAGCTTTAGGTTAATAGGACGTCACCCGGGTTAACAAGGCTCTCTGATACACGGAACACTGTAGCTTTAGGTTATTAGGACGTCATCCGGGTTAACAAGGTTCTCTGGTACACGGGACACTGTATCTTCAGGTTAATAGGACGTCAGCCGGGTTAACAAGGTTGTCTGTTACACGAACACTGTTGCTTCAGGTTAATAGGACGTCACCCGGGTTAACAAGGTTCTCTATTACACGGGACACTGTAGCTTTAGGTTAATAGGACGTCAACCGGGTTAACAAGGCTCTCTGTTACACGAACACTGTAGCTTCAGGTTAATAGGACGTCACCCGGGATAATAATGTTCTCTGTTACACGGAACACTGTAGCTTTAGGTTAATAGGACGTCACCCGGGTTAACAAGGTTCTCTGTTACACTGGACAATGTAGCTTTAGGTTAATAGGACGACATCCGGATTAACAAGGTCCTCTGTTACACTTGACATTCTAGCTTTAGGTTATAGGACGACACCCGGGTTAACAAGGTGCTCTGTTACACGGGACCCTGTACCTTTAGGTTAATAGGGCGTCATTCGGATTAACAAGGTTCTCTGTTACACGGGACATTCTAGCTTCAGGTTAATAGGACGTCACCCGGGTTAACAAGGTTCTCTGTTATACGGAACACTGTAGCTTTAGGTTAATAGGACGTCACCCGGGTTAACAAGTTTCTCTGTTGCACGGGACACTGTAGCGTTAGGTTAATAAAACGTCACACGGGTTAACAAGGCTCTTAACAAGGTTCTCTGTTACACGGGACACTATAGCTTTAGGTTAATAGGACGCTACCCAGGTTAACAAGGTTCTCTGTTACACGAACACTGTAGCTTCAGGTTAATAGGACGTCACCCAGGCTAACAAGGTTCTCTATTACACGTGACACTGTAGCTTTAGGTTAATAGGACGTCACCCGGGTTAACAATGATCTCTGTTACACGGAACACTGTAGCTTTAAGTTAAAGGACATCACCCGGATTAAAAAAGTTCTCTGTTACACGGAACACTGTAGCTTTAGGTTAATAGGACGTCACCCGGGTTAACAAGGTTCTCTGTTACACTGGACACTGTAGCTTTAGGTTAATAGGACGTCACCCGGGTTAACCAGGTTCTCTGTTACACTGGACACTGTAACGTTAGGTTAATAGGACGTCATCCGGATTAATAAGGTCCTCTGTTACGCTTGACATTCTAGCTTTAGGTTATAGGACGTCACCCGGGTTAACAAGGTTCTCTGTTACACGGGACCCTGTACCTTTAGGTTAATAGGACGTCACCCGGGTTAACAAGGCTCTCTGTTACACGTAACACTGTAGCTTCATGTTAATAGGACGTCACCCGGGTTAACAAAGTTCTCTGTTATACGGGACACTGTAGCTTTATATTAATAGGACGTCATCCGGGTTAACAAGGTTCTCTGTTACACCGAACACTTTAGCTTTAGGTTAATAGGACGTCACCCCGGTTAACAAGGCTCTTAACAAGGTTCTCTGTTACGCGGGACAAATTAGCTTTAGGTTAATAGGACATCACCCAGGTTAACAAGATTCTCTATTTCACAGAACACTGTAACTTCAGGTTAATAGGGCGTCACCTGGGTTAACAATGTTCTCTGTTACACGGAACACTGTAGCTTTAAGTTAATAGGACATCACCGGGATTAAAAAGGCTCTCTGTTACACGGAACACTGTAGTTTTAGGTTAATAGGACGTCACCCGGGTTAACAAGGTTCTCTGTTACAATGGACACTGTAGCTTTAGGTTAATAGGACGTCACCCGGGTTAACAAGGTTCTCTGTTACAATGGACACTGTAGCTTTAGGTTAATAGGACGTCATCCGGATTAACAAGTTCCTCTGTTACCCTTGACATTCTAGCTTTAGGTTATAGGACGTCACCCGGGTTAGCAAGGTGCTCTGTTACACGGGACCGTGTACCTTTAGGTTAATAGGACGTCATTCGGATTAAAAAGGTTCTCTGTTACACGGGACACTCTAGCTTTAGGTTAATAGGACGTCACCCGGGTTAGCAAGGTTCTCTGTTACACGGAACACTGTAGCTTCAGGTTAATAGGACGTCACCCGGGTTAACAAGGTTCTCTGCTACACGGAACACTGTAGCTTCAGGTTATTAGGACATCACCCGGTTAAAAAGGTTCTCTATTATATGGGGCACTGTAACTTTAGGTTAATAGGACGTCACCCGGGTTAACAAGGCTCTCTGTTACACGGAACACTGTAGCTTTAGGTTAATAGGACATCACCCGGGTTAACAAGGTTCTCTATTTCACGGAACACTGTAACTTCAGGTTAATAGGACATCACCCGGGTTAACAAGGTTCTCTGTTACACGGAACACTGTAGTTTCAGGTTAATATGACGTCACCCGGGTTAACAAGATTCTCTGTTACACGGGACACTAGCTTTAGGTTAATAGGACGTCACCCGGGTTAACAAGGCTCTCTGTTACACGGAACACTGTAGCTTCAGGTTAATCGGACGTCACCCGGGTTAACAAGGTTCTTTGTTACACTGCACACTGTAGCTTTAAGTTAATAGGGCATCACCCGGATTAAAAAAGTTCTCTGTTACACGGAACACTGTAGCTTTAGGTTAATAGGACGTCACCCGGTTAACAAGGTTCTCTGTTACAATGGACACTGTAGCTTTAGGTTAATAGGACGTCATCCGGATTAACAAGTTCCTCTGTTACCCTTGACATTCTAGCTTTAGGTTATAGGACGTCACCCGGGTTAGCAAGGTGCTCTGTTACACGGGACCGTGTACCTTTAGGTTAATAGGACGTCATTCGGATTAAAAAGGTTCTCTGCTACACGGGACACTCTAGCTTTAGGTTAATAGGACGTCACCCGGGTTAGCAAGGTTCTCTGTTACACGGAACACTGTAGCTTCAGGTTAATAGGACGTCACCCGGGTTAACAAGGTTCTCTGCTACACGGAACACTGTAGCTTCAGGTTATTAGGACATCACCCGGTTAAAAAGGTTCTCTATTATATGGGGCACTGTAACTTTAGGTTAATAGGACGTCACCCGGGTTAACAAGGCTCTCTGTTACACGGAACACTGTAGCTTTAGGTTAATAGGACATCACCCGGGTTAACAAGGTTCTCTATTTCACGGAACACTGTAACTTCAGGTTAATAGGACATCACCCGGGTTAACAAGGTTCTCTGTTACACGGAACACTGTAGCTTCAGGTTAATATGACGTCACCCGGGTTAACAAGATTCTCTGTTACACGGGACACTGTAGCTTTAGGTTAATAGGACGTCACCCGGGTTAACAAGGCTCTCTGTTACACGGAACACTGTAGCTTCAGGTTAATCGGACGTCACCCGGGTTAACAAGGTTCTTTGTTACACTGCACACTGTAGCTTTAAGTTAATAGGGCATCACCCGGATTAAGAAAGTTCTCTGTTACACGGAACACTGTAGCTTTAGGTTAATAGGACGTCACCCGGTTAACAAGGTTCTCTGTTACACTGGACACTGTAGCTTTAGGTTAATAGGACGTCACCCGGGTTAACAAGGGTCTTAACAAGATTCTCTGTTACACGGGACACTAGCTTTAGGTTAATAGGACGTCAACGGGTTAACAAGGTTCTATGTTACACGTGACACTGTAGCCTTAGGTTAATAGGACGTCATCTAGTTTAACAAGGTTCTCTGTTACACGGGACACTGTAGCTTAAGGTTAATAGGACGTCACCCGGGATAACAAGGTTCTCTGTTACACGGCACACTGTAGCTTTAGGTTAATAGGACGTCACCCGGGTTAACAAAGTTCTCTGTTACACGGGACACTGTAGCTTAAGGTTAATAGGACATCACCCGGGTTAACATGGTTCTCTGTTACACGGCACACTGTAGCTTTAGGTTAATAGGACGTCACCCGGGTTAACAATGTTCTCTGTTACACGGGACACTGTAGCTTTAGGTTAATAGGACGTCACCCGGGTTAGCAAGGCTCTTAACAAGGTTCTCTGTTACACGGGACACTGTAGCTTTAGGTTAATAGGACGTGATCTAGGTTAACAAGGCTCTCTGTTACACGGGACACTGTAGCCTTAGCTTAATAGGACGTCACCCAGGTTAACAAGGTTCTCTGTTACACGGGACACTGTAGCTTTAGGTTAATATGACGTCACCCGGGTTAACAAGGTTCTCTGTTACACGGGACACTGTAGCTTTCTGTTAATAGGACGTTACCCGGGTTAACAAGGTTCTCAATTACACGGACCACTGTAGCTTTAGGTTAATAGGACGTCACCCGTGCTAACACAGTTCTCTGTTATACGGGACACTGTAGTTTAAGGTTAATAGGACGTCACCCGGGTTAACAAGGTTCTCTGTTATACGGGACACTGTAGCTTTAGGTTAATAGGACGTCACCCGGGTTAGCAAGGCTCTTAACAAGATTCTCTGTTACACGGGACATTGTAGCTTTAGGCTAATAGGACGTGATCTAGGTTAACAAGGTTCTCTGTTACACGGGACACTGTAGCCTTAGGTTAATAGGACGTCACCCAGGTTAACAAGGTTCTCTGTTACACGGGACACTGTAGCTTTATGTTAATAGGACGTCACCCGGGTTAACAAGGTTCTCAGTTACACAGACCACTGTAGCTTTAGGTTAATAGGACGTCACCCGTGTTAACACAGTTCTCTGTTATACGGGACACTGTAGCTTAAGGTTAATAGGACGTCACCCACGTTAACAAGGTTCTCTGTTACACGGGACACTGTAACTTTAGGTTAATAGCACTTCACCCGGGTTAGCAAGGTTCTCTGTTACACGGGACACTGTAGCTTTAGATTAATAGGACGTCACCCGGGTTAACAAGGTTCTCTGTTACACGGACCACTGTAGCTTGAGGTTAATAGGACGTCACCCGTGTTAACAAAGTTCTATGTTATACGGAAAATTGTAGCTTTAGGTTAATAGGGCGTCACACGGGTTAACAAGGTTCTATGTTATACGGAACACTGTAGCTTTAGGTGTATATGTTCCGGGGAAGCTCTCTATTATACCTATTATGTTGATTTCTTTCTGTCTCTTACATCATGAAAAGTCGAACATAAGATTGTGTTGACGAATCATAAGATGTTTGAAAATATATAATCTAGAACTGTCTCTGTACTTTTACTATCAACGTTCTATTGTAAGTAATAAATAAAAACATCTTGATGTAAACTTATATTTATTGTCATTTATCTTCTATGTTAACTATAGCATCACATAATATTTTACAGTCAGTCTTTGTGTTTACCCTTGTTCCCTCTATAATTATTTTTTTTTATATTAGACAAAACTTAGACTTTAATGCTAAGCTTAAGTCTTATATTTTTAGACTAAGTTAAAGTCTTACACTTTAAGACTAAGTTTAAGACTAACACGTCAGGACTAAGTTTAAGTCTTACACTTTAAGACTAAGTTTAAGACTAACACGTCGGTACTAAGTTTAAGTCTTCTACTTTAAGACTAAGTTTAAGACTAACACGTCAGTACTAAGTTTAAGTCTTATGTTTTAAGACTAAGGTTAAGCTTATACCTTAAAACTAAGCTTAAGTTTTATATTTTAAGACTAGGTGGTTTAAGTCTAATACTTCCTTGAGGATACAATGCTATGGAGATTGAATTATGTTACCTCAATATAAACTATAAATGGATACTGTTAAATAGAAGAACAATAGTTGAACATAACCACAAAATGACGACACATTACAATATATATTGTAATTAAGTTGTTGATGTGATCTATTGGGAGGAATGAGATACACCAACACAATATGGTCTTATTTACTGTTAACATTAACTTAGACATGTTGTACGATAGGTTGACCTGTATCAGGTTAAATAGATTTAATATCTCATTTGACTATTGTGTATTAACTATGTATACCATCATTATGATAAAGTTGTATTATAGACTGTTATACTTTATTGTTACATTTTAATATTATACTGTAATTATGTCTTTACAGGGATGAATATCTGTAAGTATAATTACTGTAACATAGTGTAGTAAATTAAAACAGTAAACACACTTTTATAGATGTTCACTATTTCTAATCTGTATTTGTTTATATAAACCGATCGTTTTCATCTATATCAACAATTAACCATAAAATCGTACAACATATGTTTTATTGGAATCAACCGTTATCAACAGTGAATAGAAACTTACAAAAATAGCTGGTAGTATCATTCATCAAATTCATTTTAATTTTATAGAGTTTATTTATTGATATAGACATGAATGAAGCTTCATTACATATTAGTGTTTGATTAAACGAATCAATAGTACACAAATCTAGTCGAGCATTATATTGTAACATTAGTACAGGAATTTGTGTGTAAAATACAAGGAACACATAAAAGAACATAATGTATAAATAAGGGAACGGTAGAATGTGTAGTTGTTGATATGTGATATTGTAACATTAGTACAAATGATTGTGTGTACAATACAACGTACAAAAAATAATGTACCGTATACAAATTGAAATAGGGCTAATTTAGTTTATGAAAACATTCATAATCCATAATACCGCGGAAATATATTTACACTATGAAGTCATCATTTCATGTTTTGTTACTTTGACATATTAAGACATGTATAATCTATAATACCGCGGCAGTATATTTACACAACTAAGACACGATAGAATACTTAGTTATTGATATGCATGTCATATATGGAACATACAAAAGAACAGAACGTATAAACAAGGAAACGGTAAAGTGACACACAATACATCAATCATTTTATTCAGTTCATAAATAAAATTCTAAAAAACAAACGTCTTGTAATGAGATCACATTTGTAATTCTTACCGTTCCAAGTTATTTTGCCCTTTAGGAACACTGTAGCTTCAGGTTAATAGGACGTCACCCGGGTTAACAAGGTTCTCTGTTACACGGAACACTGTAGCTTCAGGTTAATAGGACGTCACCCGGGTTAACAAGGTTCTCTGTTACACGGAACACTGTAGCTTTAGGTTAATAGGACATCACCCGGGTTAACAAGGTTCTCTATTACACGGAACACTGTAGCTTCAGGTTAGTAGGACGTCACCCGGGTTAACAAGGTTCTCTGCTACACGGAACACTGTAGCTTCAGGTTAATAGGACGTCACCCGGGTTAACAAGGTTCTCTATTACATGGGACACTGTAACTTTAGGTTAATAGGACGTCACCCGGGTTAACAAGGCTCTCTGTTACACGGAACACTGTAGCTTTAGGTTAATAGGACATCACCCGGGTTAACAAGGTTCTCTATTTCACGGAACACTGTAACTTCAGGTTAATAGGACGTCACCCGGGTTAACAAGGTTCTATGTTACACGGAACACTGTAAATTCAGGTTAATAGGACGACACCAGGATTAACAATGCTCTCTATTACACGGGACACTGTAGCTTTAGGTTAATAGGACGTCACCCGGGTTAACAAGGCTCTCTGTTACACGGAACACTGTAGCTTCAGGTTAATAGGACGTCACCCGGGTTAACAATGTTCTCTGTTACACGGAACACTGTAGCTTCAGGTTAATAGGACGTCACCCGGATTAAAAAAGTTCTCTGTTACACGGAACACTGTAGCTTTAGGTTAATAGGACGTCATCCTGATTAACAAGGTCCTCTGTTACACTTGACATTCTAGCTTTAGGTTATAGGGCGTCACCCGGATTAACAAGGTGCTCTGTTACACGGGACCTTGTACCTTTAGGTTAATAGGACGTCATTCGGATTAACAAGGTTCTCTGTTACACTGGACACTCTAGCTTTAGGTTAATAGGACGTCACCCGGGTTAACAAGGTTCTCTGTTACACGGAACACTGTAGCTTTAGGTTAATAGGACGTCACCCGGGTTAACAAGGTTCTCTGCTACACGGAACACTGTAGCTTCAGGTTAATAGGACGTCACCCGGTTAAAAAGGTTCTCTATTACATGGGACACTGTAACTTTAGGTTAATAGGACGTCACCCGGGTTAACAAGGCTCTCTGTTACACGGAACACTGTAGCTTTAGGTTAATAGGACATCACCCGGGTTAACAAGGTTCTCTGTTAAACTGGACACTGTAGCTTTAGGTTAATAGGACGTCATCCGGATTAACAAGGTCCTCTGTTACACTTGACATTCTAGCTTTAGGTTATAGGACGTCACCCGGGTTAACAAGGTGCTCTGTTACACGGGACCCTGTACCTTTAGGTTAATAGGACGTCATTTGGATTAACAAGGTTCTCTGTTACGCGGGACATTCTAGGTTTAGGTTAATAGGACGTCACCCGGGTTAACAAGGTTCTCTGTTATACGGGACACTGTAGCTTTAGGCTTATAGGACGTTATTCGGATTAACAAGGTTCTCTGTTACACGGAACACTGTAGATTTAGGTTAATAGGACGCCACCCGGGTTAACAAGGCTCTCTGTTACAGGTAACACTCTAGCTGCAGGTTAATAGGACGTCACCCGGGTTAACAATGCCCTCTGTTACACGGAACACTGTAGCTTTAGGTTAATATGACATCACCCGGAATAACAAGGTTCTCTGTTACACGGGACACTAGCTTCAGGTTAATAGGACCTCACCCAGATTAACAAGGTTCTCTGTTACGCGGAAAACTGTAGATTTAGGTTAATAGGACGTCACCCGGGTTAACAAGGCTCTCTGTTACACGGAACACTGTAGCTTTAGGTTAATAGGACGTCATCCGGGTTAACAAGGTTCTCTGGTACACGGGACACTGTATCTTCAGGTTAATAGGACGTCACCCGGGTTAACAAGGATGTTTGTTACACGAACACTGTTGCTTGAGGTTAATAGGACGTCACCCGGGTTAACAAGGTGCTCTATTACACGGGACACTGTAGCTTTTGGTTAATAGGGCGTCACCCGGGTTAACAATGTTCTCTGTTACACGGAACACTGTAGCTTTAGGTTAATATGACATCACCCGGAATAACAAGGTTCTCTGTTACACGGGACACTAGCTTCAGGTTAATAGGACCTCACCCAGATTAACAAGGTTCTCTGTTACACGAAACACTGTATATTTAGGTTAATAGGACGTCACCCGGGTTAACAAGGCTCTCTGTTACACGGAACACTGTAGCTTTAGGTTAATAGGACGTCATCCGGGTTAACAAGGTTCTCTGGTACACGGGACACTGTATATTCAGGTTAATAGGACGTCACCCGGGTTAACAAGGTTGTCTGTTACACGGAACACTGTTGCTTCAGGTTAATAGGACGTCACCCTGGTTAACAAGGTGCTCTATTACACGGGACACTGTAGCTTTAGGTTAATAGGACGTCACCCGGGTTAACAATGTTCTCTGTTACACGGAACACTGTATCTTTAAGTTAATAGGACATCACCCGGATTAAAAAAGTTCTCTGCTACACGGAATACTGTAGCTTTAGGTTAATAGGACGTCACCCGGGTTAACAAGGTTCTCTGTTACACTGGACACTGTAGCTTTAGGTTAATAGGACGTCATCCGGATTAACAAGGTCCTCTGATACACTTGACATTCTAGCTTTAGGTTATAGGACGACACCCGGGTTAACAAGGTGCTCTGTTACACGGGACCCTGTACCTTTAGGTTAATAGGACGTCATTCGGATTAACAAGGTTCTCTGTTACACGGGACATTCTAGCTTCAGGTTAATAGGACGTCACCCGGGTTAACAAGGTTCTCTGTTATACGGAACACTGTAGCTTTAGGTTTATAGGACGTCACCCGGGTTAACAAAGTTCTCTGTTACACCGGCCACTGTATCTTTAGGTTAATAGGACGTTACCCGAGTTAACAAGGTTCTCTGTTGCACGGAACACTGTAGCTTTAGGTTAATAGGACGTCACCCGGGTTAAAAAGGTTCTCTGTTACACGGGACACTGTATCTTTAGGTTAATAGTACGTCACCCGGGTTAACAAGATTCTCTGGTACACGGAACACTGTAACGTTAGGTTAATAGAACGTCACACGGGTTAACAAGGCTCTTAACAAGGTTCTCTGTTACACGGGACACTATAGCTTTAGGTTAATAGGACGCTACTCAGGTTAACAAGGTTCTCTGTTACACGAACACTGTAGCTTCAGGTTAATAGGACGTCACCCGGGTTAACAAGGCTCTCTGTTACACGGAACACTGTAGCTGCAGGTTAATAGGACGTCACCCGGGTTAACAATGTTCTCTGTTACACGGAACACTGTAGCTTTAGGTTAATGTGACATCACCCGGATTAACAAGGTTCTCTGTTACACGGGACACTAGCTTCAGGTTAATATGACGTCACCCAGATTAACAAGGTTCTCTGTTACACGGAACACTGTAGCTTTAGGTTAATAGGACGTCACCCGGGTTAACAAGGCTCTCTGATACACGGAACACTGTAGCTTTAGGTTATTAGGACGTCATCCGGGTTAACAAGGTTCTCTGGTACACGGGACACTGTATCTTCAGGTTAATAGGACGTCAGCCGGGTTAACAAGGTTGTCTGTTACACGAACACTGTTGCTTCAGGTTAATAGGACGTCACCCGGGTTAACAAGGTTCTCTATTACACGGGACACTGTAGCTTTAGGTTAATAGGACGTCAACCGGGTTAACAAGGCTCTCTGTTACACGAACACTGTAACTTCAGGTTAATAGGACGTCACCCGGGATAATAATGTTCTCTGTTACACGGAACACTGTAGCTTTAGGTTAATATAACGTCACCCGGGTTAACAAGGTTCTCTGTTACACTGGACAATGTAGCTTTAGGTTAATAGGACGACATCCGGATTAACAAGGTCCTCTGTTACACTTGACATTCTAGCTTTAGGTTATAGGACGACACCCGGGTTAACAAGGTGCTCTGTTACACGGGACCCTGTACCTTTAGGTTAATAGGGCGTCATTCGGATTAACAAGGTTCTCTGTTACACGGGACATTCTAGCTTCAGGTTAATAGGACGTCACCCGGGTTAACAAGGTTCTCTGTTATACGGAACACTGTAGCTTTAGGTTAATAGGACGTCACCCGGGTTAACAAGTTTCTCTGTTGCACGGGACACTGTAGCGTTAGGTTAATAAAACGTCACACGGGTTAACAAGGCTCTTAACAAGGTTCTCTGTTACACGGGACACTATAGCTTTAGGTTAATAGGACGCTACCCAGGTTAACAAGGTTCTCTGTTACACGAACACTGTAGCTTCAGGTTAATAGGACGTCACCCAGGCTAACAAGGTTCTCTATTACACGTGACACTGTAGCTTTAGGTTAATAGGACGTCACCCGGGTTAACAATGATCTCTGTTACACGGAACACTGTAGCTTTAAGTTAAAGGACATCACCCGGATTAAAAAAGTTCTCTGTTACACGGAACACTGTAGCTTTAGGTTAATAGGACGTCACCCGGGTTAACAAGGTTCTCTGTTACACTGGACACTGTAGCTTTAGGTTAATAGGACGTCACCCGGGTTAACCAGGTTCTCTGTTACACTGGACACTGTAACGTTAGGTTAATAGGACGTCATCCGGATTAATAAGGTCCTCTGTTACGCTTGACATTCTAGCTTTAGGTTATAGGACGTCACCCGGGTTAACAAGGTGCTCTGTTACACGGGACCCTGTACCTTTAGGTTAATAGGACGTCACCCGGGTTAACAAGGCTCTCTGTTACACGTAACACTGTAGCTTCATGTTAATAGGACGTCACCCGGGTTAACAAAGTTCTCTGTTATACGGGACACTGTAGCTTTATATTAATAGGACGTCATCCGGGTTAACAAGGTTCTCTGTTACACCGAACACTTTAGCTTTAGGTTAATAGGACGTCACCCCGGTTAACAAGGCTCTTAACAAGGTTCTCTGTTACGCGGGACAAATTAGCTTTAGGTTAATAGGACATCACCCAGGTTAACAAGATTCTCTATTTCACAGAACACTGTAACTTCAGGTTAATAGGGCGTCACCTGTGTTAACAATGTTCTCTGTTACACGGAACACTGTAACTTTAAGTTAATAGGACATCACCGGGATTAAAAAGGCTCTCTGTTACACGGAACACTGTAGTTTTAGGTTAATAGGACGTCACCCGGGTTAACAAGGTTCTCTGTTACAATGGACACTGTAGCTTTAGGTTAATAGGACGTCACCCGGGTTAACAAGGTTCTCTGTTACAATGGACACTGTAGCTTTAGGTTAATAGGACGTCTTCCGGATTAACAAGTTCCTCTGTTACCCTTGACATTCTAGCTTTAGGTTATAGGACGTCACCCGGGTTAGCAAGGTGCTCTGTTACACGGGACCGTGTACCTTTAGGTTAATAGGACGTCATTCGGATTAAAAAGGTTCTCTGTTACACGGGACACTCTAGCTTTAGGTTAATAGGACGTCACCCGGGTTAGCAAGGTTCTCTGTTACACGGAACACTGTAGCTTCAGGTTAATAGGACGTCACCCGGGTTAACAAGGTTCTCTGCTACACGGAACACTGTAGCTTCAGGTTATTAGGACATCACCCGGTTAAAAAGGTTCTCTATTATATGGGGCACTGTAACTTTAGGTTAATAGGACGTCACCCGGGTTAACAAGGCTCTCTGTTACACGGAACACTGTAGCTTTATGTTAATAGGACATCACCCGGGTTAACAAGGTTCTCTATTTCACGGAACACTGTAACTTCAGGTTAATAGGACATCACCCGGGTTAACAAGGTTCTCTGTTACACGGAACACTGTAGCTTCAGGTTAATATGACGTCACCCGGGTTAACAAGATTCTCTGTTACACGGGACACTGTAGCTTTAGGTTAATAGGACGTCACCCGGGTTAACAAGGCTCTCTGTTACACGGAACACTGTAGCTTCAGGTTAATCGGACGTCACCCGGGTTAACAAGGTTCTTTGTTACACTGCACACTGAAGCTTTAAGTTAATAGGGCATCACCCGGATTAAAAAAGTTCTCTGTTACACGGAACACTGTAGCTTTAGGTTAATAGGACGTCACCCGGTTAACAAGGTTCTCTGTTACACTGGACACTGTAGCTTTAGGTTAATAGGACGTCATCCGGATTAACAAGGTCCTCTGTTACACTTGACATTCTAGCTTTAGGTTATAGGACCTCACCCGGGTTAACAAGGTGCTCTGTTACACGGGACCCTGTACCTTTAGGTTAATAGGACGTCATTCGGATTAACAAGGTTCTCTGTTACACGGGACATTCTAGCCTTAGGTTAATAGGACGTCACCCGGTTTAACAAGGTTCTCTGTTACACGGGCCACTGTAGCTTTAGGCTAATAGGACGTCATCCGGATTAACAAGGTTCTCTGTTACACGGAACACTATAGATTTAGGTTAATAGGACGTCACCCGGGTTAACAAAGCTCTCTGTTACACGTAACACTGTAGCTTCAGGTTAATAGAACGTCACCCGGGTTAACAATGTTCTCTGTTACACGGAACACTGTAGCTTTAGGTTAATATGATATCACCCGGATTAACAAGGTTCTCTGTTACACGGGACACTAGCTTTAGGTTAATAGGACGTCACCCAGATTAACAAGGTCCTCTATTACACGGAACACTGTAGCTTTAGGTTAATAGGACGTCACCCGTGTTAACAAGGCTCTCTGTTACACGGAACACTGTAGCTTTAGGTTAATAGGACGTCATACGGGTTAACAAGACTCTGTGGTACACGGGACAATGTATCTTCAGGTTAATAGGACGTCACCCGGGTTAACAAGGTTCTCTGTTACACGGAACACTGTAGCTTCAGGTTAATAGGACGTCACCCGGGTTAACAAGGCTCTCTGTTACACGTGACACTGTATCTTCAGGTTAATAGGACGTCACCCATGTTAGCAAGGTTCTCTGTTACACGGGACACTGTAGCGTTAGGTTAATAGGACGTCACCCAGGTTAACACGGTTCTCTGTTACACGGACCACTGTAGCTTTATATTGATAGGACGTCATCCGGGTTAACAAGGTCCTCTGTTACACCGAACACTGTAGCTTTAGGTTAATAGGACGTCACCCGGGTTAACAAGGCTCTTAACAAGGTTCTCTGTTACGCGGGACAAATTAGCTTTAGGTTAATAGGACGTCACCCGTGTTAACAAAGTTCTCTGTTATACGGGACACTAGCTTTATATTAATAGGACGTCACCAGGGTTAACAAGGCTCTTAGCAAGGTTCTCTGTTACGCGGGACAAATTAGCTTTAGGTTAATAGGACGTCACCCAGGTAAACAAGGTTCTCTATTTCACGGAACACTGTAACTTTAGGTTAATAGGACGTCACCCGGGTTAACAGGGTTCTCTGTTACACGGAACACTGTACCTTTAAGTTAATAGGACATCACCCGGGTTAACAAGGTTCTATGTTACACGGAACACTGTAGCTTCAGGTTAATAGGACGTCACCCGGGTTAACAAGGTGTTCTGTTACACGGGACCCTGTACCTTTTGGTAAATAGGATGTCATTCGGATTAACAGGGTTCTCTGTTACACGGGACATTCTACCTTTAGGTTAATAGGATGTCACCCGGGTTAACAAGGTTCTCTATTACATGGGACACTGTAACTTTAGGTTAATAGGACGTCACCTGGGTTAACAAGGTTCTCTGTTACACGGAACACTGTAGCTTCAGGTTAATAGGACGTCACCCGGGTTAACAAGGTTCTCTATTACACGGGACACTGTAGCTTTAGGTTAATAGGACGTCACCCGGGTTAACAATGTTCTCTGTTACACGGAACACTGTAGCTTTAAGTTAATAGGACATCACCCGGATTAAAAAAGTTCTCTGTTACACGGAACACTGTAGCTTTAGGTTAATAGGACGTCATCCGAATTAACAAGGTCCTCTGTTACACTTGACATTCTAGCTTTAGGTTATAGGACGTCACCCGGGTTAACAAGGTGCTCTGTTACACGGGACCCTGTACCTTTAGGTCAATAGGACGTCATTCGGATTAACAAGGTTCTCTGTTACACGGGACACTAGCTTTAGGTTAATAGTACGTCACCCAGATTAACAAGGTTCTCTATTACACGGAAAACTGTAGCTTTAGGTTAATAGGACGTCACCCGGGTTAACAAGGCTCTCCGTTACACGGAACACTGTAGCTTTAGGTTAATAGGAAGTCATCTGGGTTAACAAGGTTCTCTGGTACACGGAACACTGTATCTTTATGTTAACAGGACGTCACCCGGGTTAACAAGGTTCTCTATTACACGGGACACTGTAGTTTTAGGTTAATAGGACGTCACCCGGGTTAACAAGGCTCTCTGTTACTCGGTACACTGTAGCTTCAAGTTAATAGGACGTCACCCGGATTAACAAGGTTCTCTGTTACACGGGACAATGTAGCCTTAGGTTAATAGGACGTCACCCATGTTAGCAAGGTTCTCTGTTTCACGGCACACTGTAGCTTTATATTAATAGGACGTCATCCGGGTGAAGAAGGTTCTCTGTTACACCGAACACTGTAGCTTTAGGTTAATAGGTCGTCACCCGGGTAAACAAGGCTCTTAACAAGGTTCTCTGTTACACGGGACAAATTAGCTTTAGGTTAATAGGACGTCACCCAGGTAAACAAGGTTCTCTATTTCACGGAACACTGTAACTTCAGGTTAATAGGACGTCACCCGGGTTAACAAGGTGCTCTGTTACACTGGACCCTGTACCTTTTGGTTAATAGGACGTCATTCGGATTAACAGGGTTCTCTGTTACACGGGACATTCTAGCTTTAGGTTAATAGGACGTCACCCGGGTTAACAAGGTTCTCTATTACATGGGACACTGTAACTTTAGGTTAATAGGACGTCACCCGGGTTAACAAGGCTCTCTGGTACACGGAACACTGTAGCTTTAGGTTAATAGGACATCACCCGGGTTAACAAGGTTCTCTATTTCACGGAACACTGTAACTTCAGGTTAATAGGACGTCACCCGGGTTAACAAGGTTCTCTGTTACACGGAACACTGTAACTTCAGGTTAATAGGACGTCACCCGGGTTAACAAGGTTCTCTATTACACGGGACACTGTAGCTTTAGGTTAATAGGACGTCACCCGGGTTACCAAGGCTCTCTTTTACACGAAACACTGTAGCTTCAGGTTAATAGGACGTCACTCGGGTTAACAATGTTCTCTGTTACACGGAACACTGTAGCTTTAAGTTAATAGGACATCACCCGGATTAAAAAAGTTCTCTGTTACACGGAACACTGTAGCTTTAGGTTAATAGGAAGTCACCCGGGTTAACAAGGTTCTCTGTTACACTGGACACTGTAGCTTTAGGTTAATAGGACGTCACCCGGGTTAACAAGGTTCTCTGTTACACTGGACACTGTAGCTTTAGGTTAATAGGACGTCATCCGAATTAACAAGATCCTCTGGTACACTTGACATTCTAGCTTTAGGTTATAGGACGTCACCCGGGTTAACAAGGTGCTCTGTTACACGGGACCTTGTACCTTCAGGTTAATAGAACGTCATTTGGATTAACAAGGTTCTCTGTTACACGGGACACTCTAGCTTTAGGTTAATAGGACGTCACCTGGGTTAACAAGGTTCTCTGCTACACGGAACACTGTAGCGTCAGGTTAATAGGACGTCACCCGGGTTAACAAGGTTCTCTGTCACACGGGACACTGTAGCATCAGGTTAATAGGACGTCATCCAGGTTAACAAAGTTCTCTGTTACACGGGACACTGTAGCCTTAGGTTAATAGGACGTCACCCAGGTTAGCAAGGTTCTCTGTTACACGGGACACTGTAGCGTTAGGTTAATAGGACGTCACCCGGGTTAACAAAGTTCTCTGTTACACGGACCACTGTAGCTTTAGGTTAATAGGACGTCATCCGTGTTAACAAAGTTCTCTGTTATACGGGACACTGTAGCTTTATATTAATAGGACGTCATCCGTGTTAACAAGGTTCTTTGTTACACGGAACACTGTAGCTTTAGGTTAATAGGACGTCACCCGGGTTAACAAGGCTCTTAACAAGGTTCTCTGTTACACGGGACAAATTAGCTTTAGGTTAATAGGACGTCACCCGGGTTAGCAAGGTTCTCTATTACACGGACCACTGTAGCTTTAAGTTAATAGGACGTCACCCGGGTTAACAAGGTTCTCTATTACACGGACCACTGTAGCTTTAAGTTAATAGGACGTCACCCGGGTTAACAAGGTTCTCTGTTATACGGAACACTGTAGCTTTAGATTAATAGGACGTCACCCGGTTTAACAAGGTTCCCTGTTACACGGGGCACTGTAGTTTTAGGTTAATAGGACGTCACCCGGGTTAACAAGGCTCTCTTTTACACAAAACACTGTAGCTTCAGGTTAATAGGACGTCACTCGGGTTAACAATGTTCTCTGTTACACGGAACACTGTAGCTTTAAGTTGATAGGACATCACCCGGATTAAAAAAGTTCTCTGTTACACGGAACACTGTAGCTTTAGGTTAATAGGACGTCACCCGGGTTAACAAGGTTCTCTGTTACACTGGACACTGTAGCTTTAGGTTAATAGGACGTCATCCGGATTAACAAGATCCTCTGTTACACTTGACATTCTAGCTTTAGGTTATAGGACGTCACCCGGGTTAACAAGGTGCTCTGTTACACGGGACCTTGTACCTTCAGGTTAATAAAACGTCATTTGGATTAACAAGGTTCTCTGTTACACGGGACACTCTAGCTTTGGGTTAATAGGACGTCACCTGGGTTAACAAGGTTCTCTGCTACACGGAACACTGTAGCGTCAGGTTAATAGGA
This sequence comes from Bathymodiolus septemdierum, assembly GCA_963383655.1. Lineage (NCBI taxonomy): Eukaryota > Metazoa > Mollusca > Bivalvia > Mytilida > Modiolidae > Bathymodiolus > Bathymodiolus septemdierum. Next base: position 14,533,612 of record OY726524.1, on the reverse strand, counting down.
CGTCACCCGGGTTAACAAGGTTCTCTGTCACACGGGACACTGTAGCATCAGGTTAATAGGACGTCATCCAGGTTAACAAGGTTCTCTGTTACACGGGACACTGTAGCCTTAGGTTAATAGGATGTCACCCAGGTTAGCAAGGTTCTCTGTTACACGGGACACTGTAGCTTTAGGTTAATAGGACGTCATCCGTGTTAACAAAGTTCTCTGTTATACGGGACAATGTAGCTTTATATTAATAGGACGTCATCCGTGTTAACAAGGTTCTTTGTTACACGGAACACTGTAGCTTTAGGTTAATAGGACGTCACCCGGGTTAACAAGGCTCTTAACAAAGTTCTCTGTTACACGGGACAAATTAGCTTTAGGTTAATAGGACGTCACCGGGTTAGCAAGGTTCTCTATTACACGGACCACTGTAGCTTTAAGTTAATAGGACGTCACCCGGGTTAACAAGGTTCTCTATTACACGGACCACTGTAGCTTTAAGTTAATAGGACGTCACCCGGGTTAACAAGGTTCTCTGTTATACGGAACACTGTAGCTTTAGATTAATAGGACGTCACCCGGTTTAACAAGGTTCCCTGTTACACGGGGCACTGTAGCTTTAGGTTAATAGGACGTCACCCGGGTTAACAAGGCTCTCTCTTACACGGAACACTTTTACTTTAGGTTAATAGGACATCACCCGGGTTAACAAGGTTCTCTATTTCACGGAACACTGTAATTTCAGGTTAATAGGACGTCACCCGGGTTAACAAGGTTCTCTGTTACAAGGAACACGGTAGCTTCAGGTTAATAAGACGTCACCCGGGTTAGCAAGGCTCTCTGTTACACGGAACATTGTAGCTTCAGGTTAATAGGACGTCACCCGGGTTAACAATGTTCTCTGTTACACGAAACACTGTAGCTTTAAGTTAATAGGACGTCACCCGGATTAAAAAAGTTCTCTGTTACACGGAACACTGTAGCTTTAGGTTAATAGGACGTCATCCGAATTAACAAGGTCCTCTGTTACACTTGACATTCTAGCTTTAGGTTATAGGACGTCACCCGGGTTAACAAGGTGCTCTGTTACACGGGACCCTGTACCTTTAGGTTAATAGGACGTCATTCGGATTAACAAGGTTCTCCGTTACACGGGACACTCTAGCATTAGGATAATAGGACATCACCCGGGTTAACAAGGTTCTCTATTACACGGAACACTGTAGCTTCAGGTTAATAGGACGTCACCCGGGTTAACAAGGTTCTCTGCTACACGGAACACTGTAGCTTCAGGTTACTAGGACGTCACCCGGGTTAACAAGGTTCTCTATTACACGGGACACTGTAACTTTAGGTTAATAGGACGTCACCCGGGTTAACAAGGCTCTCTGTTACACGGAACACTGTAGCTTTATGTTAATAGGACATCACCCGGGTTAACAAGGTTCTCTATTTCACGGAACACTGTAACTTCATGTTAATAGGACGTCACGCGGGTTAACAAGGTTCTCTATTACACGGGACACTGTAGCTTTAGGTTAATAGGGCGTCACCCGGATTAACAAGGCTCTCTGTTACACGGAACACTGTAGCTTCAGTTTAATAGGACGTCACCCGGGTTAACAATGTTCTCTGTTACACGGAACACTGTAGCTTTAAGTTAATAGGACATCACCCGGGTTAACAAGGTTCTCTGTTACACTGGACACTGTAGCTTTAGGTTAATAGGACGTCATTCGGATTAACAAGGTTCTCTGTTACACGGGACACTCTAGCTTTAGGTTAATAGGACTTCATCACCCGGGTTAACAAGGTTCTCTGCTACACGGAACACTGTAGCGTCAGGTTAATAGGACGCCACCCAGGTTAACAAGGCTCTCTGTTACACGGGACACTGTAGCTTTAGGTTAATTGGACGTCATCTGGGTTAGCAATGTTCTCTATTACACGGACCACTGTAGCTTAAGGTTAAAAGGACGTGACCCGGGTTAACAAGGTTCTCTGTTACACGGAACACTGTAGCTTTAGGTTAATAGGACGTCACCCAGGTAAACAAGATTCTCTGTTACACGGGACACTGTAGCTTTAGGTTAATAGGACGTCACCCGGGTTAACAAGGTTCTCTGTTACACGGACCACTGTAGCTTTAGGTTAATAGGACGTCACCCGGGTTAACAAGGTTCTCTGTTATATGGAACACTTTAGATGTATATTTTTCGGGGAAGCTGTCTATTATACCTATTATGTTGATTTCTTTCTCTCTCTTAAATCATGAAAAGTCGAACATAGGAATTGTGTTGACGAATCATAAGATGTTTGAAAATATATAATCTTGAACTGTCTCTGTACTTTTACTATCAACGTTCTATTGTAAGTAATAAATAAAAACATCTTGATGTAAACTTATATTTATTGTCATTTAACTTCTATCTTAACTATTGCATCACATGATATTTTACAGTCAGTCTTTGTGTTTACCCTTGTTCCCTTTATAATTGTTTTTTTTTTTATATTAGACAAAACTTAGACTTTAATGCTAAGTTTAAGTCTTATATTTTTAGACTAAGTTAAAGTCTTACACTTTAAGACTAAGTTTAAGACTAACACGTCAGTACTAAGTTTAAGTCTTACACTTTAAGACTAAGATTAAGACTAACACGTCGGTACTAAGATTAAGTCTTCTACTTTAAGACTAAGTTTAAGTATTATGTTTAAAGACTAAGTTTAAGCTTATACCTTAAAACTAAGCTTAAGTCTTATATTTTAAGACTAGGTGATTTAAGTCTAATACTTCCTTGAGGATACAATGCTATGGAGATTGAATTATGTTACCTCAATATAAACTATAAAAGGATACTGTTAAATAGAAGAAAAATAGTTGAACATAACCACAAAATGACGACACATTACAATATATATTGTAATTAAATTGTTGATATGATCTATTGGGAGGAATGATATACACCAACACAATATGGTATTATTTACTATTAACATTAACTTAGACATGTTGTACGATAGGTTGACCTGTATCAGGTTAAATAGATTTAATATCTCATTTGACTATTGTGTATTAACTATGTATGCCATCATTATGATAAAGTTGTATTATAGACTGTTATACTTTATTGTTACATTTTAATATTATACTGTAATTATGTCTTTACAGGAGAGATATTATGTAAGTATAATTAATGTAACATAGTGTAGTAAATTAAAACAGTAAACAAAGTTGTATAGATGTTCACTATTTCTAATCTGTACTTGTTTATATAAACCGATCGTTTTCATCTATATCAATAATTAACCATAAAATCGTACAACATATGTTTTATTGGAATCAACCGATATAAACAGTGAATAGAAACTTACAAAAATAGCTGGTAGTATCATACATCAAATTCATCTTTAATTTATAGAGTTTATTTATTGATATAGATATGAATGAAGCTTCATTACATATTAAAGTTTGACAAAACGAATCAATGATGCAAAGATATAGTCAAGCATTATATTATAACTTTAGAACACAAATGTAAAATACAATGAACACATAAAAGAACATATCGTATAAACAAGGGAACGGTAGAATGTTTAGTTGTTGATATGTGATATTGTAACATTAGTACAAGTGATTGTGTGTAAAATACAACACACATACAAGAACATACCGTATAAACAAGGGAACGGTAGAATGTTTGGTTGGTGATATGTGATATTGTAACATCAATACTAGTGATTGTGTGTAAAATACAAGAAGGAACACATGAAAGAACATAGCGTATAAACAAGTGAACGGTAGAATGTTTAGTTGTTGATATGTGATATTGTAACATTAGTACAAGTGATTGTGTGTAAAATACAACACACATACAAGAACATACCGTATAAACAAGGGAACGGTAGAATGTTTGGTTGGTGATATGTGATATTGTAACATCAATACTAGTGATTGTGTGTAAAATACAAGAAGGAACACATGAAAGAACATAGCGTATAAACAAGTGAACGGTAGAATGTTTAGTTGTTGATATGTGATATTGTAACATTAGTACAAGTGATTGTGTGTAAAATACAACACACATAAAACAACATACCGTATAAACAAGGGAACGGTAGAATGTGTAATTGTTGATATGTGATATTGTAACATTAGTACTAGTGATTGTGTGTAAGATACAACAAACACATAAAAGAACATACCGCATAAACAAGGGAACGGAAGAATGTGTAATTGTTGATATGTGATATTGTAACATTAGTACTAGTTATTGTGTGTAAGATACAACAAACACATAAACGAACATACAGTATAAACAAGGGAACGGTAGAATGTTTGGTTGTTGATATGTGATATTGTAACATTAGTACAAGTGATTGTGTGTAAAATACAACAAACACATCAAAGAACACACCGTTTAAACACGGGAACGGTAGAATGTTTGATTGTTGATACCTGATTTTGTAACATTAGTACCAGTGATTGTGTGTAAAATACAAGGAACACATAAAAGAACATACTGTATAAACAAAGGAATGGTAGAATGTTTGGTTGTTGATATGCGATATTGTAACATTAGTATTTGTGATTGTGTGTAAAATACAACAAACACATAAAAGAACATACCGTATAAACACAGGAACAGTAGAATGTTTGGTTGTTGATATGTGATATTGTAACATCAGTACCAGTGATTTTGTGTAAAATACAACAAACACATAAAATAACACACTGTTTAAACACGGGAACGGTAGAATGTTTGATTGTTGATACCTGATTTTGTAACATTAGTACCTGTGATTGTGTGTAAAATACAACGAACACATAAAAGAACATACCGTATAAACAAAGCAATGGTAGAATGCTTGCTTGTTGATATGTGATATTGTAACATTAGCACAAGTGATTGTGTGTAAAAAGCAACGAACACATAACAGAGCATTGAGTATAAACAAGGGAACGGTAGAATGTTTAGTTGTTGATATGTGATATTGTAACATTAGTACTAGTGATTGTGTGTAAAATACAACAAACAAATAAAAGAACATACCGTATAAACACGGGAACGGTAGAATGTTTAGTTGTTGATATATGATATTGTAACATTAGTACTAGTGATTGTGTGTAAAATACAACAAACACATAAAAGAACATACAATATAAACACAGGAACAGTAGAATGTTTGGTTGTTGATATGTGATATTGTAGCATTAGTACTAGTGATTGTGTGTAAAATACAACAAACACATAAAAGAACATACCGTATAAACAAGGGAATGGTAGAATGTTTGGTTGTTGATATGTGATATTGTAACATTAGTACAAGTGATTGTGTGTAAAATACAACAAACACATAAAAGAACATACCGTATAAACAAGGGAATGGTAGAATGTTTTGTTGTTGATATGTGATATTGTACCATTAGTACTAGTGATTGTTTGTAAAATACGGCAATCACATAAAAGAACATATCGTATAAACAAGTGAAAGGTAGAATGTTTGGTTGTTGATATGTGATATTGTAACATTAGTACTAGCGATTGTGTGTAAAATACAACAAACACATAAAAGAACATACCGTATAAACAAGGGAACGGTAGAATGTTTGGTTGTTGATATGTGATATTGTAGCATTAGTACTAGTGAAGTGATTGTGTGTAAAATACAACGAACATATAAAAGAGCATTCCGTATAAACAAGGGAACGGTAGAATGTTTGGTTGTTGATATGTGATATTGTAACATTAGTACTAGCGATTGTGTGTAAAATACAACAAACACATAAAAGAACATACCGTATAAACAAGGGAATGGTAGAATGTTTTGTTGTTGATATGTGATATTGTACCATTAGTACTAGTGATTGTTTGTAAAATACGGCAATCACATAAAAGAACATATCGTATAAACAAGTGAAAGGTAGAATGTTTGGTTGTTGATATGTGATATTGTAACATTAGTACTAGCGATTGTGTGTAAAATACAACAAACACATAAAAGAACATACCGTATAAACAAGGGAACGGTAGAATGTTTGGTTGTTGATATGTGATATTGTAGCATTAGTACTAGTGAAGTGATTGTGTGTAAAATACAACGAACATATAAAAGAGCATTCCGTATAAACAAGGGAACGGTAGAATGTTTGGTTGTTGATATGTGATATTGTAGCATTAGTACTAGTGAAGTGATTGTGTGTAAAATACAACGAACATATAAAAGAGCATACCGTATAAACAAGGGAACGGTAGAATGTTTGGTTGATGAAATGTGATATTGCAACATTTGTATTTGTGATTGTGTGTAAAATACAACAAATACATCAAAGAACATACCGCATAAACAAGGGAACGGTAGAATGTTTGGTTGTTGATATGTGATATTGTAACATTTGTACAAGTGATTGTCTGTAAAATACAAAAACACATAAAAGAACATACAGTATAAACATGGGAACGGTAGCATGCTTAGTTGTTGATATGTGATATTATAGCATTAGTACAAGTGATTGTGTGTAAAATACCACAAGCAGATAAAAGAACACACCGTTTAAACACGGGAACGGTAGAATGTTTGATTGTTGATACCTGATTTTGTAACATTAGTACCAGTGATTGTGTGTAAAATACAAGGAACACATAAAAGAACATACTGTATAAACAAAGGAATGGTAGAATGTTTGGTTGTTGATATGCGATATTGTAACATTAGTATTTGTGATTGTGTGTAAAATACAACAAACACATAAAAGAACATACAGTATAAACACAGGAACAGTAGAATGTTTGGTTGTTGATATGTGATATTGTAACATCAGTACCAGTGATTGTGTGTAAAATACAACAAACACATAAAATAACACACTGTTTAAACACGGGAACGGTAGAATGTTTGATTGTTGATACCTGATTTTGTAACATTAGTACCTGTGATTGTGTGTAAAATACAACGAACACATAAAAGAACATACCGTATAAACAAAGCAATGGTAGAATGTTTGCTTGTTGATATGTGATATTGTAACATTAGCACAAGTGATTGTGTGTAAAAAGCAACGAACACATAACAGAGCATTGAGTATAAACAAGGGAACGGTAGAATGTTTAGTTGTTGATATGTGATATTGTAACATTAGTACTAGTGATTGTGTGTAAAATACAACAAACAAATAAAAGAACATACCGTATAAACACGGGAACGGTAGAATGTTTAGTTGTTGATATATGATATTGTAACATTAGTTCTAGTGATTGTGTGTAAAATACAACAAACACATAAAAGAACATACCGTATAAACAAGGGAATGGTAGAATGTTTGGTTGTTGATATGTGATATTGTAACATTAGCACAAGTGATTGTGTGTAAAAAGCAACGAACACATAACAGAGCATTCAGTATAAACAAGGGAACGGTAGAATGTTTAGTTGTTGATATGTGATATTGTAACATTAGTACTAGTGATTGTGTGTAAAATACAACAAACAAATAAAAGAACATACCGTATAAACACGGGAACGGTAGAATGTTTAGTTGTTGATATATGATATTGTAACATTAGTACTAGTGATTGTGTGTAAAATACACCAAACACATAAAAGAACATACCGTATAAACACGGGAACGGTAGAATGTTTAGTTGTTGATATATGACATTGTAACATTAGTACTAGTGATTGTGTGTAAAATACAACAAACACATAAAAGAAGATACAGTATAAACAAGGGAACGGTAGAATGTTTGGTTGTTGATATGTGATATTGTAACATTAGTACTAGTGATTGTGTGGAAAATACAACAAACACATAAAAGAACATACAGTATAAACAAGGGAACGGTAGAATGTTTGGTTGTTGATATGTGATATTGTAACATTAGTACTAGTGATTGTGTGTAAAATACAACGAACACATAAAATAACATACCGTATAAACAAGGGAACGGTAGAATGTTTAGTTGTTGAGATGTGATATTATAGCATTAGTACTAGTGAGTGTGTGTAAAATACAACGAACACATAAAATAACATACCGTATAAACAAGGGAACGGTAGAATGTTTAGTTGTTGAGATGTGATATTATAGCATTAGTACTAGTGAGTGTGTGTAAAATACAACAAGCACATAAAAGAACACGCCGTTTAAAGACGGGAACGGTAGAATGTTTGATTGTTGATACTTGATTTTGTAACATTAGTACCAGTGATTGTGTGTAAAATACAACGAACACATAAAAGACCATACCGTATAAACAAAGGAATGGTAGAATGTTTGGTTGTTGATATGTGATATTATAACATTAGTACAAGTGATTGTGTGTAAAATACAACAAACACATAAAAGAACATACAGTATAAACACATGAACGGTAGAATGTTTAGTTGTTGATATTTGATATTGTAACATTAGTACAAATGATTGTGGGTAAAATACAACAAACAAATAAAAGAACATACCGTATAAACAAGGGAACGGTAGAATGTTTGGTTGTTGATATGTGATATTATAACATTAGTACAAGTGATTGTGTGTACAATACAACGAACAAAAAATAATGTACCGTATAAAAATTGAAATAGGGATAATTTAATTTATAAAAACATTTATAATCCATAATACCGCGGAAATATATTTACACTATGAAGTCATCATTTCATGTTTTGTTACTTTGACATATTAAGACATGTATAATCTATAATACCGCGGCAGTATATTTACACAGTTAAGACACGATAGAATACTTAGTTATTGACATGCATGTCATATATGGAACATACAAAAGAACAGAACGTATAAACAGGGAAATGGTAAAGTGACACTTAATATATAAATCATTTTATTCAGTTCATAAATAAAATTCTAAAAAACAAACGTCTTGTAATGACATCACATTTGTAATTCTTACCGTTCCAAGTTATTTTACCCTTTAGGAACACTAGCTTCAGGTTAATAGGACGTCACCCGGGTTAACAAGGTTCTCTGTTATACGGAACACTGCAGCTTTAGATTAATAGGACGTCACCCGGGTTAACAAGGTTCTCTGTTACACGGGACACTGTAGCTTTAGATTAATAGGACATCATCCGGATTAACAAGGTTCTCTGTTACACGGGACACTGTAGCTTTAGGTTAATAGGACGTCACCCGGGTTAACAAGGTTCTATGTTACACGGGACACTGTATCTTTTGGTTAATAGGACGTCATTCGGATTAACAGGGTTCTCTGTTACACGGGACATTCTAGCTTTAGGTTAATAGGACGTCACCCGGGTGAACAAGGTTCTCTATTACATGGGACATTGTAACTTTAGGTTAATAGGACCTCACCCGGGTTAACAAGGCTCTCTGTTACACGGAACACTGTAGCTTTAGGTTAGTAGGACATCACCCGGGTTAACAAGGTTCTCTATTTCACGGAACACTGTAACTTCAGGTTAATAGGACGTCACTCGGATTAACAAGGTTCTCTGTTACACGGAACACTGTAGTTTTAGGTTAATAGGACGTCACCCGGGTTAACAAGGTTCTCTGTTACACTGGACACTGTAGCTTTAGGTTAATAGGACGTCATCCGGATTAACACGATCCTCTGTTACACTTGACATTCTAGCTTTAGGTTATAGGACGTCACCCGGGTTAACAAGGTGCTCTGTTACACGGGACCTTGTACCTTAAGGTTAATAGAACGTCATTCGGATTAACAAGGTTCTCTGTTACACGGGACACTCTAGCTTTAGGTTAATAGGACGTCACCCAGGGTAACAAGGTTTTATGCTACACGGAACACTGTAGCGTCAGGTTAAGAGGACGTTACCCGGGTTAACAAGGCTCTATGTTACACGGGACACTGTAGCATCAGGTTAATAGGACGTCATCCAGGTTAACAAGGTTCTCTGTTACACGGGACACTGTAGCCTTAGGTTAATAGGACGTCACCCAGGTTAGCAAGGTTCTCTGTTACACGGGACACTGTAGCGTTAGGTTAATAGGACGTCAACTGGGGTAACAAGGTTCTCTGTTACACGGACCACTGTAAATTTAGGTTAATAGGACGTCATCCGGGTTAACAAGGTTCTCTGTTACACGGAACACTGTAGCTTTAGGTTAATAGGACGTCACCAGGGTTAACAAGGCTCTTAACAAGGTTCTCTGTTACACGGGACAAATTAGCTTTAGGCTAATAGGACGTCACCCGGGTTAGCAAGGGTCTCTATTACACGGACCACTGTAGCTTTAAGTTAATAGGACGTCACCCGGGTTAGCAAGGCTCTTTGTTACACGGAACACTGTAGCTTTAGGTTAATAGGACATCACCCGGGTTAACAAGGTTCTCTATTTTACGGAACACTGTAACTTCAGGTTAATAGGACGTCACCCGGGTTAACAAGGTTCTCTGTTACAAGGAACACTGTAGCTTCAGGTTAATAGGACGTCACCCGGGTTAACAAGGCTCTCTGTTACACGGAACATTGTAGCTTCAGGTTAATAGGACGTCACCCGGGTTAACAATGTTCTTTGTTACACGGGACACTGTAGCTTTAGGTTAATAGGACGTCATTCGGATTAACAAGGTCCTCTGTTACACTTGACATTCTAGCTTTAGGTTATAGGACGTCACCCGAGTTAACAAGGTGCTCTGTTAAACGGGACCCTGTACCTTTAGGTTAATAGGACTTCATTCGGATTAACAAGGTTCTCTGTTACACGGGACACTCTAGCTTTAGGTTCATAGGACGTCACCCGGTTAACAAGGTTCTCTGTTACACGGAACACTGTAACTTCAGGTTAATAGGACGTCACCCGGGTTAACAAGGTTCTCTGCTACACGGAACACTGTAGCGTCAGGTTAATAGGACGTCACCCGGGTTAAAAAGTTTCTCTATTACATGGGACACTGTAACTTTAGGTTAATAGGACGTCACCCGGGTTAACAAGGCTCTCTGTTACACGGATCACTGTAGCTTTTGGTTGATAGGACATCGCGCGTGTTAACAAGGTTATCTATTTCACGGAATACTGCAACTTCAGGTTAATAGGACGTCACCCGGGTTAACAAGGTTCTCTGTTACACGGAACACTGTAGCTTCAGGTTAATAGGACATCACCCGGGTTAACAAGGTTCTCTATTACACGGGACACTAGCATTAGGTTAATAGGACGTCACCCGGGTTAACTAGGCTCTCTGTTACACGGGACACTGTAGCTTCAGGTTAATAGGACGTCACCCGGGTTAACAAGGTTCTCTATTACACGGGACACTGTAGCATTAGGTTAATAGGATGTCACCCGGGTTAACTAGGCTCTCTGTTACACGGGACACTGTAGCTTCAGGTTAATAGGACATCACCCGGGTTAGCAAGGTTCTCTATTACACGGGACACTGTAGCATTAGGTTAATAGGACGTCACCCGGGTTAACAAGGCTCTCTGTTACACGGAACACTGTAGCGTCAGGTTAATAGGACGTCACCCGGGTTAACAAGGTTCTCTATTACATGGGACACTGTAACTTTAGGTTAATAGGACGTCACCCTGGTTAACAAGGCTCTCTGTTACACGGAACACTGTAGCTTTAGGTTGATAGGACATCACGCGTGTTAACAATGTTCTCTATTTCACGGAACACTGCAACTGCAGGTTAATAGGACGTCATCCGTGTTAACAAGGCTCTCTGTTACACGGAACACTGTAGCTTCAGGTTAATAGGACATCACCCGGGTTAACAAGGTTCTCTATTACACGGGACACTGTAGCTTTAGGTTAATAGGACGTCACCCGGGTTAACAAGGCTCTCTGTTACACGGAACACTGTAGATTCAGGTTAATAGGACGTCACCCAGGTTAACAAGGTTCTCTGTTACACTGAACATTGTAGCTTTAGGTTAATAGGACGTCATCCGGATTAACAAGGTCCTCTGTTACACTTGACATTCTAGCTTTAGGTTATAGGACGTCACCCGGGTTAACAAGGTGCTCTGTTACACGGGACCCTGCACCTTTAAGTTAATAGGACGTCATTCGGATTAACAAGGTTCTCTGTTACACGGGACACTCTAGCTTTAGGTTAATAGGACGTCACCCGGGTTAACAAGGCTCTCTGTTACACGTAACACTGTAGCTTCAGGTTAATAGGACGTCACCCGGGTTAACAATGTTCTCTGTTACACGGAACACTGTAGCTTTAGGTTAATATGATATCACTCGGATTAACAAGGTTCTCTGTTACAGGGGACACTAGCTTTAGGTTAATAGGACGTCACCCAGATTAACAAGGTTCTCTGTTACACGGAACTCCGTAGCTTTAGGTTAATAGGACGTCACCCTGGTTAACAAGGCTCTCTGTTACACGGAACACTGTAGCTTTAGGTTAATAGGACGTCATCCGGGTTAACAAGGTTCTCTGGTACATGGGACACTGTATCTTTAGGTTAATAGGACGTCACCCGGGTTAACAAGGTTCTCTATTACACGGGACCCTGTAGCCTTAGGTTAATAGGACGTCACCCAGCTTAGCAAGATTCTTTGTTACACGGGACACTGTAGCGTTAGGTTATTAGGACGTCACCCGGGTTAACAAGATTCTCTGTTACACGGGCCAGTGTAGCTTTTGGTTAATAGGACATCACCCGGGTTAACAAGGTTCTCTGTTATACGGAACACTGTAGCTTTAGGTTAATAGGACGTCACCCGGGTTAACAAGGTTTTCTGTTATACGGAACACTGTAGCTTTAGGTTAATAGGACGTCACCCGGGTTAACAAGGTTCTCTGTTACACGGAACACTGTAGCTTCAGGTTAATAGGACGTCACCCGGGTTAACAAGGTTCTCTGCTACACGGAACACTGTAGCGTCAGGTTAATAGGACGTCACCCGGGTTAAAAAGTTTCTCTATTACATGGGACACTGTAACTTTAGGTTAATAGGACGTCACCCGGGTTAACAAGGCTCTCTGTTACACGGATCACTGTAGCTTTTGGTTGATAGGACATCGCGCGTGTTAACAAGGTTATCTATTTCACGGAACACTGCAACTTCAGGTTAATAGGACGTCACCCGGGTTAACAAGGTTCTCTGTTACACGGAACACTGTAGCTTCAGGTTAATAGGACATCACCCGGGTTAACAAGGTTCTCTATTACACGGGACACTAGCATTAGGTTAATAGGACGTCACCCGGGTTAACTAGGCTCTCTGTTACACGGGACACTGTAGCTTCAGGTTAATAGGACGTCACCCGGGTTAACAAGGTTCTCTATTACACGGGACACTGTAGCATTAGGTTAATAGGATGTCACCCGGGTTAACTAGGCTCTCTGTTACACGGGACACTGTAGCTTTAGGTTAATAGGACATCACCCGGGTTAGCAAGGTTCTCTATTACACGGGACACTGTAGCATTAGGTTAATAGGACGTCACCCGGGTTAACAAGGCTCTCTGTTACACGGAACACTGTAGCGTCAGGTTAATAGGACGTCACCCGGGTTAACAAGGTTCTCTATTACATGGGACACTGTAACTTTAGGTTAATAGGACGTCACCCTGGTTAACAAGGCTCTCTGTTACACGGAACACTGTAGCTTTAGGTTGATAGGACATCACGCGTGTTAACAATGTTCTCTATTTCACGGAACACTGCAACTGCAGGTTAATAGGACGTCATCCGTGTTAACAAGGCTCTCTGTTACACGGAACACTGTAGCTTCAGGTTAATAGGACATCACCCGGGTTAACAAGGTTCTCTATTACACGGGACACTGTAGCTTTAGGTTAATAGGACGTCACCCGGGTTAACAAGGCTCTCTGTTACACGGAACACTGTAGATTCAGGTTAATAGGACGTCACCCAGGTTAACAAGGTTCTCTGTTACACTGAACATTGTAGCTTTAGGTTAATAGGACGTCATCCGGATTAACAAGGTCCTCTGTTACACTTGACATTCTAGCTTTAGGTTATAGGACGTCACCCGGGTTAACAAGGTGCTCTGTTACACGGGACCCTGCACCTTTAAGTTAATAGGACGTCATTCGGATTAACAAGGTTCTCTGTTACACGGGACACTCTAGCTTTAGGTTAATAGGACGTCACCCGGGTTAACAAGGCTCTCTGTTACACGTAACACTGTAGCTTCAGGTTAATAGGACGTCACCCGGGTTAACAATGTTCTCTGTTACACGGAACACTGTAGCTTTAGGTTAATATGATATCACTCGGATTAACAAGGTTCTCTGTTACAGGGGACACTAGCTTTAGGTTAATAGGACGTCACCCAGATTAACAAGGTTCTCTGTTACACGGAACTCCGTAGCTTTAGGTTAATAGGACGTCACCCTGGTTAACAAGTCTCTCTGTTACACGGAACACTGTAGCTTTAGGTTAATAGGACGTCATCCGGGTTAACAAGGTTCTCTGGTACATGGGACACTGTATCTTTAGGTTAATAGGACGTCACCCGGGTTAACAAGGTTCTCTATTACACGGGACCCTGTAGCCTTAGGTTAATAGGACGTCACCCAGCTTAGCAAGATTCTTTGTTACACGGGACACTGTAGCGTTAGGTTATTAGGACGTCACCCGGGTTAACAAGATTCTCTGTTACACGGGCCAGTGTAGCTTTTGGTTAATAGGACATCACCCGGGTTAACAAGGTTCTCTGTTATACGGAACACTGTAGCTTTAGGTTAATAGGACGTCACCCGGGTTAACAAGGTTCTCTGTTATACGGAACACTGTAGCTTTAGGTGTATATGTTCCGGGGAAGCTGTCTATTATACCTATTATGTTGATTTCTTTCTATCTTTTAAATCATGAAAAGTCGAACATAAGATTGTGTTGACGAATCATAAGATGTTTGAAAATATAGAATCTAGAATTCTCTCTGTACTTTTACTATCAACGTTCTATTGTCAGTAATTAATAAAAACATCTTGATGTAAACTTATATTTATTGTCATTTATCTTCTATGTTAACTATAGCATCACATGATATTTTACAGTCAATCTTTGTGTTTACCCTTGTTCCCTTTATATATATTTTTTTCATATTAGACAAAACTTAGACTAAGTTTAAGACTAACACGTCAGGACTAAGTTTAAGTCTTATGCTTTAAGACTAAGTTTAAGTATTATGTTTTAAGATTAAGTTTAAGACTAACACGTCAGTAATAAGTTTAAGTCTTATACTTTAAGACTAAGTTTAAGTATTATATTTTAAGACTAAGTTAAAGTCTTACACTTTAAGACTAAGTTTAAGACTAACACGTCAGTACTAAGTTTAAGTCTTATACTTTAAGACTAAGTTTAAGTCTTATATTTTTAGACTAAGTTAAAGTCTTACACTTTAAGACTAAGTTTAAGACTAACACGTCAGTACTAAGTTTAAGTCTTATACTTTAAGACTAAGTTTAAGTCTTATGTTTTAAGACTAAGTTTAAGCTTATACCTTAAAACTAAGCTTAAGTCTTATATTTTAAGACTAGGTGATTTAAGTCTAATACTTCCTTGAGGATACAATGCTATGGAGATTGAATTATGTTACCTCAATATAAACTATAAATGGATACTGTTAAATAGAAGAAAAATAGTTGAACATAACCACAAAATGACAACACATTACAATATATATTGTAATTAAGTTGTTGATATGATCTATTGGGAGGAATGAGATACACCAACACAATATGGTATTATTTACTATTAACATTAACTTAGACATGTTGTACGATAGTTTGACCTGTATCAGGTTAAATAGATTTAATATCTCATTTTAAATGATTATTGTGTATTAACTATGTATACCATCATTATGATAAAGTACTATTATATAATGTTATACTTTATTGTTACATTTTAATATTATACTGTAATTATGTCTTTACAGGTTAGAAGATCTGTAAGTATAATTACTGTAACATAGTGTAGTAAATTAAAACAGTAAACACAGTTGTATGGATGTTCACTATTTCTAATCTGTACTTGTTTATATAAACCGATCGTTTTCATCTATATCAATAATTAACCATAAAATCGTACAACATATGTTTTATTGGAATCAACCGATATAAACAGTGAATAGAAACTTACAAAAATAGCTGGTAGTATCATACATCAAATTCATGTTTAATTTATAGAGTTTATTTATTGATATAGATATGAATGAAGCTTCATTACATATTAAAGTTTGACAAAACGAATCAATGATGCAAAGATATAGTCAAGCATTATATTATAACTTTAGAACACAAATGTAAAATACAATGAACACATAAAGTAACATACTGTATAAACACGGGAACGGTAGAATGTTTAGTTGTTGATATGTGATATTGTAGTATTAGTACAAGTGATTGTGTGTACAATACAACGAACAAAAAATAATGTACCGTATAAAAATTGAAATAGGGATAATTTAATTTATAAAAACATTTATAATCCATAATACCGCGGAAATATATTTACACTATGAAGTCATCATTTCATGTTTTGTTACTTTGACATATTAAGACATGTATAATCTATAATACCGCGGCAGTATATTTACACAGCTAAGACACGATAGAATACTTAGTTATTGACATGCATGTCATATATGGAACATACAAAAGAACAGAACGTATAAACAGGGAAATGGTAAAGTGACACTTAATATATAAATCATTTTATTCAGTTCATAAATAAAATTCTAAAAAACAAACGTCTTGTAATGACATCACATTTGTAATTCTTACCGTTCCAAGTTATTTTACCCTTTAGGAACACTAGCTTCAGGTTAATAGGACGTCACCCGGGTTAACAAGGTTCTCTGTTATACGGAACACTGCAGCTTTAGATTAATAGGACGTCACCAGGGTTAACAAGGTTCTCTGTTACACGGGACACTGTAGCTTTAGATTAATAGGACATCATCCGGATTAACAAGGTTCTCTGTTACACGGGACACTGTAGCTTTAGGTTAATAGGACGTCACCCGGGTTAACAAGGTTCTCTGTTACACGGGACACTGTAGCTTTAGGTTAATAGGACGTCACCCAGGTTAACAAGGCTCTCTGTTACACGGGATACTGTAACTTTAGGTTAATAGGACATCACCCGGGTTAACAAGGCTCTCTGTTACACGGAACACTGTAGCTTCAGGTTAAGAGGACGTCACCCGGGTTAACAAGGCTCTCTGTTACACGGAACACTAGCTTCAGGTTAATAGGACGTCACCCGGATTAACAAGGTTCTCTGTTATACGGAACACTGTAGCTTTAGGTTAATAGGACGTCACCCGGGTTAACAAGTTCTCTGTTAAACGGGACACTGTAGCTTCAGGTTAATAGGACGTCACCCGAGATAACAAGGTTCTCTGTTACACGGGACACTGTAGCTACAGGTTAATAGGACGTCACCCGAGTTAACAAGGTTCTCTGTTACACGGGACATTGTAGCTTCAGGACTAAGTTAAATAGAAGAAAAATAGTTGAACATCACCACAAATTGACGACACATTACAATATATCTTGTAATTAAGTTGTTGATATGATCTATTGGGAGGAATGAGATACACCAACACAATATGGTATTATTTACTGTTAACATTAACTTAGACATGTTGTACGATAGTTTGACCTGTATCAGGTTAAATAGATTCAATATCTCATTTGAATATTGTGTATTAACTATGTATACCATCATTATGATAAAGTTGTATTATAGACTGTTATACTTCATTGTTACATTTTAATATTATACTGTAATTATGTCTTTACAGGTATGGAGATATGTAAGTATAATTATTGTAACATAGTGTAGTAAATTAAAACAGTAAACAAAGTTGTATAGATGTTCATTATTTCTAATCTGTACTTGTTTATATAAACCGATCGTTTTCATCTATATCAATAATTAACCATAAAATCGAACAACATATGTTTTATTGGTATCAACCGATATAAACTGTGAATAGAAACTTACAAAAATAGCTGGTAGTATCATACATCAAATTCATGTAAATTTTATAGAGTTTATTTATTAATATAGACATGAATGAAGCTTCATTACATATTAGTGTTTGACTAAACGAATCAATAGTACACAAATCTAGTCAAGCATTATATTGTAACTTTAGAACAGGAATTTGTGTGTAAAATACAATGAACACATAAAGTAACATACTGTATAAACACGGGAACGGTAGAATGTTTAGTTGTTGATATGTGATATTGTAGTATTAGTACAAGTGATTGTGTGTACAATACAACGAACAAAAAATAATGTACCGTATACAAATTGAAATAGGGCTAATTTAGTTTATAAAAACATTTATAATCCATAATACCACGGAAATATATTTACACTATGAAGTCATCATTTCATGTTTTGTTACTTTGACATATTAAGACATGTATAATCTATAATACCGCGGCAGTATATTTACACAGCTAAGACACGATAGAATACTTAGTGGTTGATATGCATGTAATATATGGAACATACAAAGAACAGAACGTATAAACAAGGAAACGGTAAAGTGACACACAATACATAAATCATTTTATTGAGTTCATTAAATAAAATTCTAAAAAAACAAACGTCTTGTAATGACATCACATTTGTAATTCTTACCGTTCTAAGTTATTTTACCCTTTAGGTACACTGTAGCTTCAGGTTAATAGGACGTCACCTGGGTTAACAAGGCTCTTAACAAGGTTCTCTGTTACACGGAACACTGTAGCTTCATGTTAATAGGACGTCACCCGGGTTAACAAGGCTCTTAACAAGGTTCTCTGTTACACGGAACACTGTAGCTTCAGGTTAATAGGACGTCACCCGGGTTAACAAGGTTCTCTGTTATAAGGAACACTGTAGCTTTAGGTTAATAGGACATCACCCGGATTAACAAGGATCTCTATTACACGGAACACTGTAGCTTCAGGTTAATATGACGTCACCCTGGTTAACAAGGTTCTCTATTACACGGGACACTGTAGCTTTAGGTTAATAGGACGTCACCGGGGTTAACAAGGCTCTCTATTACACGGAACACTGTAGCTTCAGGTTAATATGACGTCACCCTGGTTAACAAGGTTCTCTATTACACGGGACATTGTAGCTTTAGGCTAATAGGACGTCATCCGGATTAACAAGGTTCTCTGTTACATGGAACACTGTAGTTTAAGGGTAATAGGACGTCATCCAGGTTAACAATGTTCTGTTACACGGAACACTGTAGCTTTAGGTTAATAGGACGTCACCCGGGTTAACAAGGCTCTTAACAAGGTTCTCTGTTACACGGAACACTGTAACTGTAGGTTAATAGGACGTCACCCGGGTTAATAAGGTTCTCTATTTCACGGAACACTGTAGCTTTATGGTAATAGGACGTCAACCTGGTTAACAAGGTTCTCTGTTCCACGGGACACTGTAACTGTAGGTTAATAGGACGTCACCCGGGTTAACAAGGTTCTCTGTTACATGGAACACTGTAGCTTAATGGTAATAGTACGTCAACCTGGTTAACAAGGTTCTCTGTTCCACGGGACACTGTAACTGTAGGTTAATAGGACGTCACCCGGGTTAACAAGGTTCTCTGTTTCACGGAACACTGTAGCTTTATGGTAATAGGACGTCAACCTGGTTAACAAGGTTCTCTGTTCCACGGGACACTGTAACTGTAGGTTAATAGGACGTCACCCGGGTTAACAAGGTTCTCTATTACATGGAACACTGTAGCTTAATGGTAATAGGACATCACCCGGATTAACAAGGCTCTCTGTTACACGGAACATTGTAGCATTAGGTTAATAGGACATCTCCCGGGTTAACAAGGTTCTCTGTTACACGGAACACTGTAACTGTAGGTTAATAGGACGTCACCCGTGTTAATAAGGTTCTCTGTTACATGGAACACTAGCTTTAGGTTAATAGGACATCACCTCGGTTAACAAGGTTCTCTGTTACACGGAACACTGTAGTTTGAGGTTAATAGGACGCCTCCCGGGTTAACAAGGTTCTCAGTTACACGGGACACTGTAGCTTTAGGTTAATAGGGTGTCATCCGGGTTAACAATGTTCTCTGTTACACGGGACACTCTAGCATTAGGTTAATAGGACGTCACCCGGGTTAACAAGGTTCTCTGTTACACGGGACACTGTAGCTTTAGGCTAATAGGACGTCATCCGGATTAACAAGGTTCTCTGTTACACGCAACACTGTAGATTTAGGTTAATAGGGCGTCACCCGGGTTAACAAGGCTCTCTGTTACACTGGACACTGTAGCTTCAGGTTAATAGGACGTCACCCGGGTTAACAATGTTCTCTGTTACACGGAACACTGTAGCTTTAAGTTAATATGATATCACCCGGATTAACAAGGTTCTCTGTTACACGGGACACTAGCTTTAGGTTAATAGGACGTCACCCAGATTAACAAGGTTCTCTGTTACACGGAACACTCTAGCTTTAGGTTAATAGGACGTCACCCGGGTTAACAAGGTTCTCTATTACACGGGACACTGTAGCTTTAGGTTAATAGGACGTCACCCGGGTTTACAAGGCGCTCTGCTACACGGAACTTTGTAGCTTCAGGTTAATAGGCCGTCACCCAGGTTAACAATGTTCTCTGTTACACGGAACACTGTAGCTTTAAGTTAATAGGACATCACTCGGATAAAAAAAATTCTCTGTTACACGGAACACTGTAGCTTTAGGTTAATAGGACGTCACCCGGGTTAACAAGGTTCTCTGTTACACTGGACACTGTAGCGTTAGGTTAATAGGACGTCATCCGGATTAACAAGGTCCTCTGTTACACTTGACATTCTAGCTTTAGGGTATAGGACGTCACACGGGTTAACAAGGTCCTGTGTTACACGGGACCCTGTACCTTTAGGTTAATAGGACGTCATTCGGATTAGCAAGGTTCTCTGCTACACGGACACTCTAGCTTTAGGTTAATAGGACGTCACCCGGGTTAACAAGGTTCTCTGTTACACGGAACACTGTAGCTTCAGGTTAATAGGACGTCACCCGGGTTAACAAGGTTCTCTGTTTCACGGGACACTGTAACTGTAGGTTAATAGGACGTCACCCAGGTTAACAAGGTTCTCTGTTACACGGGACACTGTAACTGTAGGTTAGTAGGACGTCACCCGGGTTAACAAGGTTCTCTGTTTCACGGAACACTGTAGCTTTATGGTAATAGGACGTCAACCTGGTTAACAAGGTTCTCTGTTCCACGGGACACTGTAACTGTAGGTTAATAGGACGTCAGCCGGGTTAACAAGGTTCTCTGTTACATGGAACACTGTAGCTTAATTGTAATAGGACATCACCCGGGTTAATAAGGCTCTCTGTTACACGGAACACTGTAGCATTAGGTTAATAGGACATCATCCGGGTTAACAAGACTCTCTGTTACACGGAACAATGTAGCTTTAGGTTAATAGAACATCATCCGGGTTAACAAGGTTCTCTGTTACACGGAACACTGTAACTGTAGGTTAATAGGACGTCACCCGTGTTAATAAGGTTCTCTGTTACATGGAACACTGTAGCTTTAGGTTAATAGGACATCACCTCGGTTAACAAGGTTCTCTGTTACACTGAACACTCTAGCTTTAGGTTAATAGGACGTCATCCGGATTAACAAGGTCCTCTGTTACACTTGACATTCTAGCTTTAGGTTATAGGACGTCACCCGGTTTAACAAGGTGCTCTGTTACACGGGACCCTGTACCTTTAGGTAAATAGGACGTCATTCGGATTAACATGGTTCTCTGTTACACGGGACACTCTAGCATTAGGTTAATAGGACGTCACCCGGGTTAACAAGGTTCTCTGTTACACGGGACACTGTAGCTTTAGGCTAATAGGACGTCATCCGGATTAACAAGGTTCTCTGTTACACGCAACACTGTAGATTTAGGTTAATAGGGCGTCACCCGGGTTAACAAGGCTCTCTGTTACACTGGACACTGTAGCTTCAGGTTAATAGGACGTCACCCGGGTTAACAAGGTTCTCTGTTACACGGAACACTAGTTTTAAGTTAATATGATATCACCCGGATTAACAAGGTTCTCTGTTACACGGGACACTAGCTTTAGGTTAATAGGACGTCACCCAGATTAACAACGTTCTCTGTTACACGGAACACTCTAGCTTTAGGTTAATAGGACGTCACCCGGGTTAACAAGGTTCTCTATTACACGGGACACTGTAGCTTTAGGTTAATAGGACGTCACCCGGGTTTACAAGGCGCTCTGCTACACGGAACTTTGTAGCTTCAGGTTAATAGGCCGTCACCCAGGTTAACAATGTTCTCTGTTACACGGAACACTGTAGCTTTAAGTTAATAGGACATCACCCGGATTAAAAAAATTCTCTGTTACACGGAACACTGTAGCTTTAGGTTAATAGGACGTCACCCGGGTTAACAAGGTTCTCTGTTACACTGGACACTGTAGCTTTAGGTTAATAGGACGTCATCCGGATTAACAAGGTCCTCTGTTACACTTGACATTCTAGCTTTAGGGTATAGGACGTCACACGGGTTAACAAGGTCCTGTGTTACACGGGACCCTGTACCTTTAGGTTAATAGGACGTCATTCGGATTAGCAAGGTTCTCTGCTACACGGACACTCTAGCTTTAGGTTAATAGGACGTCACCCGGGTTAACAAGGTTCTCTGTTACACGGAACACTGTAGCTTCAGGTTAATAGGACGTCACCCGGGTTAACAAGGTTCTCTGTTTCACGGGACACTGTAACTGTAGGTTAATAGGACGTCACCCAGGTTAACAAGGTTCTCTGTTACACGGGACACTGTAACTGTAGGTTAGTAGGACGTCACCCGGGTTAACAAGGTTCTCTGTTTCACGGAACACTGTAGCTTTATGGTAATAGAACGTCAACCTGGTTAACAAGGTTCTCTGTTCCACGGGACACTGTAACTGTAGGTTAATAGGACGTCAGCCGGGTTAACAAGGTTCTCTGTTATATGGAACACTGTAGCTTAATTGTAATAGGACATCACCCGGGTTAACAAGGCTCTCTGTTACACGGAACACTGTAGCATTAGGTTAATAGGACATCATCCGGGTTAACAAGACTCTCTGTTACACGGAACAATGTAGCTTTAGGTTAATAGAACATCATCCGGGTTAACAAGGTCTCTGTTACACGGAACACTGTAACTGTAGGTTAATAGGACGTCACCCGTGTTAATAAGGTTCTCTGTTACATGGAACACTGTAGCTTTAGGTTAATAGGACATCACCTCGGTTAACAAGGTTCTCTGTTACACTGAACACTCTAGCTTTAGGTTAATAGGACGTCATCCGGATTAACAAGGTCCTCTGTTACACTTGACATTCTAGCTTTAGGTTATAGGACGTCACCCGGGTTAACAAGGTGCTCTGTTACACGGGACCCTGTACCTTTAGGTTAATAGGACGTCATTCGGATTAACATGGTTCTCTGTTACACGGGACACTCTAGCATTAGGTTAATAGGACGTCACCCGGGTTAACAAGGTTCTCTGTTACACGGGACACTGTAGCTTTAGGCTAATAGGACGTCATCCGGATTAACAAGGTTCTCTGTTACACGCAACACTGTAGATTTAGGTTAATAGGGCGTCACCCGGGTTAACAAGGCTCTCTGTTACACTGGACACTGTAGCTTCAGGTTAATAGGACGTCACCCGGGTTAACAATGTTCTCTGTTACACGGAACACTGTAGCTTTAAGTTAATATGATATCACCCGGATTAACAAGGTTCTCTGTTACACGGGACACTAGCTTTAGGTTAATAGGACGTCACCCAGATTAACAAGGTTCTCTGTTACACGGAACACTCTAGCTTTAGGTTAATAGGACGTCACCCGGGTTAACAAGGTTCTCTATTACACGGGACACTGTAGCTTTAGGTTAATAGGACGTCACCCGGGTTTACAAGGCGCTCTGCTACACGGAACTTTGTAGCTTCAGGTTAATAGGCCGTCACCCAGGTTAACAATGTTCTCTGTTACACGGAACACTGTAGCTTTAAGTTAATAGGACATCACCCGGATTAAAAAAATTCTCTGTTACACAGAACACTGTAGCTTTAGGTTAATAGGACGTCACCCGGGTTAACAAGGTTCTCTGTTACACTGGACACTGTAGCTTTAGGTTAATAGGACGTCATCCGGATTAACAAGGTCCTCTGTTACACTTGACATTCTAGCTTTAGGGTATAGGACGTCACACGGGTTAACAAGGTCCTGTGTTACACGGGACCCTGTACCTTTAGGTTAATAGGACGTCATTCGGATTAGCAAGGTTCTCTGCTACACGGACACTCTAGCTTTAGGTTAATAGGACGTCACCCGGGTTAACAAGGTTCTCTGTTACACGGAACACTGTAGCTTCAGGTTAATAGGACGTCACCCGGGTTAACAAGGTTCTCTGTTTCACGGGACACTGTAACTGTAGGTTAATAGGACGTCACCCAGGTTAACAAGGTTCTCTGTTACACGGGACACTGTAACTGTAGGTTAGTAGGACGTCACCCGGGTTAACAAGGTTCTCTGTTTCACGGAACACTGTAGCTTTATGGTAATAGGACGTCAACCTGGTTAACAAGGTTCTCTGTTCCACGGGACACTGTAACTGTAGGTTAATAGGACGTCAACCGGGTTAACAAGGTTCTCTGTTACATGGAACACTGTAGCTTAATTGTAATAGGACATCACCCGGGTTAACAAGGCTCTCTGTTACACGGAACACTGTAGCATTAGGTTAATAGGACATCATCCGGGTTAACAAGACTCTCTGTTACACGGAACAATGTAGCTTTAGGTTAATAGAACATCACCCGGGTTAACAAGGTTCTCTGTTACACGGAACACTGTAACTGTAGGTTAATAGGACGTCACCCGTGTTAATAAGGTTCTCTGTTACATGGAACACTGTAGCTTTAGGTTAATAGGACATCACCTCGGTTAACAAGGTTCTCTGTTACACGGAACACTGTAGCTTTAGGTTAGTAGGACGTCACCCGGGTTAGCAAGGTTCTCTGTTACACGGGACACTGTAGTTTGAGGTTAATAGGACGCCTCCCGGGTTAACAAGGTTCTCAGTTACACGGGACACTGTAGCTTTAGGTTAATAGGGTGTCATCCGGGTTAACAAGGTTCTCTGTTACACGGGACACTGTAGCTTTAGGTTAGTAGGACGTCACCCGGGTTAGCAAGGTTCTCTGTTACATGGAACACTGTAGTTTAAGGGTAATAGGACGTCATCCGGGTTAACAATGTTCTCTGTTACACGGAACACTGTAGCCTTAGGTTAATAGGACGTCACCCGGGTTAACAAGGTTCTCTGTTACACGGAACACTGTATCTTCAGGTTAATAGGACGTCACCCGGGTTAACAAGGTTCTCTGTTACACTGGACACTGTAGCTTTCGGTTAATATAATGTCATCCGGTTAACAAGGTTCTCTGTTACACGGGACACTGTAACTTTAGGTTAGTAGGACGTCACCCGGGTTAACAAGGTTCTCTGTTACACGGAACACTGTAACTTCAGGTTAATAGGACATCACCCGGGTTAACAAGGTTCTCTATTACATGGGACACTGTAACTTTAGGTTAATAGGACGTCACCTGGGTTAACAAGGTTCTCTGTTACACGGAACACTGTAGCGTCAGGTTAATAGGACGTCACCCGAGCTAACAAGGTTCTCTATTACATGGGACACTGTAACTTTAGGTTGATAGGACATCACGCGTGTTAACAAGGTTCTCTGTTACACGGGACACTGTAGCTTTAGGCTAATAGGACGTCATTCGGATTAACAAGGTTCTCTGTTACACGGAACACTGTAGATTTAGGTTAATAGGACGTCACCCGGGTTAACAAGGTTCTCTGTTACACGGAACACTGTAGCGTCAGGTTAATAGGGCGTCACCCGAGCTAACAAGGTTCTCTATTACATGGGACACTGTAACTTTAGGTTGATAGGACATCACGCGTGTTAACAAGGTTCTCTGTTACACGGGACACTGTAGCTTTAGGCTAATAGGACGTCATTCGGATTAACAAGGTTCTCTGTTACACAGGATACTAGCTTTAGGTTAATAGGACGTCACCCAGATTAACAAGGTTCTCTATTACACGGAACACCGTAGCTTTAGGTTAATAGGACGTCACCCGGGTTAACAAGGTTCTCTATTACACGGGATACTGTAGCTGTAGGTTAATAGGAGGTCACCCGGGTTTACAAGGCGCTCTGCTACACGGAACATTGTTGCTTCAGGTTAAAAGACGTCACCCAGGTTAACAATGTTCTCTGTTACACGGAACACTGTAGCTTTAAGTTAATAGGACATCACCCGGATTAAAAAAATTCTCTGTTACACGGAACACTGTAGCTTTAGGTTAATAGGACGTCACCCGGGTTAACAAGGTTCTCTGTTACACTGGACACTGTAGCTTTAGGTTAATAGGACGTCATCCGGATTAACAAGGTCCTCTGTTACACTTGACATTCTAGCTTTAGGGTATAGGACGTCACACGGGTTAACAAGGTCCTGTGTTACACGGGACCCTGTACCTTTAGGTTAATAGGACGTCATTCGGATTAGCAAGGTTCTCTGTTACACGGGACACTCTAGCCTTCGGTTAATAGGACGTCACCCGGGTTAACAAGGTTCTCTGTTACACGGAACACTGTAGCTTTAAGTTAATAGGACATCACCCGGATTAAAAAAATTCTCTGTTACACGGAACACTGTAGCTTTAGGTTAATAGGACGTCACCCGGGTTAACAAGGTTCTCTGTTACACTGGACACTGTAGCTTTAGGTTAATAGGACGTCATCCGGATTAACAAGGTCCTCTGTTACACTTGACATTCTAGCTTTAGGGTATAGGACGTCACACGGGTTAACAAGGTCCTGTGTTACACGGGACCCTGTACCTTTAGGTTAATAGGACGTCATTCGGATTAGCAAGGTTCTCTGCTACACGGACACTCTAGCTTTAGGTTAATAGGACGTCACCCGGGTTAACAAGGTTCTCTGTTACACGGAACACTGTAGCTTCAGGTTAATAGGACGTCACCCGGGTTAACAAGGTTCTCTGTTTCACGGGACACTGTAACTGTAGGTTAATAGGACGTCACCCAGGTTAACAAGGTTCTCTGTTACACGGGACACTGTAACTGTAGGTTAGTAGGACGTCACCCGGGTTAACAAGGTTCTCTGTTTCACGGAACACTGTAGCTTTATGGTAATAGGACGTCAACCTGGTTAACAAGGTTCTCTGTTCCACGGGACACTGTAACTGTAGGTTAATAGGACGTCAACCGGGTTAACAAGGTTCTCTGTTACATGGAACACTGTAGCTTAATTGTAATAGGACATCACCCGGGTTAACAAGGCTCTCTGTTACACGGAACACTGTAGCATTAGGTTAATATGACATCATCCGGGTTAACAAGACTCTCTGTTACACGGAACAATGTAGCTTTAGGTTAATAGAACATCACCCGGGTTAACAAGGTTCTCTGTTACACGGAACACTGTAACTGTAGGTTAATAGGACGTCACCCGTGTTAATAAGGTTCTCTGTTACATGGAACACTGTAGCTTTAGGTTAATAGGACATCACCTCGGTTAACAAGGTTCTCTGTTACACGGAACACTGTAGCTTTAGGTTAGTAGGACGTCACCCGGGTTAACAAGGTTCTCTGTTACACTGGACACTGTAGCTTTAGGTTAATAGGACGTCATCCGGATTAACAAGGTCCTCTGTTACACTTGACATTCTAGCTTTAGGGTATAGGACGTCACACGGGTTAACAAGGTCCTGTGTTACACGGGACCCTGTACCTTTAGGTTAATAGGACGTCATTCGGATTAGCAAGGTTCTCTGCTACACGGACACTCTAGCTTTAGGTTAATAGGACGTCACCCGGGTTAACAAGGTTCTCTGTTACACGGAACACTGTAGCTTCAGGTTAATAGGACGTCACCCGGGTTAACAAGGTTCTCTGTTACACGGAACACTGTAGCGTCAGGTTAATAGGGCGTCACCCGAGCTAACAAGGTTCTCTATTACATGGGACACTGTAACTTTAGGTTGATAGGACATCACGCGTGTTAACAAGGTTCTCTGTTACACGGGACACTGTAGCTTTAGGCTAATAGGACGTCATTCGGATTAACAAGGTTCTCTGTTACACAGGATACTAGCTTTAGGTTAATAGGACGTCACCCAGATTAACAAGGTTCTCTATTACACGGAACACCGTAGCTTTAGGTTAATAGGACGTCACCCGGGTTAACAAGGTTCTCTATTACACGGGATACTGTAGCTGTAGGTTAATAGGAGGTCACCCGGGTTTACAAGGCGCTCTGCTACACGGAACATTGTTGCTTCAGGTTAAAAGACGTCACCCAGGTTAACAATGTTCTCTGTTACACGGAACACTGTAGCTTTAAGTTAATAGGACATCACCCGGATTAAAAAAATTCTCTGTTACACGGAACACTGTAGCTTTAGGTTAATAGGACGTCACCCGGGTTAACAAGGTTCTCTGTTACACTGGACACTGTAGCTTTAGGTTAATAGGACGTCATCCGGATTAACAAGGTCCTCTGTTACACTTGACATTCTAGCTTTAGGGTATAGGACGTCACACGGGTTAACAAGGTCCTGTGTTACACGGGACCCTGTACCTTTAGGTTAATAGGACGTCATTCGGATTAGCAAGGTTCTCTGTTACACGGGACACTCTAGCCTTCGGTTAATAGGACGTCACCCGGGTTAACAAGGTTCTCTGTTACACGGAACACTGTAGCTTTAAGTTAATAGGACATCACCCGGATTAAAAAAATTCTCTGTTACACGGAACACTGTAGCTTTAGGTTAATAGGACGTCACCCGGGTTAACAAGGTTCTCTGTTACACTGGACACTGTAGCTTTAGGTTAATAGGACGTCATCCGGATTAACAAGGTCCTCTGTTACACTTGACATTCTAGCTTTAGGGTATAGGACGTCACACGGGTTAACAAGGTCCTGTGTTACACGGGACCCTGTACCTTTAGGTTAATAGGACGTCATTCGGATTAGCAAGGTTCTCTGCTACACGGACACTCTAGCTTTAGGTTAATAGGACGTCACCCGGGTTAACAAGGTTCTCTGTTACACGGAACACTGTAGCTTCAGGTTAATAGGACGTCACCCGGGTTAACAAGGTTCTCTGTTTCACGGGACACTGTAACTGTAGGTTAATAGGACGTCACCCAGGTTAACAAGGTTCTCTGTTACACGGGACACTGTAACTGTAGGTTAGTAGGACGTCACCCGGGTTAACAAGGTTCTCTGTTTCACGGAACACTGTAGCTTTATGGTAATAGGACGTCAACCTGGTTAACAAGGTTCTCTGTTCCACGGGACACTGTAACTGTAGGTTAATAGGACGTCAGCCGGGTTAACAAGGTTCTCTGTTACATGGAACACTGTAGCTTAATTGTAATAGGACATCACCCGGGTTAACAAGGCTCTCTGTTACACGGAACACTGTAGCATTAGGTTAATAGGACATCATCCGGGTTAACAAGACTCTCTGTTACACGGAACAATGTAGCTTTAGGTTAATAGAACATCACCCGGGTTAACAAGGTTCTCTGTTACACGGAACACTGTAACTGTAGGTTAATAGGACGTCACCCGTGTTAATAAGGTTCTCTGTTACATGGAACACTGTAGCTTTAGGTTAATAGGACATCACCTCGGTTAACAAGGTTCTCTGTTACACGGAACACTGTAGCTTTAGGTTAGTAGGACGTCACCCGGGTTAGCAAGGTTCTCTGTTACACGGGACACTGTAGTTTGAGGTTAATAGGACGCCTCCCGGGTTAACAAGGTTCTCAGTTACACGGGACACTGTAGCTTTAGGTTAATAGGGTGTCATCCGGGTTAACAAGGTTCTCTGTTACACGGGACACTGTAGCTTTAGGTTAGTAGGACGTCACCCGGGTTAGCAAGGTTCTCTGTTACATGGAACACTGTAGTTTAAGGGTAATAGGACGTCATCCGGGTTAACAATGTTTACTGTTACACGGAACACTGTAGCCTTAGGTTAATAGGACGTCACCCGGGTTAACAAGGTTCTCTGTTACACGGAACACTGTATCTTCAGGTTAATAGGACGTCACCCGGGTTAACAAGGTTCTCTGTTACACTGGACACTGTAGCTTTCGGTTAATATAATGTCATCCGGTTAACAATGTTCTCTGTTACACGGGACACTGTAACTTTAGGTTAGTAGGACGTCACCCGGGTTAACAAGGTTCTCTGTTACACGGAACACTGTAACTTCAGGTTAATAGGACATCACCCGGGTTAACAAGGTTCTCTATTACATGGGACACTGTAACTTTAGGTTAATAGGACGTCACCCGGGTTAACAAGGTTCTCTGTTACACGGAACACTGTAGCGTCAGGTTAATAGGACGTCACCCGAGCTAACAAGGTTCTCTATTACATGGGACACTGTAACTTTAGGTTGATAGGACATCACGCGTGTTAACAAGGTTCTCTGTTACACGGGACACTGTAGCTTTAGGCTAATAGGACGTCATTCGGATTAACAAGGTTCTCTGTTACACGGAACACTGTAGATTTAGGTTAATAGGACGTCACCCGGGTTAACAAGGTTCTCTGTTACACGGAACACTGTAGCGTCAGGTTAATAGGGCGTCACCCGAGCTAACAAGGTTCTCTATTACATGGGACACTGTAACTTTAGGTTGATAGGACATCACGCGTGTTAACAAGGTTCTCTGTTACACGGGACACTGTAGCTTTAGGCTAATAGGACGTCATTCGGATTAACAAGGTTCTCTGTTACACAGGATACTAGCTTTTGGTTAATAGGACGTCACCCAGATTAACAAGGTTCTCTATTACACGGAACACCGTAGCTTTAGGTTAATAGGACGTCACCCGGGTTAACAAGGTTCTCTATTACACGGGATACTGTAGCTGTAGGTTAATAGGAGGTCACCCGGGTTTACAAGGCGCTCTGCTACACGGAACATTGTTGCTTCAGGTTAAAAGACGTCACCCAGGTTAACAATGTTCTCTGTTACACGGAACACTGTAGCTTTAAGTTAATAGGACATCACCCGGATTAAAAAAATTCTCTGTTACACGGAACACTGTAGCTTTAGGTTAATAGGACGTCACCCGGGTTAACAAGGTTCTCTGTTACACTGGACACTGTAGCTTTAGGTTAATAGGACGTCATCCGGATTAACAAGGTCCTCTGTTACACTTGACATTCTAGCTTTAGGGTATAGGACGTCACACGGGTTAACAAGGTCCTGTGTTACACGGGACCCTGTACCTTTAGGTTAATAGGACGTCATTCGGATTAGCAAGGTTCTCTGTTACACGGGACACTCTAGCCTTCGGTTAATAGGACGTCACCCGGGTTAACAAGGTTCTCTGTTACACGGAACACTGTAGCTTTAAGTTAATAGGACATCACCCGGATTAAAAAAATTCTCTGTTACACGGAACACTGTAGCTTTAGGTTAATAGGACGTCACCCGGGTTAACAAGGTTCTCTGTTACACTGGACACTGTAGCTTTAGGTTAATAGGACGTCATCCGGATTAACAAGGTCCTCTGTTACACTTGACATTCTAGCTTTAGGGTATAGGACGTCACACGGGTTAACAAGGTCCTGTGTTACACGGGACCCTGTACCTTTAGGTTAATAGGACGTCATTCGGATTAGCAAGGTTCTCTGTTACACGGGACACTCTAGCTTTCGGTTAATAGGACGTCACCCGGGTTAACAAGGTTCTCTGTTACACGGAACACTGTAGCTTAATGGTAATAGGACATCACCCGGGTTAACAAGGCTCTCTGTTACACGGAACACTGTAGCTTCAGGTTAATAGGACCTCACCCGGGTTAACAAGGTTCTCTGTTTCACGGGACACTGTAACTCTAGGTTAATAGGACGTCACCCAGGTTAACAAGGTTCTCTGTTACACGGGACACTGTAACTGTAGGTTAGTAGGACGTCACCCGGGTTAACAAGGTTCTCTGTTTCACGGAACACTGTAGCTTTATGGTAATAGGACGTCAACCTGGTTAACAAGGTTCTCTGTTCCACGGGACACTGTAACTGTAGGTTAATAGGACGTCACCCGGGTTAACAAGGTTCTCTGTTACATGGAACACTGTAGCTTCAGGTAATAGGACATCACCCGGGTTAACAAGGCTCTCTGTTACACGGAACACTGTAGCATTAGGTTAATAGGACATCACCCGGGTTAAGAAGACTCTCTGTTACACGGAACCATGTAACTGTAGGTTAATAGAACGTCACCCGTGTTAATAAGGTTCTCTGTTACATGGAACACTGTAGCTTTAGGTTAATAGGACATCACCTCGGTTAACAAGGTTCTATGTTACACGGAACACTGTAGTTTGAGGTTAATAGGAGGCCTCCCGGGTTAACAAGGTTCTCAGTTACACGGGACACTGTAGCTTTAGGTTAATAGGGTGTCATCCGGGTTAACAAGGTTCTTTGTTACACGGGACACTGTAGCTTTAGGTTAGTAGGACGTCACCCGGGTTAGCAAGGTTCTCTGTTACATGGAACACTGTAGTTTAAGGGTAATAGGACGTCATCCGTGTTAACAATGTTCTCTGTTACACGGAACACTGTAGCCTTAGGTTAATAGGACGTCACCCGGGTTAACAAGGTTCTCTGTTACACGGAACACTGTAGCTTCAGGTTAATAGGACGTCACCCGGGTTAACAAGGTTCTCTGTTACACGGGACACTGTAGCTTTCGGTTAATATAATGTCATCCGGTTAACAAGTTTCTCTATTACACGGGACACTGTAACTTTAGGTTAGTAGGCCGTCACTCCGGTTAACAAGGTTCTCTGTTACACGGGACACTGTAGCGTTAGGTTAATAGGACGTCACCCGGGTTAACAAGGTTCTCTGTTACACGGGACACTGTAGCTTTAGGTTAATAGGACGTCACCCGGGTTAGCAAAGTTCTCTGTTACACGGGACACTGTAGCTTTAGGTTAATAGGACGTCACCCGGGTTAACAAGGTTCTATGTTAATCGGAACACTGTAGCTTTAGGTTAATAGGACATCACCCGGGTTAACAAGGTTCTCTATTTCACGGAACACTGTAACTTCAGGTTAATAGGACGTCACCCGGGTTAACAAGGTTCTCTGTTATACGGAACACTGTAGCTTCAGGTTAATAGGACGGCACCCGGGTTAACAAGGTTCTCTATTACACGGAACTCTGTAGCTTTAGATTAATAGGACGTCACCTGGTTTAACAAGGTTCCCTGTTACACGGGACACTGTAGCTTTACTTAATAGGACATCACCCGGGTTAACAAGGTTTTCTATTTCACGGAACACTGTAGCTTTAGTTAATAGGACATCACCCGGGTTAACAAGGTTCTCTATTTCACGGAACACTGTAGCTTCAGGTTAATAAGACGTCACCCGGGTTAACAAGGTTCTCTATTACACGGAACTCTGTAGCTTTAGATTAATAGGACGTCACCTGGTTTAACAAGGTTCCCTGTTACACGGAACACTGTAGCTTTAGGTTAATAGGACGTCACCCGGGTTAACAAGGTTCTCTGTTACACTGGACACTGTAGCTTTAGGTTAATAGGACGTCATCCGGATTAACAAGATCCTCTGTTACACTTGACATTCTAGCTTTAGGGTATAGGACGTCACACGGGTTAACCAGGTCCTGTGTTACACGGGACCCTGTACCTTTAGGTTAATAGGACGTCATTCGGATTAGCAAGGTTCTCTGTTACACGGGACACTCTAGCTTTAGGTTAATAGGACGTCACCCGGGTTAACAAGGTTCTCTGTTACACGGAACACTGTAGCTTCAGGTTAATAGGACGTCACCCGGGTTAACAAGGTTCTCTGTTTCACGGGACACTGTAACTGTAGATTAATAGGACGTCACCCAGGTTAACAAGGTTCTCTGTTACACGGGACACTGTAACTGTAGGTTAGTAGGACGTCACCCGGGTTAACACGGTTCTCTGTTTCACGGAACACTAGTTTTATGGTAATAGGACGTCAACCTGGTTAGCAAGGTTCTCTGTTCCACGGGACACTGTAACTGTTGGTTAATAGGACGTCACCCGGGTTAACAAGGTTCTCTGTTACATGGAACACTGTAGCTTAATGGTAATAGGACATCACCCGGGTTAACAAGGCTCTCTGTTACACGGAACACTGTAGCATTAGGTTAATAGGACATCACCCGGGTTAACAAGACTCTCTGTTACACGGAACAATGTAGCTTTAGGTTAATAGGACATCACTCGGGTTAACAAGGCTCTCTGTTACACGGAACACTGTAACTGTAGGTTAATAGGACGTCACCCGTGTTAATAAGGTTCTCTGTTACATGGAACACTGTAGTTTAAGGGTAATAGGACGTCATCCGGGTTAACAATGTTCTCTGTTACACGGAACACTGTAGCTTCAGGTTAATAGGACGTCACCCGGGTTAACAAGGTTCTCTGTTACACGGGACACTGTAGCTTTCGGTTAATATAATGTCATCCGGTTAACAAGGTTCTCTATTACACGGGACACTGTATCTTTAGGTTAGTAGTCCGTCACTCGGGTTAACAAGGTTCTCTGTTACACGAGACACTGTAGCGTTAGGTTAATAGGACGTCATCCGGATTAACAAGGTTTTTTGTTACACGGGACAATGTAGCGTTAGGTTAATAGGACGTCACCCGGGTTAACAAGGTTCTCTGTTACACGGGACACTGTAGCTTTAGGTTAATAGGACGTCACCCGGGTTAGCAAGGTTCTCTGTTACACGGGACACTGTAGCTTTAGGTTAATAGGACGTCACCCGGGTTAACAAGGTTCTATGTTAATCGGAACACTGTAACTTTAGGTTAATAGGACGTCACCCGGGTTAACAAGGTTCTCTATTTCACGGAACACTGTAACTTCAGGTTAATAGGACGTCACCCGGGTTAACAAGGTTCTCTGTTATACGGAACACTGTAGCTTCAGGTTAATAGGACGTCACCCGGGTTAACAAGGTTCTCTATTACACGGAACTCTGTAGCTTTAGATTAATAGGACGTCACCTGGTTTAACAAGGTTCCCTGTTACACGGGACACTGTAGCTTTAGTTAATAGGACATCACCCGGGATAACAAGGTTCTCTATTTCACGGAACACTGTAGCTTTAGTTAATAGGACATCACCCGGGTTAACAAGGTTCTCTATTTCACGGAACACTGTAGCTTCAGGTTAATAGGACGTCACCCGGGTTAACAAGGTTCTCTATTACACGGAACTCTGTAGCTTTAGATTAATAGGACGTCACCTGGTTTAACAAGGTTCCCTGTTACACGGGACACTGTATCTTTAGTTAATAGGACGTCACCCTGGTTAACAAGGTTCTCTATTTCACGGAACACTGTAACTTCAGGTTAATAGGACGTCACCCGGGTTAACAAGGTTCTCTGTTACACGGAACACTGTAGCTTCAGGTTAATAGGACGTCACCCCGGTTAACAAGGTTCTCTATTACACGGAACTCTGTAGCTTTAGATTAATAGGACGTCACCCAGGTTAACAATGCTTTAAGTTAATATGATATCATCCGGATTAACAGGGTTCTCTGTTACACGGGACACTAGCTTTAGGTTAATAGGACGTCACCCAGATTAACAAGGTTCTCTGTTACACGGAACACCGTAGCTTTAGGTTAATAGGACGTCACCCGGGTTAACAAGGTTCTCTATTACACGGGACACTGTAGCTTTAGGTTAATAGAACGTCACCCGGGTTTACAAGGCGCTCTGCTACACGGAACATTTTAGCTTCAGGTTAATAGGCCGTCACCCAGGTTAACAATGTTCTCTGTTACACGGAACACTGTAGCTTAAAGTTAATAGGACATCACCCGTATTAAAAAAATTCTCTGTTACACGGAACACTGTAGCTTTAGGTTAATAGGACGTCACCCGGGTTAACAAGGTACTCTATTTCACGGAACACTGTAACTTCAGGTTAATAGGACGTCACCCGGGTTAACAAGGTTCTCTGTTACACGGAACACTGTAGCTTCAGGTTAATAGGACGTCACCCGGGTTAACAAGGTTCTCTATTACACGGAACACTGTAGCTTGAGATTAATAGGACGTCACCTGGTTTAACAAGGTTCCCTGTTACACGGAACACTGTAGCTTTAGGATAATAGGACGTCACCCGGGTTAACAAGGCTCTCTGTTACACGGAACACTGTAGCTTTAGGTTAATAGGACATCACCCGGGTTAACAAGGTTCTCTATTTCACGGAACACTGTAGCTTCAGGTTAATAGGACGTCACCCGGGTTAACAAGGTTCTCTATTACACGGGACACTGTAGCTTTAGGTTAATAGGACTTCACCCGGGTTTACAAGGCGCTCTGCTACACGGAACATTGTAGCTTCAGGTTAATAGGCCGTCACCCAGGTTAACAATGTTCTCTGTTACACGGAACACTGTAGCTTCAGGTTAATAGGACGTCACCCGAGTTAACAAGGTTCTCTATTACATGGGACACTGTAATTTAGGTTAATAGGACGTCACCCGGGTTAACAAGGTTCTCTGTTACACTGAACACTGTAGCTTTAGGTTAATAGGACGTCATCCGGATTAACAAGGTCCTCTGTTACACTTGACATTCTAGCTTTAGGTTATAGGACGTCACCCGCGTTAACAAGGTGCTCTGTTACACGGGACCCTGTACCTTTAGGTTAATAGGACGTCATTCGGATTAACAAGGTTCTCTGTTACACGGGACACTCTAGCATTAGGTTAATAGGACGTCATCCGGGTTAACAAAGTTCTCTGTTACACGGGACACTGTAGCTTTAGGCTAATAGGACGTCATCCGGATTAACAAGGTTCTCTGTTACACGGAACACTGTAGATTTAGGTTAATAGGGCGTCACCCGGGTTAACAAGGCTCTCTGTTACACTGGACACTGTAGCTTCATGTTAATAGGACGTCACCCGGGTTAACAATGTTCTCTGTTACACGGAACACTGTAGCTTTAAGTTAATATGATATCACCCGGATTAACAAGGTTCTCTGTTACACGGGACACTAGCTTTAGGTTAATAGGACGTCACCCAGATTAACAAGGTTCTCTGTTACACGGAACACCGTAGCTTTAGGTTAATAGGACGTCACCCGGGTTAACAAGGTTCTCTATTACACGGGACACTGTAGCTTTAGGTTAATAGGACGTCACCCGGGTTTACAAGGCGCTCTGCTACACGGAACATTGTAGCTTCAGGTTAATAGGCCGTCACCCAGGTTAACAATGTTCTCTGTTACACGGAACACTGTAGCTTAAAGTTAATAGGATATCACCCGGATTAAAAAAATTCTCTGTTACACGGAACACTGTAGCTTTAGGTTAATAGGACGTCACCCGGGTTAACAAGGTTCTCTGCAACACTGGACACTGTAGCTTTAGGTTAATAGGACGTCATCCGGATTAACAAGGTCCTCTGTTACACTTGACATTCTAGCTTTAGGTTATAGGACGTCACCCGGGTTAACAAGGTGCTCTGTTACACGGGACCCTGTACCTTTAGGTTAATAGGACGTCATTCGGATTAACAAGGTTCTCTGTTACACGGGACACTCTAGCATTAGGTTAATAGGACGTCACCCGGGTTAACAAAGTTCTCTGTTACACGGGACACTGTAGCTTTAGGCTAATAGGACGTCATCCGGATTAACAAGGTTCTCTGTTACACGGAACACTGTAGATTTAGGTTAATAGGGCGTCACCCGGGTTAACAAGGCTCTCTGTTACACTGGACACTGTAGATTCAGGTTAATAGGACGTCACCCGGGTTAACAATGTTCTCTGTTACACGGAACACTGTAGCTTTAAGTTAATATGATATCACCCGGATTAACAAGGTTCTCTGTTACACGGGACACTAACTTTAGGTTAATAGGACGTCACCCAGATTAACAAGGTTCCCTGTTACACGGGACACTGTAGCTTTAGTTAATAGGACATCACCCGGGTTAACAAGGTTCTCTATTTCACGTAACACTGTAGCTTTAGTTAATAGGACATCACCCGGGTTAACAAGGTTCTCTATTTCACGGAACACTGTAGCTTCAGGTTAATAGGACGTCACCCGGGTTAACAAGGTTCTCTATTACACGGAACTCTGTAGCTTTAGATTAATAGGACGTCACCTGGTTTAACAAGGTTCCCTGTTACACGGGACACTGTAGCTTTAGTTAATAGGACGTCACCCTGGTTAACAAGGTTCTCTATTTCACGGAACACTGTAACTTCAGGTTAATAGGACGTCACCCGGGTTAACAAGGTTCTCTGTTACACGGAACACTGTAGCTTCAGGTTAATAGGACGTCACCCCGGTTAACAAGGTTCTCTATTACACGGAACTCTGTAGCTTTAGATTAATAGGACGTCACCCAGGTTAACAATGCTTTAAGTTAATATGATATCACCCGGATTAACA
Source organism: Bathymodiolus septemdierum (assembly GCA_963383655.1). NCBI lineage: Eukaryota > Metazoa > Mollusca > Bivalvia > Mytilida > Modiolidae > Bathymodiolus > Bathymodiolus septemdierum. The sequence continues at coordinate 14,495,021 of OY726524.1, read as the reverse complement.
GGGTTCTCTGTTACACGGGGCATTAGCTTTAGGTTAATAGGACGTCACCCAGATTAACAAGGTTCTCTGTTACACGGAACACCGTAGCTTTAGGTTAATAGGACGTCACCCGGGTTAACAAGGTTCTCTATTACACGGGACACTGTAGCTTTAGGTTAATAGGACGTCACCCGGGTTTACAAGGCGCTCTGCTACACGGAACATTGTAACTTCAGGTTAATAGGCCGTCACCCAGGTTAACAATGTTCTCTGTTACACGGAACACTGTAGCTTAAAGTTAATAGGACATCACCCGGATTACAAAAATTCTCTGTTACACGGAACACTGTAGCTTTAGGTTAATAGGACGTCACCCGGGTTAACAAGGTACTCTATTTCACGGAACACTGTAACTTCAGGTTAATAGGACGTCACCCGGGTTAACAAGGTTCTCTGTTACACGGAACACTGTAGCTTCAGGTTAATAGGACGTCACCCGGATTAACAAGTTTCTCTATTACACGGGACACTAGCTTTAGGTTAATAGGACGTCACCCAGATTAACAAGGTTCTCTGTTACACGGAACACCGTAGCTTTAGGTTAATAGGACGTCACCCGGGTTAACAAGGTTCTCTATTACACAGGACACTGTAGCTTTAGGTTAATAGGACGTCACCCGGGTTTACAAGGCGCTCTGCTACACGGAACATTGTAGCTTCAGGTTAATAGGCCGTCACCCAGGTTAACAATGTTCTCTGTTACACGGAACACTGTAGCTTAAAGTTAATAGGACATCACCCGGATTAAAAAAATTCTCTGTTACACGGAACACTGTAGCTTTAGGTTAATAGGACGTCACCCGGGTTAACAAGGTTCTCTGTAACACTGGACACTGTAGCTTTAGGTTAATAGGACGTCATCCGGATTAACAAGGTCCTCTGTTACACTTGACATTCTAGCTTTAGGTTATAGGACGTCACCCGGGTTAACAAGGTGCTCTGTTACACGGGACCCTGTACCTTTAGGTTAATAGGACGTCATTCGGATTAACAAGGTTCTCTCTTACACGGGACACTCTAGCATTAGGTTAATAGGACGTCACCCGGGTTAACAAAGTTCTCTGTTACACGGGACACTGTAGCTTTAGGCTAATAGGACGTCATCCGGATTAACAAGGTTCTCTGTTACACGGAACACTGTAGATTTAGGTTAATAGGGCGTCACCCGGGTTAACAAGGCTCTCTGTTACACTGGACACTGTAGCTTCAGGTTAATAGGACGTCACCCGGGTTAACAATGTTCTCTGTTACACGGAACACTGTAGTTTTAAGTTAATATGATATCACCCGGATTAACAAGGTTCTTTGTTACACGGGACACTAGCTTTAGGTTAATAGGACGTCACCCAGATTAACAAGGTTCCCTGTTACACGGGACACTGTAGCTTTAGTTAATAGGACATCACCCGGGTTAACAAGGTTCTCTATTTCACGTAACACTGTAGCTTTAGTTAATAGGACATCACCCGGGTTAACAAGGTTCTCTATTTCACGGAACACTGTAGCTTCAGGTTAATAGGACGTCACCCGGGTTAACAAGGTTCTCTATTACACGGAACTCTGTAGCTTTAGATTAATAGGACGTCACCTGGTTTAACAAGGTTCCCTGTTACACGGGACACTGTAGCTTTAGTTAATAGGACGTCACCCTGGTTAACAAGGTTCTCTATTTCACGGAACACTGTAACTTCAGGTTAATAGGACGTCACCCGGGTTAACAAGGTTCTCTGTTACACGGAACTCTGTAGCTTCAGGTTAATAGGACGTCACCCAGGTTAACAATGCTTTAAGTTAATATGATATCACCCGGATTAACAGGGTTCTCTGTTACACGGGACACTAGCTTTAGGTTAATAGGACGTCACCCAGATTAACAAGGTTCTCTGTTACACGGAACACCGTAGCTTTAGGTTAATAGGACGTCACCCGGGTTAACAAGGTTCTCTATTACACGGGACACTGTAGCTTTAGGTTAATAGGACGTCACCCGGGTTTACAAGGCGCTCTGCTACACGGAACATTGTAGCTTCAGGTTAATAGGCCGTCACCCAGGTTAACAATGTTCTCTGTTACACGGAACACTGTAGCTTAAAGTTAATAGGACATCACCCGGATTAAAAAAATTCTCTGTTACACGGAACACTGTAGCTTTAGGTTAATAGGACGTCACCCGGGTTAACAAGGTACTCTATTTCACGGAACACTGTAACTTCAGGTTAATAGGACGTCACCCGGGTTAACAAGGTTCTCTGTTACACGGAACACTGTAGCTTCAGGTTAATAGGACGTCACCCGGGTTAACAAGGTTCTCTATTACACGGAACAATGTAGCTTGAGATTAATAGGACGTCACCTGGTTTAACAAGGTTCCCTGTTACACGGAACACTGTAGTTTAGGATAATAGGACGTCACCCGGGTTAACAAGGCTCTCTGTTACACGGAACACTGTAGCTTTAGGTTAATAGGACATCACCCGGGTTAACAAGGTTCTCTATTTCACGGAACACTGTAGCTTCAGGTTAATAGGACGTCACCCGGGTTAACAAGGTTCTCTATTACACGGGACACTGTAGCTTTAGGTTAATAGGACTTCACCCGGGTTTACAAGGCGCTCTGCTACACGGAACATTGTAGCTTCAGGTTAATAGGCCGTCACCCAGGTTAACAATGTTCTCTGTTACACGGAACACTGTAGCTTCAGGTTAATAGGACGTCACCCGAGTTAACAAGGTTCTCTATTACATGGGACACTGTAATTTAGGTTAATAGGACGTCACCCGGGTTAACAAGGTTCTCTGTTACACTGAACACTAGCTTTAGGTTAATAGGACGTCATCCGGATTAACAAGGTCCTCTGTTACACTTGACATTCTAGCTTTAGGTTATAGGACGTCACCCGGGTTAACAAGGTGCTCTGTTACACGGGACCCTGTACCTTTAGGTTAATAGGACGTCATTCGGATTAACAAGGTTCTCTGTTACACGGGACACTCTAGCATTCGGTTAATAGGACGTCACCCGGGTTAACAAAGTTCTCTGTTACACGGGACACTGTAGCTTTAGGCTAATAGGACGTCATCCGGATTAACAAGGTTCTCTGTTACACGGAACACTGTAGATTTAGGTTAATAGGGCGTCACCCGGGTTAACAAGGCTCTCTGTTACACTGGACACTGTAGCTTCAGGTTAATAGGACGTCACCCGGGTTAACAATGTTCTATGTTACACGGAACACTGTAGCTTTAAGTTAATATGATATCACCCGGATTAACAAGGTTCTCTGTTACACGGGACACTAGCTTTAGGTTAATAGGACGTCACCCAGATTAACAAGGTTCTCTGTTACACGGAACACCGTAGCTTTAGGTTAATAGGACGTCACCCGGGTTAACAAGGTTCTCTATTACACGGGACACTGTAGCTTTAGGTTAATAGGACGTCACCCGGGTTTACAAGGCGCTCTGCTACACGGAACATTGTAGCTTCAGGTTAATAGGCCGTCACCCAGGTTAACAATGTTCTCTGTTACACGGAACACTGTAGCTTAAAGTTAATAGGACATCACCCGGATTAAAAAAATTCTCTGTTACACGGAACACTGTAGCTTTAGGTTAATAGGACGTCACCCGGGTTAACAAGGTTCTCTGTAACACTGGACACTGTAGCTTTAGGTTAATAGGACGTCATCCGGATTAACAAGGTCCTCTGTTACACTTGACATTCTAGCTTTAGGTTATAGGACGTCACCCGGGTTAACAAGGTGCTCTGTTACACGGGACCCTGTACCTTTAGGTTAATAGGACGTCATTCGGATTAACAAGGTTCTCTGTTACACGGGACACTCTAGCATTAGGTTAATAGGACGTCACCCGGGTTAACAAATTTCTCTGTTACACGGGACACTGTAGCTTTAGGCTAATAGGACGTCATCCGGATTAACAAGGTTCTCTGTTACACGGAACACTGTAGATTTAGGTTAATAGGGCGTCACCCGGGTTAACAAGGCTCTCTGTTACACTGGACACTGTAGCTTCAGGTTAATAGGACGTCACCCGGGTTAACAATGTTCTCTGTTACACGGAACACTGTAGCTTTAAGTTAATATGATATCACCCGGATTAACAAGGTTCTCTGTTACACGGGACACTAGCTTTAGGTTAATAGGACGTCACCCAGATTAACAAGGTTCTCTGTTACACGGAACACCGTAGCTTTAGGTTAATAGGACGTCACCCGGGTTAACAAGGTTCTCTATTACACGGGACACTGTAGCTTTAGGTTAATAGGACGTCACCCGGGTTTACAAGGCGCTCTGCTACACTGAACATTGTAGCTTCAGGTTAATAGGCCGTCACCCAGGTTAACAATGTTCTCTGTTACACGGAACACTGTAGCTTAAAGTTAATAGGACATCACCCGGATTAAAAAAATTCTCTGTTACACGGAACACTGTAGCTTTAGGTTAATAGGACGTCACCCGGGTTAACAAGGTACTCTATTTCACGGAACAATGTAACTTCAGGTTAATAGGACGTCACCCGGGTTAACAAGGTTCTCTGTTACACGGAACACTGTAGCTTCAGGTTAATAGGACGTCACCCGGGTTAACAAGGTTCTCTATTACACGGAACAATGTAGCTTGAGATTAATAGGACGTCACCTGGTTTAACAAGGTTCCCTGTTACACGGAACACTGTAGCTTTAGGATAATAGGACGTCACCCGGGTTAACAAGGCTCTCTGTTACACGGAACACTGTAGCTTTAGGTTAATAGGACATCACCCGGGTTAACAAGGTTCTCTATTTCACGGAACACTGTAGCTTCAGGTTAATAGGACGTCACCCGGGTTAACAAGGTTCTCTATTACACGGGACACTGTAGCTTCAGGTTAATAGGACTTCACCCGGGTTTACAAGGCGCTCTGCTACACGGAACATTGTAGCTTCAGGTTAATAGGCCGTCACCCAGTTTAACAATGTTCTCTGTTACACGGAACACTGTAGCTTCAGGTTAATAGGACGTCACCCGAGTTAACAAGGTTCTCTATTACATGGGACACTGTAATTTAGGTTAATAGGACGTCACCCGGGTTAACAAGGTTCTCTGTTACACTGAACACTGTAGCTTTAGGTTAATAGGACGTCATCCGGATTAACAAGGTCCTCTGTTACACTTGACATTCTAGCTTTAGGTTATAGGACGTCACCCGGGTTAACAAGGTGCTCTGTTACACGGGACCCTGTACCTTTAGGTTAATAGGACGTCATTCGGATTAACAAGGTTCTCTGTTACACGGGACACTCTAGCATTAGGTTAATAGGACGTCACCCGGGTTAACAAAGTTCTCTGTTACACGGGACACTGTAGCTTTAGGCTAATAGGACGTCATACGGATTAACAAGGTTCTCTGTTACACGGAACACTGTAGATTTAGGTTAATAGGGCGTCACCCGGGTTAACAAGGCTCTCTGTTACACTGGACACTGTAGCTTCAGGTTAATAGGACGTCACCCGGGTTAACAATGTTCTCTGTTACACGGAACACTGTAGCTTTAAGTTAATATGATATCACCCGGATTAACAAGGTTCTCTGTTACACGGGACACTAGCTTTAGGTTAATAGGACGTCACCCAGATTAACAAGGTTCTCTGTTACACGGAACACCGTAGCTTTAGGTTAATAGGACGTCACCCGGGTTAACAAGGTTCTCTATTACACGGGACACTGTAGCTTTAGGTTAATAGGACGTCACCCGGGTTTACAAGGCGCTCTGCTACACGGAACATTGTAGCTTCAGGTTAATAGGCCGTCACCCAGGTTAACAATGTTCTCTGTTACACGGAACACTGTAGCTTAAAGTTAATAGGACATCACCCGGATTAAAAAAATTCTCTGTTACACGTAACACTGTAGCTTTAGGTTAATAGGACGTCACCCGGGTTAACAAGGTTCTCTGTAACACTGGACACTGTAGCTTTAGGTTAATAGGACGTCATCCGGATTAACAAGGTCCTCTGTTACACTTGACATTCTAGCTTTAGGTTATAGGACGTCACCCGGGTTAACAAGGTGCTCTGTTACACGGGACCCTGTACCTTTAGGTTAATAGGACGTCATTCGGATTAACAAGGTTCTCTGTTACACGGGACACTCTAGCATTAGGTTAATAGGACGTCACCCGGGTTAACAAAGTTCTCTGTTACACGGGACACTGTAGCTTTAGGCTAATAGGACGTCATCCGAATTAACAAGGTTCTCTGTTACACGGAACACTGTAGATTTAGGTTAATAGGGCGTCACCCGGGTTAACAAGGCTCTCTGTTACACTGGACACTGTAGCTTCAGGTTAATAGGACGTCACCCGGGTTAACAATGTTCTCTGTTACACGGAACACTGTAGCTTTAAGTTAATATGATATCACCCGGATTAACAAGGTTCTCTGTTACACGGGACACTAGCTTTAGGTTAATAGGACGTCACCCAGATTAACAAGGTTCTCTGTTACACGGAACACCGTAGCTTTAGGTTAATAGGACGTCACCCGGGTTAACAAGGTTCTCTATTACACGGGACACTGTAGCTTTAGGTTAATAGGACGTCACCCAGGTTAACAATGTTCTCTGCTACACGGGACACTGTAGCTTAAAGTTAATAGGACATCACCCGAATTAAAAAAATTCTCTGTTACACGGAACACTGTAGCTTTAGGTTAATAGGACGTCACCCGGGTTAACAAGGTTCTCTGTAACACTGGACACTGTAGCTTTAGGTTAATAGGACGTCATCCGGATTAACAAGGTCCTCTGTTACACTTGACATTCTAGCTTTAGGTTATAGGACGTCACCCGGGTTAACAAGGTGCTCTGTTACACGGGACCCTGTACCTTTAGGTTAATAGGACGTCATTCGGATTAACAAGGTTCTCTGTTACACGGGACACTCTAGCATTAGGTTAATAGGACGTCACCCGGGTTAACAAAGTTCTCTGTTACACGGGACACTGTAGCTTTAGGCTAATAGGACGTCATCCGGATTAACAAGGTTCTCTGTTACACGGAACACTGTAGATTTAGGTTAATAGGGCGTCACCCGGGTTAACAAGGCTCTCTGTTACACTGGACACTGTAGCTTCAGGTTAATAGGACGTCACCCGGGTTAACAATGTTCTCTGTTACACGGAACACTGTAGCTTTAAGTTAATATGATATCACCCGGATTAACAAGGTTCTCTGTTACACGGGACACTAGCTTTAGGTTAATAGGACGTCACCCAGATTAACAAGGTTCTCTGTTACACGGAACACCGTAGCTTTAGGTTAATAGGACGTCACCCGGGTTAACAAGGTTCTCTATTACACGGGACACTGTAGCTTTAGGTTAATAGGACGTCACCCGGGTTTACAAGGCGCTCTGCTACACGGAACATTGTAGCTTCAGGTTAATAGGCCGTCACCCAGGTTAACAATGTTCTCTGTTACACGGAACACTGTAGCTTAAAGTTAATAGGACATCACCCGGATTAAAAAAATTCTCTGTTACACGGAACACTGTAGCTTTAGGTTAATAGGACGTCACCCGGGTTAACAAGGTTCTCTGTAACACTGGACACTGTAGCTTTAGGTTAATAGGACGTCATCCGGATTAACAAGGTCCTCTGTTACACTTGACATTCTAGCTTTAGGTTATAGGACGTCACCCGGGTTAACAAGGTGCTCTGTTACACGGGACCGTGTACCTTTAAGTTAATAGGACGTCATTCGGATTAACAAGGTTCTCTGTTACACGGGACACTCTAGCATTAGGTTAATAGGACGTCACCCGGGTTAACAAAGTTCTCTGTTAGACGGGACACTGTAGCTTTAGGCTAATAGGACGTCATTCGGATTAACAAGGTTCTCTGTTACACGCAACACTGTAGATTTAGGTTAATAGGGCGTCACCCGGGTTAACAAGGCTCTCTGTTACACTGGACACTGTAGCTTCAGGTTAATAGGACGTCACCCGGGTTAACAATGTTCTCTGTTACACGGAACACTGTAGCTTTAAGTTAATATGATATCACCCGGATTAACAAGGTTCTCTGTTACACGGGACACTAGCTTTAGGTTAATAGGACGTCACCCAGATTAACAAGGTTCTCTGTTACACGGAACACCGTAGCTTTAGGTTAATAGGACGTCACCCGGGTTAACAAGGTTCTCTATTACACGGGACACTGTAGCTTTAGGTTAATAGGACGTCACCCGGGTTTACAAGGCGCTCTGCTACACGGAACATTGTAGCTTCAGGTTAATAGGCCGTCACCCAGGTTAACAATGTTCTCTGCTACACGGGACACTGTAGCTTAAAGTTAATAGGACATCACCCGAATTAAAAAAATTCTCTGTTACACGGAACACTGTAGCTTTAGGTTAATAGGACGTCACCCGGGTTAACAAGGTTCTCTGTAACACTGGACACTGTAGCTTTAGGTTAATAGGACGTCATCCGGATTAACAAGGTCCTCTGTTACACTTGACATTCTAGCTTTAGGTTATAGGACGTCACCCGGGTTAACAAGGTGCTCTGTTACACGGGACCCTGTACCTTTAGGTTAATAGGACGTCATTCGGATTAACAAGGTTCTCTGTTACACGGGACACTCTAGCATTAGGTTAATAGGACGTCACCCGGGTTAACAAAGTTCTCTGTTACACGGGACACTGTAGCTTTAGGCTAATAGGACGTCATCCGGATTAACAAGGTTCTCTGTTACACGGAACACTGTAGATTTAGGTTAATAGGGCGTCACCCGGGTTAACAAGGCTCTCTGTTACACTGGACACTGTAGCTTCAGGTTAATAGGACGTCACCCGGGTTAACAATGTTCTCTGTTACACGGAACACTGTAGCTTTAAGTTAATATGATATCACCCGGATTAACAAGGTTCTCTGTTACACGGGACACTAGCTTTAGGTTAATAGGACGTCACCCAGATTAACAAGGTTCTCTGTTACACGGAACACCGTAGCTTTAGGTTAATAGGACGTCACCCGGGTTAACAAGGTTCTCTATTACACGGGACACTGTAGCTTTAGGTTAATAGGACGTCACCCGGGTTTACAAGGCGCTCTGCTACACGGAACATTGTAGCTTCAGGTTAATAGGCCGTCACCCAGGTTAACAATGTTCTCTGTTACACGGAACACTGTAGCTTAAAGTTAATAGGACATCACCCGGATTAAAAAAATTCTCTGTTACACGGAACACTGTAGCTTTAGGTTAATAGGACGTCACCCGGGTTAACAAGGTTCTCTGTAACACTGGACACTGTAGCTTTAGGTTAATAGGACGTCATCCGGATTAACAAGGTCCTCTGTTACACTTGACATTCTAGCTTTAGGTTATAGGACGTCACCCGGGTTAACAAGGTGCTCTGTTACACGGGACCCTGTACCTTTAGGTTAATAGGACGTCATTCGGATTAACAAGGTTCTCTGTTACACGGGACACTCTAGCATTAGGTTAATAGGACGTCACCCGGGTTAACAAAGTTCTCTGTTACACGGGACACTGTAGCTTTAGGCTAATAGGACGTCATCCGGATTAACAAGGTTCTCTGTTACACGGAACACTGTAGATTTAGGTTAATAGGGCGTCACCCGGGTTAACAAGGCTCTCTGGTACACTGGACACTGTAGCTTCAGGTTAATAGGACGTCACCCGGGTTAACAATGTTCTCTGTTACACGGAACACTGTAGCTTTAAGTTAATATGATATCACCCGGATTAACAAGGTTCTCTGTTACACGGGACACTAGCTTTAGGTTAATAGGACGTCACCCAGATTAACAAGGTTCTCTGTTACACGGAACACCGTAGCTTTAGGTTAATAGGACGTCATCCGGGTTAACAAGGTTCTCTATTACACGGGACACTGTAGCTTTAGGTTAATAGGACGTCACCCGGGTTTACAAGGTGCTCTGCTACACGGAACATTGTAGCTTCAGGTTAATAGGCCGTCACCCAGGTTAACAATGTTCTCTGTTACACGGAACACTGTAGCTTAAAGTTAATAGGACATCACTCGGATTAAAAAAATTCTCTGTTACACGGAACACTGTAGCTTTAGGTTAATAGGACGTCACCCGGGTTAACAAGGTTCTCTGTAACACTGGACACTGTAGCTTTAGGTTAATAGGACGTCATCCGGATTAACAAGGTCCTCTGTTACACTTGACATTCTAGCTTTAGGTTATAGGACGTCACCCGGGTTAACAAGGTGCTCTGTTACACGGGACCCTGTACCTTTAGGTTAATAGGACGTCATTCGGATTAACAAGGTTCTCTGTTACACGGGACACTCTAGCATTAGGTTAATAGGACGTCACCCGGGTTAACAAAGTTCTCTGTTACACGGGACACTGTAGCTTTAGGCTAATAGGACGTCATCCCGATTAACAAGGTTCTCTGTTACACGGAACACTGTAGATTTAGGTTAATAGGGCGTCACCCGGGTTAACAAGGCTCTCTGTTACACTGGACACTGTAGCTTCAGGTTAATAGGACGTCACCCGGGTTAACAATGTTCTCTGTTACACGGAACACTGTAGCTTTAAGTTAATATGATATCACCCGGATTAACAAGGTTCTCTGTTACACGGGACACTAGCTTTAGGTTAATAGGACGTCACCCAGATTAGCAAGGTTCTCTGTTACACGGAACACCGTAGCTTTAGGTTAATAGGACGTCACCCGGGTTAACAAGGTTCTCTATTACACGGGACACTGTAGCTTTAGGTTAATAGGACGTCACCCGGGTTTACAAGGCGCTCTGCTACACGGAACATTGTAGCTTCAGGTTAATAGGCCGTCACCCAGGTTAACAATGTTCTCTGCTACACGGAACACTGTAGCTTAAAGTTAATAGGATATCACCCGAATTAAAAAAATTCTCTGTTACACGGAACACTGTAGCTTTAGGTTAATAGGACGTCACCCGGGTTAACAAGGTTCTCTGTAACACTGGACACTGTAGCTTTAGGTTAATAGGACGTCATCCGGATTAACAAGGTCCTCTGTTACACTTGACATTCTAGCTTTAGGGTATAGGACGTCACACGGGTTAACAAGGTCCTGTGTTACACGGGACCCTGTACCTTTAGGTTAATAGGACGTCATTCGGATTAGCAAGGTTCTCTGTTACACGGGACACTCTAGCTTTAGGTTAATAGGACGTCACCCGGGTTAACAAGGTTCTCTTTTACACGGAACACTGTAGATTCAGGTTAATAGGACGTCACCCGGATTAACAAGGTTCTCTGCTACACGGAACACTGTAGCTTCAGGTTAATAGGACGTCACCGGGGTTAACAAGGTTCTCTATTACATGGGACACTGTAACTTTAGGTTAATAGGACGTCACCCGGGCTAACAATGCTCTCTGTTACACGGAACACTGTAGCTTTAGGTTAATAGGACATCACGCGTGTTAACACGGTTCTCTATTTAACGGAAAACTGTAACTTCAGGTTAATAGGACGTCACCCGGGTTAACAAGGTTCTCTGTTACACGGGACACTAGCTTTACGTTAATAGGACGTCACCCAGATTAACAAGGTTCTCTGTTACACGGAACACTGTAGCTTTAGGTTAATAGGACGTCACCCGGGTTAACAAGGTTCTCTGTTACACGGAACACTGTAGCTTCAGGTTAATAGGACGTCACCCGGGTTAACAAGGTTCTCTGTTACACTGAACACTGTAGCGTCAGGTTAATAGGACGTCACCCGAGTTAACAAGGTTCTCTATTTCACGGAACACTGTAACTTTAGGTTAATAGGACGTCACCCGGGTTAACAAGGTTCTCTGTTACACTGAACACTGTAGCTTTAGGTTAATAGGACGTCATCCGGATTAACAAGGTCCTCTGTTACACTTGACATTCTAGCTTTAGGTTATAGGACGTCACCCGGGTTAACAAGGTGCTCTGTTACACGGGACCCTGTACCTTTAGGTTAATAGGACGTCATTCGGATTAACAAGGTTCTCTGTTACACGGGACACTCTAGCATTAGGTTAATAGGACGTCACCCGGGTTAACAAGGTTCTCTGTTACACGGGACACTGTAGCTTTAGGCTAATAGGACGTCATCGGGATTAACAAGGTTCTCTGTTACACGGAACACTGTAGATTTAGGTTAATAGGGCGTCACCCGGGTTAACAAGGCTCTCTGTTACACTAGACACTGTAGCTTCAGGTTAATAGGACGTCACCCGGGTTAACAATGTTCTCTGTTACTCGGAACACTGTAGCTTTAAGTTAATATGATATCACCCGGATTAACAAGGTTCTCTGTTACACGGGACACTAGCTTTAGGTTAATAGGACGTCGACCAGATTAACAAGGTTCTCTGTGACACGGAACATTGTAGCTTCAGGTTAATAGGACGTCATCCGGGTTTACAAGGCGCTCTGCTACACGGAACATTGTAGCTTCAGGTTAATAGGACGTCACCCGGGTTAACAAGGTTCTCTATTACACGGAACATTGTAGCTTTAGGTTAATAGGACGTCACCCGGGTTAACAAGGTTCTCTATTAAACGGGACACTGTAGCTTTAGGTTAATAGGACGTCACCCGGGTTTACAAGGTGCTCTGTTACACGGAACATCGTAGCTTTAAGTTAATAGGACATCACCCGGAGTAAACAAGTTCTCTGTTACACGGAACACTGTAGCTTTAGGTTAATAGGACGTCACCCGGGTTAACAAGGTTCTCTGTTACACTGGACACTGTAGCTTTAGGTTAATAGGACGTCATCCGGATTAACAAGGTCCTCTGTTACACTTGACATTCTAGCTTTAGGGCATAGGACGTCACACGGGTTAACAAGGTGCTGTGTTACACGGGACCCTGTACTTTTAGGTTAATAGGACGTCATTCGGATTAACAAGGTTCTCTGTTACACGGGACACTCTAGCTTTAGGTTAATAGGACGTCACCCGGGTTAACAAGGTTCTCTGTTACACGGAACATTGTAGCTTCAGGTTAATAGGACGTCACCCGGGTTAACAAGGTTCTCTGCTACACGGAACACTGTAGCGTCAGGTTAATAGGACGTCACCCGGGTTAACAAGGTTCTCTATTACATGGGACACTGTAACTTTAGGTTAATGGGACGTCACGCGTGTTAACAAGGTTCTCTATTTCACGGAAAACTGTAATTTCAGGTTAATAGGACGTCACCCGGGTTAACAAGGTTCTCTGTTACACGGAACACTGTAGCTTCAGGTTAATAGGACATCACCCGGGTTAACAAGGTTCTCTATTACACGGGACACTGTAGCTTTAAGTTAATAGGACATCACCCGGGTTAACAAGGTTCTCTGTTACACTGAACACTGTAGCTTCAGGTTAATAGGACGTCACCCGGATTAAAAAAGTTCCCTGTTACACGGAACACTGTAGCTTTAGGTTAATAGGACGTCACCCGGGTTAACAAGGTTCTCTGTTACACTGAACACTCTAGCTTTAGGTTAATAGGACGTCATCCGGATTAACAAGGTCCTCTGTTACACTTGACATTCTAGCTTTAGGTTATAGGACGTCACCCGGGTTAACAAGGTGCTCTGTTACACGGGACCCTGTACCTTTAGGTTAATAGGACGTTATTCGGATTAACAAGGTTCTCTGTTACACGGGACACTCTAGCTTTAGGTTAATAGGACGTCACCGGGGTTAACAAGGTTCTCTGTTACACGGGACACTGTATCTTTAGGCTAATAGGACGTCATCCGGATTAACAAGGTTCTCTGTTACACGGAACACTGTAGAATTAGGTTAATGAGGCGTCACCAGGGTTAACAAGGCTCTCTGTTACACGTAACACTGTAGCTTCAGGTTAATAGGACGTCACCCGGGTTAACAATGTTCTCTGTTACACGGGACACTAGCTTTAGGTTAATAGGACGTCACCCAGATTAACAAGGTTCTAAGTTTAAGTCTTATACTTTAAGACTAAGTTTAAGTATTATGTTTTGAGACTAAGTTTAAGCTTATACCTTAAAACTAAGCTTAAGTCTTATATTTTAAGACTAGGTGATTTAAGTCTAATACTTCCTTGAGGATGCGATGCTATGGAGATTGAATTATGTTACCTCAAGATAAACTATAAATGGATACTGTTAAATAGAAGAAAAATAGTTGAACATAACCACAAAATGACAACACATTACAATATATATTGTAATTAAGTTGTTGATGTGATCTATTGGGAGGAATGATATACACCAACACAATATGGTATTATTTACTATTAACATTAACTTAGACATGTTGTACGATAGGTTGACCTGTATCAGGTTAAATAGATTTAATATCTCATTTGACTATTGTGTATTAACTATGTATGCCATCATTATGATAAAGTTGTATTATAGACTGTTATACTTTATTGTTACATTTTAATATTATACTGTAATTATGTCTTTACAGGAGAGATATTATGTAAGTATAATTAATGTAACATAGTGTAGTAAATTAAAACAGTAAACAAAGTTGTATAGATGTTCACTATTTCTAATCTGTACTTGTTTATATAAACCGATCGTTTTCATCTATATCAATAATTAACCATAAAATCGTACAACATATGTTTTATTGGAATCAACCGATATAAACAGTGAATAGAAACTTACAAAAATAGCTGGTAGTATCATACATCAAATTCATCTTTAATTTATAGAGTTTATTTATTGATATAGATATGAATGAAGCTTCATTACATATTAAAGTTTGACAAAACGAATCAATGATGCAAAGATATAGTCAAGCATTATATTATAACTTTAGAACACAAATGTAAAATACAATGAACACATAAAAGAACATATCGTATAAACAAGGGAACGGTAGAATGTTTAGTTGTTGATATGTGATATTGTAACATTAGTACAAGTGATTGTGTGTAAAATACAACACACATACAAGAACATACCGTATAAACAAGGGAACGGTAGAATGTTTGGTTGGTGATATGTGATATTGTAACATCAATACTAGTGATTGTGTGTAAAATACAAGAAGGAACACATGAAAGAACATAACGTATAAACAAGTGAACGGTAGAATGTTTAGTTGTTGATATGTGATATTGTAACATTAGTACAAGTGATTGTGTGTAAAATACAACACACATACAAGAACATACCGTATAAACAAGGGAACGGTAGAATGTTTGGTTGGTGATATGTGATATTGTAACATCAATACTAGTGATTGTGTGTAAAATACAAGAAGGAACACATGAAAGAACATAACGTATAAACAAGTGAACGGTAGAATGTTTAGTTGTTGATATGTGATATTGTAACATTAGTACAAGTGATTGTGTGTAAAATACAACACACATAAAACAACATACCGTATAAACAAGGGAACGGTAGAATGTTTCTTTGGTGATATGTGATATTGTAACATTAATACTAGTGATTGTGTGTAAAATACAACAAACACATAAAAGAACATACCGCATAAACAAGGGAACGGTAGAATGTGTAATTGTTGATATGTGATATTGTAACATTAGTACTAGTGATTGTTTGTAAAATACAACAAACACATAAAAGAACATACCGCATAAACAAGGGAACGGAAGAATGTGTAATTGTTGATATGTGATATTGTAACATTAGTACTAGTGATTGTGTGTAAGATACAACAAACACATAAAAGAACATACCGCATAAACAAGGGAACGGAAGAATGTGTAATTGTTGATATGTGATATTGTAACATTAGTACTAGTTATTGTGTGTAAGATACAACAAACACATAAACGAACATACAGTATAAACAAGGGAACGGTAGAATGTTTGGTTGTTGATATGTGATATTGTAACATTAGTACAAGTGATTGTGTGTAAAATACAACAAACACATCAAAGAACATACCGTATAAACAAGGGAACGGTAGAATGATTGGTTGTTGATATGTGATATTGTAACATTAGTACAAGTGATTGTGTGAAAAATACAACAAACACATAAAATAACATACAGTATAAACACAGGAACAGTAGAATGTTTGGTTGTTGATATGTGATATTGTAACATCAGTACCAGTGATTTTGTGTAAAATACAACAAACACATAAAATAACACACTGTTTAAACACGGGAACGGTAGAATGTTTGATTGTTGATACCTGATTTTGTAACATTAGTACCTGTGATTGTGTGTAAAATACAACGAACACATAAAAGAACATACCGTATAAACAAAGCAATGGTAGAATGCTTGCTTGTTGATATGTGATATTGTAACATTAGCACAAGTGATTGTGTGTAAAAAGCAACGAACACATAACAGAGCATTGAGTATAAACAAGGGAACGGTAGAATGTTTAGTTGTTGATATGTGATATTGTAACATTAGTACTAGTGATTGTGTGTAAAATACAACAAACAAATAAAAGAACATACCGTATAAACACGGGAACGGTAGAATGTTTAGTTGTTGATATATGATATTGTAACATTAGTACTAGTGATTGTGTGTAAAATACAACAAACACATAAAAGAACATACAATATAAACACAGGAACAGTAGAATGTTTGGTTGTTGATATGTGATATTGTAGCATTAGTACTAGTGATTGTGTGTAAAATACAACAAACACATAAAAGAACATACCGTATAAACAAGGGAATGGTAGAATGTTTGGTTGTTGATATGTGATATTGTAACATTAGTACAAGTGATTGTGTGTAAAATACAACAAACACATAAAAGAACATACCGTATAAACAAGGGAATGGTAGAATGTTTTGTTGTTGATATGTGATATTGTACCATTAGTACTAGTGATTGTTTGTAAAATACGGCAATCACATAAAAGAACATACCGTATAAACAAGTGAAAGGTAGAATGTTTGGTTGTTGATATGTGATATTGTAACATTAGTACTAGCGATTGTGTGTAAAATACAACAAACACATAAAAGAACATACCGTATAAACAAGGGAACGGTAGAATGTTTGGTTGTTGATATGTGATATTGTAGCATTAGTACTAGTGAAGTGATTGTGTGTAAAATACAACGAACATATAAAAGAGCATTCCGTATAAACAAGGGAACGGTAGAATGTTTGGTTGTTGATATGTGATATTGTAACATTAGTACTAGCGATTGTGTGTAAAATACAACAAACACATAAAAGAACATACCGTATAAACAAGGGAACGGTAGAATGTTTGGTTGTTGATATGTGATATTGTAGCATTAGTACTAGTGAAGTGATTGTGTGTAAAATACAACGAACATATAAAAGAGCATTCCGTATAAACAAGGGAACGGTAGAATGTTTGGTTGTTGATATGTGATATTGTAGCATTAGTACTAGTGAAGTGATTGTGTGTAAAATACAACGAACATATAAAAGAGCATACCGTATAAACAAGGGAACGGTAGAATGTTTGGTTGATGAAATGTGATATTGCAACATTTGTATTTGTGATTGTGTGTAAAATACAACAAATACATCAAAGAACATACCGCATAAACAAGGGAACGGTAGAATGTTTGGTTGTTGATATGTGATATTGTAACATTTGTACAAGTGATTGTCTGTAAAATACAAAAACACATAAAAGAACATACAGTATAAACATGGGAACGGTAGCATGCTTAGTTGTTGATATGTGATATTATAGCATTAGTACAAGTGATTGTGTGTAAAATACCACAAGCAGATAAAAGAACACACCGTTTAAACACGGGAACGGTAGAATGTTTGATTGTTGATACCTGATTTTGTAACATTAGTACCAGTGATTGTGTGTAAAATACAAGGAACACATAAAAGAACATACTGTATAAACAAAGGAATGGTAGAATGTTTGGTTGTTGATATGCGATATTGTAACATTAGTATTTGTGATTGTGTGTAAAATACAACAAACACATAAAAGAACATACAGTATAAACACAGGAACAGTAGAATGTTTGGTTGTTGATATGTGATATTGTAACATCAGTACCAGTGATTGTGTGTAAAATACAACAAACACATAAAATAACACACTGTTTAAACACGGGAACGGTAGAATGTTTGATTGTTGATACCTGATTTTGTAACATTAGTACCTGTGATTGTGTGTAAAATACAACGAACACATAAAAGAACATACCGTATAAACAAAGCAATGGTAGAATGCTTGCTTGTTGATATGTGATATTGTAACATTAGCACAAGTGATTGTGTGTAAAAAGCAACGAACACATAACAGAGCATTGAGTATAAACAAGGGAACGGTAGAATGTTTAGTTGTTGATATGTGATATTGTAACATTAGTACTAGTGATTGTGTGTAAAATACAACAAACAAATAAAAGAACATACCGTATAAACACGGGAACGGTAGAATGTTTAGTTGTTGATATATGATATTGTAACATTAGTTCTAGTGATTGTGTGTAAAATACAACAAACACATAAAAGAACATACCGTATAAACAAGGGAATGGTAGAATGTTTGGTTGTTGATATGT
This sequence comes from Bathymodiolus septemdierum, assembly GCA_963383655.1. Taxonomy (NCBI): domain Eukaryota; kingdom Metazoa; phylum Mollusca; class Bivalvia; order Mytilida; family Modiolidae; genus Bathymodiolus; species Bathymodiolus septemdierum. The sequence continues at coordinate 14,476,442 of OY726524.1, read as the reverse complement.
GATATTGTAACATTAGCACAAGTGATTGTGTGTAAAAAGCAACGAACACATAACAGAGCATTCAGTATAAACAAGGGAACGGTAGAATGTTTAGTTGTTGATATGTGATATTGTAACATTAGTACTAGTGATTGTGTGTAAAATACAACAAACAAATAAAAGAACATACCGTATAAACACGGGAACGGTAGAATGTTTAGTTGTTGATATATGATATTGTAACATTAGTACTAGTGATTGTGTGTAAAATACAACAAACACATAAAAGAACATACCGTATAAACACGGGAACGGTAGAATGTTTAGTTGTTGATATATGACATTGTAACATTAGTACTAGTGATTGTGTGTAAAATACAACAAACACATAAAAGAAGATACAGTATAAACAAGGGAACGGTAGAATGTTTGGTTGTTGATATGTGATATTGTAACATTAGTACTAGTGATTGTGTGGAAAATACAACAAACACATAAAAGAACATACAGTATAAACAAGGGAACGGTAGAATGTTTGGTTGTTGATATGTGATATTGTAACATTAGTACTAGTGATTGTGTGTAAAATACAACGAACACATAAAATAACATACCGTATAAACAAGGGAACGGTAGAATGTTTAGTTGTTGAGATGTGATATTATAGCATTAGTACTAGTGAGTGTGTGTAAAATACAACGAACACATAAAATAACATACCGTATAAACAAGGGAACGGTAGAATGTTTAGTTGTTGAGATGTGATATTATAGCATTAGTACTAGTGAGTGTGTGTAAAATACAACAAGCACATAAAAGAACACGCCGTTTAAAGACGGGAACGGTAGAATGTTTGATTGTTGATACTTGATTTTGTAACATTAGTACCAGTGATTGTGTGTAAAATACAACGAGCACATAAAAGACCATACCGTATAAACAAAGGAACGGTAGAATGTTTGATTGTTGATATGCGATATTGTAACATTAGTATTTGTGATTGTGTGTAAAATACAACGAACACATAAAAGACCATACCGAATAAACAAGTGAACGGTAGAATGTTTGGTTGTTGATATGTGATATTATAACATTAGTACTAGTGATTGTGTGTAAAATACAACAAACACATAAAAGAACATACAGTATAAACAAGGGAACGGTAGAATGTTTGGTTGTTGATATGTGATATTATAACATTAGTACTAGTGATTGTGTGTAAAATACAACGAACATATAAAAGAACATACCGTATAAACACGGGAACGGTAGAATGTTTAGTTGTTGATATATGATATTATAACATTAGTACTAGTAATTGTGTGTAAAATACAACGAACATATAAAAGAACATACCGTATAAACACGGGAACGGTAGAATGTTTGGTTGTTGATATGTGATATTGTAACATTAGTACAAGTGATTGTGTGTAAAATACAACACAGACATAAAAGAACACACCGTATCAACACGGGAACGGTAGAATGTTTGGTTGTTGATAGATGATATTACAGCATTGGTACTAGTGATTGTGTGTAAAATACAACGAACACGTAAAATAACATACCGTATAAACAAGGGAACGGTAGAATGTTTAGTTGTTGATATGTGATATTGTAACATTAGTACTAGTGATTGTGTATTAAATACAATGAACATAAAAGAACATGCCGTATAAACAAGGGAACGGTAGAATGTTTGGTTGTTGTTATGTGATATTGTAACATTAGTACTAGTGATTGTGTATTAAATACAATGAACATAAAAGAACATGCCGTATAAACAAGGGAACGGTAGAATGTTTGGTTGTTGTTATGTGATATTGTAACATTAGTACTAGTGATTGTGGGTAAAATACAACGAACACATACAAGAACATACCGTATAAACAAGGGAACGGTAGAATGTTTGGTTGTTGTTATGTGATATTGTAACATTAGTACTAGTGATTGTGGGTAAAATACAACGAACACATACAAGAACATACCGTATAAACAAGGGAACGGTAGAATGTTTGGTTGTTGTTATGTGATATTGTAGCATTAGTACAAGTGATTGTGGGTAAAATACAACGAACACAAAATAATACACCGTATAAAAATTGAAATGGGGTTAATTTAGTTTATGAAAACATTTATAATCCATAATACCGCGCCAGTATATTTACACAGTTATGTCACGGTAGAAGGCTTAGTGGTTGATTTGCATGTAATATATGAAACATACTAAAGAACAAAACGTATAAACAAGGAAACGGTAAAGTGACACACAATACATCAATCATTTTGTTCAGTTCATTAAATAAAATTATCAATAACAAGCGTCTTGTAATGACATCATATTTGTAAATCTTACCGTTCCAAGTTATTTTAGCCTTTAATAACATTTAAATTTAAATTTATTTGAAATGTGCAGTTAAACTATTTAGAATACATAATACCGTGGCAGTATGTTTACACCATTTAGTCATCATTTCATGTTTTGTTATAAGTTTATTACAATAAACATTTACTTTGACATGTTCAGACATTTATAATCCATAATACCGTGGCAGTATATTTACACCATTAAGTCATCATTTCATGTTTTGTGTTCAGACATTTATAATCCATAATACCGTGGCAGTATATTTACACCATTAAGTCATCATTTCATGTTTTGTGTTCAGACATTTATAATCCATAATACCGTGGCAGTATATTTACACCATTAAGTCATCATTTCATGTTTTGTGTTCAGACATTTATAATACATAATACCGCGGCAGTAGTTTACACTATTAAGTCATCATTTCATGCTTTGTTATAAGTTTATTACAATAAACATTTACTTTGACATGTTCAGACATTTATAATACATAATACCGCGGCAGTAGTTTACACTATTAAGTCATCATTTCATGCTTTGTTATAAGTTTATTACAATAAACATTTACTTTGACATGTTCAGACATTTATAATACATAATACCGCGGCAGTAGTTTACACTATTAAGTCATCATTTCATGTTTTCTTATAAGTTTATTACAATAAACATTTACTTTGATATGCTCAGACATTTATAATACATAATACCATGGCAGTATATATACACTATAAAGTCATCATTTCATGTTTTGTTATAAGTTTATTACATCTGATTGCTATTATTACATGCTATCACAATAAACATGGTAAACATAAATGTAATAGTGACATTTTACTACAACAAACAATAAAATGGTGTACATTGTTATAGTGTTTCCTATCATTAGTATTTCACTTTTGTTTTATTTACCACATGTACTTTGTTGTTTAACAAGAATCTGTAATTGTAACGTTCTTGATATCTAAAGAATTATTCATTGAACATTTAATAAAAATCTAGTAGATAACTCGGAAAAAATGTTATTTAAATATTATTATAGATATCTAACATAAAACAACTTATACATTTTATTTACATTAATATTGTTTCAGGGAATGTAAGAAATGTGGGTAAGTACTAAACAGGTAGTGTATCATACTGGGGAAAACAGGGGCATAACTTGGCGGTCAAACCGAATAGTCATATAAAGTACAAAGAATGAACAATAAAGCAGTAAAACATCCGATTGTTACTAGTGGAACAGGAACTGTTTACCCTTCCGGAACACCCGAGTTCAGCCCGGTTATAGTAAAACATCTGATTGTTACTAGTGGAGTAGGAACTGCCTACCCTTCCGCAACACCCGAGTTCAGCCCGGTTATAGTAAACATCCGATTGTTACTAGTGGAGCAGGAACTGCATACCCTTCCGGAACACCCGAGTTCAGCCCGGTTATAGTAAAATGCTCGATTGTTGCATTACTTGGCAGTCAGATTCTTCTTGATATCAAACCCTTAAAGAAGCGTCAAAGAATTTAATATAATATACCTCCATATGATAGATTCTGGCAAGACACACACGATTCCACTTGTTAAATAAAAAAGAGCAAAGAACGGTACATGCAAGATAACGTTGAATATCATCAGTGGTTAGAAAAAAGTAAATATACAATTCAACATGTTAAATATAAAACATAGTACGTTACATGATAGATCATGTTGAACATCATCAGTGGTTAATTAAAAAGGCATATTAGTTATTGAAAAAAAAGTAGTTATAATAGACTAGTCATGGGTGTGATCGTATGGTAGTTGGATATACAATTACCTATGCAATCAGTGCCTATAACCACTGAAGTTGTGCGCTTGAATCCCGCTGAAGCGAGGTGTACTTGATACAACATTATGTGGTAAAGTTTGTCAGTGACTTGCGACAGGTCTGTGGTTTTCTCCGGGCAATCCGGTTTCCTCAAACAATAACACTGACTCCCACGATATAGCTGAAATATTGTTGAAAGTGACGCTAAACACCACAACCTTAACCCTAACACTATAATTGACTACATACGAAGCGTTTCTGGAATAACCTGCAGCAGGTGCTCAAAGTCAAATGACTGGAAAGAAATATAATCAAGAAAAGTTTTGGGAGCAGGATTACCAAAGGGCATCAACAGGATAGCCAAAGTCGTAAATGGTCGGAGAAATTTAGATTTAATAATAGTTACATGATATAAGAAGTGTGTATTTCAATAATTCACATATAAATATATCTGATAAACAATGTCAGTGCCGGAACACTGACTACAGTCGGATGATAACATCGATTTCTGATATTTTTAGAAGAAATTTATAAATAGCAACTATGATTTTTTACTTGACTTTTTTGGGAATATTAGTATTTATAATGCATATTCATAATATTGATTATATCTTATTATTAGTATCATACCGTTATGGAATATCTGTGTCACAAATAACCACGGATATGTTCCTCTTGTCGTTAACACTTCCCGGTCCTTCTTGGTGTTCGTTGTTTCTCCGCTAATAAGCAGAAAGAGCAAAGGCTAGTTGGCTCGAAATCAGAATAATTTGTCCGAGTGGAGCAACATGTCGACTCGTAGACTGTTGTTTCAGTGAGCTAGCACTATAAAAATCCAACTCAGCGTGATGGTCTAGTACAAAGCGGACCTCATCATCATCTCATTGAAAATTAATTTGTTCTCGCCATGATATAGCTCAATAATGGTGGTTAACACATCATGTCGTAAAGTATTAATATATAAACACATTTTACTTATAATGTAGCATATTACCTGATCATTAAAAGTAATATATATATATATAGAATAAACACTAAAACCATTAAATATAATACATGTAAAAAAGTAAACATAAATAAGTAAAATTTAAAAATTAAAAGGCAAAACTGTAAAATAATGGCATCTATTGTTGTCAAAACAAGACTCTTTAAAACTGACAAGATATTGCTAATACTTTCAGAACCACGACTGTCCATGAGTATATAGGATTAGCATGATTATATTATAAAGGATGGATCGTTTTAGTCTCACACGACTAGAATCACAAAGACACCCAAACATATTCAACTATTTTCATTGTTTTATGTTGAGCTACTGCTAAATATAAAACAATGACTGAACATTGAACTTTACTAAATTGTTAATAATACAAATATGAAACATTTGATTGAATTGGAATTGAATGCTTTGATAAATATAATGTATTTGTGTATATATAGTACATGTGTCAAACGTTCTATATGTTAGAGAGATGTGTTAATAGACACATTTTATCATATAGAAATCGATGTCTATATATAACATGATTTGGTTGTATTTGAATGTTTTAATTATAATGTGTATATATCTTACATGTGTCAAAACGTCCTGTGTGCTAGACATATGTGTTAAATAGACACATTTTATCATATGTAAGTGCATGTTTTTATAATATGATTTGATTTTATCTGAATGTTGTAATTCTAATATAAATATAACTAGTAATGTATTTGTGTACGTGTCATAATTGTGCCCTCTTTGATAAAAGGCAGCTCACAAGAATATAATTTACTAAAGTTCAAACGCCCAGTTGTTGACGATCAACACACAACTAATGTACAAGTTCATCAATCTATAAGTGTATACCATAGCCTTGTATATACTTGTTGTAGTCAGAGATAGTTTTACATTGATATGGCTATCACTGGGCCAACACCTCTGCTTGTATCATCAACCCAGTAGTTAATATTCTGGTACTGACATGGTTTATTAGATAATGTTATTGAAATATACAGTGTAGCTATTATTGAAAATACCCCCTCCCCTGCAGTCACATGGAAACTTAGCAGATTTTGGCCATCATGTTTAGGCTCTTTGGTTTTTGTAGCTCTCACACCCTTGTACATTATTTGACTTTCGATTATTTAGACCTTAAAATGCTATCACAGAAACACATAATGTACACTAAATGTGATATCTATGTTTTGATTCAGATACATTGTATATAGATCTACCTCTGTCTAATGCAGTTTATTTGGATCATTTACCGTTGTGAATTCGCTACATTCTTACCACGATCTTAGGAGTCACCATGGTACAATTGCAACCCGATTTATCGTCTCAAAAGCTATAATAGATGTATTCAGGTATATCGGATGGTTAGTATTATCTGTAATTTCCTCATCACACATTGAACTTGTTGTTTCTCCGCTAAGTACGCAGCATTAAAGAGCAGGAGCAAAGACTGGTTGTCTCGGAATCAGAATAATGTGTCCGAGTGGAGCCATATTTCTATCCGCGGACTGTTGTTTCAGTGAACTAGCACTATTAAAATTCAACTCAGCGTTTTGGTCTAGAACAAAGCGGATCTCATCATCATCGCATTGAAAAGTAACTTGTTCTCGCCATGAAATAGCTGAAAAGTTGTTGAATTGGCGCTAAGCAATAATCACTCAATCACTTTGTATATTGGTATTGATGTTATGTACATGGTTGGTTATAGTTCGTTGATGATTATATTCAGCTATTTCCAACACGCTGAGTTGGATTTGTATAGTGCTAGCTCACTGCAACAACAATTTGCGGGAAGACATATCGCTCCACTCGGACATATTATTCTGATTCCGAGCAAACCAGTCGTTGCTCTTTCTCCTTAATGCTGCATGCTTAGCGGAGAAGCAACAATTACCAGTTTAATAGTCATTGGTTTGACAGGACCGGGACTAGAACCCACGATATACCGCACTGGAGGCGACCACGCTAACCATTACGCCACCGATGCGTTTATATAATTATGTAAAGCCACACAAACATCGCCATTACTGAACGCTAGACTAGGTACGTGTAATATCGATATTGGTGTAAATAGACAAGATATGGGGGACATAAGGGGCATGGTGTAGTCCACAAATAAGCCAGCTTACACTCACAGTGTCATTGATTCCATACGTGATCACATTCCTAATAAAATAAAAGACAATTATTGGTCGTCTTAGTATATACTATTTAGTTTGCTGTTAAAATCCGCAAAGGATCTGCCACCTGAGTGCAAACTTAGTGGCGAGCTGGCCATAAAAGATATTTTGTTAACAGTAGTCCCCCATAATCAAAATCCTATTTAAAATAATCATGTATAAACATCTTATTTCATAGTGTTCATAAGTATTGTGTGGAGAAATGATTAAATAAAAGCCAGAAGTGCTCAAGTAGGGTCAACATGAAGGTTAATCTTAAAGCATGCCACCCCTCAAAATAATGGGGCGAAGTAGACATGGAAGTTTGGCTTTTGTATGTGGCTACCCCAAACAAAACAGTCATTAATTCACGAATCAGCGTTTTCTTAACAGAGATAGACAAGGAATAACCCCATGAGATGCACTTGGTGTATTAGGAGGGATTATTAAAAAAACCAGTTATCGTACCAGGGGCAGTGTCGGATTTACCATTGTGCTTAGGCGAGCTTAAGCACAGAGCCCCGTTGGCCAAGGGGGGAGGGCTCATCTTCCTGCTTAACATTTTACGACGGATTTTTGGTTATGTGGTGCAATTTTAAATTTGAAGGCGTTCTGTTTACTATTCCTACTTTTCCTGAGAATGAATGTATGCCTGACTGCCTGTGTAGGCCTACCGGGTCTACCTCCTTCAGGACCCAAGAAACGGACCTCATTTGTCCTAAGTTCGGAACTGACCAGATATCACAACAAGGGCATATGTAAATTCCTGTAAATGCATACATAATTGTGCCTAATGTTTCGAAAGAAACCCGTCAAACAATCGTGACAAATAAAACCCCATCACCCTCTGAACTGTACCTTTAAGGCTACTCCTTTAGTATCAACAAAGTTGAAAAACCATTGGATAATTATCCTTTAAGAAATTTTACAATATAATTGATTGACAGTTTAACATTTCGTGTTTCAATGCATTATTCAGGGTCACGTCTTGCCTAATCGAGAAATTAAATAAGTGTATACCAACATCTGGAAATAGCTCGACAAAAAATAATTAAGAAAGTCAGTTTGGGTAGAATAGCAGGTCCATTTTTAGGTAGGGGCTTTTCCCTTTTGCGTAGGGGCTTTTCTCTTTTAGGTAGGGACTTTTCCCTTTTAGGTAGGGTTCTTTGCCTTTTAGGTAGTGGCTTTTCCCTTTTAGGTAGGGTCCTTTCTCTTTTAGGTAGGGGATTTTCTCTTTTAGGTAGGGGATTTTCTCTTTTAGGTAGGGGCTTTTCTCTTTTAGGTAGGGGATTTTCTCTTTTAGGTAGGGACTTTTCTTTTTTAGATAGGGGCTTTTCTCTGTTAGGTAGGGGCTTTTCACTTTTAGGTAGGGGCTTTTCTCTGTTAGGTAGTGGCTTTTCCCTTTTAGGTAGGGTTTTTCTCTTTTAGGTAGAGGCTTTTCACTTTTAGGTAGGATTTTTCCTCTGTTAGGTAGTGGCTTTTCCCTTTTAGGTAGGGGCTTTTCTCTTTTAGGTAGGGGCTTTTCTCTTTTAGGTAGGGGCTTTTCTCTTTTAGGTAAGGGCTTTTCTCTGTTATGTAGGGGCTTTTCACTTTTAGGTAGGGGTTTTCTCTTTTAGGTAGGGGATTTTCCTTTTAGATAGGGACTTTTCTCTTTTAGGTAGAGGCTTTTCTTATTTAGGTAGAGGCTTTTCTCTTTTAGGTAGGGGCTTTTCTCTTTTAGGTAGGGGCTTTTCTCTACTATGTAAGGGCTTTTCACTTTTAGGTAGGGGCTTTTCTCTTTTAAATAGGGTGTTTCCCTTTTAGGTAGGGGATTTTCTCTCTTAGGTAGAGGCTTTTCTCTTTTAGGTAGGGGCTTTTCACTTTTAGGTAGGGGCTTTTCTCTTTTAGGTAGGGGCTTTTCTCTGTTAGGTAGGGGCTTTTCTCTGTTATGTAGGGGCTTTTCACTTTTAGGTAGGGGCTTTTCTCTGTTAGGTAGTGGCTTTTCCCTTTTAGGTAGGGGCTTTTCTCTTTTAGATAAGGTTTTTCCCATTTAGGTGGGGACTTTTCTCTTTTAGGTAGGGGCTTTTCTCTGTTATGTAGGGATTTTTCACTTTTAGGTAGGGGTTTTTCTCTATTAGGTAGGGTTTTTCCCTTTTAGGTAGGGGTTTTTCTCTTTTAGGTAGAGGCTTTTCTCTTTTAGGTAGGGTTTTTTCTCTGTTATGTAGTGGCTTTTCCCTTTTAGGTAGGGTCCTTTGCCTTTTAGGTAGGGGCTTTTCTCTTTTAGGTAGGAGCTTTTCCCTTTCAGGTAGGGGCTTTTCTCTTTTAGGTAGAGGCTTTTCTCTTTTAGGTAGGGGCTTTTCTCTTTTAGGTAGGGGATTTTCTCTTTTAGGTAGGGGCTTTTCACTTTTAGGTAGGTTTTTTTTCTCTGTTAGGTAGAGGCTTTTCCCTTTTAGGTAGGGGCTTTTCTCTTTTAGTTAGGGGCTTTTCTCTTTTAGGTAAGGGCTTTTCTCTTTTAGGTAGGGACTTTTCTCTTTTAGGTAGGGGCTTTTCTCTGTTATGTAGGGGCTTTTCACTTTTAGGTAGGGGTTTTTCTCTTTTAGGTAGGGGATTTTCCTTTTAGGTAGGGACTTTTCTCTTTTAGGTAGAGGCTTTTCTTATTTAGGTAGAGGCTTTTCTCTTTTAGGTAGGGGCTTTTCTCTTTTAGTTAGGGGCTTTTCTCTGCTATGTAAGGGCTTTTCACTTTTAGGTAGGGTCTTTTCTCTTTTATATAGGGTTTTTCCCTTTTAGGTAGGGGATTTTCTCTTTTAGGTAGGGGCTTTTCCCTTTTAGGTAGGGGCTTTTCACTTTTAGGTAGGGGCTTTTCTCTTTTAGGTAGGGGCTTTTCTCTTTTAGGTAGGGGCTTTTCTCTGTTATGTAGGGCTTTTCACTTTTAGGTAGGGGCTTTTCTCTGTTAGGTGGTGGCTTTTCCCTTTTAGGTAGAGGCTTTTCTCTTTTAGGTAAGGTTTTTCCCATTTAGGTGGGGGCTTTTCTCTTTTAGGTAGGGGCTTTTCTCTTTTAGATAGGGACTTTTCTCTTTTAGGTAGGGGCTTTTCTCTGTTATGTAGGGATTTTTCACTTTTAGGTAGTGGTTTTTCTCTTTTAGGTAGGGTTTTTCCCTTTTAGGTAGGTTTTTTTTTCTTTTAGGTAGAGGCTTTTCTCTTTTAGGTAGGGTTTTTTCTCTGTTAGGTAGTGGCTTTTCCCTTTTAGGTAGGGGCTTTTTCTCTTTTAGGTAGGGGCTTTTCTCTTTTAGGTAGGGGCTTTTCTCTTTTAGGTAGGGGCTTTCCCTTTTAGGTAGGGGCTTTTCTCTTTTAGGTAGAGGCTTTTCTCTTTTAGGTAGGGGCTTTTCTCTTTTAGGTAGTTGCTTTTCCCTTTTAGGTAGGGGCTTTTCTCTTTTAGTTAGGGGCTTTTCTCTTTTAGGTAGGAGCTTTTCTCTTTTAGGTAGGGACTTTTCTCTTTTAGGTAGGGGCTTTTCTCTGTTATGTAGGGGCTTTTCACTTTTAGGTAGGGGCTTTTCTCTTTTAGGTAGGGTTTTTTCTCTTTTAGGTAGGGGCTTTTCTCTTTTAGGTAAGGGCTTTTCTCTGTTATGTAGGGGCTTTTCACTTTTAGGTAGGGGTTTTCTCTTTTAGGTAGGGGATTTTCCTTTTAGATAGGGACTTTTCTCTTTTAGGTAGAGGCTTTTCTTATTTAGGTAGAGGCTTTTCTCTTTTAGGTAGGGGCTTTTCTCTTTTAGGTAGGGGCTTTTCTCTACTATGTAAGGGCTTTTCACTTTTAGGTAGGGGCTTTTCTCTTTTAAATAGGGTGTTTCCCTTTTAGGTAGGGGATTTTCTCTCTTAGGTAGAGGCTTTTCTCTTTTAGGTAGGGGCTTTTCACTTTTAGGTAGGGGCTTTTCTCTTTTAGGTAGGGGCTTTTTTCTGTTAGGTAGGGGCTTTTCTCTGTTATGTAGGGGCTTTTCACTTTTAGGTAGGGGCTTTTCTCTGTTAGGTAGTGGCTTTTCCCTTTTAGGTAGGGGCTTTTCTCTTTTAGATAAGGTTTTTCCCATTTAGGTGGGGACTTTTCTCTTTTAGGTAGGGGCTTTTCTCTGTTATGTAGGGATTTTTCACTTTTAGGTAGGGGTTTTTCTCTATTAGGTAGGGTTTTTCCCTTTTAGGTAGGGGTTTTTCTCTTTTAGGTAGAGGCTTTTCTCTTTTAGGTAGGGTTTTTTCTCTGTTATGTAGTGGCTTTTCCCTTTTAGGTAGGGTCCTTTGCCTTTTAGGTAGGGGCTTTTCTCTTTTAGGTAGGAGCTTTTCCCTTTCAGGTAGGGGCTTTTCTCTTTTAGGTAGAGGCTTTTCTCTTTTAGGTAGGGGCTTTTCTCTTTTAGGTAGGGGATTTTCTCTTTTAGGTAGGGGCTTTTCACTTTTAGGTAGGTTTTTTTTCTCTGTTAGGTAGAGGCTTTTCCCTTTTAGGTAGGGGCTTTTCTCTTTTAGTTAGGGGCTTTTCTCTTTTAGGTAGGGGCTTTTCTCTTTTAGGTAGGGACTTTTCTCTTTTAGGTAGGGGCTTTTCTCTGTTATGTAGGGGCTTTTCACTTTTAGGTAGGGGTTTTTCTCTTTTAGGTAGGGGATTTTCCTTTTAGGTAGGGACTTTTCTCTTTTAGGTAGAGGCTTTTCTTATTTAGGTAGAGGCTTTTCTCTTTTAGGTAGGGGCTTTTCTCTTTTAGTTAGGGGCTTTTCTCTGCTATGTAAGGGCTTTTCACTTTTAGGTAGGGTCTTTTCTCTTTTATATAGGGTTTTTCCCTTTTAGGTAGGGGATTTTCTCTTTTAGGTAGGGGCTTTTCCCTTTTAGGTAGGGGCTTTTCACTTTTAGGTAGGGGCTTTTCTCTTTTAGGTAGGGGCTTTTCTCTTTTAGGTAGGGGCTTTTCTCTGTTATGTAGGGCTTTTCACTTTTAGGTAGGGGCTTTTCTCTGTTAGGTGGTGGCTTTTCCCTTTTAGGTAGAGGCTTTTCTCTTTTAGGTAAGGTTTTTCCCATTTAGGTGGGGGCTTTTCTCTTTTAGGTAGGGGCTTTTCTCTTTTAGATAGGGACTTTTCTCTTTTAGGTAGGGGCTTTTCTCTGTTATGTAGGGATTTTTCACTTTTAGGTAGTGGTTTTTCTCTTTTAGGTAGGGTTTTTCCCTTTTAGGTAGGTTTTTTTTTCTTTTAGGTAGAGGCTTTTCTCTTTTAGGTAGGGTTTTTTCTCTGTTAGGTAGTGGCTTTTCCCTTTTAGGTAGGGGCTTTTTCTCTTTTAGGTAGGGGCTTTTCTCTTTTAGGTAGGGGCTTTCCCTTTTAGGTAGGGGCTTTTCTCTTTTAGGTAGAGGCTTTTCTCTTTTAGGTAGGGGCTTTTCTCTTTTAGGTAGTTGCTTTTCCCTTTTAGGTAGGGGCTTTTCTCTTTTAGTTAGGGGCTTTTCTCTTTTAGGTAGGAGCTTTTCTCTTTTAGGTAGGGACTTTTCTCTTTTAGGTAGGGGCTTTTCTCTGTTATGTAGGGGCTTTTCACTTTTAGGTAGGGGCTTTTCTCTTTTAGGTAGGGTTTTTCCCTTTTAGGTATGGGCTTTTCTCTTTTAGGTAGAGGCTTTTCTCTTTTAGGTAGTGGCTTTCTCTTTTAGGTAGAGGCTTTTCTCTTTTAGGTAGGGGCTTTTCTCTGCTATGTAAGGGTTTTTCACTTTTAGGTAGGGGCTTTTCTCTTTTAAATAGGGTTTTTCCCTTTTAGGTAGGGGCTTTTCTCTTTTAGGTAGGGGCTTTTCTCTTTTAGGTAGGTACTTTTCTCTGTTATGTAGGGATTTTTCAATTTTAGGTAGTGGTTTTTCTCTATTAGGTAGGGTTTTTCCCTTTTAGGTAGGGTTTTTTTCTTTTAGGTAGAGGCTTTTCTCTTTTAGGTAGGGTTTTTTCTCTGTTAGGTAGTGGCTTTTCCCTTTTAGGTAGGGGCTTTTTCTCTTTTAGGTAGGGGCTTTTCTCTTTTAGGTAGGGGCTTTTCTCTTTTAGGTAGGGGCTTTTCCCTTTTAGGTAGGGGCTTTTCTCTTTTAGGTAGAGGCTTTTCTCTTTTAGGTAGGGGCTTTTCACTTTTAGGTAGGGGCTTTTCTCTTTTAGGAAGGGGCTTTTCTCTGTTAGGTAGGGGCTTTTCTCTGTTATGTAGGGGCTTTTCACTTTTAGGTAGGGGCTTTTCTCTGTTAGGTAGTGGCTTTTCCCTTTTAGGTAGGGGCTTTTCTCTTTTAGGTAAGGTTTTTCCCATTTAGGTGGGGACTTTTCTCTTTTAGGTAGGGGCTTTTCTCTGTTATGTAGGGATTTTTCACTTTTAGGTAGGGGTTTTTCTCTATTAGGTAGGGTTTTTCCCTTTTAGGTAGGGGTTTTTCTCTTTTAGGTAGAGGCTTTTCTCTTTTAGGTAGGGTTTTTTCTCTGTTATGTAGTGGCTTTTCCCTTTTAGGTAGGGTCCTTTGCCTTTTAGGTAGGGGCTTTTCTCTTTTAGGTAGGAGCTTTTCCCTTTCAGGTAGGGGCTTTTCTCTTTTAAGTAGAGGCTTTTCTCTATTAGGTAGGGGCTTTTCTCTTTTAGGTAGGGGATTTTCTCTTTTATGTAGGGGCTTTTCGCTTTTAGGTAGGGTTTTTTTCTCTGTTAGGTAGAGGCTTTTCCCTTTTAGGTAGGGGCTTTTCTCTTTTAGTTAGGTGCTTTTCTCTTTTAGGTAGGGGCTTTTCTCTTTTAGGTAGGGACTTTTCTCTTTTAGGTAGGGGCTTTTCTCTGTTATGTAGGGGCTTTTCACTTTTAGGTAGGGGTTTTTCTCTTTTAGGTAGGGGATTTTCCTTTTAGGTAGGGACTTTTCTCTTTTAGGTAGAGGCTTTTCTTATTTAGGTAGAGGCTTTTCTCTTTTAGGTAGGGGCTTTTCTCTTTTAGTTAGGGGCTTTTCTCTGCTATGTAAGGGCTTTTCACTTTTAGGTAGGGGCTTTTCTCTTTTATATAGGGTTTTTCCCTTTTAGGTAGGGGATTTTCTCTTTTAGGTAGGGGCTTTTCTCTTTTAGGTAGGGCTTTTCACTTTTAGGTAGGGGCTTTTCTCTTTTAGGTAGGGGCTTTTCTCTTTTAGATAGGGACTTTTCTCTTTTAGGTAGGGGCTTTTCTCTGTTATGTAGGGATTTTTCACTTTTAGGTAGTGGTTTTTCTCTTTTAGGTAGGGTTTTTCCCTTTTAGGTAGGGTTTTTTTTCTTTTAGGTAGAGGCTTTTCTCTTTTAGGTAGGGTTTTTTCTCTGTTAGGTAGTGGCTTTTCCCTTTTAGGTAGGGGCTTTTTCTCTTTTAGGTAGGGGCTTTTCTCTTTTAGGTAGGTGCTTTTCTCTTTTAGGTAGGGGCTTTCCCTTTTAGGTAGGGGCTTTTCTCTTTTAGGTAGAGGCTTTTCTCTTTTAGGTAGGGGCTTTTCTCTTTTAGGTAGTTGCTTTTCCCTTTTAGGTAGGGGCTTTTCTCTTTTAGTTAGGGGCTTTTCTCTTTTAGGTAGGAGCTTTTCTCTTTTAGGTAGGGACTTTTCTCTTTTAGGTAGGGGCTTTTCTCTGTTATGTAGGGGCTTTTCACTTTTAGGTAGGGGCTTTTCTCTTTTAGGTAGGGTTTTTCCCTTTTAGGTATGGGCTTTTCTCTTTTAGGTAGAGGCTTTTCTCTTTTAGGTAGTGGCTTTCTCTTTTAGGTAGAGGCTTTTCTCTTTTAGGTAGGGGCTTTTCTCTGCTATGTAAGGGTTTTTCACTTTTAGGTAGGGGCTTTTCTCTTTTAAATAGGGTTTCTCCCTTTTAGGTAGGGGCTTTTCTCTTTTAGGTAGGTACTTTTCTCTGTTATGTAGGGATTTTTCAATTTTAGGTAGTGGTTTTTCTCTATTAGGTAGGGTTTTTCCCTTTTAGGTAGGGTTTTTTTCTTTTAGGTAGAGGCTTTTCTCTTTTAGGTAGGGTTTTTTCTCTGTTAGGTAGTGGCTTTTCCCTTTTAGGTAGGGGCTTTTTCTCTTTTAGGTAGGGGCTTTTCTCTTTTAGGTAGGGGCTTTTCTCTTTTAGGTAGGGGCTTTTCCCTTTTAGGTAGGGGCTTTTCTCTTTTAGGTAGAGGCTTTTCTCTTTTAGGTAGGGGCTTTTCACTTTTAGGTAGGGGCTTTTCTCTTTTAGGAAGGGGCTTTTCTCTGTTAGGTAGGGGCTTTTCTCTGTTATGTAGGGGCTTTTCACTTTTAGGTAGGGGCTTTTCTCTGTTAGGTAGTGGCTTTTCCCTTTTAGGTAGGGGCTTTTCTCTTTTAGGTAAGGTTTTTCCCATTTAGGTGGGGACTTTTCTCTTTTAGGTAGGGGCTTTTCTCTGTTATGTAGGGATTTTTCACTTTTAGGTAGGGGTTTTTCTCTATTAGGTAGGGTTTTTCCCTTTTAGGTAGGGGTTTTTCTCTTTTAGGTAGAGGCTTTTCTCTTTTAGGTAGGGTTTTTTCTCTGTTATGTAGTGGCTTTTCCCTTTTAGGTAGGGTCCTTTGCCTTTTAGGTAGGGGCTTTTCTCTTTTAGGTAGGAGCTTTTCCCTTTCAGGTAGGGGCTTTTCTCTTTTAGGTAGAGGCTTTTCTCTATTAGGTAGGGGCTTTTCTCTTTTAGGTAGGGGATTTTCTCTTTTATGTAGGGGCTTTTCGCTTTTAGGTAGGTTTTTTTTCTCTGTTAGGTAGAGGCTTTTCCCTTTTAGGTAGGGGCTTTTCTCTTTTAGTTAGGGGCTTTTCTCTTTTAGGTAGGGGCTTTTCTCTTTTAGGTAGGGACTTTTCTCTTTTAGGTAGGGGCTTTTCTCTGTTATGTAGGGGCTTTTCACTTTTAGGTAGGGGTTTTTCTCTTTTAGGTAGGGGATTTTCCTTTTAGGTAGGGACTTTTCTCTTTTAGGTAGAGGCTTTTCTTATTTAGGTAGAGGCTTTTCTCTTTTAGGTAGGGGCTTTTCTCTTTTAGTTAGGGGCTTTTCTCTGCTATGTAAGGGCTTTTCACTTTTAGGTAGGGGCTTTTCTCTTTTATATAGGGTTTTTCCCTTTTAGGTAGGGGATTTTCTCTTTTAGGTAGGGGCTTTTCTCTTTTAGGTAGGGCTTTTCACTTTTAGGTAGGGGCTTTTCTCTTTTAGGTAGGGGCTTTTCTCTTTTAGGTAGGGGCTTTTCTCTGTTATGTAGGGCTTTTCACTTTTAGGTAGGGGCTTTTCTCTGTTAGGTAGTGGCTTTCCCCTTTTAGGTAGAGGCTTTTCTCTTTTAAGTAAGGTTTTTCCCATTTAGGTGGGGGCTTTTCTCTTTTAGGTAGGGGCTTTTCTCTTTTAGATAGGGACTTTTCTCTTTTAGGAAGGGGCTTTTCTCTGTTATGTAGGGATTTTTCACTTTTAGGTAGTGGTTTTTCTCTATTAGGTAGGGTTTTTCCCTTTTAGGTAGGTTTTTTTTTCTTTTAGGTAGAGGCTTTTCTCTTTTAGGTAGGGTTTTTTCTCTGTTAGGTAGTGGCTTTTCCCTTTTAGGTAGGGGCTTTTTCTCTTTTAGGTAGGGGCTTTTCTCTTTTAGGTAGGGGCTTTTCTCTTTTAGGTAGGGGCTTTTCCCTTTTAGGTAGGGGCTTTTCTCTTTTAGGTAGAGGCTTTTCTCTTTTAGGTAGGGGCTTTTCTCTTTTAGGTAGTTGGTTTTCCCTTTTAGGTAGGGGCTTTTCTCTTTTAGTTAGGGGCTTTTCTCTTTTAGGTAGGAGCTTTTCTCTTTTAGGTAGGGACTTTTCTCTTTTAGGTAGGGGCTTTTCTCTGTTATGCAGAGGCTTTTCACTTTTAGGTAGGGGCTTTTCTCTTTTAGGTAGGGTTTTTCCCTTTTAGGTATGGGCTTTTCTCTTTTAGGTAGAGGCTTTTCTCTTTTAGGTAGTGGCTTTCTCTTTTAGGTAGAGGCTTTTCTCTTTTAGGTAGGGGCTTTTCTCTGCTATGTAAGGGCTTTTCACTTTTAGGTAGGGGCTTTTCTCTTTTAAATAGGGTTTTTCCCTTTTAGGTAGGGGTTTTTCTCTTTTAGGTAGGGGCTTTTCTCTTTTAGGTAGGGGCTTTTCTCTGTTATGTAGGGATTTTTCACTTTTAGGTAGTGGTTTTTCTCTATTAGGTAGGGTTTTTCCTTTTTAGGTAGGGTTTTTTTTCTTTTAGGTAGAGGCTTTTCTCTTTTAGGTAGGGTTTTTTCTCTGTTAGGTAGTGGCTTTTCCCTTTTA
Organism: Bathymodiolus septemdierum; assembly: GCA_963383655.1. Classification (NCBI taxonomy): domain Eukaryota; kingdom Metazoa; phylum Mollusca; class Bivalvia; order Mytilida; family Modiolidae; genus Bathymodiolus; species Bathymodiolus septemdierum. The sequence continues at coordinate 14,458,960 of OY726524.1, read as the reverse complement.
GGTAGGGGCTTTTTCTCTTTTAGGTAAGGGCTTTTCTCTTTTAGGTAGGGGATTTTCTCTTTTAGGTAGGGGCTTTTCCCTTTTAGGTAGGGGCTTTTCTCTTTTAAGTAGAGGCTTTTCTCTTTTAGGTAGGGGCTTTTCTCTTTTAGGTAGGGGCTTTTCTCTTTTAGGTAGGTTTTTTTTCTCTGTTAGGTAGTTGCTTTTCCCTTTTAGGTAGGGGCTTTTCTCTTTTAGTTAGGGGCTTTTCTCTTTTAGGTAGGAGCTTTTCTCTTTTAGGTAGGGACTTTTCTCTTTTAGGTAGGGCTTTTCTCTGTTATGTAGGGGCTTTTCACTTTTAGGTAGGGGCTTTTCTCTTTTAGGTAGGGTTTTTCCCTTTTAGGTATGGGCTTTTCTCTTTTAGGTAGGGACTTTTCTCTTTTAGGTAGGGGCTTTTCTCTGTTATGTAGGGGCTTTTCACTTTTAGGTAGGGTTTTTCCCTTTTAGGTATGGGCTTTTCTCTTTTAGGTAGGGGCTTTTCTCTGCTATGTAAGGGCTTTTCACTTTTAGGTAGGGGCTTTTCTCTTTTAAATAGGGTTTTTCCCTTTTAGGTAGGGGCTTTTCTCTTTTAGGTAGGGGCTTTTCTCTTTTAGGTAGGGGCTTTTCTCTGTTATGTAGGGGCTTTTCACTTTTAGGTAGGGGCTTTTCTCTTTTAAATAGGGTTTTTCCCTTTTAGGTAGGGGATTTTCTCTTTTAGGTAGGGGCTTTCCCTTTTAGGTAGGGGCTTTTCTCTTTTAGGTAGAGGCTTTTCTCTTTTAGGTAGGGGCTTTTCTCTTTTAGGTAGTTGCTTTCCCCTTTTAGGTAGGGGCTTTTCTCTTTTAGTTAGGGGCTTTTCTCTTTTAGGTAGGAGCTTTTCTCTTTTAGGTAGGGACTTTTCTCTTTTAGGTAGGGGCTTTTCTCTGTTATGTAGGGGCTTTTCTCTTTTAGGTAGGGGCTTTTCTCTTTTAGGTAGGGTTTTTCCCTTTTAGGTATGGGCTTTTCTCTTTTAGGTAGAGGCTTTTCTCTTTTAGGTAGTGGCTTTCTCTTTTAGGTAGAGGCTTTTCTCTTTTAGGTAGGGGCTTTTCTCTGCTATGTAAGGGTTTTTCACTTTTAGGTAGGGGCTTTTCTCTTTTAAATAGGGTTTTTCCCTTTTAGGTAGGGGCTTTTCTCTTTTAGGTAGGGGCTTTTCTCTTTTAGGTAGGTACTTTTCTCTGTTATGTAGGGATTTTTCAATTTTAGGTAGTGGTTTTTCTCTATTAGGTAGGGTTTTTCCCTTTTAGGTAGGGTTTTTTTCTTTTAGGTAGAGGCTTTTCTCTTTTAGGTAGGGTTTTTTCTCTGTTAGGTAGTGGCTTTTCCCTTTTAGGTAGGGGCTTTTTCTCTTTTAGGTAGGGGCTTTTCTCTTTTAGGTAGGGGCTTTTCTCTTTTAGGTAGGGGCTTTTCCCTTTTAGGTAGGGGCTTTTCTCTTTTAGGTAGAGGCTTTTCTCTTTTAGGTAGGGGCTTTTCACTTTTAGGTAGGGGCTTTTCTCTTTTAGGAAGGGGCTTTTCTCTGTTAGGTAGGGGCTTTTCTCTGTTATGTAGGGGCTTTTCACTTTTAGGTAGGGGCTTTTCTCTGTTAGGTAGTGGCTTTTCCCTTTTAGGTAGGGGCTTTTCTCTTTTAGGTAAGGTTTTTCCCATTTAGGTGGGGACTTTTCTCTTTTAGGTAGGGGCTTTTCTCTGTTATGTAGGGATTTTTCACTTTTAGGTAGGGGTTTTTCTCTATTAGGTAGGGTTTTTCCCTTTTAGGTAGGGGTTTTTCTCTTTTAGGTAGAGGCTTTTCTCTTTTAGGTAGGGTTTTTTCTCTGTTATGTAGTGGCTTTTCCCTTTTAGGTAGGGTCCTTTGCCTTTTAGGTAGGGGCTTTTCTCTTTTAGGTAGGAGCTTTTCCCTTTCAGGTAGGGGCTTTTCTCTTTTAGGTAGAGGCTTTTCTCTATTAGGTAGGGGCTTTTCTCTTTTAGGTAGGGGATTTTCTCTTTTATGTAGGGGCTTTTCGCTTTTAGGTAGGTTTTTTTTCTCTGTTAGGTAGAGGCTTTTCCCTTTTAGGTAGGGGCTTTTCTCTTTTAGTTAGGGGCTTTTCTCTTTTAGGTAGGGGCTTTTCTCTTTTAGGTAGGGACTTTTCTCTTTTAGGTAGGGGCTTTTCTCTGTTATGTAGGGGCTTTTCACTTTTAGGTAGGGGTTTTTCTCTTTTAGGTAGGGGATTTTCCTTTTAGGTAGGGACTTTTCTCTTTTAGGTAGAGGCTTTTCTTATTTAGGTAGAGGCTTTTCTCTTTTAGGTAGGGGCTTTTCTCTTTTAGTTAGGGGCTTTTCTCTGCTATGTAAGGGCTTTTCACTTTTAGGTAGGGGCTTTTCTCTTTTATATAGGGTTTTTCCCTTTTAGGTAGGGGATTTTCTCTTTTAGGTAGGGGCTTTTCTCTTTTAGGTAGGGCTTTTCACTTTTAGGTAGGGGCTTTTCTCTTTTAGGTAGGGGCTTTTCTCTTTTAGGTAGGGGCTTTTCTCTGTTATGTAGGGCTTTTCACTTTTAGGTAGGGGCTTTTCTCTGTTAGGTAGTGGCTTTCCCCTTTTAGGTAGAGGCTTTTCTCTTTTAAGTAAGGTTTTTCCCATTTAGGTGGGGGCTTTTCTCTTTTAGGTAGGGGCTTTTCTCTTTTAGATAGGGACTTTTCTCTTTTAGGAAGGGGCTTTTCTCTGTTATGTAGGGATTTTTCACTTTTAGGTAGTGGTTTTTCTCTATTAGGTAGGGTTTTTCCCTTTTAGGTAGGTTTTTTTTTCTTTTAGGTAGAGGCTTTTCTCTTTTAGGTAGGGTTTTTTCTCTGTTAGGTAGTGGCTTTTCCCTTTTAGGTAGGGGCTTTTTCTCTTTTAGGTAGGGGCTTTTCTCTTTTAGGTAGGGGCTTTTCTCTTTTAGGTAGGGGCTTTTCCCTTTTAGGTAGGGGCTTTTCTCTTTTAGGTAGAGGCTTTTCTCTTTTAGGTAGGGGCTTTTCTCTTTTAGGTAGTTGGTTTTCCCTTTTAGGTAGGGGCTTTTCTCTTTTAGTTAGGGGCTTTTCTCTTTTAGGTAGGAGCTTTTCTCTTTTAGGTAGGGACTTTTCTCTTTTAGGTAGGGGCTTTTCTCTGTTATGCAGAGGCTTTTCACTTTTAGGTAGGGGCTTTTCTCTTTTAGGTAGGGTTTTTCCCTTTTAGGTATGGGCTTTTCTCTTTTAGGTAGAGGCTTTTCTCTTTTAGGTAGTGGCTTTCTCTTTTAGGTAGAGGCTTTTCTCTTTTAGGTAGGGGCTTTTCTCTGCTATGTAAGGGCTTTTCACTTTTAGGTAGGGGCTTTTCTCTTTTAAATAGGGTTTTTCCCTTTTAGGTAGGGGTTTTTCTCTTTTAGGTAGGGGCTTTTCTCTTTTAGGTAGGGGCTTTTCTCTGTTATGTAGGGATTTTTCACTTTTAGGTAGTGGTTTTTCTCTATTAGGTAGGGTTTTTCCTTTTTAGGTAGGGTTTTTTTTCTTTTAGGTAGAGGCTTTTCTCTTTTAGGTAGGGTTTTTTCTCTGTTAGGTAGTGGCTTTTCCCTTTTAGGTAGGGGCTTTTTCTCTTTTAGGTAAGGGCTTTTCTCTTTTAGGTAGGGGATTTTCTCTTTTAGGTAGGGGCTTTTCCCTTTTAGGTAGGGGCTTTTCTCTTTTAAGTAGAGGCTTTTCTCTTTTAGGTAGGGGCTTTTCTCTTTTAGGTAGGGGCTTTTCTCTTTTAGGTAGGTTTTTTTTCTCTGTTAGGTAGTTGCTTTTCCCTTTTAGGTAGGGGCTTTTCTCTTTTAGTTAGGGGCTTTTCTCTTTTAGGTAGGAGCTTTTCTCTTTTAGGTAGGGACTTTTCTCTTTTAGGTAGGGCTTTTCTCTGTTATGTAGGGGCTTTTCACTTTTAGGTAGGGGCTTTTCTCTTTTAGGTAGGGTTTTTCCCTTTTAGGTATGGGCTTTTCTCTTTTAGGTAGGGACTTTTCTCTTTTAGGTAGGGGCTTTTCTCTGTTATGTAGGGGCTTTTCACTTTTAGGTAGGGTTTTTCCCTTTTAGGTATGGGCTTTTCTCTTTTAGGTAGGGGCTTTTCTCTGCTATGTAAGGGCTTTTCACTTTTAGGTAGGGGCTTTTCTCTTTTAAATAGGGTTTTTCCCTTTTAGGTAGGGGCTTTTCTCTTTTAGGTAGGGGCTTTTCTCTTTTAGGTAGGGGCTTTTCTCTGTTATGTAGGGGCTTTTCACTTTTAGGTAGGGGCTTTTCTCTTTTAAATAGGGTTTTTCCCTTTTAGGTAGGGGATTTTCTCTTTTAGGTAGGGGCTTTCCCTTTTAGGTAGGGGCTTTTCTCTTTTAGGTAGAGGCTTTTCTCTTTTAGGTAGGGGCTTTTCTCTTTTAGGTAGTTGCTTTCCCCTTTTAGGTAGGGGCTTTTCTCTTTTAGTTAGGGGCTTTTCTCTTTTAGGTAGGAGCTTTTCTCTTTTAGGTAGGGACTTTTCTCTTTTAGGTAGGGGCTTTTCTCTGTTATGTAGGGGCTTTTCTCTTTTAGGTAGGGGCTTTTCTCTTTTAGGTAGGGTTTTTCCCTTTTAGGTATGGGCTTTTCTCTTTTAGGTAGAGGCTTTTCTCTTTTAGGTAGTGGCTTTCTCTTTTAGGTAGAGGCTTTTCTCTTTTAGGTAGGGGCTTTTCTCTGCTATGTAAGGGTTTTTCACTTTTAGGTAGGGGCTTTTCTCTTTTAAATAGGGTTTTTCCCTTTTAGGTAGGGGCTTTTCTCTTTTAGGTAGGGGCTTTTCTCTTTTAGGTAGGTACTTTTCTCTGTTATGTAGGGATTTTTCAATTTTAGGTAGTGGTTTTTCTCTATTAGGTAGGGTTTTTCCCTTTTAGGTAGGGTTTTTTTCTTTTAGGTAGAGGCTTTTCTCTTTTAGGTAGGGTTTTTTCTATGTTAGGTAGTGGCTTTTCCCTTTTAGGTAGGGGCTTTTTCTCTTTTAGGTAGGGTCTTTTCTCTTTTAGGTAGGGGCTTTTCTCTTTTAGGTAGGGGCTTTTCCCTTTTAGGTAGGGGCTTTTCTCTTTTAGGTAGAGGCTTTTCTCTTTTAGGTAGGGGCTTTTCACTTTTAGGTAGGGGCTTTTCTCTTTTAGGAAGGGGCTTTTCTCTGTTAGGTAGGGGCTTTTCTCTGTTATGTAGGGGCTTTTCACTTTTAGGTAGGGGCTTTTCTCTGTTAGGTAGTGGCTTTTCCCTTTTAGGTAGGGGCTTTTCTCTTTTAGGTAAGGTTTTCCCATTTAGGTGGGGACTTTTCTCTTTTAGGTAGGGGCTTTTCTCTGTTATGTAGGGATTTTTCACTTTTAGGTAGGGGTTTTTCTCTATTAGGTAGGGTTTTTCCCTTTTAGGTAGGGGTTTTTCTCTTTTAGGTAGAGGCTTTTCTCTTTTAGGTAGGGTTTTTTCTCTGTTATGTAGTGGCTTTTCCCTTTTAGGTAGGGTCCTTTGCCTTTTAGGTAGGGGCTTTTCTCTTTTAGGTAGGAGCTTTTCCCTTTCAGGTAGGGGCTTTTCTCTTTTAGGTAGAGGCTTATCTCTATTAGGTAGGGGCTTTTCTCTTTTAGGTAGGGGATTTTCTCTTTTATGTAGGGGCTTTTCGCTTTTAGGTAGGTTTTTTTTCTCTGTTAGGTAGAGGCTTTTCCCTTTTAGGTAGGGGCTTTTCTCTTTTAGTTAGGTGCTTTTCTCTTTTAGGTAGGGGCTTTTCTCTTTTAGGTAGGGACTTTTCTCTTTTAGGTAGGGGCTTTTCTCTGTTATGTAGGGGCTTTTCACTTTTAGGTAGGGGTTTTTCTCTTTTAGGTAGGGGATTTTCCTTTTAGGTAGGGACTTTTCTCTTTTAGGTAGAGGCTTTTCTTATTTAGGTAGAGGCTTTTCTCTTTTAGGTAGGGGCTTTTCTCTTTTAGTTAGGGGCTTTTCTCTGCTATGTAAGGGCTTTTCACTTTTAGGTAGGGGCTTTTCTCTTTTATATAGGGTTTTTCCCTTTTAGGTAGGGGATTTTCTCTTTTAGGTAGGGGCTTTTCTCTTTTAGGTAGGGCTTTTCACTTTTAGGTAGGGGCTTTTCTCTTTTAGGTAGGGGCTTTTCTCTTTTAGGTAGGGGCTTTTCTCTGTTATGTAGGGCTTTTCACTTTTAGGTAGGGGCTTTTCTCTGTTAGGTAGTGGCTTTCCCCTTTTAGGTAGAGGCTTTTCTCTTTTAAGTAAGGTTTTTCCCATTTAGGTGGGGGCTTTTCTCTTTTAGGTAGGGGCTTTTCTCTTTTAGATAGGGACTTTTCTCTTTTAGGAAGGGGCTTTTCTCTGTTATGTAGGGATTTTTCACTTTTATGTAGTGGTTTTTCTCTATTAGGTAGGGTTTTTCCCTTTTAGGTAGGTTTTTTTTTCTTTTAGGTAGAGGCTTTTCTCTTTTAGGTAGGGTTTTTTCTCTGTTAGGTAGTGGCTTTTCCCTTTTAGGTAGGGGCTTTTTCTCTTTTAGGTAGGGGCTTTTCTCTTTTAGGTAGGGGCTTTTCTCTTTTAGGTAGGGGCTTTTCCCTTTTAGGTAGGGGCTTTTCTCTTTTAGGTAGAGGCTTTTCTCTTTTAGGTAGGGGCTTTTCTCTTTTAGGTAGTTGGTTTTCCCTTTTAGGTAGGGGCTTTTCTCTTTTAGTTAGGGGCTTTTCTCTTTTAGGTAGGAGCTTTTCTCTTTTAGGTAGGGACTTTTCTCTTTTAGGTAGGGGCTTTTCTCTGTTATGCAGAGGCTTTTCACTTTTAGGTAGGGGCTTTTCTCTTTTAGGTAGGGTTTTTCCCTTTTAGGTATGGGCTTTTCTCTTTTAGGTAGAGGCTTTTCTCTTTTAGGTAGTGGCTTTCTCTTTTAGGTAGAGGCTTTTCTCTTTTAGGTAGGGGCTTTTCTCTGCTATGTAAGGGCTTTTCACTTTTAGGTAGGGGCTTTTCTCTTTTAAATAGGGTTTTTCCCTTTTAGGTAGGGGTTTTTCTCTTTTAGGTAGGGGCTTTTCTCTTTTAGGTAGGGGCTTTTCTCTGTTATGTAGGGATTTTTCACTTTTAGGTAGTGGTTTTTCTCTATTAGGTAGGGTTTTTCCTTTTTAGGTAGGGTTTTTTTTCTTTTAGGTAGAGGCTTTTCTCTTTTAGGTAGGGTTTTTTCTCTGTTAGGTAGTGGCTTTTCCCTTTTAGGTAGGGGCTTTTTCTCTTTTAGGTAAGGGCTTTTCTCTTTTAGGTAGGGGATTTTCTCTTTTAGGTAGGGGCTTTTCCCTTTTAGGTAGGGGCTTTTCTCTTTTAAGTAGAGGCTTTTCTCTTTTAGGTAGGGGCTTTTCTCTTTTAGGTAGGGGCTTTTCTCTTTTAGGTAGGTTTTTTTTCTCTGTTAGGTAGTTGCTTTTCCCTTTTAGGTAGGGGCTTTTCTCTTTTAGTTAGGGGCTTTTCTCTTTTAGGTAGGAGCTTTTCTCTTTTAGGTAGGGACTTTTCTCTTTTAGGTAGGGCTTTTCTCTGTTATGTAGGGGCTTTTCACTTTTAGGTAGGGGCTTTTCTCTTTTAGGTAGGGTTTTTCCCTTTTAGGTATGGGCTTTTCTCTTTTAGGTAGGGGCTTTTCTCTGCTATGTAAGGGCTTTTCACTTTTAGGTAGGGGCTTTTCTCTTTTAAATAGGGTTTTTCCCTTTTAGGTAGGGGCTTTTCTCTTTTAGGTAGGGGCTTTTCTCTTTTAGGTAGGGGCTTTTCTCTGTTATGTAGGGGCTTTTCACTTTTAGGTAGGGGCTTTTCTCTTTTAAATAGGGTTTTTCCCTTTTAGGTAGGGGATTTTCTCTTTTAGGTAGGGGCTTTTCTCTTTTAGGTAGGGGCTTTTCACTTTTAGGTAGGGGCTTTTCTCTTTTAGGTAGGGGCTTTTCTCTTTTAGGTAGGGGCTTTTCTCTGTTATGTAGGGGCTTTTCACTTTTAGGTAGGGGCTTTTCTCTGTTAGGTAGTGGCTTTACTCTTTTAGGTAGGGGCTTTTCTCTTTTAGGTAAGGTTTTTCCCATTTAGGTGGGGGCTTTTCTCTTTTAGTTAGGGGCTTTTCTCTTTTAGGTAGGGGCTTTTCTCTTTTAGGTAGGGACTTTTCTCTTTTAGGTAGGGGCTTTTCTCTGTTATGTAGGGGCTTTTCACTTTTAGGTAGTGGTTTTTCTCTTTTTGGTAGGGGATTTTCCTTTTAGGTAGGGACTTTTCTCTTTTAGGTAGAGGCTTTTCTTATTTAGGTAGAGGCTTTTCTCTTTTAGGTAGGGGCTTTTCTCTTTTAGTTAGGGGCTTTTCTCTGCTATGTAAGGGCTTTTCACTTTTAGGTAGGGGCTTTTCTCTTTTAAATAGGGTTTTTCCCTTTTAGGTAGGGGATTTTATCTTTTAGGTAGGGGCTTTTCACTTTTAGGTAGGGGCTTTTCTCTTTTAGGTAGGGCTTTTCTCTTTTAGGTAGGGGCTTTTCTCTGTTATGTAGGGGCTTTTCACTTTTGGGTAGGGGCTTTTCTCTGTTAGGTAGTGGCTTTTCCCTTTTAGGTACGGGCTTTTCTATTTTAGGTAAGGTTTTTCCCATTTAGGTGGGGGCTTTTCTCTTTTAGGTAGGGGCTTTTCTCTTTTAGATAGGGACTTTTCTCTTTTAGATAGGGACTTCTCTCTTTTAGGTAGGGGCTTTTCTCTGTTATGTAGGGATTTTTCACTTTTAGGTAGGGGTTTTTCTCTATTAGGTAGGGTTTTTCCCTTTTAGGTAGGGGTTTTTCTCTTTTAGGTAGAGGCTTTTATCTTTTAGGTAGGGTTTTTTCTCTGTTAGGTAGTGGCTTTTCCCTTTTAGGTAGGGGCTTTTTCTCTTTTAGGTAGGGGCTTTTCTCTTTTAGGTAGGGGCTTTTCTCTTTTAGGTAGGGGCTTTTCCCTTTTAGGTAGGGGCTTTTCTCTTTTAGGTAGAGGCTTTTCTCTTTTAGGTAGGGGATTTTCTCTTTTAGGTAGGGGCTTTTCTCTTTTAGGTAGGTTTTTTTTCTCTGTTAGGTAGTTGCTTTTCCCTTTTAGGTAGGGGCTTTTCTCTTTTAGTTAGGGGCTTTTCTCTTTTAGGTAGGAGCTTTTCTCTTTTAGGTAGGGAGTTTTCTCTTTTAGGTAGGGGCTTTTCTCTGTTATGTAGGGGCTTTTCACTTTTAGGTATGGGCTTTTCTCTTTTAGGTAGGGGCTTTTCTCTGCTATGTAAGGGCTTTTCACTTTTAGGTAGGGGCTTTTCTCTTTTAAATAGGGTTTTTCCCTTTTAGGTAGGGGCTTTTCTCTTTTAGGTAGGGGCTTTTCTCTGTTATGTAGGGGATTTTCTCTTTTAGGTAGGGGCTTTTCTCTTTTAGGTAGGGGCTTTTCACTTTTAGGTAGGGGCTTTTCTCTTTTAGGTAGGGGCTTTTCTCTTTTAGGTAGGGGCTTTTCTCTGTTATGTAGGGGCTTTTCACTTTTAGGTAGGGGCTTTTCTCTGTTAGGTAGTGGCTTTACTCTTTTAGGTAGGGGCTTTTCTCTTTTAGGTAGGGGCTTTTCTCTGTTATGTAGGGACTTTTCTCTTTTAGGTAGGGGCTTTTCTCTGTTATGTAGGGGCTTTTCACTTTTAGGTAGGGGCTTTTCTCTTTTAGGTAGGGTTTTTCCCTTTTAGGTATGGGCTTTTCTCTTTTAGGTAGGGGCTTTTCTCTGCTATGTAAGGGCTTTTCACTTTTAGGTAGGGGCTTTTCTCTTTTAAATAGGGTTTTTCCCTTTTAGGTAGGGGCTTTTCTCTTTTAGGTAGGGGCTTTTCTCTGTTATGTAGGGGCTTTTCACTTTTAGGTAGGGGCTTTTCTCTTTTAAATAGGGTTTTTCCCTTTTAGGTAGGGGATTTTCTCTTTTAGGTAGGGGCTTTTCTCTTTTAGGTAGGGGCTTTTCACTTTTAGGTAGGGGCTTTTCTCTTTTAGGTAGGGGCTTTTCTCTTTTAGGTAGGGGCTTTTCTCTGCTATATAGGGGCTTTTCACTTTTAGGTAGGGGCTTTTCTCTGTTAGGTAGTGGCTTTACTCTTTTAGGTAGGGGCTTTTCTCTTTTAGGTAAGGTTTTTCCCATTTAGGTGGGGGCTTTTCTCTTTTAGTTAGGGGCTTTTCTCTTTTAGGTAGGGGCTTTTCTCTTTTAGGTAGGGACTTTTCTCTTTTAGGTAGGGGCTTTTCTCTGTTATGTAGGGGCTTTTCACTTTTAGGTAGGGGTTTTTCTCTTTTAGGTAGGGGATTTTCCTTTTAGGTAGGGACTTTTCTCTTTTAGGTAGAGGCTTTTCTTATTTAGGTAGAGGCTTTTCTCTTTTAGGTAGGGGCTTTTCTCTTTTAGTTAGGGGCTTTTCTCTGCTATGTAAGGGCTTTTCACTTTTAGGTAGGGGCTTTTCTCTTTTAAATAGGGTTTTTCCCTTTTAGGTAGGGGATTTTCTCTTTTAGGTAGGGGCTTTTCTCTTTTAGGTAGGGGCTTTTCACTTTTAGGTAGGGGCTTTTCTCTTTTAGGTAGGGGCTTTTCTCTTTTAGGCATGGGCTTTTCTCTGTTATGTAGGGGCTTTTCACTTTTAGGTAGGGGCTTTTCTCTGTTAGGTAGTGGCTTTTCCCTTTTAGGTACGGGCTTTTCTCTTTTAGGTAAGGTTTTTCCCATTTAGGTGGGGGCTTTTCTCTTTTAGGTAGGGGCTTTTCTCTTTTAGATAGGGACTTTTCTCTTTTAGATAGGGACTTTTCTCTTTTAGGTAGGGGCTTTTCTCTGTTATGTAGGGATTTTTCACTTTTAGGTAGGGGTTTTTCTCTATTAGGTAGGGTTTTTCCCTTTTAGGTAGGGGTTTTTCTCTTTGAGGTAGGGGCTTTTCTCTTTTAGGTAGGGTTTTTTCTCTGTTAGGTAGTGGCTTTTCCCTTTTAGGTAGGGTCTTTTTCTCTTTTAGGTAGGGGCTTTTCTCTTTTAGGTAGGGGCTTTTCTCTTTTAGGTAGGGGCTTTTCCCTTTTAGGTAGGGGCTTTTCTCTTTCAGGTAGAGGCTTTTCTCTTTTAGGTAGGGGCTTTTCTCTTTTAGGTAGGGGCTTTTCTCTTTTAGGTAGGTTTTTTTCTCTGTTAGGTAGTTGCTTTTCCCTTTTAGGTAGGGGCTTTTCTCTTTTAGTTAGGGGCTGTTCTCTTTTAGGTAGGAGCTTTTCTCTTTTATGTAGGGACTTTTCTCTTTTAGGTAGGGGCTTTTCTCTGTTATGTAGGGGCTTTTCACTTTTAGGTAGGGGCTTTTCTCTTTTAGGTAGGGTTTTTCCCTTTTAGGTATGGGCTTTTCTCTTTTAAATAGGGTTTTTCCCTTTTAGGTAGGGGCTTTTCTCTTTTAGGTAGGGGCTTTTCTCTTTTAGGTAGGGGCTTTTCTCTGTTATGTAGGGCTTTTCACTTTTAGGTAGGGGCTTTTCTCTGTTAGGTAGTGGCTTTTCCCTTTTAGGTAGGGGCTTTTCTCTTTTAGATAAGGTTTTTCCCATTTAGGTGGGGACTTTTCCCTTTTAGGTAAGGGCTTTTCTCTTTTAGGTAGGGGCTTTTCTCTTTTAGATAGGGACTTTTCTCTTTTAGATAGGGTTTTTCCCTTTTAGGTATGGGCTTTTCTCTTTTAAATAGAGTTTTTCCCTTTTAGGTAGGGACTTTTCTTTTTTAGGTAGGGGCTTTTCTCTGTTATGTAGGGATTTTTCACCTTTAGGTAGGGGTTTTTCTCTTTTAGGTAGGGTTTTTCCCATTTAGGTGGGAGCTTTTCTCTTTTAGGTAGGGGCTTTTCTCTTTTAGATAGGGACTTTTCTCTTTTAGATAGGGACTTTTCTCTTTTAGGTAGGGGCTTTTCTCTGTTATGTAGGGATTTTTCACTTTTAGGTAGGGGTTTTTCTCTATTAGGTAGGGTTTTTCCCTTTTAGGTAGGGGTTTTTCTCTTTTAGGTAGAGGCTTTTCTCTTTTAGGTAGGTTTTTTTTCTCTGTTAGGTAGTTGCTTTTCCCTTTTAGGTAGGGGCTTTTCTCTTTTAGTTAGGGGCTGTTCTCTTTTAGGTAGGAGCTTTTCTCTTTTAGGTAGGGACTTTTCTCTTTTAGGTAGGGGCTTTTCTCTGTTATGTAGGGGCTTTTCACTTTTAGGTAGGGGCTTTTCTCTTCTAGGTAGGGTTTTTCCCTTTTAGGTATGGGCTTTTCTCTTTTAGGTAGGGGCTTTTCTCTTTTAGGTAGGGGCTTTTCTCTTTTAGGTAGAGGCTTTTCTCTTTTAGGTAGGGGCTTTTCTCTGCTATGTAAGGGCTTTTCACTTTTAGGTAGGGGCTTTTCTCTTTTAAATAGGGTTTTTCCCTTTTAGGTAGGGGCTTTTCTCTTCTAGGTAGGGGCTTTTCTCTTTTAGGTAGGGGCTTTTCTCTGTTATGTAGGGGCTTTTCACTTTTAGGTAGGGGCTTTTCTCTGTTAGGTAGTGGCTTTTCCCTTTTAGGTAGGGGCTTTTCTCTTATAGGTAAGGTTTTTCCCATTTAGGTGGGGGCTTTTCCCTTTTAGGTAAGGGCTTTTCTCTTTTAGATAGGGACTTTTCTTTTTTAGGAAGGGGCTTTTCTCTGTTATGTAGGGATTTTTCAATTTTAGGTAGGGGTTTTTCTCTTTTAGGTAGGGTTTTTCCCTTTTAGGTAGGGGCTTTTCTCTTTTAGGTAGGGGCTTTTCACTTTTAGGTAGGGGCTTTTCTCTGTTAGGTAGTGGCTTTTCCCTTTTAGGTAGGGGCTTTTCTCTTTTAGGTAAGATTTTTCCCATTTAGGTGGGGGCTTTTCCCTTTTAGGTAAGGGCTTTTCTCTTTTAGATAGGGACTTTTTTTGTAGGTAGGGTTTTTCCCTTTTAGGTAGGTGTTTTTCTCTTTTAGGTAGAGGCTTTTCTCTTTTAGGTAGGGGCTTTTCTCTTTTAGGTAGAGGCTTTTCTCTTTCAGGTAGGGTTTTTTTCTCTGTTAGGAAGTGGCTTTTCCCTTTTAGGTAGGGGCTTTTCTCTTTTAGGTAGGGGATTTTCTCTTTTAGGTAGGGGCTTTTCACTTGTAGGTAGGGTTTTTTCTCTGTTATGTAGTGGCTTTTCCCTTTTAGGTAGGGGCTTTTCTCTTTTAGGTAGTGGTTTTTCACTTTTAGGTAGGGGCTTTTCTCTTTTAGGTAGAGGCTTTTCTCTTTTAGGTAGGTGCTTTTCTCTTTTAGGTAGGGGCTTTTCTCTTTTAGGTAGGGGCTTTTCACTTTTAGGTAGGGTTTTTTCTCTGTTAGGTAGTGGCTTTTCCCTTTTAGGTAGGGGCTTTTCTCTTTTAGTTAGGGGTTTTTCTCTTTTAGGTAGAGGCTTTTCTCTTTTAGGTAGGGACCTTTCTCTTTTAGGTAGGGGCTTTTCTCTTTTAGGTAGGGGCTTTTCTCTTTTAGGTAGGGGCTTTTCTCTTTTAGTTAGGGGTTTTTCTCTTTTAGGTAGAGGCTTTTCTCTTTTAGGTAGGGACCTTTCTCTTTTAGGTAGGGACCTTTCACTTTTAGGTAGGGGCTTTTCTCTTTTAGGTAGAGGCTTTTCTCTTTTAGGTAAGGCCTTTTCTCTGTTAGGTAGGGGCTTTTCTCTTTTAGGTAGAGGCCTTTAGGTAGGGTCTTTTCCCTTTTAAGTAGGGACTTTTCTCTTTTAGGTAAGGGTTTTTCCCTTTTAGGTAGGGGCTTTTCTCTTTTAGGTAAGATCTTTTCCCTGTTAGGTAGGGGCTTTTCTCTTTTAGGTATGGCCTTTTCCCGTGTAGGTAGAGGCTTTCCCGTTTTAGGTAGAGGCTTTTCTCTTCTAGGTATGGGCTTTTCCTGTTTAGGTAGGGGCTTTTTTCTTTTAGGTAGTGCTTTTTCCTTGTAGGTAGTGACTTTTCTCTTTTAGTAGGGACTTTTCCCTTTTAGGAAGGGGTTTTTCCCGTTTAGGTAGGGGCTTTTCTCTTTTAGGTAGGGGCTTTTCCCTTTGAGGTAGGGGCCTTTCTCTGATAGGTAGTGGTTTTTCCCTTTTAGGTAGGGGCTTTTCTCTTTTAGGTAGAGACTTTTCCCTTTTAGGTATGGTCTTTTCTCTTTTAGGTAGGGGCTTTTACTTTTTTGGTTTTTAGGTAGGTAATTTTCCCTTTTAGGTAGAGGACTTTTCTCTTTCAGGTAGGGACCTTTCCCTTGTAGGTAGGTCTTTTCTCTTTTAGGTAGTAACTTTTCTCTTTTTGGTAGGGGCTTTTCCCTTTTAGGTAGGGACTTTTCTCTTTAAGGTAGTGGATTTTCTCTTTTAGGTAGGGAATTTTCCTTTAGGTAGGGACTTTTCTCTTTTAGGTAGAGGACTTTTCTCTTTTAGGTAGGGGCTTTTCCCTTTTGCGTAGGGGCTTTTCTCTTTTAGGTAGGGACTTTTCCCTTTTTGGTAGGATCTTTTCTCTTTTAGGTAGGTGTTTTTATCTTTTAGGTAGTGGCTTTTCCCTTTTAGGTAGGGTCTTTTCTCTTTTAGGTAGGGGCTTTTCTCTTTTATTTAGGGGCTTTTCTCTTTTAGGTAGTGGCTTTTCCCTTTTTGGTAGGGTCTTTTCTCTTTTAGGTAGGGGTTTTTATCTTTTAGGTAGGGGCTTTTCTCTTTTAGGTAGGGTCTTTTCTCTTTCATGTAGGGGCTTTTCTCTATTAGGTAGTGGCTTTTCCCTTTTAGGTAGGGGTTTTTATCTTTTAGGTAGGGGCTTTTCTCTTTTAGGTAGGGTCTTTTCTCTTTCATGTAGGGGCTTTTCTCTATTAGGTAGTGGCTTTTCCCTTTTAGGTAGGGGTTTTTATCTTTTAGGTAGGGGCTTTTCTCTTTTAGGTAGGGTCTTTTCTCTTTCATGTAGGGGCTTTTCTCTATTAGGTAGTGGCTTTTCCCTTTTAGGTAGGGGTTTTTATCTTTTAGGTAGGGGTTTTTATCTTTTAGGTAGGGTCTTTTCTCTTTTAGGTTTGGGCTTTTCTCTTTCCTTTTTCACTGGAATAACCGAGTACTTTACTATATGAGTAACACGGTGGGTGTCTTATTAAAACAGGGACTGTTAACACTTCACGAGTACCTAGGTTCACTCCCGGTTTTTTGGTGTACTCTGCGTTGCTCATCTTTTAGTTGTATGATTTGTGTTTTTGTTTTGTTTGTTATTCGTTCTGTGTCTTGTGGCAAATGTTGTATGTTAGGTGGTTTTGTTTTGATTGTTATTTATTCTGTGTCCCTCGATAATCCATTCTTGATTGTTCATTCCTTTATATCTAACGTTTACTAAGTAGTTACCTTTATCTCTAACGTTTACTAAGTAGTTACCTTTGTCTCTAACGTTTACTAAGTAGTTACCTTTATCTCTAACGTTTACTAAGTAGTTACCTTTATCTCTAACGTTTACTAAGTAGTTACCTTTATCTCTAACGTTTACTAAGTAGATACCTTTAGCTCTATCGTTCACTAAGTAGTTACCTTTATCGCTAACGTTTACTAAGCAGCTACCTTTATCTCTAACGTTTACTAAGTAGTTACCTTGATTTCTAACGTTTACTAAGTAGTTACCTTTATCTCTAACGTTTACTAAGTAGTTACCTTTATCTCTAACGTTTACTAAGTATTTAACGTTATCTCTAACGTTTACTAAGTAGTTACCTTTATCTCTAACGTTTACTAAGTAGTTACCTTTATTTCTAACGTTTACTAAGTAGTTACCTTTATCTCTAACGTTTACTAAGTAGTTACCTTTATCTCTAATGTTTACTAAGTAGTCACCTTTATCTCTAACGTTTACTAAGTAGTTACCTTTATCTCTAACGTTTACTAAGTAGTTACCTTTATCTCTAACGTTTACTAAGTAGTTACCTTTATCTCTAACGTTTACTAAGTAGTTACCTTTATCTCTAACATTTACTAAGTAGTTACCTTTATCTCTAACGTTTACTAAGTAGTTACCTTTATCTCTAACGTTTACTAAGTATTTAACGTTATCTCTAACGTTTACTAAGTAGTTACCTTTATCTCTAACGTTTACTAAGTAGTTACCTTTATTTCTAACGTTTACTAAGTAGTTACCTTTATCTCTAACGTTTACTAAGTAGTTACCTTTATCTCTAATGTTTACTAAGTAGTCACCTTTATCTCTAACGTTTACTAAGTAGTTACCTTTATCTCTAACGTTTACTAAGTAGTTACCTTTATCTCTAACGTTTACTAAGTAGTTACCTTTATCTCTAACGTTTACTAAGTAGTTACCTTTATCTCTAATGTTTACTAAGTAGTTACCTTTATCTCTAACGTTTACTAAATAGTTACCTTTATCTCTAACGTTTACTAAGTAGTTACCTTTATCTCTAACGTTTACTAAGTAGTTACCTTTATCTCTAACGTTTACTAAGTAGTTACCTTTATATCTAACGTTTACTAAGTAGTTACCTTTATCTCTAACGTTTACTAAGTAGTAACCTATATCTCTAACGTTTACTAAGTATCTACCTTTATCTTTAACGTTTACTAAGTATCTACCTTTATCTTTAACGTTTACTAAGTAGCTACCTTTATCTCTAACGTTTACTAAGTAGTTACCTTTATCTCTAACGTTTACTAAGTAGTTTCCTTTATCTCTAACGTTTACTAAGTAGTTACCTTTATCTCTAACGTTTACTAAGTAGTTACCTTTATCTCTAACGTTTACTAAGTAGTTACCTTTATCTCTAACGTTTACTAAGTAGTTACCTTTATCTCTAACGTTTACTAATTAACTACCTTTATCTCTAACGTTTACTAAGTAGTTACCTTTATCTCTAACGTTTACTAAGTAGTTACCTTTATCTCTAACGTTTACTAAGTAGTTACCTTTATCTCTAACGTTTACTAAGTAGTTACCTTTATCTCTAGCGTTTACTAAGTAGTTATCTTTATCTCTAACGTTTACTTAGTAGTTACCTTTATCTCTAACGTTTACTAAGTAGTTACCGTTATCTCTAACGTTTACTAAGTAGTTACCTTTATCTCTAACGTTTACTAAGTAGTTACCTTTATCTCTAACGTTTACTAAGTAGTTACCGTTATCTCCAACGTTTACTAAGTAGTTACCTTTATCTCTAACGTTTACTAAGTAGTTACCTTTATCTCTAACGTTTACTAAGTAGTTATCTTTATCTCTAACGTTTACTAATTAGTTACCTTTATCTCTAACGTTTACTAAGTAGTTACCGTTATCTCCAACGTTTACTAAGTAGTTACCTTTATCTCTAACGTTTACTAAGTAGTTACCTTTATCTCTAACGTTTACTAACTAGTTACCTTTATCTCTAACGTTTACTAAGTAGTTACCTTTATCTCTAACGTTTACTAAGTAGTTACCTTTATCTCTAACGTTTACGAAGTAGTTACCTTTATCTCTAACGTTTACGAAGTAGTTACCTTTATCTCTAACGTTTACTAAGTAGTTACCTTTATCTCTAACGTTTACGAAGTAGTTACCTTTATCTCTAACGTTTACTAAGTAGTTACCTTTATCTCTAACGTTTACTAAGTAGTTACCTTTATCTCTAACGTTTACTAAGTAGTTACCTTTATCTCTAACGTTTACTAACTAGTTACCTTTATCTCTAACGTTTACAAACTAGTTACCTTTATCTCTAACGTTTACGAAGTAGTTACCTTTATCTCTAACGTTTACGAAGTAGTTACCTTTATCTCTAACGTTTACTAAGTAGTTACCTTTATCTCTAACGTTTACGAAGTAGTTACCTTTATCTCTAACGTTTACTAAGTAGTTACCTTTATCTCTAACGTTTACTAAGTAGTTACCTTTATCTCTAACGTTTACTAAGTAGTTACCGTTATCTAGAACGTTTACTAAGTAGTTACCTTTATCTCTAACGTTTACTAAGTAGTTACCTTTATCTCTAACGTTTACAAACTAGTTACCTTTATCTCTAACGTTTACGAAGTAGTTACCTTTATCTCTAACGTTTACTAAGTAGTTACCTTTATCTCTAACGTTTACGAAGTAGTTACCTTTATCTCTAACGTTTACTAAGTAGTTACCTTTATCTCTAACGTTTACTAAGTAGTTACCTTTATCTCTAACGTTTACTAAGTATTTACCTTTATCTCTAACGTTTACTAAGTAGTTACCTTTATCTCTAACGTTTACGAAGTAGTTACCTTTATCTCTAACGTTTACTAAGTAGTTACCTTTATCTCTAACGTTTTCTAAGTAGTTACCTTTATCTCTAACGTTTACTAAGTAGTTAACGTTATCTCCAACGTTTACTAAGTATTTACCTTTATCTCTAACGTTTAATAAGTAGTTACCTTTAACTCTAACGTTTACTAAGTAGCTACCTTTATCTCTAGCGTTTACTAAGTAGTTACCTTTATCTCTAACGTTTACTAAGTAGTTACCTTTATCTCTAACGTTTACTAAGTAGTTACCTTTATCTCTAACATTTACTAAGTAGCTACCTTTATCTCTAACGTTTACTAAGTAGTTACCTTTATCTCTAACGTTTACTAAGTAGTTACCTTTATCTCTAACGTTTACTAAGTAGTTACCTTTATCTCTAGCGTTTACTAAGTAGTTACCTTTATCTCTAGCGTTTACTAAGTAGTTACCTTTATCTCTAACGTTTACTAAGTAGTTACCTTTATCTCTAACGTTTACTAAGTAGTCACCTTTATCTCTAACGTTTACTAAGTAGTTACCTTTATCTCTAACGTTTACTAAGTAGCTACGGTTATCTCCAACGTTTACTAAATAGTTACCTTTATCTCTAACGTTTACTAAGTAGTTACCTTTAACTCTAACGTTTACTAAGTAGTTACCTTTAACTCTAACAATTACTAAGTAATTACCTTTATCTCTAACGTTTACTAAGTAGTTACCTTTATCTCTAACGTTTACTAAGTAGTTACCTTTAACTCTAACGTTTACTAAGTAGCTACCTTTATCTCTAGCGTTTACTAAGTAGTTACCTTTATCTCTAACGTTTACTAAGTAGTTACCTTTATCTCTAACGTTTACTAAGTAGTTACCTTTATCTCTAACGTTTACTAAGTAGTCACCTTTATCTCTAACGTTTACTAAGTAGTTACCTTTATCTCTAACGTTTACTAAGTAGTTACCTTTATCTCTAACGTTTACTAAGTAGTTACCTTTATCTCTAACGTTTACTAAGTAGTTACCTTTATCTCTAACGTTTACTAAGTATTTAACGTTATCTCTAACGTTTACTAAGTAGTTACCTTTATCTCTAACGTTTACTAAGTAGCTACCTTTATCTCTAACGTTTACTAAGTAGTTACCTTTATCTCTAACGTTTACTAAGTAGTTACCTTTATCTCTAACGTTTACTAAGTAGTTACCTTTATCTCTAACGTTTACTAAGTAGTTACCTTTATCTCTAACGTTTACTAAGTAGTTACCTTTATCTCTAACGTTTACTAAGTAGCTACCTTTATCTCTAACGTTTACTAAGTAGTCACCTTTATCTCTAACGTTTACTAAGTAGTTACCTTTATCTCTAACGTTTACTAAGTAGTTACCTTTATCTCTAACGTTTACTAAGTAGATACCTTTACCTCTAACGTTTACTAAGTAGTTACCTTTATCTCTAACGTTTACTAAGTAGTTACCTTTATCTCTAATGTTTACTAAGTAGTTACCTTTATCTCTAACGTTTACTAAGTAGTTACCTTTATCTCTAACGTTTACTAAGTAGTTACCTTTATCTCTAACGTTTACTAAGTAGTTTCCTTTATCTCTAACGTTTACTAAGTAGTTACCTTTATCTCTAACGTTTACTAAGTAGTTACCTTTATCTCTAACGTTTACTAAGTAGTAACCTATATCTCTAACGTTTACTAAGTATCTACCTTTATCTTTAACGTTTACTAAGTATCTACCTTTATCTTTAACGTTTACTAAGTAGCTACCTTTATCTCTAACGTTTACTAAGTAGTTACCTTTATCTCTAACGTTTACTAAGTAGTTACCTTTATCTCTAACGTTTACTAAGGAGTTACCTTTATCTCTAACGTTTACTAAGTAGTTACCTATATCTCTAACGTTTACTAAGTAGTTACCTTTATCTCTAATGTTTACTAAGTAGTTACCTTTATCTCTAACGTTTACTAAGTAGTTACCTTTATCTCTAACGTTTACTAAGTAGTTACCTTTATCTCTAACGTTTACTAAGGAGTTACCTTTATCTCTAACGTTTACTAAGTAGTTACCTTTATCTCTAACGTTTACTAAGTAGTTACCTTTATCTCTAACGTTTACTAAGTAGTTTCCTTTATCTCTAACGTTTACTAAGTAGTTACCTTTATCTCTAACGTTTACTAAGTAGTTACCTTTATCTCTAACGTTTACTAAGTAGTAACCTATATCTCTAACGTTTACTAAGTATCTACCTTTATCTTTAACGTTTACTAAGTATCTACCTTTATCTTTAACGTTTACTAAGTAGCTACCTTTATCTCTAACGTTTACTAAGTAGTTACCTTTATCTCTAACGTTTACTAAGTAGTTACCTTTATCTCTAACGTTTACTAAGTAGTTACCTTTATCTCTAACGTTTACTAAGGAGTTACCTTTATCTCTAACGTTTACTAAGTAGTTACCTTTATCTCTAACGTTTACTAAGTAGTTACCTTTATTTCTAACGTTTACTAAGTAGTTACCTTTATCTCTAACGTTTACTAAGTAGTTACCTTTATCTCTAACGTTTACTAAGGAGTTACCTTTATCTCTAACGTTTACTAAGTAGTTACCTATATCTCTAACGTTTACTAAGTAGTTACCTTTATCTCTAACGTTTACTAAGGAGTTACCTTTATCTCTAACGTTTACTAAGTAGTTACCTTTATCTAGAACGTTTACTAAGTAGTTACCTTTATCTCTAACGTTTACTAAGTAGTTACCTTTATCTCTAACGTTTACTAAGTAGTTACCTTTATCTCTAACGTTTACTAAGTAGTTACCTTTATCTCTAACGTTTACTAAGTAGTTACCTTTATCTCTAACGTTTACTAATTAACTACCTTTATCTCTAACGTTTACTAAGTAGTTACCTTTATCTCTAACGTTTACTAAGTAGTTACCTTTATCTCTAACGTTTACTAAGTAGTTACCTTTATCTCTAACGTTTACTAAGTAGTTACCTTTATCTCTAACGTTTACTAAGTAGTTACCTTTATCTCTAACGTTTACTAATTAACTACCTTTATCTCTAACGTTTACTAAGTAGTTACCTTTATCTCTAACGTTTACTAAGTAGTTACCTTTATCTCTAACGTTTACTAAGTAGTTACCTTTATCTCTAACGTTTACTAAGTAGTTACCTTTATCTCTGATGTTTACTAAGTAGTTACCTTTATCTCTAACGTTTACTAAGTAGTTACCTTTATCTCTGACGTTTACTAAGTAGTTACCTTTATCTCTAACGTTTACTAAGTAGTTACCTTTATCTCTAACGTTTACTAAGTAGTTACCTTTATTTCTAACGTTTACTAAGTAGTTACCTTTATCTCTAACGTTTACTAAGTAGTTACCTTTATCTCTAATGTTTACTAAGTAGTCACCTTTATCTCTAACGTTCACTAAGTAGTTACCTTTATCTCTAACGTTTACTAAGTAGTTACCTTTATTTCTAACGTTTACTAAGTAGTTACCTTTATCTCTAACGTTTACTAAGTAGTTACCTTTATCTCTAACGTTTACTAAGTAGTTATCTTTATTTCTAACATTTACTAAGTAGTTACCTTTATCTCTAACGTTTACTAAGTGGTTACCCTTATCTCTAATGTTCACTAAGTAGTTACCTTTATCTCTAACGTTCACTAAGTAGTTACCTTTATCTCTAGCGTTTACTAAGTAGTTACCTTTATCTCTAACGTTTACTAAGTAGTTACCTTTATCTCTAATGTTTACTAAGTAGTTACCTTTAGCTCTAAGTAGTTACCTTTATCTCTAACGTTTACTAAGTAGTTACCTTTATCTCTAACGTTCACTAAGTAGTTACCTTTATCTCTAGCGTTTACTAAGTAGTTACCTTTATCTCTAACGTTTACTAAGTAGTTACCTTTATCTCTAACGTTCACTAAGTAGTTACCTTTACCTCTAACGTTTACTAAGTAGTTACCTTTATCTCTAATGTTCACTAAGTAGTTACCTTTATCTCTAACGTTCACTAAGTAGTTACCTTTATCTCTAGCGTTTACTAAGTAGTTACCTTTATCTCTAACGTTTACTAAGTAGTTACCTTTATCTCTAATGTTTACTAAGTAGTTACCTTTAGCTCTAAGTAGTTACCTTTATCTCTAACGTTTACTAAGTATTTACCGTTATCTAGAACGTTTACTAAGTAGTTACCCTTATCTCTAACGTTTACTAAGGAGTTACCTTTATCTCTAACGTTTACTAAGTAGTTACCTTTATCTCTAACGTTTACTAAGTAGTTACCTTTATCTCTAACGTTTACTAAGTAGTTACCTTTATCTCTAACGTTTACAAACTAGTTACCTTTATCTCTAACGTTTACGAAGTAGTTACCTTTATCTCTAACGTTTACTAAGTAGTTACCTTTATCTCTAACGTTTACGAAGTAGTTACCTTTATCTCTAACGTTTACTAAGTAGTTACCTTTATCTCTAACGTTTACTAAGTAGTTACCTTTATCTCTAACGTTTACTAAGTATTTACCTTTATCTCTAACGTTTACTAAGTAGTTACCTTTATCTCTAACGTTTACGAAGTAGTTACCTTTATCTCTAACGTTTACTAAGTAGTTACCTTTATCTCTAACGTTTTCTAAGTAGTTACCTTTATCTCTAACGTTTACTAAGTAGTTAACGTTATCTCCAACGTTTACTAAGTATTTACCCTTATCTCTAATGTTCACTAAGTAGTTACCTTTATCTCTAACGTTTACTAAGTAGTTACCTTTATCTCTAATGTTCACTAAGTAGTTACCTTTATCTCTAGCGTTTACTAAGTAGTTACCTTTATCTCTAACGTTTACTAAGTAGTTACCTTTATCTCTAATGTTTACTAAGTAGTTACCTTTAGCTCTAACGTTTACTAAGTAGTTACCTTTATCTCTAACGTTTACTAAGTAGTTACCTTTATCTCTAACGTTTACTAAGTAGTTACCTTTATCTCTAACGTTCACTAAGTAATTACCTTTATCTCTAATGTTTACTAAGTAGTTACCGTTATCTAGAACGTTTACTAAGTAGTTACCTTTATCTCTAACGTTTACTAAGTAGTTACCTTTATCTCTAACGTTTAATAAGTAGTTACCTTTATCTCTAACGTTTACTAAGTAGTTACCTTTATCTCTAACGTTTACTAAGTATTTACCTTTATCTCTAATGTTTACTAAGTAGTTACCTTTAGCTCTAATGTTTACTAAGTAGTTACCGTTATCTAGAACGTTTACTAAGTAGTTACCTTTAACTCTAACGTTTACTAAGTAGTTACCTTTATCTCTAACGTTCACTAAGTAGTTACCTTTATCTCTAACGTTTACTAAGTAGTTACCTTTATCTCTAACGTTTACTAAGTAGTTACCTTTATCTCTAACGTTTACTAAGTAGTTACCTTTATCTCTAACGTTTACTAAGTAGTTACCTTTATCTCTAACGTTTACTAAGTAGTTACCTTTATCTCTAACGTTTACTAAGTAGATACCTTTATCTCTAACGTTTACTAAGTAGTTACCTTTATCTCTAACGTTTACTAAGTAGTTACCTTTATCTGTAACGTTTACTAAGTAGTTACCTTTATCTCTAACGTTTACTAAGTAGTTACCTTTATCTCTAACGTTTACTAAGTAGTTACCTTTATCTCTAACGTTTACTAAGTAGTTACCTTTATCTCTAACGTTTACTAAGTAGTTACCTTTATCTCTAACGTTTACTAAGTAGTTACCTTTATCTCTAACGTTTACTAAGTAGTTACCTTTATCTCTAACGTTTACTAAGTAGTTACCTTTATCTCTAACGTTTACTAAGTAGTTACCTTTATCTCTAACGTTTACTAAGTAGATACCTTTATCTCTAACGTTTACTAAGTAGTTACCTTTATCTCTAACGTTTACTAAGTAGTTACCTTTATCTCTAACGTTTACTAAGTAGTTACCTTTATCTCTAACGTTTACTAAGTAGTTACCTTTATCTCTAACGTTTACTAAGTAGTTACCTTTATCTCTAACGTTTACTAAGTAGTTACCTTTATCTCTAACGTTTACTAAGTAGTTACCTTTATCTCTAACGTTTACTAAATAGTTACCTTTATCTCTAATGTTTACTAAGTAGATACCTTTATCTCTAACGTTTACTAAGTAGTTACCTTTATCTGTAACGTTTACTAAGTAGTTACCTTTATCTCTAACGTTCACTAAGTAGTTACCTTTATCTCTAACGTTTACTAAGTAGTTACCTTTATCTCTAACGTTCACTAAGTAGTTACCTTTATCTCTAACGTTTACTAAGTAGTTACCTTTATCTCTGATGTTTACTAAGTAGTTACCTTTATCTCTCACGTTTACTAAGTAGTTACCTTTATCTCTAACGTTTACTAAGTAGTTACCTTTATCTCTAACGTTTACTAAGTAGATACCTTTATCTCTAACGTTTACTAAGTAGTTACCTTTATCTCTAACGTTTACTAAGTAGTTACCTTTATCTCTAACGTTTACTAAGTAGTTACCTTTATCTCTAATGTTTACTAAGTAGTTACCTTTATCTCTAACGTTTACTAAGTAGTTACCTTTATCTCTGACGTTTACTAAGTAGTTACCTTTATCTCTAACGTTTACTAAGTAGTTACCTTTATCTCTAATGTTTACTAAGTAGTTACCTTTATCTCTAACGTTTACTAAGTAGTTACCTTTATCTCTGACGTTTACTAAGTAGTTACCTTTATCTCTAGCGTTTACTAAGTAGTTACCTTTATCTCTAACGTTTACTAAGTAGTTACCTTTATCTCTAATGTTTACTAAGTAGTTACCTTTATCTAAAGAGTTTCTAATAAAATTTGTAATAATTTACGATACCATATTGTAGTTTATACTAAGTGTTAAGCATTCGCGTTAGGGTAGTTTATGGTAGTGATTGTTTAACGCAAATTTCATTTCTATCGTGACCGGCTGATGCAAATTTCAGTAACTAGTTAACGCCAATTTCAGCTGTATCGTTGCCGTTCATTTTGTTGTATTTGGGATAGGAAACAGGAATACCAATAAGTTACTGCCACAAGTTACTGATAAACTTTATCACCTAATATTGTATCAAATCTTGTGTATCGAGTACAACTTGGAACAGACTAGTTTAGTGGTGAATGGAATGATTGCATAAATAGCTTTAATTCTGTTATCATGAACAATTACGACTATACCTTAAGCATTAGGAGGGAGTAGTGGATTGATCTAATGAAGATCTTACAAAAGGAATGAGGGGAAAAACGTATTTGATCAATTACAGTTTTTATCGTGAAGTATATATGATCAATTCCGTGAACCCAGTGTCAGTAACTCACAATTCATCACACCCAATTTCTCTCCACTCGATCATCATCAGTGGATCAGCTGACAAAAAAATTCTCCATATTCATGAATTGTTCCAGAGTCATTTTAAAATGCTTTTATTTGTACTGACGAACTGTTTTACAGCCATTTAAGGGTGTAGACTTGGGTTACCCTAAAATTTCCCCATCATTTAATTTTGTTTAAATTTGCATCATGGAATAGTTATGTCTAAATACATTATCTGCCAAAGTTTCAAAACATTTCACCGTGCCGTTTTCTCCATAGCACATCCTAAATATAGCAATTTTGGGGGTATTCTTGACGCCAGCTGGTAATACTAGTTTCGGAAGATTCTAATAGATATGCAGATTTATTTCTGATTGAAAGGAAATATTTTTGGCTTTAATACACTTGAGTGTTGTTGTTGAATAAATATGAAATATCTAGCATAACTGAATATCCTATTTGGAGATAATCACGTGCAAAACAGTGGAAACTGCAAAAAAAAGGGGGCATGCCCTGAGGACCACCTTGGTATTAAAAATCGGATTAAAAAATTCCTGTCAATTAATTTCCACCAACAAATTGTCACACTGAAGAATAGAAATATAGACATCATTGCACCAAATTTTACAAACTTTTAACGTCAGATTTTTGAAATATTTAAATTTATGTTTTTCATGGATGGCACCCAGAAAAAAATGAAATTATCGAGGAAAGTTATCACACACCCATCCTTTGCTAGTTTCTTTGTTTGTGAGATAAAAAATAACTAGTTACCAATAAGAAAAAGCTTTTGAATTCTTATAATTGACACAGTGGATGTTCAAATTACCAAATGACTGCATTTGTCTTTTATATTTTTTTTTTTCTTTTTTTTTTATTTTCAAGTCGGATGGGGAGGGTGGTTTGAGGGTGACTCTACTTGATTAATTCATTCCAAAAAAAAACACCAAAAACACAGACAGCCACCCAGCTGTATTGTTAAATTCCTTCAAATTCTGTGCTTCAGTTGTATTCGTTTGATTCTGGTTATTCTTTAGTTGTCTTAGGAGAAGGGGGCGGCGGTACAAGAGAGGGTCAGATATTACAAATTTTTTCCCAAGCATAGCTTTCTATTTTTTTACTACCATAAAATGAATTTGCTCTATAGTTTCATAATATCTAAGATTCTGGTGTATACATTCAATAATTTGTTTTGACAAACCCTTGAAATTCAATAGAAAAAGGTTGTCACACAAATTGTGTTACATTTCTGGCATTTTTGACAACATATTTCGATTAACATTTATTCTGGAAAGAGATATTTCAATGATATTTTGTGGGCACCGGCATATAATAATAACCTACTGCCTGACACTAGCATAAGCAGCAATAAGATATAAAAATACAAGGAGCACAGCTATGGAAAGGTAAAAGGAAAAGGAGTCATTTTTTTTAACTGGCCATATCCAATGTAAACAATCTTTGTCACCAAGAAGGATGGAATTGAGGGGGAATTTTCAAATGCACAGATGATCATATATTTGAGAAGACACTGAAAATAGAGTTATCTCCCATACCTCAGGCCTACACCCTTAAAACTCAGACACAGTTCTATAAAAGAAAAGGATTTCCTTGCAAATTAAAATCAACAGAAGACATGAACTGGTGGTAATTACCCATGGGTGACTTCATATGACAACTGTCGTTTCAGGTTTGTTCCGAAACTGATCTGTTTACTTTTCCATAATAACCAACATTGAACCACTCAAATTTTCCCATTAAACGATTATGAAAGGTGCGATCTTATTAGTACACATAGCATTCATTGTCAATAACCCATGGGTAATTGAAACCAACTAGCATCTCCTCTTAGCATTTTAATTTGCAAGTAAAGCCTTTTTTTATTTAAAAACTGATTTGATTGGCTGTAAATCAATTGGTCGGAAATAATCAAAATATCTTAAAATGACTCATGAATAATTCATAACTACGAAGGTTTCTTTGTCAGTTTGACCCACCGGTGATGAATAAAGAGTATCGGAGCATGGGTTACCGACAATGTATTGGGAGGTACATCACTGTTACCAGGGACAATAGCAAACTATTAATATTATTTATTCTGAATTTTAATATTTATTGTATTACATAAAAAACAACAACAAAATAAACAGCTGATTATACATTTAAAAGCAGATCAACAAGACAAGAATATTGTATGGATGTTCTAAATAAGTGTCTTTAGCTCCATTTCCACAATGTTCTGGAAATAAAAAAAGAAAACAATGCAATGAAATTGAAATACCAGAGAGGAGCGTCTTTAGACACTCTAATGTAATAATACAACTACAGGTATTGTTGCAGTCGCACTATGTTATTTGTGTGTCGTTGTTGTAGTCCGTCTGTAGACACAATGGTTTCTGTGCAATAACATTTGTTTTAGTTTGCTGATCCTCTGAAATGTTAACACAATAATCCTTGTCATTTAAAAAAAAGTTGTGATTGTTAATGGAGTTTTTTTCTGGCTTCTTAAGCTATGCAATAAGAGGTACAAAAAAGGAAAGGTTAAACTTCAGACAAAAAACACAAATTTAGAAGAAAATCTTCAAGAAATTAATTAGTGGTTTTACAACTTAAACACCAGTCCATGGTAGACATGTCACCTCATTCTAACACATATCTTGTGTCCGAGCCAACCAGTCTTTTCCTTTAGTGCTGCGTGTTTAGCGGGAAAAACAGCACATACCAATGTTATAGCTGTTGGTTTGACGCGACTGGGACTCAAATCCATGATCTACCTCATTGAATGTGAGCACATTAACCATTATATTACAACATCGATGTTTTTCTCTTTTAAAGACATGTTCACTATGACTCACATGATTTCAGATCAATATACATGTAGAAATAAAAACAACAATAATGCAAATATATTTATCATTGTAACATGAATGCATTCCTTTCCTTTGATCTTTGTATGGTTTATATACATATTGTACCAGAATGTAAGTAACAGCTAAGAACTATGAAATAATACAAGCAGATACGAAATATTGCATACTTTAAATCTGGGCTGTAGCTTTATTATTCTCAGAGAGCCGTGCGACTTAGAGGTGATATTGGATGGCTTCAAGTTACAAACCATTTATACCATGGCTTTCCCAGTTCAACGGTTAAACAATCTCACACTTCACGTTCCATTGTTTAACCTTTTAACTCTGCGGAAAACCGTAGTATAAATATTACTAAATGATGCAAAATATTTGTCTATTAATTTTTAAAATAATCTACATGTACAGCCAAACCTGCCCATCACCTGTATTAAAAGGTCACTTTTTTCTTGTCCTGTCATAGAAATTTCATATAACCTCTGTTAAGACGTCACCTGTTTTAGAAGGCCAATTTTCCTTTGTACCAAAGGTGGCCTCTTAACACAGGTATAACTGTATATAACTTACTATGGACATCCACCACAATCTGGACATACATCACAAACTGAGGAATTCTTTAGGAGTTGTGACTGGTAGAATGTTGTCACTTGGTTTGCTGAGGAAAAGAAAAGAAAAATAATTTGAATCATAGTGCGACCAAAATAGTTTCTTTACCATTAAAATTTGTTCAAGGTAGATATTTGATGGATAATTAAAAAATATTATTTCTCTCATCATAGATGGACGCATTACACATAATGACTAACGTTTTACCTATAATTCAAATGTTTTTTTAATAGTATTGATTATGCACTAACCCCTAACAACATCCTGTATGGGGTCACCACAGAGTTCACTGATATTTTCAACAGACCAATCAGTGATGAGCCTACAAATTGAAACTGAGCACACACCAAGAGTTGTTGTCCTATTGGACTGAGTACACACCAATAGTTGTTGTCTTATTGGACTGAGTACACACCAAGATTTGTTGTCCTATTGGACTGAGTACACACAAAGAGTTGCTGTCCTATTGGACTGAGTACACACAAAGAGTTGTTGTCCTATTGGACTGAGTACACACCAAGAGTTGTCCTATTGGACTGAGTACACACCAAGAATTGTCCTATTGGACTGAGTACACACCACTAGTTGTCCTATTGGACTGAGTACACACCAAGAGTTGTTGTCCTATTGGACTGAGTACACACTAAGAGTTGTTGTCCTATTGGACTGAATACACACCAAGAGTTGTCGTCCTATTGGACTGAGTACACACAAAGAGTTGTTGTCCTATTGGACTGAGTACACACCAAGAGTTGTTGTCCTATTGAACTGAGTACACACAAAGAGTTGTTGTCCTATTGGACTGAGTACACACCAAGAGTTGTTGTCCTATTGGACTGAGTACACACTAAGAGTTGTCCTATTGGACTGAGTACCCACCAAGAGTTGTTGTCCAATTGGACTGAGTACACACCAATAGTTGTCCTATTGGACTGAGAACACACAAAGAGTTGTTGTCCTATTGGACTGAGTACACACAAAGAGTTGTTGTCCTATTGAACTGAGTACACACCAAAAGTTGTTGTCCTATTGGACTGAGTACACACCAAGAGTTGTCCTATTGGACTGAATACACACCACTAGTTGTCCTATTGGACTGAGTACACACCAAGAGTTGTTGTCCTATTGGACTGAGTACACACTAAGAGTTGTTGTCCTATTGGACTGAATACACACCAAGAGTTGTTGTCCTATTGGACTGAGTAAACACCAAGAGTTGTTGTCCTATTGAACTGAGTACACACCAAGAGTTGTTGTCCTATTGGACTGAGTACACACCAAGAGTTGTCCTATTGGACTGAATACACACCACTAGTTGTCCTATTGGACTGAGTACACACCAAGAGTTGTTGTCCTATTGGACTGAGTACACACTAAGAGTTGTTGTCCTATTGGACTGAATACACACCAAGAGTTGTTGTCCTATTGGACTGAGTAAACACCAAGAGTTGTTGTCCTATTGGACTGAGTACACCCCAAGAGTTGTCCTATTGGACTGAGTACACACTAAGAGTTGCTGTCCTATTGGACTGAGTACACACTAAGAGTTGTTGTCCTATTGGACTGAGTAAACACTAAGAGTTGTTGTCCTATTGGACTGAGTACACACTAAGAGTTGTCCTATTGAACTGAGTACACACCAAGAGTTGTTGTCCTATTGAACTGAGTACACACTAAGAGTTGTCCTATTGGACTGATTACACAAAAAGAGTTGTTGTCCTATTGGACTGATTACACAAAAAGAGTTGTTGTCCTATTGGACTGAGTACACAGCAAGAGTTGTTGTCCTATTGGACTGAGTAAACACCAAGAGTTGTTGTCCTATTGGACTGAATACACACTAAGAGTTGTTGTCCTATTGGACTGAGTACACACCAAGAGTTGTTGTCCTATTGAACTGAGTACACACTAAGAGTTGTTGTCCTATTGGACTGATTACACAAAAAGAGTTGTTGTCCTATTGGACTGAGTACACAGCAAGAGTTGTTGTCCTATTGGACTGAGTAAACACTAAGAGTTGTTGTCCTATTGGATTGAATACACACTAAGAGTTGTTGTCCTATTGGACTGAGTACACACCAAGAGTTGTTGTCCTATTGAATTGAGTACACACTAAGAGTTGTCCTATTGGACTGATAACACAAAAAGAGTTGTTGTCCTATTGGACTGATTACACAAAAAGAGTTGTTGTCCTATTGGACTGAGTACACAGCAAGAGTTGTTGTCCTATTGGATTGAGTAAACACCAAGAGTTGTTGTCCTATTGGACTGAGTACACACCAAGAGTTGTTGTCCTATTGGACTGAGTACACACCAATAGTTGTTGTCTTATTGGACTGAGTACACACTAAGAGTTGTCCTATTGGACTGAGTACACACTAAGAGTTGTCCTATTGGACTGATTACACACCAAGAGTTGTTGTCCTATTGGACTGAGTACACACGAAGAGTTTTTTTTTTTGGCTGAGTACACACCAATAGTTGTTGTCCTATTGGACTGAGTACACACCAATAGTTGTCCTATTGGACTGAGTACACACCAAGAGTTGTTGTCCTATTGGTAAATATATTTCACTGTCTTAATGTATATGAATGTAACATCGTGCTGTCCATGGTTTATTAAGTAGTTTTAGCATGGAACATCACATTTGAAGTGGCAATAGGATGTCATATTGGAATACAATATATAGTTGCAAAAGTGAAACATCACCTCGAATGAGAATTGACATGACAAACGTTTGTGGTTAGAGACACCGATTTTATAAAGAAAACATTAATCAAATTTCAGTAAATCACAGGTAATATTCGTAATAAAGGTGTCACATTGTCATGTTTCTCAAGACAAATTCAAGAACATGTAACTTTCAATTCAAACATTTGGACTTTGGACTGTTACTTACATGGTTGATAGTAGTCATATACCCGAACAGCAGATGGTTGAGTCTTAGCAACAAGTCCTGTGCGGAAGTGTTCAATAGTTACACATAATGGAGTCCTGGTTATCTACAAACAGGTAATTACAGTTGTAACTACAGTTAATCACAGTAAAACCTGTATATAAAGGACACTCAGGGGAATCTGAAAATGTGCCCTATATATACAGTTATTTTCATATTATAAAGTTGTTTTCAAACAAATATCCTCATTAACGACACATCTTTTCATCAATACTTTATATTAGTTTTGTCTCGATACCACCCATTGCAGTCTGGACTAAATGTTATCAATGTATATGTCATATGTATATTAATATATACGTGTTGCACAGGAAAAAAGGATTGATTAACTACAGTGTAGGTTGAGAAAGAACTTATCACTAATATACCAGTGACTCTGAATTGATGAGTTGTGATACAATTGAAAATATCCCCTAGTCAGCGATATCAAAGAGAAAATGCATAAATTAACAATTAAAGAAAATAAAATATTGCTTTTTTTATTTAATTAAACAAATTGATTTCTTGTAGAAATATTAAAAATTCTCTGATTTCTTTGCAAATAATAATTTAACAAAGAAGAAAGTACGAACCTCATCAAAATAGAGAATGACTTTCCTGGATCCCTGTTCAATCTTCTTTAGACCATCAACTTTTCCTATGCTCTCCACATCAGCTTCAAAACCAGTTGGGACTCCAATTTCTTGAACTGCCATTCCACTAGCACCTGACTGCAGCCATCTTAACAACAAAAGAATATTTAAAATCTTTAAAATATGTCAATTTGAATCTAATAAGATTTGTAGGAGAGCTTCATTGTGGTACTTCATCGGTAAAATAATACTTGTATTTACCATCATTTATCAGTTTCTTTCGAATTCTGACTGGTTTAATAATGATTACTCATTATAGAGCAAAGGCGGAAAATATGTATTTTGTTTCTGCTTGTTTCATGGCCAGATTATTGTGATTATTACATGTGGAAATTATTTTCACCATCAGCTTCATATCGGGTGCGGGTGCGATAATCTACGAAAGTACCACCATCCAAGACAGAATATTTATATTATAAGAAGGAATATTGATACAAATCAAATAAATATAAATTATCCTACAAAATAAACATCTTAAACAGATACACAATAAAATTTTGTTGAATTTCTGTAACTGACAAGTTAATTTAATATAATTGTATACTACACTGCACATGATCGTGATTCTCAAAAATGTTTACTAAAGTAACCAATGACAAACAAAGTGATAGATGTATATCAGGGACTGTCATGGTCATGATCGTATGGTAGTTGGATTAAAAACTAACTCCGCAAGCAGTTCAGGCGAGGAGTACTCGATACAATATAATGTGATAGTTTGTCAGTGCCATGTGGCAGGTCGGTGGTTTTCTTTGAGTATGCAGCTTCCTCCAGAAATAAAACTGACTGCCAAGATATAACTGACATATTGTTGAAAGTGGAGTTAAACACCATAAACCAAACGATTTAATCTAATTTTGAATTGCACTGTGCATGATCGTCGTTCTCAGCAAAAACATCATCACAGATCTATATCTATGATACAATTCTAATTCTAAAGTATACTCCATGGTTTAACCTTGTACAAGTCTTGACTTTCATAGAGTTAAGAGTATCTTCTATCATTGTAACGGTGACTTCAAAAGATGACACCTCTATTTCTTGTTCAACGTTGAAAAACACTGATACCTAATATTAGAAAAAAAAACCAATATAAATCCCCAGGTTTAGATCAGTCTGTATTATTTTTTCAAGTCTACATCTTTAAATAATGGTATGTTGTAATATTTTGTTTTATTCTATAAACATTGTTTTTTTAATTTTCCTATTATAAATGTCTACTCCTTGATAATAAAGGGCCCTGGTGGCTCAATGAGTTACCGTATAACCGGTAATTTCTGCGGTGTGAAATTTCTGCGGTTTTGGTCTTAAAAGATGACATTTAATTTTTGCGGATTTTTATTTCTGCGGATTGAAAATCTCGGCACCGAAAAAAAATTGTTTGTATTACAGGAAGCAACAACTGAAGCGATGTTGCGATAAACAACTGGTGCACATTACAGTGATCATTAGAAGTAAAAACATATTTAGTTCTTTAGAAAGTTTTCAAACGTTACAACTTCTGAATACGCATTTGGTTAACTTCAAATTTGTCTTAAAAAAACAATTTTTTCACTGTTTTCGCGATCTATTTTGTTGACAGGAAATACAAAGTCAATAGTTGGATCGATATCGGTATAAACTTTGATATATTTCGGATGTATATTTTTAACGTCGAATTTTCATACTTTATCATATAACAATGTTTTTTTTAAAGAATTATGATTAGAAGCAATTGTATTCAATTCTTTTAGTATAATGTAGACATAAAAACTCGGATTAACCGGAATTCTACTACCAGTACATTTCTATTTGTTTGGTCTTTGGATGAATCCTGCGATCACGCAGTTTGATATTATTCAATCGAAGCTAGCTACTACAACAATTAAAAAAAATATATCTAATGTTAATTTATGAAATAACAATTTTGTTTCAATTATATTGTCGGTGTCAGCTTGGTACAATCATATTTCTTGATCTGGAGTAATTGTAATTAACAGGTAAAAATCATCATGCCACAGCTAAATAACCTTTAATTGTTGTGTAAAATTAATATAGTACCAGGTTTTGTTTATCTGGATATAGTAATTACGACTAATTAAATATTTGACACTTACGGCGGAATCAGAGTTAGAGTTTGAAAACGTATTTTGTATGGGACATTAAACATTTATTTTACATAATATTCTGCGATTTTAATTTCTGCGGTCCAGAGTTGATCGCAGAATACCACAGAAATTAGATTGCCGCAGAAATTACCGGTTATACGGTAGGTAGTTGGATTACCTAATAACTCATACAAGCCCATCACCAATACGGTGTGGGTTCGTGCCTGGCTTTGTAAATTACAAACTAGAGGCTCCCAGGAACCTGTAATCGCTCACCTGGTTTTCAATTTGACATTTAAAGTTGATAGAAAATGGGGGTGTTAACACATAATTTTGAAAGTGGGCCACCAAAAGATCATTTCAAATCAAATTTCTGAGCAAAAGATTTTGATGTGATTTTTATCTCATAATATTCCTAAATGGAATAAACCAGCTAAACAAATCTCCCAGAAAACCCCAGAATATATGCTAAACTACTCATTGCCATGTAGCTGCAGATAAAATTTGAGTTCATTTTGATTTGTAATAAAGTAAAGAAATTTCTTTATTTAGTAACAACAGCCATGTTGAATGAAGGGCGGGGCTGTTGGACACAATATTGAAAGGGGACCACCCAAGGACCATCCCAGCCAAATTTGCTTTAATTTGGATCAGCGGTTTCAGAGGAGAAGATTTAAATGTGATCTTTTATCAAAATATGTCTAATTTGTATAATCGGTATAAATCGGTTGAAAGAAAAATTTCACAGAAAAACCCAGAATATATGTTAATCTACTCATTGTCAATTGAAGAAATGTCTATTTTTAGTAACAGCAGCCATCTTGAATGGAGGGCAGAACTGTCAGACATAATATTGAAAGGGACCCACCCAAGCACCATCCCTGCCAGATTTGGTTTAATTTAGTTCAACAATTTCAGAGGAAAAGATTTATATGTGATCTTTTATCAAAATATGCCTAATTTGCATAATTGGTATAAATCGGCTGAAAGAAAAATTCAACAGAAAAATCTGGAATATATGTTAAACTACTCATTGCCATGTAGCTACAGTTAAAATTTGAGCTCATTTAGGTTTAAAATAAAGCAGCAATGGACAATTGAAGAAATTTCTATTTTTAGTAGCAGCAGCCATCTTGAATGGAAGGCGGGGCTGCTGGACACAATTTTGAAAAGGACCCACCCTAGGACCATCCCTGCCAAATTTGGTTTAATTTGGTTCAGCGGTTTCAGAGGAGAAGATTTAAATGTGATCTTATTTCAAAATATGCCTAATTTGCATAATCGGTATAAATCGGCTGAAAGGAAAATTTCACAGAAAAATCCGGAATATATGTTAAACAACTCATTGCCATGTAGCTACAGTTAACATTTGAGCTCATTTAGGTTTAAAATAAAGCAGCAATGGACAATTGAAGAAATTTCTATTTTTAGTAACAGCAGCCATCTTGAATGGAGGGTGAGGCTGTCGGACACCATTTTGAAAGGGACCCACCCAAGAAACATCCCTGCCAGGTTTGGGTTAATTTGGTTCAGGGGTTTCAGAGAGGAAGATTTAAATGTGAAAATTTACGACGTACGAAGGACGACGGCGGAAGCCGAAAGCCAAGTGATGGCAAAACCTCATGTGGCCTTTGCCCAGGTGAGCTAAAAAGAGTGCACTCGACTCGCAACCACAAGTGATAAAGTTTACCAATTGCTTGCCCATGGTCGGTGATTCTCTCCGGGTACTCCGGCTTCTTCCACCACTAACACTGGTGGCCATGATATAACTGAAATTTTGCTGAAAGTGGCGCTAAACGCCAAAAATCAATCTATGATTTTTAGCAGTGATGTAAATGTGTGATTGGGGAAGAGTTTTTTCCTGTGTTTCTATGATTTTTAGCAGTGATGTAAATGTGTGATTGGTGAAGAGATTTTACCTCTATTTCTATGATTTTTAGCAGTGATGTAAATGTGTGATTGGTGAAGAGATTTTACCTCTGTTTCTATGATTTTTAGCTGTGATGTAAATGTGTGATTGGGGAAGAGTTTTTTCCTTTGTTTCTATGATTTTTAGCAGTGATGTAAATGTGTGATTGGTGAAGAGATTTTACCTCTATTTCTATTATTTTTAGCAGTGATGTAAATGTGTGATTGGGGAAGAGATTTTACCTCTATTTCTATTATTTTAGCTGTGATGTAAATGTGTGATTGAGGAAGAGATTTTACCTCTTTTCTATGATTTTTAGCTGTGATGTAAATGTGTGATTGAGGAAGAGATTTTACCTTTGTTTCAAAGACTTTTAGCTCTGATGTAAATGTGTGATTTAGGAAGAGATCTTACCTCTCTTTCTATGATTTTTAGCAGTGATGTAAATGTGTGATTAGTGAAGAGATTTTACCTCTGTTTCTATGATTTTTAGCAGTGATGTAAATGTGTGATTGGTGAAGAGATTTTACCTCTGTTTCTATTATTTTTAGCTGTGATGTAAATGTGTGATTGAGGAAGAGATTTTTCCTCTGTTTCTATGATTTTTAGCAGTGATGTAAATGTGTGATTAGTGAAGATATTTACCTCTGTTTCTATGATTTTTAGCAGTGATGTAAATGTGTAATTGAGGAAGATATTCTACCTCTGTTTCTATGATTTTTAGCAGTGATGTAAATGTGTGATTGGTGAAGAGATTTTACCTCTGTTTCTATTATTTTTAGCTGTGATGTAAATGTGTGATTGGGGAAGAGATTTTTCCTGTGTTTCTATGATTTTTAGCAGTGATGTAAATGTGTGATTGGGGAAGAGATTTTTCATGTATTTCAATGATTTTTAGCAGTGATGTAAATGTGTGATTGGTGAAGAGATTTTACCTCTATTTCTATGATTTTTAGCAGTGATGTAAATGTGTGATTGAGGAAGAGATTTTACCTCTCTTTCTATGATTTTTAGCAGTGATGTAAATGTGTGATTGGTGAAGAGATTTAACCTCTATTTCTATGATTTTTAGCAATGATGTAAATGTGTGATTGAGGAAGAGATTTTACCTCTCTTTCTATGATTTTTAGCAGTGATGTAAATGTGTGATTGGTGAAGAGATTTTACCTCTATTTCTATGATTTTTAGCAGTGATATAAATGTGTGATTGAGGAAGAGATTTTGCCTCTGTTTCTATGATTTTTAGCAGTGATGTAAATGTGTGATTGGGGAAGAGATTTTACCTCTGTTTCTATGATTTTTAGCAGTGATGTAAATGTGTGATTGGTGAAGAGATGTTACCTCTATTTCTATGATTTTTAGCAGTGATGTAAATGTGTGATTGGGGAAGAGATCTTTCCTGTGTTTCTATGATTTTTAGCAGTGATGTAAATGTGTGATTGGGGAAGAGATTTTACCTCTGTTTCTATGATTTTTAGCAGTGATGTAAATGTGTGATTGGTGAAGATTTTACCTCTATTTCTATGATTTTTAGCAGTGATGTAAATGTGTGATTGGGGAAGAGATTTTACCTCTCTTTCTATGATTTTTAGCTGTGATGTAAATGTGTGATTGAGGAAGAGATTTTACCTCTCTCTATGATTTTTAGCAGTGATGTAAATGTGTGATTGGGGAAGAGATTTTACCTCTGTTTCTATGATTTTTAGCAGTGATGTAAATGTGTGATTGGTGAAGAGATTTTACCTCTATTCCAATGATTTTTAGCAGTAATGTAAATGTGTGATTGAGGAAGAGATTTTTCCTCTGTTTCTATGATTTTTAGCAGTGATGTAAATGTGTGATTGAGGAAGAGATTTTACCTCTGTTTCTATGATTTTTAGCAGTGATGTAAATGTGTGATTAGTGAAGAGATTTTACCTCTGTTTCTATGATTTTTAGCAGTGATGTAAATGTGTGATTAGTGAAGAGATTTTACCTCTGTTTCTATGATTTTTAGCAGTGATGTAAATGTGTGATTAGTGAAGAGATTTTACCTCTGTTTCTATGATTTTTAGCAGTGATGTAAATGTGTGATTAGTGAAGAGATTTTACCTCTGTTTCTATGATTTTTAGCAGTGATGTAAATGTGTGATTGGGGAAGAGATTTTACCTCTGTTTCTATGATTTTTAGCAGTGATGTAAATGTGTGACTAGTGAAGAGATTTTACCTTTGTTTCTATGATTTTTAGCAGTGATGTAAATGTGTGATTGGTGAAGAGATTTTACCTCTCTTTCTATGATTTTTAGCAGTGATGTAAATGTGTGATTGGGGAAGAGATTTTACCTCTGTTTCTATGATTTTTACCAGTGATGTAAATGTGTGATTAGTGAAGAGATTTTACCTCTGTTTCTATGATTTTTAGCAGTGATGTAAATGTGTGATTGGTGAAGAGATTTTACCTCTCTTTCTATGATTTTTAGCTGTGATGTAAATGTGTGATTGAGGAAGAGATTTTACCTCTGTTTCTATGATTTTTAGCTGTGATGTAAATGTGTGATTGAGGAAGAGATTTTACCTTTGTTTCAAAGACTTTTAGCTCTGATGTAAATGTGTGATTTAGGAAGAGATCTTACCTCTCTTTCTATGATTTTTAGCAGTGATGTAAATGTGTGATTAGTGAAGAGGTTTTACCTCTGTTTCTATGATTTTTAGCAGTGATGTAAATGTGTGATTGGTGAAGAGATTTTACCTCTGTTTCTATTATTTTTAGCTGTGATGTAAATGTGTGATTGAGGAAGAGATTTTTCCTCTGTTTCTATGATTTTTAGCAGTGATGTAAATGTGTGATTAGTGAAGATATTTACCTCTGTTTCTATGATTTTTAGCAGTGATGTAAATGTGTAATTGAGGAAGAGATTCTACCTCTGTTTCTATGATTTTTAGCAGTGATGTAAATGTGTGATTGGTGAAGAGATTTTACCTCTGTTTCTATTATTTTTAGCTGTGATGTAAATGTGTGATTGGGGAAGAGATTTTTCCTGTGTTTCTATGATTTTTAGCAGTGATGTAAATGTGTGATTGGGGAAGAGATTTTTCATGTATTTCAATGATTTTTAGCAGTGATGTAAATGTGTGATTGGTGAAGAGATTTTACCTCTATTTCTATGATTTTTAGCAGTGATGTAAATGTGTGATTGAGGAAGAGATTTTACCTCTCTTTCTATGATTTTTAGCAGTGATGTAAATGTGTGATTGGTGAAGAGATTTAACCTCTATTTCTATGATTTTTAGCAATGATGTAAATGTGTGATTGAGGAAGAGATTTTACCTCTCTTTCTATCATTTTTAGCAGTGATGTAAATGTGTGATTGGTGAAGAGATTTTACCTCTATTTCTATGATTTTT
The DNA here is from genome assembly GCA_963383655.1 of Bathymodiolus septemdierum. Classification (NCBI taxonomy): domain Eukaryota; kingdom Metazoa; phylum Mollusca; class Bivalvia; order Mytilida; family Modiolidae; genus Bathymodiolus; species Bathymodiolus septemdierum. The sequence continues at coordinate 14,419,036 of OY726524.1, read as the reverse complement.
AGCAGTGATATAAATGTGTGATTGAGGAAGAGATTTTGCCTCTGTTTCTATGATTTTTAGCAGTGATGTAAATGTGTGATTGGGGAAGAGATTTTACCTCTGTTTCTATGATTTTTAGCAGTGATGTAAATGTGTGATTGGTGAAGAGATGTTACCTCTATTTCTATGATTTTTAGCAGTGATGTAAATGTGTGATTGGGGAAGAGATCTTTCCTGTGTTTCTATGATTTTTAGCAGTGATGTAAATGTGTGATTGGGGAAGAGATTTTACCTCTGTTTCTATGATTTTTAGCAGTGATGTAAATGTGTGATTGGTGAAGATTTTACCTCTATTTCTATGATTTTTAGCAGTGATGTAAATGTGTGATTGGGGAAGAGATTTTACCTCTCTTTCTATGATTTTTAGCTGTGATGTAAATGTGTGATTGAGGAAGAGATTTTACCTCTCTCTATGATTTTTAGCAGTGATGTAAATGTGTGATTGGGGAAGAGATTTTACCTCTGTTTCTATGATTTTTAGCAGTGATGTAAATGTGTGATTGGTGAAGAGATTTTACCTCTATTCCAATGATTTTTAGCAGTAATGTAAATGTGTGATTGAGGAAGAGATTTTTCCTCTGTTTCTATGATTTTTAGCAGTGATGTAAATGTGTGATTGAGGAAGAGATTTTACCTCTGTTTCTATGATTTTTAGCAGTGATGTAAATGTGTGATTAGTGAAGAGATTTTACCTCTGTTTCTATGATTTTTAGCAGTGATGTAAATGTGTGATTAGTGAAGAGATTTTACCTCTGTTTCTATGATTTTTAGCAGTGATGTAAATGTGTGATTAGTGAAGAGATTTTACCTCTGTTTCTATGATTTTTAGCAGTGATGTAAATGTGTGATTAGTGAAGAGATTTTACCTCTGTTTCTATGATTTTTAGCAGTGATGTAAATGTGTGATTGGGGAAGAGATTTTACCTCTGTTTCTATGATTTTTAGCAGTGATGTAAATGTGTGACTAGTGAAGAGATTTTACCTTTGTTTCTATGATTTTTAGCAGTGATGTAAATGTGTGATTGGTGAAGAGATTTTACCTCTCTTTCTATGATTTTTAGCAGTGATGTAAATGTGTGATTGGGGAAGAGATTTTACCTCTGTTTCTATGATTTTTACCAGTGATGTAAATGTGTGATTAGTGAAGAGATTTTACCTCTGTTTCTATGATTTTTAGCAGTGATGTAAATGTGTGATTGGTGAAGAGATTTTACCTCTCTTTCTATGATTTTTAGCTGTGATGTAAATGTGTGATTGGTGAAGAGATTTTACCTCTGTTTCTATGATTTTTAGCAGTGATGTAAATGTGTGATTGAGGAAGAGATTTTACCTCTCTTTCTATGATTTTTAGCTGTGATGTAAATATGTGATTGGTGAAGAGATCTTACCTCTGTTTCTATGATTTTTAGCAGTGATGTAAATGTGTGATTAGTGAAGAGATTTTACCTCTGTTTCTATGATTTTTAGCAGTGATGTAAATGTGTGATTGAGGAAGAGATTTTTACCTCTCTCTATGATTTTTAGCAGTGATGTAAATGTGTGATTGGTGAAGAGATTTTACCTCTATTCCTATGATTTTTAGCAGTAATGTAAATGTGTGATTGAGGAAGAGGTTTTTCCTCTGTTTCTATGATTTTTAGCAGTGATGTAAATGTGTGATTAGTGAAGAGATTTTACCTCTGTTTCTATGATTTTTAGCAGTGATGTAAATGTGTGATTGGTGAAGAGATTTTACCTCTCTTTCTATGATTTTTAGCAGTGATGTAAATGTGTGATTGGGGAAGAGATTTTACCTCTGTTTCTATGATTTTTAGCAGTGATGTAAATGTGTGATTGGTGAAGAGATTTTACCTCTCTTTCTATGATTTTTAGCTGTGATGTAAATGTGTGATTGGTGAAGAGATTTTACCTCTGTTTCTATGATTTTTAGCAGTGATGTAAATGTGTGATTGAGGAAGAGATTTTACCTCTCTTTCTATGATTTTTAGCTGTGATGTAAATATGTGATTGGTGAAGAGATCTTACCTCTGTTTCTATGATTTTTAGCAGTGATGTAAATGTGTGATTAGTGAAGAGATTTTACCTCTGTTTCTATGATTTTTAGCAGTGATGTAAATGTGTGATTGAGGAAGAGATTTTTACCTCTCTCTATGATTTTTAGCAGTGATGTAAATGTGTGATTGGTGAAGAGATTTTACCTCTATTCCTATGATTTTTAGCAGTAATGTAAATGTGTGATTGAGGAAGAGGTTTTTCCTCTGTTTCTATGATTTTTAGCAGTGATGTAAATGTGTGATTAGTGAAGAGATTTTACCTCTGTTTCTATGATTTTTAGCAGTGATGTAAATGTGTGATTAGTGAAGAGATTTTACCTCTGTTTCTATGAGTTTTAGCAGTGATGTAAATGTGTGATTGGTGAAGAGATTTTACCTCTCTTTCTATGATTTTTAGCAGTGATGTAAATGTGTGATTGGGGAAGAGATTTTACCTCTGTTTCTATGATTTTTAGCAGTGATGTAAATGTGTGATTAGTGAAGAGATTTTACCTCTGTTTCTATGATTTTTAGCAGTGATGTAAAGGTGTGATTGGGGAAGAGATTTTTCCTCTGTTTCTATGATTTTCCTATTAGATTTTGATACTGTTCTGATGGTGTAACTCAAGATGAACATAATATTCACAATGAGACACTGATATCCATTTTTTTTGTCCTCGTATTTGTTCTAAAAGAATGTAATTCCTTTGCATTGTTCTTAATGAGGTTGGATCGTCTTGTTCCTGCACATCTGTTCACGCATGGCTGTCGCAAGTATTTCATCATAAAACTATGCTTTTAAGAGCAAAATATAATGGAAAAGTAAGAGTAACGGCTAGAAAACAAATTATTCAAAGAGTTATTTCCCTTTAATATGTGCTATGCTACTTGACTGTCTCCAATTCAAAATATTGACAAAACAGCCTTGATGACCCTATTTTTTGAAAAAGTTTGTTTCGTCATAGATACAACTGAGCACATTATATGGAAAAATGGGGAACATGGTATTTGTTGAAACTTTTTATTTTTTTTATTTTTTTTTTAGAGTTTTGCAATCTCAGGTATTGCAACATTACTTCAGAGTATTCATATTAGCATTGTCTTTTGAGATTGTGCAAGATATTTGGAGAAGACCTGGCAATGCATCATTTGTAGAGATCCAAAGTTGGTACCTCATATAGTCACCCCCACACACAGATGGGCGACTAGCAAACAAGTTAGTTTGGCGACCTATGCTAAAAACATTTTCAGCCCAGAACATATGTAGTTATCTTCAGGCAAAAAATTGAGAACTTCTGGTATTTCATTTTGAAATTCGATCCAACCTCCTTAACTTTGCTAAAAAAAAATCCAAAATTATTGAGATAAATTGCATATTACGGTGTAATTACATGTACCATTGTCCTATTTCTATATATCAGTTTGTAGTAAAGTAACTATTTACCTCGACAAGAGCCATTCCATGACCTGTGGCATCAATTACAACTTCAGATGGTACAGAGGATAACTGTTAATAAAAACAAGGAAAGTTAGAGTGTGCTATAACAATGACATCACATACGGGATCAGAAAGTAATACAGAATTAAAATGATCAAATCTCACTCTGGATATCCTCTTTAACAGGAGGATTTGTAGGAGGATGTTTGTAGGAGTGTTCATGTCTTATTTACATTATTTGTGTTTGTTTACAGGAGGATCTGTAGGAGGATGTTTGTAGGAGGGTTCATGTCTTATTTACATTATTTGTGTTTGTTTACAGGAGGATCTGTAGGAGGATGTTTGTAGGAGTGTTCATGTCTTATTTACATTATTTGTGTTTGTTTACAGGAGGATATGTAGGAGGATGTTTGTAGGAGGGTTCATGTCTTATTTACATTATTTGTGTTTGTTTACAGGAGGATCTGTAGGAGGATGTTTGTAGGAGGGTTCATGTCTTATTTACATTATTTGTGTTTGTTTACAGGAGGATTTGCAGGAGGATGTTTGTAGGAGGGTTCATGTCTTATTTACATTATTTGTGTTTGTTTACAGGAGGATCTGTAGGAGGATGTTTGTAGGATGGTTCATGTCTTATTTACATTATTTGTGTTTGTTTACAGGAGGATCTGTAGGAGGATGTTTGTAGGAGGGTTCATGTCTTATTTACATTATTTGTGTTTGCTTACAGGAGGATCTGTAGGAGGATGTTTGTAGGAGGGTTCATGTCTTATTTACATTATTTGTGTTTGTTTACAGGAGGATCTGTAGGAGGATGTTTGTAGGAGGGTTCATGTGTTATTTACATTGTTTGTGTTTGTTTACAGGAGGATCTGTAGGAGGGTTCATGTCTTATTTACATTATTTGTGTTTGTTTACAGAAGGATCTGTAGGAGGATGTTTGTAGGAGGGTTCATGTCTTATTTACATTATTTGTGTTTGTTTACAGGAGGATCTGTAGGAGGATGTTTGTAGGAGGGTTCATGTCTTATTTACATTATTTGTGTTTGTTTACTGGAGGATTTGCAGGAGGATGTTTGTAGGAGGGTTCATGTCTTATTTACATTATTTGTGTTTGTTTACAGGAGGATCTGTAGGAGGATGTTTGTAGGATGGTTCATGTCTTATTTACATTATTTGTGCTTGTTTACAGGAGGATCTGTAGGAGGGTTCATGTCTTATTTACATTATTTGTGTTTGTTTACAGGAGGATTTGTAGGAGGATGCTTGTAGGAGGGTTCATGTCTTATTTACATTATTTGTGTTTGTTTACAGGAGGATCTGTAGGAGGATGTTTGTAGGAGGGTTCATGTCTTATTTACATTATTTGTGTTTGTTTACAGGAGGATCTGTAGGAGGATGTTTGTAGGAGGGTTCATGTCTTATTTACATTATTTGTGTTTGTTTACAGGAGGATTTGTAGGAGGATGTTGGTAGGAGGGTTCATGTCTTATTTACATTATTTGTGTTTGTTTACAGGAGGATCTGTAGGAGGATGTTTGTAGGAGGGTTCATGTCTTATTTACATTATTTGTGTTTGTTTACAGGAGGATCTGTAGGAGGATGTTTGTAGGATGGTTCATGTCTTATTTACATTATTTGTGTTTGTTTACAGGAGGATTTGTAGGAGGATGTTTGTAGGAGGGTTCATGTCTTATTTACATTATTTCTGTTTGCTTACAGGAGGATTTGTAGGAGGATGTTGGTAGGAGGGTTCATGTCTTATTTACCTTATTTGTGTTTGCTTACAGGAGGATGTTTGTAGGAGGGTTCATGTCTTATTTACATTATTTGTTTGTTTACAGGAGGATATGTAGGAGGATGTTTGTAGGAGGGTTCATGTCTTATTTACATTATTTGTGTTTGTTTACAGGAGGATCTGTAGGAGGATGTTTGTAGGAGGGTTCATGTCTTATTTACATTATTTGTGTTTGTTTACAGGAGGATTTGTAGGAGGATGTTTGTAGGAGGGTTCATGTCTTATTTACCTTATTTGTGTTTGCTTACAGGAGGATGTTTGTAAGAGGGTTCATGTCTTATTTACATTATTTGTGTTTGTTTACAGGAGGATATGTAGGAGGATGTTTGTAGGAGGGTTCATGTCTTATTTACATTATTTGTGTTTGTTTACAGGAGGATCTGTAGGAGGATGTTTGTAGGAGGGTTCATGTCTTATTTACATTATTTGTGCTTGTTTACAGGAGGATCTGTAGGAGGATGTTTGTAGGAGGGTTCATGTCTTATTTACATTATTTGTGTTTGTTTACAGGAGGATCTGTAGGAGGATGTTTGTAGGAGGGTTCATGTCTTATTTACATTATTTGTGCTTGTTTACAGGAGGATCTGTAGGAGGATGTTTGTAGGAGGGTTCATGTCTTATTTACATTATTTGTGTTTGTTTACAGGAGGATTTGTAGGAGGATGTTTGTAGGAGGGTTCATGTCTTATTTACATTATTTGTGTTTGCTTACAGGAGGATTTGTAGGAGGATGTTTGTAGGAGGGTTCATGTCTTATTTACATTATTTGTGTTTGTTTACAGGAGGATTTGTAGGAGGATGTTTGTAGGAGGGTTCATGTCTTATTTACATTATTTGTGTTTGTTTACAGGAGGATCTGTAGGAGGATGTTTGTAGGAGTGTTCATGTCTTATTTACATTATTTGTGTTTGTTTACAGGAGGATTTGTAGGAGGATGTTTGTAGGAGGGTTCATGTCTTATTTACATTATTTGTGTTTGTTTACAGGAGGATCTGTAGGAGGATGTTTGTAGGAGGGTTCATGTCTTATTTACATTATTTGTGTTTGTTTACAGGAGGATCTGTAGGAGGATGTTTGTAGGAGGGTTCATGTCTTATTTACATTATTTGTGTTTGTTTACAGGAGGATTTGTAGGAGGATGTTTGTAGGAGGGTTCATGTCTTATTTACATTATTTGTGTTTGTTTACAGGAGGATCTGTAGGAGGATGTTTGTAGGAGGGTTCATGTCTTATTTACATTATTTGTGTTTGTTTACAGGAGGATCTGTAGGAGGATGTTTGTAGGATGGTTCATGTCTTATTTACATTATTTGTGTTTGTTTACAGGAGGATATGTAGGAGGATGTTTGTAGGAGGGTTCATGTCTTATTTACATTATTTGTGTTTGTTTACAGGAGGATCTGTAGGAGGATGTTTGTAGGAGGGTTCATGTCTTATTTACATTATTTGTGTTTGTTTACAGGAGGATCTGTAGGAGGATGTTTGTAGGAGGGTTCATGTCTTATTTACATTATTTGTGTTTGTTTACAGGAGGATTTGTAGGAGGATGTTTGTAGGATGGTTCATGTCTTATTTACATTATTTGTGTTTGTTTACAGGAGGATCTGTAGGAGGATGTTTGTAGGAGGGTTCATGTCTTATTTACATTATTTGTGTTTGTTTACAGGAGGATCTGTAGGAGGATGTTTGTAGGAGGGTTCATGTCTTATTTACATTATTTGTGTTTGTTTACAGGAGGATCTGTAGGAGGATGTTTGTAGGAGGGTTCATGTCTTATTTACATTATTTGTGTTTGTTTACAGGAGGATCTGTAGGAGGATGTTTGTAGGAGGGTTCATGTCTTATTTACATTATTTGTGTTTGTTTACAGGAGGATCTGTAGGAGGATGTTTGTAGGAGGGTTCATGTCTTATTTACATTATTTGTGTTTGTTTACAGGAGGATCTGTAGGAGGATGTTTGTAGGAGGGTTCATGTCTTATTTACATTATTTGTGTTTGTTTACAGGAGGATCTGTAGGAGGATGTTTGTAGGAGGGTTCATGTCTTATTTACATTATTTGTGTTTGTTTACAGGAGGATTTGTAGGAGGATGTTTGTAGGAGGGTTCATGTCTTATTTACATTATTTGTGTTTGTTTACAGGAGGATCTGTAGGAGGATGTTTGTAGGAGGGTTCATGTCTTATTTACATTATTTGTGTTTGTTTACAGGAGGATCTGTAGGAGGATGTTTGTAGGAGGGTTCATGTCTTATTTACATTATTTGTGTTTGTTTACAGGAGGATCTGTAGGAGGATGTTTGTAGGAGGGTTCATGTCTTATTTACATTATTTGTGTTTGTTTACAGGAGGATCTGTAGGAGGATGTTTGTAGGATGGTTCATGTCTTATTTACATTATTTGTGTTTGTTTACAGGAGGATCTGTAGGAGGATGTTTGTAGGAGGGTTCATGTCTTATTTACATTATTTGTGTTTGTTTACAGGAGGATCTGTAGGAGGATGTTTGTAGGAGGGTTCATGTCTTATTTACATTATTTGTGTTTGTTTACAGGAGGATCTGTAGGAGGATGTTTGTAGGAGGGTTCATGTCTTATTTACATTATTTGTGTTTGTTTACAGGAGGATTTGTAGGAGGATGTTTGTAGGAGGGTTCATGTCTTATTTACATTATTTGTGTTTGTTTACAGGAGGATCTGTAGGAGGATGTTTGTAGGATGGTTCATGTCTTATTTACATTATTTGTGCTTGTTTACAGGAGGATCTGTAGGAGGATGTTTGTAGGAGGGTTCATGTCTTATTTACATTATTTGTGTTTGCTTACAGGAGGATTTGTAGGAGGATGTTTGTAGGAGGGTTCATGTCTTATTTACATTATTTGTGCTTGTTTACAGGAGGATCTGTAGGAGGATGTTTGTAGGAGGGTTCATGTCTTATTTACATTATTTGTGTTTGTTTACAGGAGGATCTGTAGGAGGATGTTTGTAGGATGGTTCATGTCTTATTTACATTATTTGTGCTTGTTTACAGGAGGATCTGTAGGAGGATGTTTGTAGGAGGGTTCATGTCTTATTTACATTATTTGTGTTTGTTTACAGGAGGATCTGTAGGAGGATGTTTGTAGGATGGTTCATGTCTTATTTACATTATTTGTGCTTGTTTACAGGAGGATCTGTAGGAGGATGTTTGTAGGAGGGTTCATGTCTTATTTACATTATTTGTGTTTGTTTACAGGAGGATTTGTAGGAGGATGTTTGTAGGAGGGTTCATGTCTTATTTACATTATTTGTGTTTGTTTACAGGAGGATTTGTAGGAGGATGTTTGTAGGAGGGTTCATGTCTTATTTACATTATTTGTGTTTGTTTACAGGAGGATCTGTAGGAGGATGTTTGTAGGAGGGTTCATGTCTTATTTACATTATTTGTGTTTGTTTACAGGAGGATCTGTAGGAGGATGTTTGTAGGAGGGTTCATGTCTTATTTACATTATTTGTGTTTGTTTACAGGAGGATCTGTAGGAGGATGTTTGTAGGAGGGTTCATGTCTTATTTACATTATTTGTGTTTGTTTACAGGAGGATCTGTAGGAGGATGTTTGTAGGAGGGTTCATGTCTTATTTACATTATTTGTGTTTGTTTACAGGAGGATCTGTAGGAGGATGTTTGTAGGAGGGTTCATGTCTTATTTACATTATTTGTGTTTGTTTACAGGAGGATTTGTAGGAGGGTTCATGTCTTATTTACATTATTTGTGTTTGTTTACAGGAGGATCTGTAGGAGGATGTTTGTAGGAGGGTTCATGTCTTATTTACATTATTTGTGTTTGTTTACAGGAGGATTTGTAGGAGGGTTCATGTCTTATTTACATTATTTGTGTTTGTTTACAGGAGGATTTGTAGGAGGATGTTTGTAGGAGGGTTCATGTCTTATTTACATTATTTGTGTTTGTTTACAGGAGGATTTGTAGGAGGATGTTTGTAGGAGGGTTCATGTCTTATTTACATTATTTGTGTTTGTTTACAGAAGGATCTGTAGGAGGATGTTTGTAGGAGGGTTCATGTCTTATTTACATTATTTGTGTTTGTTTACAGGAGGATCTGTAGGAGGATGTTTGTAGGAGGGTTCATGTCTTATTTACATTATTTGTGTTTGTTTACAGGAGGATATGTAGGAGGATGTTTGTAGGAGGGTTCATGTCTTATTTACATTATTTGTGTTTGTTTACAGGAGGATTTGTAGGAGGATGTTTGTAGGAGGGTTCATGTCTTATTTACATTATTTGTGTTTGTTTGCATATTGTGGTATACAACACATATTGCGTTGTACCTTTTTGTTTTGTTTGTCTTAGTCTTTTGTACCCTATGTCGCCAGTTTTTCTGGATTGTCCATTTTTGATTGTCACTTCGGTATTCTCTAACATTTATTTTATAGATAATTTGTAAATTGTGCCTTTGATCTTTACAGGTTAATATCTATTATCAATCAACAAGTGTGATACAAACATAGTATCATTGATTTCTACCATGATGTTATATACATGTCACTTTGATAAACCCTGGAAATGGTTTGCTCGCGAAATTGCTCTAAGAAATCCATTCTCGCAAAACAAATCTAGGATATAATACATTTCATTAAAGGTACGTTACGACATCATATCTTCTCAGATAGAAGTTTTAGACTTCAAAATTCAGTATTGAATACAAAATGTTATCTTATAAAAATGCAGAAAAACTCAAGAAGAAGAGAAGTAAATACACATTCTATTTTCATGAGCTCAACTTTTATTCGTTCAAATTTGTATAATAAAAGGTAGAACTAGATTAATGTTTTCCAGTTAATTTTGTCACTTTTATAGATGCGTCTATAGAATTTAGTTTTTTTCCTTTGCATTGTTGTTTGAGTCAAATTGATGATGTTAAACACTATTTATTCACATGTACAAGAACATTACTCAATTTAAAATATAAAATCAATATAACTAATACTTAATACCTCTACAGCTTGCAAAATCAGGGCATTGGTTGGGTTAACTTGGAATTGTTTGGAAAACGTGCCAGCCTTTACAGTGATTTGTAAATCAAAGTTGTTGGAGTATACCATAGCTGCAAACTCTGATAATGACTGTAGAGCTAAGACTGTATCCTGCAAGTAGAATATAAGATCAGACACATATACTGTGTCTTTCATAGATCATTAATACCATGCATTTGATATTTGACCAATTGTATAATAAGTTCATTTGTAATGTGAAGTAGATATATATATATACGTCTGATAATTAAACCAAACAGTGTTAGAATTAGATTTTAGAACTGTCAAATTTTTGTTCTTCCCTCGACGGGATTTGAACACACACCATTGATACACTGCAGCACCATTCGCTTAGCCTTACGTCCAGCGCCCTAGACCACTCGACCACATCTACTCCCTATATATATAGGTTGGTTTATGATGTTTAATGACACTTTCAAAATTATTTTGGTTACATCGTGGAGGTAAGTTTTATTGGTGGAGAAAACCAGAGTACCCGGAGAAAACCACTGGCCTGTCGCAAGTCAGGGACAAATTTTATCAAATAAATGTTGTATCGAGTACACCTCGCCATGAACAGGGTTCTACCTCACAACTTTAGTGGTGATAGGCACTGATTGCACAAGTAGTTGTAAATCCAACTAACATAATTATTACGATCACGACCACTACAGCCCCAGGTTCGTTTGTAATGTGAAGCATATATATATATATATAATGATGAAAAATGTCATTCTCCTGTCATTTCCAACAATGGTTTCTATGCTATTACTGCTTATCAAGTCATTTCCTTCTGCTGGTCGGTAAAATAAACATGTTCTTCCTGGCAAAGCTCAGAATAGAGCTGTAACGAATGTTGACGTTTTTAGTGTATTCTACCAGACAAAAACGACGTCTGATAATATTGAAGCATGTGTGTCACATACCCTCGACTGACGGCTTGTGGTATATAAATCTGAAGCCGGGAATGTGACAGTATATACACTGTCTAGCACCTGAATAACATACTATATATAAATGAATCAGAACATATTTTACATATTTAGCATACGATTATTTTGTAGACAATCAAGAAGATCTGAAACTAGCAAAAAATCTTCCAATCTTACTATAAAAACGTAGATAACTAATTATATTTAGTGTGTGGATTAAACTTCATCAGGTACGCTCAAGGTCAAAATAATGGAAGCCAAATAAATTGAAAGTCTTTGGGAGCAAGAAAACCAAAGTGCTTACACATGATATCTAAAATTAGATAAGGTTACCTATGTCTGAGGGAGAAGGATCTTAGTTTTGATTAGAATTACATTATGATAGATATGTAGTACAAATAATAATACAAACCTGTGTAGACGCAAATCCTCCATTAGCATTTCGTTGTGTTGTCAACCATTTCATAACAGACAAACCATCAGCGAAGGCCTTATTATGAGAGTATACCAACAAGGCATATGATGTCATTTCAATGTCTATTGGGTTTGACTGTTTGTGAGGAGGAGACCAGTGATGTGAATGGGATGTTGTTGTCTGAGCTTTATGCCAATGTTTCATTCCATCTACAAAAATTAAAAAAAAAACATGAAAGATTATAGAGAGGATTACAAAGCTAAACATTGGTTAAACAAGACTAACTTTACCTTTTGCTAACACTACCCTTTCAGAAAATAAATCTACTTATATTTACAAAGCATACTTTGGTCACTAATAGAAACCATTATTAAAACTAAAACCATTATGGATTTTTCCAAATAAAACTATGAAAAATTTAATCATCTTCTCCATTAAGCAGTTTACAATCTAACTAAAACACTACGTAAACAAAACACATACATATGTAAAAATATATCATGTACTGGTTCTATTTGAGCAGTAGAATTGCATTGACTAGAAATGTTTTGTCATATACGATCACTGACCAAGGTATATAGTTTTTTCTGGTACCTGATTCATGTTGAGCAACGGTAAGAAATGGTAACAGTATAAGCTAGGACGTCACGGAGTACATTATCAAAAAACGGTGCTCTCGAAGGGTACGCTGTTACACCAAGGTGCTCTCGAAGGTAATAAGCTGTAACACCATGATTCTCTTGAAGGGTAAGCTGTTACACCAATCAGCTCTCAAAGGGTAAGCTGTTACACCAATCAGCTCTCGAAGGGTAAGCTGTTACACCAAGGAGCTCTCAAAGGGTAAGATGTTGCACTATGGTGTTCTTGAAGGGTAAGCTATTACACCAATGTGTACTTGAAGGGTAAGCTATTACACCATTGAACTCTCGAAGGTAAGCTGTTACACCAAGGTGCTCACGAAGAGCAAGCTGTTACATCAATGAACTCTCGAAGGGTAAGCTGTTACACCAAGGTGCTCACGAAAGGCAAGCTGTTACACCAAGGTGCTCTCGAATGATAAGCTGTTACACCAAGGTACTCACGAAGGGTAAGCTGTTACACCAATGAACTCTCGAAGGGCAAGCTGTTACACCAAGGTGCTCTCGAAGGGTAATCTGTTACACCAATGAACTCTCGAAGGGTAAGCTGTTAAATCAAGAAATTCTCAAAGGGTAAGCTGTTACACTAAGGTGTTGTTGAAGGGTAAGCTGTTACACAAAGGTGCTCTGGAAGGGTAAGCAGTTACACCAAGATGCTCTCAAAGGGTAAGCTGTTAGACCAAGGAGCTCTCCAAGGGTAAGCTGTTACACTAAGGTGTTCTTGAAGGGTAAGCTGTTACACCAAGGAGCTCTCAAAGGGTAAGCTGTTACACCAAGGTGCTCTTAAGTGTAAGCTGTTACACCAAGGTGCTCTCAAAGGGTAAACTGTTACACCAAGCTGCTCTCAAAGGGTAAGCTGTTACATCAAGGTGCTCTCAAAGGGTAAGCTGTTACACAAAGGAGCTCTCAAAGGGTAAGCTGCTACACCAAGATGCTCGCAAAGGGTAAGCTGTTACACCAAGGAGCCCTCGAAGGGCAAGCTGTTACATCAAGATGCTTTCAAAGGGTAAGCTGTTACACCAAGGAGCTCTCAAAGGGTAAGCTGTTACACCAAGGTGCTCTCGAAGAGTAAGATGTTACACCAAGGTGCCCTCGCAGGGTAAGCTGCTATACCAAGGTGCTTACGAAGGGTAAGCTGTTACACCAAGGTGCCCTCGACGGGTATGCTGTTACACCAAGGTGCTCTGGAAGGGTAAGCTGTTAGACCAAGGTGACCTCGAAGGGTAAGCTGTTACACGAAGGTGCTCTGGAAGGGTAACCTGTTACACCAAGGAGCTCTGGAAGGGTAAGCTGTTACACCAAGGAGCACTTAAGGGTAAGTTGTTACACCAAGTAGCACTTAAAGGATAAGCTGTTACACCAATGTGCTCTGGAAGGGTAAGATGTTAGACCAAGGAGCTCTCAAAGGGTAATCTGTTATATCAAGGTGCTCTGGAAGGGTAAGCTGTTACACCAAGGTGCTCTGGAATGGTAAGCTGTTACACCAAGGAGCACTTAGAGGGTGAGCTGTTACATCAATGTGCTCTGGAAGGGTAAGATGTTAGACCAAGGAGCTCTCAAAGGGTAATCTGTTATATCAAGGTGCTCTGGAAGGGTAAGCTGTTACACCAATGTGCTCTGGAAGGGTAAGCTGTTACACCAAGGAGCACTTAGAGGGTGAGCTGTTACACCAATGTGCTCTGGAAGGGTAAGATGTTAGACCAAGGAGCTCTCAAAGGGTAATCTGTTATATCAAGGTGCTCTGGAAGGGTAAGCTGTTAGACCAAGGTGTCCTCGAAGGGTAAACTGTTATACCAAGGAACTCTCATAGGGTGAGCTGTTACACCAAGATGCTTACGAACGGTAAGCTGTTACACAATGGCACTCTCGAAGGGTAAGCTGTTACACCAAGATGCTCACAAAGGGTAAGCTTTCACACCATGGTGCTCTCGAAGGGTAAGCTGTTACATCAAGTTGCTCTTGAAGGGTAAGCTGTTACATCAAGTTGCTCTTGAAGGGTAAGCTGTTACATCAAGTTGCTCTTGAAGGGTAAGCTGTTACATCAAGTTGCTCTTGAAGGGTAAGCTGTTACACAACAGTGCTCTCAAAGGGTAAGCTGTTACACCAAGGTGTTCTGGAAGGGTAAGTTGTTACACCAAGGAGCTCTCGAAGGGTAAGCTGTTGCACAAAGATGCTCACAAAAGATAAGCTTTCACATCAAGTTGCTCTTGAAGGGTAAGCTGTTACACAACAGTGCTCTCGAAAGGTAAGCTGTTACACCAAGATGTTCACAAAGAGTAATCTTTCACACCAAGGTACTCTAGAAGGGCAAGCTTTTACCAAGGTGCTCTTGAAGGGGAAGCTGTTACACTAAGGTGATCGAGAAGTGTAAGCTGTTACACCAAGGTGCTCTCGAAGGGTAAGATGTTATACAAACTTTTATTTACCTTTTACAATTGCGTCGTTATTCAATTTTGTGAATGTAGTACCAGCTGTAGAACTTCTAGACAATGATAAGGCATAACTTGCAATGGCAAGAACATAATCATCTGTAACTGAGCTGATTTGTTGTTCCAGATATATTCTGGCTTTCATGGCTGCATTCTGAATTTGTTCGTGGATTTGCTGTGGGAATTAACACCATAATTAGATATGAACTACAAATAGCTAATTAACTTTCAAATGATTTATTTGGTCCCATACAACTAGCTTAATCCTGCCACATTTTATGGAAGTTTCTCGATGCCATGAAAGTGAGCGGTAATGTACTTGTGTGTTATAAAGAATTTCTATGATTTTTCTATTAGACTCTGTATAGTTTGTTTTTCATTTCATCATTAACATTCGTAGACTGGTGTTATATGCCCCTGATTGTCATAACCATGTCATACATGGCACTTTCTGCAAAACTGATCATGAGCTTGAGCGTGATTGTTGTTTAACAATTCAGCAATTTTTTCAGTTATATCATGGCGAAGACAACTTAATTATCAATGAGATGATGATGAGGTCCGCTTTGTTCTAGACGAACACACTGAGTTGGATTTTTATAGTGCTTAAGCTCACTGAAACGACAGTCCATGGGTAGACATGTGGCTCCACTTTGACACATTATTCTGATTCCGAGCCAACCATTCTTTCCCCTTTTCCTTAATGCTGCGTGCCTAGCGGAAAAGCAACACATACCAATTTCATAGTCTTTGGTTTGACCCAAGCGGGACTCGAACCCACAATCTACCACACTCGAAGCGAGCACGCTAACTATTACGCCACTGATGAGGTTGATTATGAGTTTGCATAATATATACTATTCTACTTGTTAATTACAGTTAATTATCAAAATTATGATCTTATCTTTCTGCTACACAGTATTAACAATTTTCATGATTTCCTAAATCAAGCATGTAAAAACTATTACTAATAAAGTTCACTGAATGATCCTGAATTAATATATTATATATATTCAAACCTGTATATAAAGCATGGTCAATGGAACTTGCAAATGAGACTTCCCTTTATAGACAGCGATTTGTTTAATAGAGGTGCCCTTTAAGGCAGATTTGACTGTATAACCTTGCTTCTTTTAGATCAATGTTTTATTCTAAAGCTATCAGTACGAAACATTTACAGACTATTCCTAATAATTTTATACTGAAGGATACTGAATTAATATACAGTCAAACCTGTATTAAGAGGTCACCTTTGGGACAAAGAAAAAGTGGTCTTATAAGACAAGTGACCTCCTAAAAGAGGTTCATTTCACATGAAATTTTATATGACAGGACAAAAAAAAGGTGACCTTTAAATACAGGTGACTGCATGGGAAGGTTTGACTGTATTATATATAACCTTACTCCTTTTAGATCACTGTTTTCTTCTAAAGCTATCAGAACGAATGCAGTCAGACCAGGACCACTGGCAGATCCTCCCTACAATAACAAAAACAAAAACCATTACCACACAAGTCATCAAACATTTGTTGGGCTTCCAACCTTTAATACAATAAGTACATTTTCCCACTGTAAATTTGTCAATCCAACTTGAGTATGAATTCCACTCAGGCGAGGTGTACTTGATACAATATGATGAGATCAACCCCCCACTCCACTGTCAATGAGTTTGCCTGGCCCCCATAGCCATTTTTTTCGGCATAACTTTATATGATAATATTTAGCAGTGACGTTGGTAGCCTAGAGAAACTACATCCTGCTCCACAATTAAAACTGACCATTCCAATATAACTTTTATATTGTGGAAAAAGGCAGCGTCAAACAGCCATTATACAATAAAATATAATCAAACACTACAAAAAGAAAACATGATATAATATTTCATCATGTAGATTAAAATAAATACTACAAGTATTTGATATGTTGTAGACACCATATTAATCTGTATACAATCAAAAGGTAGATATCTAATTTAGGTCACGTTTCCTGAATAACCTTCACCAGGTAAACTCAAAGTCAACATATTTAAAAAGTCAAGTACATTTGTAATAAGTAATTTAAAATCTCTAAGAGCAGGAACACCTAAAAGTCTAAACAGGATAGACAAAATTGATTTGGTGTTTTAGGAAAAAAAAAATGCATAGCGATATATAGTATATAAGTACCAGTATACCAAACAATACATATGTAATATTTGTATGGCTTAGGTTTGGTTTATAGTGTTTAACGCCACTTTCAACAATATCTCAGTTCTATTGTGGCAGTCAATTTTATTGGTAGAGGAAACCAGAGTACCCGGAGAAAACCACAGACCTGTCGCAAGTCACTGACAAACTTTATCACATAATGTTGCATTGAGTACACCTTGCCATGAACGGGGTACGACCTGACAACTTTAGAGGTGAAAGGCACTGATTGCACATATAGTTGTAAATCCAACTACCATACGATCACGACCACGACGGCCCCTTAATATTTTGATATTACAGAGATAATATATATGGAGAAGACGAACTGAAATCTCAATTAAAGTTAAATCAAGAGTTAACACAACAGGTGCCACTATTGGAGCAGGAATTGCTTACCATCACATCGCACCCAAGTTCACACCTGGCTTTCAGTAAGGTTCATGTTACTCAATCTTTAGTTTTATGTGTAGTGTTTTGTAGATCATTGTTTGTCTCTTAGTCTTTTCCTTTTGACCATTGTATTGTTTTTGATTTACGACTTCTGATTACCCCTTTGGTATCTTCAAACTGATGTAGTGTGTTTTTCTTTTTTACTCTGACAATACTAACCTGCATATCTTTGTGTATGACTCTACCAGGTTCAGGGAAGGATCCATCAGGGGCCTGTTTGGACAGCATCCACGTGATGGCTCGTACCAGGGTTTTGTCATCAATAAAGACATGTTTCTTTGCCTGATGGAAAGTCTTAATTACAAATGCTGATAGCCTATAGATATGAAAAACAAACGAATATTTATTAAATTAAAATACAAATTTGTTTTTAATTCAAAATACTTTAATTAAAGTTTTATTTGTAATAATTATGAATGCTTATGTTATATTTTGAAATCTGCATATGTAAAAAAGTGCAGTTATCAATAATTAAATAATTACAAATTTTTACAAAAAGCTAACAAAAACAAAGTGTTCCAACAATACCTTACTGAAGTACCTACCAAATACCACACACGGGTACTTACCACATACTACCTGATTTATCACGATCACCAAATGCACTGAAAGACCCATCTTTATGTTGGAATGTAAGTTCTCTTTGATATCCTAAAATAGAAATATCTTACGTTACACAACTCAATTATCTCGCATCTAACTGTATGCAATTAGTGTCTTAGAGTAGAGATCGGCATGAGTTTATATGGTCCTTAGAGGCCATTACCGCATGAGACTAATTGCCAAAGTATTTGTCGATATTGGTGCCTTAGGTCAGGAATAGATGCAGTAGCATTAAGACAAAACAGAACTATTGATGAAATAACATTAAGTCT
Organism: Bathymodiolus septemdierum; assembly: GCA_963383655.1. Lineage (NCBI taxonomy): Eukaryota > Metazoa > Mollusca > Bivalvia > Mytilida > Modiolidae > Bathymodiolus > Bathymodiolus septemdierum. The sequence continues at coordinate 14,400,774 of OY726524.1, read as the reverse complement.
AAAAGAACTTTGAACGAAATAACATTAAGTCTAAAGGAACTTTGAACGAAATAACATTAAGTCTAAAGGAACTTTAAATGAAATAACATTAAGTCTACAGAAACTTTGAATGAAATAACATTAAGTCTAAAAGAACTTTGAACGAAATAACATTAAGTCTAAAGGAACTTTGAACGAAATAACATTAAGTCTAAAGGAACTTTAAATGAAATAACATTAAGTCTAAAAGAACTTTGAACGAAATAACATTAAGTCTAAAAGAACTTTGAACGAAATAACATTAAGTCTAAAGGAACTTTAAATGAAATAACATTAAGTCTACAGAAACTTTGAATGAAATAACATTAAGTCTAAAAGAACTTTGAACGAAATAACATTAAGTCTAAAGGAACTTTGAATGAAATAACATTAAGTCTAAAAGAACTTTGAACGAAATAACATTAAGTCTAAAGGAACTTTGAACGAAATAACATTAAGTCTAAAGGAACTTTAAATGAAATAACATTAAGTCTACAGAAACTTTGAATGAAATAACATTAAGTCTAAAAGAACTTTGAACGAAATAACATTAAGTCTAAAGGAACTTTGAATGAAATAACATTAAGTCTAAAGGAACTTTGAACGAAATAACATTAAGTCTAAAGGAACTTTAAATGAAATAACATTAAGTCTTATAATGGAGCTTTAAATGAAATAACATTAAGTCTAAAGGAACTTTGAATGAAATAACATTAAGTCTAAAGGAACTTTGAATGAAATAACATTAAGTCTAAAAGAACTTTAAATGAAATAACATTAAGTCTAAAAGAACTTTAAATGAAATAACATTAAGTCTAAAGGAACTTTGAATGAAATAACATTAAGGCTAAAGGAACTTTAAATGAAATAACATTAAGTCTAAAAGAACTTTGAATGAAATAACATTAAGTCTAAAGGAACTTTAAATGAAATAACATTAAGTCTAAAGGAACTTTAAATGAAATAACATTAAGTCTACAGAAACTTTGAATGAAATAACATTAAGTCTAAAAGAACTTTGAACGAAATAACATTAAGTCTAAAGGAACTTTGAACGAAATAACATTAAGTCTAAAGGAACTTTAAATGAAATAACATTAAGTCTAAAAGAACTTTGAACGAAATAACATTAAGTCTAAAGGAACTTTGAATGAAATAACATTAAGTCTAAAGGAACTTTGAACGAAATAACATTAAGTCTAAAGGAACTTTAAATGAAATAACATTAAGTCTTATAATGGAGCTTTAAATGAAATAACATTAAGTCTAAAGGAACTTTGAATGAAATAACATTAAGTCTAAAGGAACTTTGAATGAAATAACATTAAGTCTAAAAGAACTTTAAATGAAATAACATTAAGTCTAAAAGAACTTTAAATGAAATAACATTAAGTCTAAAGGAACTTTGAATGAAATAACATTAAGGCTAAAGGAACTTTAAATGAAATAACATTAAGTCTAAAAGAACTTTAAATGAAATAACATTAAGTCTAAAGGAACTTTGAATGAAATAACATTAAGGCTAAAGGAACTTTAAATGAAATAACATTAAGTCTAAAAGAACTTTTAATAAAATAACATTAAGTCTAAAGGAACTTTACATGAAATAACATTATGGTGGCATAATTCAATACTTAAACATCAATATCACTAGTTTAAACCTGAAATGCCTGCACCAAGTCAGGAAAGTGAACGATCGTGTATATGTGTACTAAAGGTAGAGATTTTACTTCTGTTTTCTGTAATTTTTCTATTGGATTTTGGAATGGTTCAGACAAAGGTATTTTGTTCATTTTATTAGTTTAGGAGTAAGAAGATTAGTATACTTCATACCCTTTTCCATGTAATTAATAGCCTTTTCTTCAATATCACTCGACAGTTGTTTAGTAGCTGAGAGATAATTCGTAACAAATACATCAGGAGCCAAACCAAGCATTGTCTGTTCACCACATCCTGTTGGCATGCGCAGTAATTTGTCTAAATTGTTCACAGTTGGTCCCATTAAATCTCCTGTTCAACAAAGAGAACAGAATAAAGTTACAAAAAACACACAAATATAAAAGTTGGAATGCTCTCTATAAGTTGTTATTCACCAATCATATTTCTATTAGGGGGCCGTCGTGGTCACGATCCTATGGTAGTTGGATTAACAACTACCTGTACAATCAGTGCCTATCATCACTAATGTTGTGAGTTTGAACCCCATTCAGGTGAGGTGCACTTGATACACCATTATGTGATACAATTTGTCAGTAACTTACGGCAGGTTGGTGGTTTTCTCCTGGTACTCCGGTTTACTCAACCAATAAAACTGGCCACCATGATGTAACTGAAATATTGTTGAAAGAAGTGTTAAACACCATAAACCTAATCTTAGTTGTTTATGTTTGTTTTCGCATAGTGGTATCCAACACATATTGTATTGTGTTTTTGTTTTGTTTTTCTTTGTCTTATGTACCCTATGTTGCCAGTTTCTCTGGATTGTCCATTTTTGATTACCTCTTCAGTATTATCTTACGTTTATTTCTATCATTGTCTTTTATGATAGTAATGTTTATCATTCGCTGTTTCGTTAGTTAGTCCAGTTGTGAATATCTAATGAAGCGAAAAGTTCCATCCACACAATAGTTTAGACAATTTTGTGACATAATATTGAACTAGTGTAAGGCTATCAGCTTTCGGTAGAAGTAGTAATTTAATATACATGAGCTAAGCATTAACGTAATTAATATCGTAGTTATTTAACCTGTCACCCTAAGAAACCAACATCATATATTCAAGGTCTTGGTCTGCAAATATACAATGTTGCACATTTTTAAACCTGAGTGACGTCATTACATTTATTACTTACAATACAGTCATTACTTTTGTTTTTGATTGCCACTTAAAATTATTTGAAATGTACATGAAATTAATTTGCACTTTAATTGAGACTTAAATTTAATTGTTTGTGCAACCCATCTCATTTTTCGCCACATGCATATTCCCTTACATTAATTAGTGCTACGTGCAGTATACCACAAGAAAAATTAGTTATTGCTTGGCATCAACAACAACAGTAAAATAACACAGTTATTTCCTACTCAGTTACTATAGTAAAGTACAATCAAACCTGTATTAAGAGGTTGCCTTTGGGACAAAGAAAAAATGGTTTTATAAGACAGGTGACCTCTTAAAAGAGGTTAAATTTATATGAAATTTTCTATGAAGCGACAAGAAAAAGGTGACCTTTTAATAGAGGTGACTGTTTAAAGATCCTGGATCATATAAGTTACAATATGCACCAAATGCAAACGAACGAAAAATGAATGAACGCTTCGCATGAATGATACGAAAAATGCACGATACACGAAGCGAACGCATGATACACGAAACGAACGCAGGATACACGAACGAACAAACTAACAAACAAAATGAAACTAACGAACTATATGGAAAACACAAACAAACGAACGCACGATACATGAAACGAACGAACGATACACGAAACGAACGCACGATACACGAACGAACAAATCATTGGAGCGTAACCATAAATTATCCAATACAATATAGTATCGGGTTATTATTTGAATGACTTTTGTGCAAATTGATGTGATTAACTAATCTTATATTTTATACACAATTGATATATATAAATGATAAATTAGTCAATAAAGTAATAGGATAATACAATTTATATTATCAATATGTTTAATAATTATATTTATGATTATATTTTAAATCTCATATATTTGACTTCCAAATATGACTTTATATTTATATAATTATACAGAATTTATATTTATATAATTATTCGGATTCTGTATTGACATCCAGACATAGGTGTATCAGTTATTTTCCCAGTCAAGCTGTCCGAGAGGTGTGTCACGCTTCAAAAGGTCATATAATTGTTAATTAGAATGAAATTAAGAGTTGACATTTCACACCTGCAGGGCATGTATTTCCGAGGTGAAACTGCCAGAGGCGTTTGTTTACATACAGGTAGATGTTACACATGTAGATGATTTCTTGTTTATTTTTCTGTAGAGTAAATAATAGAAAAAATACATTTATTAAATATGTTTTCCCTTAAAACAATTAATAATACAGATCCTGGATCGTATAAGTTTACAATACGCACCAAACGCAAACGAACGAAAAACGCAAACAAAACGAACGAAAAACAAACGAACGCTTCACACGAACGATATGAAACGAACAATACACGAAATGAACAAACCAATTACATGAACGAAACACAAATGAACGAACGATACACGCAAACGAAACGAACGAAAAACGCAAATGATACGAAATATCTGTTAACTTAAACGATCCAGGATCTGTAATGGGCAGGTTTTACTGTATTATAATATTGGTTGTACTTACCAACAACAGAAATTCTAACTCTCTCAGACCCTGCTACAACAGACTGTGGAAGAGACACCTGCACTGTTTCATGGGCCTTGGTACCGTTATTCAGGTTGAGAAGAATTGGAGTATTGTACTCTTTAGGTACACCTTCTGGCTATAGAATATGAAATAAAATGAATAGCAAAAAATATCAAAATGTTGGAACAGTTCCAAAAATCTAATAGAACAATCGGGATAAAACAGTAAGATCCTGGCAAGCCAATGTTAAAAACTGCCATCAAATGGACTCCATGAATTATTTCTTAATATTATACCAGATTTTGATTCAGTAGATTGAGGATAACGACCCAGTCAGTAATTATAAATATGTCGTGCATTTTCAAAATTTGCAGTCATTTGGAATATAATTTTTTCCAACAAGAGGTTCGTCTAGGTATGGAGGGTAAAATGGGAGACGTGATTTACTGCATTGTTATTCCTTTCCGCTCAAATATTTTGATAGTTTTGTCTTTAGAAACTTCTGGTACTGGAAACATTGACAAGATATAGGCTATGTACATCGGATGGATATGGGTTCATTGGTGCATTGTGTGTATCATTTATCATAGCTTGGTTTGGTTTATGGTGCTTAGTACCACTTTCAACAATATTTCAGTTATATCGTGGCAGTCAGTTTTAATGGTGGAGGAAACCAGTGTACTCGGAATAAACCACCGACCTGGCGCAAGTCATTGACAAACTTCTTTTATTATAAGTTTGTAGAATGTGAAAAATGGACTACCTCAACGAGAAGTTGCCGCTTCACTGCATCCGCTGCCATAACAGTTTGAGCTTTTACGGTAATAGATAACTGTCCTAAGGTAGCTGGTACAATAGGGAAGTATACTGATTTGGCTTGACCTGCTTTCACCTAAGCATATAAATAAAAATATAAGCATACAATATATATTACAAATTTACAAGATCTGCATACTATATACAATAGTGGAAAGATATACATTTAATATAAAATTGCATAAAATTACAATCAAACCTGTATTTAAAAGGTCACCCTTATGACAATTTCAAGAAAAAGTGGCCTTAGAAGACATAATTGACCTCTTAAAGAGAGTTCAATTCATATGAAATTTTCTATGACATGACAAGAAAAATCTGATCTTTTAATGCAGATAACGAGGTGATGAGAAAGTTTGGTTAATTCTTTATAATACAGAAATAAAATGAAAAACAAAAAATACCACACTGTCGGAACAATTCTAAAATACCACACTGTCAGAACAATTCTAAAATGCCACACTGTCAGAACAATTCTAAAATACCACACTGTCAGAACAATTCTAAAATACCACACTGTCAGAACAATTCTAAAATACCACTGTCAGAACAATTCTAAAATCATAGAAAACGAAAATACCACACTGTCAGAACAATTCTAAAATACCACACTGTCAGAACAATTCTAAAATACCACACTGTCAGAACAATTCTAAAATACCACACTGTCAGAACAATTCTGAAATACCACACTGTCAGAACAATTCTAAAAATACCACACTGTCAGAACAATTCTAAAATACCACACTGTCAGAACAATTCTAAAAATACCACACTGTCAGAACAATTCTAAAAATACCACACTGTCAGAACAATTCTAAAATACCACACTGTCAGAACAATTCTAAAATCATAGAAAACAAAAATACCACACTGTCAGAAAAATTCTAAAATCATAGAAAACAAAAATCACACAGTCAGAACAATTCTAAAATACCACACTGTCAGAACAATTCTAAAATACCACACTGTCAGAACAATTCTGAAATACCACACTGTCAGAACAATTCTAAAAATACCACACTGTCAGAACAATTCTAAAATACCACACTGTCAGAACAATTCTAAAAATACCACACTGTCAGAACAATTCTAAAAATACCACACTGTCAGAACAATTCTAAAATACCACACTGTCAGAACAATTCTAAAATCATAGAAAACAAAAATACCACACTGTCAGAAAAATTCTAAAATCATAGAAAACAAAAATCACACAGTCAGAACAATTCTAAAATACCACACTGTCAGAACAATTCTAAAATACCACACTGTCAGAGCAATTCTAAAATACCACACTGTCAGAACAATTCTAAAATACCACACTGTCAGAACAATTCTAAAAATACCACACTGTCAGAACAATTCTAAAATACCACACTGTCAGAACAATTCTAAAAATACCACACTGTCAGAACAATTCTAAAATACCACACTGTCAGAACAATTCTAAAAATACCACACTGTCAGAACAATTCTAAAATACCACACTGTCAGAACAATTCTAAAATACCACACTGTCAGAACAATTCTTAAATCAAATATCAAAATTGTAGAAAGATGTTTTTATATATCGGTAAGTCGTAACATTGTTCAAATTCACCTCTGTTTTAATGGATTTAGAAAAAAAATTCCTGAGCATAATATTCAAAAACTTGTCATAGGAAAGTTCACACTCTGTCTAAACGCAACGTTACTCAGAACACTGCATCATTACCAACAGAATGTAACGACGTTCTCAATATTTGACAGAACACGCTCCATGCAGTCACTGGTGTCACAGTTGTCGATTTCAGCAGAATAAATTTACAACAGATTTGACCATGTTCTGAACGACCAAAAGTCACACATCCAAGATGAGTTTGAAGATACCAAAGGGGGAATCAGAAACTTATATTGAAAAAGAACAGACAACAAAATGGCCAAAAGAAAAAGTGCAAAAGGTCAAACAACTCCAACTGATGACAGCTTTATTCATCCACGTAGCCTACAGGATAGGTTCCTGTCGGCAACAAATTCATCTAATGTTGTTCAAGGCAGACAGCTTAGCAGAGGAACAAACCATAGAAGGCTTCATAATGCAAATCTTTAGTCATATTAATGTGCAACTTTTACTCAACGACAACAATGTCTGCTATGTTGTCAATCACGCTTACATTGGCGGCTTTGCATCAAATAAAATCAAGTGTTGTTTTCCGATGAATTACCATGCTTGAGTTCATCACGAACTAGGCAAAATATTTGTTGATTGTTGTGTTCAACAGTGATTATGTGCTTAAGATGGAATCTCGCCATGTAGGACAAATCATGTTTTTGTTTGTTGTACTTTAAATACTTTCGGATACAGAGACACAAATTAGTTATAGAAATTTAAAATTTATATTGACTTTCAAAAGTGTGTATTCTTTCTTTTGTTCCTTATATAGTAAATTTAAATATTATATTAAATTGTCGAATTTGGAAACGGGTGCGTCGGCCTTTCGCACAACACAATTGTGCCCTTTGTTCATCCATAATGATGTCATTTCACTATTAAAGCTAAAATACATTCCCTTTACAATGTTGCACACACCACAAATAAACAAATGACTATAATGTCACCCCACACCCCATACCAGATATTGTTATATCCAATACTACATACGTGAACATTATCAGTTTGTGTTTGGGAAACATAGTTGGTGGTTCCATCTGACGAGATGACAATGCTTCTAAAGTCATCATTCTTTTCTAAGGTAACTAGCACCTAAAAAACATTAAAACAATGCTTCAAGTGGTTGGTAACAGACATAAAATGAAAATGTTTAAAATCACATCATCAGTTCAAATATTCAATTCCCCCCAAAAAAACAATACCCTAACACACATATATATGACCATTCACTATCCTGGCTTAGAACAGGTGCTTCAGTAGAAAAATGGCAAGTGGTAAACTAGTTCCATGTGCCAAAACCTCCCGTCTTAGTAAGATGATGTGATTCTGCAAGTGTTTTCTACGTGTGAGCAAAATACCAATTTTCACATAGATCTGGGATATTATCGTCATTGTGAAGTACAATATTTCAGTTATATCGTGGCAGTCAGTTTTATTGATGGAGGAAACCGGAGTACCTGGAGAAAACAACCAACCTGTTGCACGTCAATGATAAACTTTATCACATAATGTTGTATCGAGTACACTTCCCCCGAAAGGGATTCGAACTCACAATATTAGTGATGATAGGTACTGTCAATCTAACTACCATAAGATCACGACCACGACTGTTGACCCGTAATTATATCATGTGATATAAGTATGATTAGATTTTTCATTATTACATGTATTATAATTATTATTATTATTATTATTATTATTATTGTTGTTGTTGTTGTCATAGGTACTTACATCAACATCACTGGTGAGGTAGTTGAAGACATTAGCCTGCAGTACGACTTGCTCTCCTCTGACGACAGAATAAGGTAAGTTCAAACTTACAAAGAATGGTTTGAAAGCCTCTATCTATAATACATATATTAGGCAATTATTATTAATTGATATTATTGATTCTGATTAAGTCAGACCTATATCAAGTCTGTAGTATTACACCCACATTTCTGGAGAATTCTGTTGATGTTTTATATTTTCCTTTTGTTCATTATACATTTTGTAAAATTTAATACATTTAGATCTAAAACCTCACAGCCTTGTTTAAGGTGATGATTGCTCCATGATGAACAATGTTAATTGATTGAACAAAAGTATATTTATTTGTTAGATATAAACATTTAAGACAGTTCGTAAAAAAATTAAGCTCGACATGAACTCCCAAAACATGAATTATTTGTTTGTTTACATTATTTGTGTTTGTAATTTGCATATAGTGGTGTCCAACACATATTGTGTTTTGTTTTTCTTCGTTTTGTGTGCCATATATATATATATATGTTGTCAGGTTTTCTGGATTGTCCTATTCTTGATTGCCCCTTCGGTATTCTCTAACTTATTAAAATCAAATAAAACAATGCTATGGTAGATATGATAGACAGTGTCATTTTTGTCCGTAAATCATATCGGTAATCACAATTTTAAATACAGTTTGTAAATAAATTGGTTTTTCTTGCAAAGTTTTGATACACATCAACGAATCTTCATACAAACCTTTGCTGAGGTTGGAGCAATTCCAAGTCCAGAAACCTTATTAACTGCAAAAGCACTAGCAACCCATGATGTGATAGTGTCTGGGACTGTTGTCTTTATTGTCACATGACCATTGGCACTGAAAGACGATACATACATCTATAGAGCCAGACACAACTTATTATGGCCAGAAAAAAAAAATATAAACAAAAACATCATAAAATAAATAGTAATAAATTAAAAAAGAAACATTATGGTGAAAATTAGTTTTATAAGTGATATTAATTTTAATGCTATAAATATTTGACTTTTGAAGATATATCATATTGCAAGCTTAGCATTAACTTTAACTTATTTTTAATTCAAAACACACTTTATTACATTTCAAAAAAATTATCTTATTAAAGGAATGAATTAAAAACGTCAAATCATTACAAATTAATAAACAGATATAATTGATAAAATAACCTTTATACCACATTAAGAAAGGTGTGAAGTAAAAAAGGGAAGACATCCCTGGAGAAGAAGAAGGAAAAAAACCAAAGCGGTGAGGAAAGAGAAAAGCAAAGCACAGAAAGAAAATAAACAAAAGCATTTATGTAAAAAAGTAAGTGCAGAAAGAAGAAAAAAACAAACAAAGCGGCTAAGAAAGAGAAAAAGCAAAGGAAGAAAAAACGCAAAAATATATAAGCGAGGAAAGTGAAAGAGAAAAGAAAGGAAGAACTTGATACCAATATAAACATATAAAACTAAACAAACAAGATAATATTATGACAAGAGTATGTAGTAGGTATATACAGAAAATATATATATACAAGAAGGGGTTGATCAAAAGAAAGTTTTCTACCAAGCATCTAGACAATATCAGATAATATAATATCTATTGTTCTAATTATATTTATGAAGTGTATATCTGGGTTAATATAAGTATAAAAACACATAATATTTAGGAGTTGCTTAGGGATATCTACTTCTTCTAAGTGTGTACATTCACTAGCCTATTATATACCCAACAGATTCATTTGTCCATAACCAAGTTTCCGGGAAAACATTTCTGACTTTCGTGGGCGTTTTCAACTCGTTGGATGGCTGTGGTGTGTGTGGAATATTTGGTTGTAGGTGGGCACCGCTGCCAGCCAGACTATTGACCATGCCTAATTCAGGAAACCCACCCATTAGGAATCCATGGTGTCTCATGGGAATGAATATTTGTACTTTAAAAAAGGGAGATAAATCCTATAAATTTGTACAGCGAAATTTACTGATTCACTGCATTTGACATGTTAGCATATCTACAAAAAAAGACAGTCTGCTCAACTATTCACATCTTTAACAAACAGTCTGATGTTATTTGGGTTTGTTTGCACCTAGTGATGTCCAACACGTCTGGACTATATGAGTAACATGGTGGGAACTGCTTACCCTACGTGAGAACCTGGGTTCACACCCTATTTTTGGTGGAGTCTGTGTTTCTCATCTTTTTAATTTTCAGTGTTGTGTTGTGTTTTGTTTGTCTTAGTCCTGTGTCTTGTGTGCCCAAATGTTGTCAGTGTCTAACGTGTATTGATGAAAATTTACAAAATACATATTTTGTTTTAAATATATAATAGAGCACCCATCAAGACATTCAAGACTTTTTGTGCATATTTGAATAAAAAAAGGAAAGAAAGAAAAATAAAGCATTTACAAGTTCAATTGTCCATGTTACCTCATATAACACACATCTTGTTAATATAATGTTGTTATAGTGACTGTCCGTAGCTTTACAACACATGCAAATCCAATATTAAATTTGTTTAAAAAAAAAAAAATATTTAGCATCAAAAAAGATCTGCAAAGTACTAATTGATCAAAGGTTAGCAATGTGCACATTCCAGCATTTGTATAGCTATATAGTGAGGATAAGGTCAGTTATCGAGGTCGTGAAAAAAAAACGTACCAAAGAGAACATTTAAAAGAGAACAAAGAGAAACACAATACACTATAATGATCAACAGTTCCATCAACATCAACGAAATTAACAACTCCCTCTAACCTCAAATCAATGAATATATAAAAGGTCACATGAGGTCACATGTCGATGAGAATTCAGGTCCTGCCTTGGAACAGGTATAAAGATGTTTGGGGATAAGGATCCAGGTCCTGCATTGAAACAGGTACAAAGATGTTGGAGGGATAAGGATTCAGGTCCTGCCTTGGAACAGGTACAAAGATGTTGGAGGGATAAGGATCCAGGTCCTACCTTGGAACAGGTACATTTGTATAAAGATGTAAGGATCCAGGTCCTGCATTGAAACAGGTATAAAGATGTTGGAGGGATAAGGATCCAGGTCCTGCATTGAAACAGGTACAAAGATGTTGGAGGGATAAGGATTCAGGTCCTGCCTTGGAACAGGTACATTTGTATAAAGATGTAAGGATCCAGGTCCTGCATTGAAACAGGTATAAAGATGTTGGAGGGATAAGGATCCAGGTCCTGCATTGAAACAGGTACAAAGATGTTGGAGGGATAAGGATCCAGGTCCTGTCTTGGAACAGGTACAAAGATGTTGGAGGGATAAGGATCCAGGTCCTGCCTTGGAACAGGTACAAAGATGTTGGAGGGATAAGGATCCAGGTCCTACCTTGGAACAGGTACATTTGTATAAAGATGTAAGGATCCAGGTCCTGCATTGAAACAGGTACAAAGATGTTGGAGGGATAAGGATTCAGGTCCTGCCTTGGAACAGGTACATTTGTATAAAGATGTAAGGATCCAGGTCCTGCATTGAAACAGGTATAAAGATGTTGGAGGGATAAGGATCCAGGTCCTGCATTGAAACAGGTACAAAGATGTTGGAGGGATAAGGATTCAGGTCCTGCCTTGGAACAGGTACATTTGTATAAAGATGTAAGGATCCAGGTCCTGCATTGAAACAGGTATAAAGATGTTGGAGGGATAAGGATCCAGGTCCTGTCTTGGAACAGGTACAAAGATGTTGGAGGGATAAGGATTCAGGTCCTGCCTTGGAACAGGTACATTTGTATAAAGATGTAAGGATCCAGGTCCTGCATTGAAACAGGTATAAAGATGTTGGAGGGATAAGGATCCAGGTCCTGCATTGAAACAGGTACAAAGATGTTGGAGGGATAAGGATTCAGGTCCTGCCTTGGAACAGGTACATTTGTATAAAGATGTAAGGATCCAGGTCCTGCATTGAAACAGGTATAAAGATGTTGGAGGGATAAGGATCCAGGTCCTGTCTTGGAACAGGTACAAAGATGTTGGAGGGATAAGGATTCAGGTCCTGCCTTGGAACAGGTACAAAGATGTTGGAGGGATAAGGATCCAGGTCCTGCATTGAAACAGGTACAAAGATGTTGGAGGGATAAGGATTCAGGTCCTGCCTTGGAACAGGTACAAAGATGTTGGAGGGATAAGGATCCAGGTTCTGCCTTGGAACAGGTACAAAGATGTTGGAGGGATAAGGATCCAGGTCCTGCATTGAAACAGGTACAAAGATGTTGGAGGGATAAGGATCCAGGTCCTGTCTTGGAACAGGTACAAAGATGTTGGAGGGATAAGGATCCAGGTCCTGCATTGAAACAGGTACAAAGATGTTGGAGGGATAAGGATTCAGGTCCTGCCTTGGAACAGGTACAAAGATGTTGGAGGGATAAGGATCCAGGTTCTGCCTTGGAACAGGTACAAAGATGTTGGAGGGATAAGGATCCAGGTCCTGCATTGAAACAGGTACAAAGATGTTGGAGGGATAAGGATCCAGGTCCTGCATTGAAACAGGTACAAAGATGTTGGAGGGATAAGGATCCAGGTTCTGCATTGAAACAGGTACAAAGATGTTGGAGGGATAAGGATTCAGGTCCTGCATTGAAACAGGTACAAAGATGTTGGAGGGATAAGGATCCAGGTCCTGCATTGAAACAGGTACAAAGATGTTGGAGGGATAAGGATCCAGGTTCTGCATTGAAACAGGTACAAAGATGTTGGAGGGATAAGGATTCAGGTCCTGCCTTGGAACAGGTACAAAGATGTTGGAGGGATAAGGATCCAGGTCCTGCCTTGGAACAGGTACAAAGATGTTGGAGGGATAAGGATTCAGGTCCTGCATTGAAACAGGTATAAAGATGTTGGAGGGATAAGGATTCAGGTCCTGCATTGAAACAGGTACAAAGATGTTGGAGGGATAAGGATCCAGGTACTGTGTTGGAACAGGTACAAAGATGTTGGAGGGATAAGGATCCAGGTCCTGCTTGGAACAGGTACAAAGATATTGGAGGGATAAGGATCCAGGTCCTGCCTTGGAACAGGTACAAAGATGTTGGAGGGATAAGGATTCAGGTCCTGCCTTGGAACAGGTATAAAGATGTTGGAGGGATAAGGATCCAGGTCCTGCATTGAAACAGGTACAAAGATGTTGGAGGGATAAGGATCCAGGTCCTGCATTGAAACAGGTACAAAGATGTTGGAGGGATAAGGATCCAGGTCCTGCATTGAAACAGGTATAAAGATGTTGGAGGGATAAGGATTCAGGTCCTGCATTGAAACAGGTACAAAGATGTTGGAGGGATAAGGATCCAGGTCCTGCATTGAAACAGGTACAAAGATGTTGGAGGGATAAGGATTCAGGTCCTGCCTTGGAACAGGTACAAAGATGTTGGAGGGATAAGGATCCAGGTCCTGCCTTGGAACAGGTACAAAGATGTTGGAGGGATAAGGATTCAGGTCCTGCATTGAAACAGGTATAAAGATGTTGGAGGGATAAGGATTCAGGTCCTGCATTGAAACAGGTACAAAGATGTTGGAGGGATAAGGATCCAGGTACTGTGTTGGAACAGGTACAAAGATGTTGGAGGGATAAGGATCCAGGTCCTGCTTGGAACAGGTACAAAGATATTGGAGGGATAAGGATTCAGGTCCTGCCTTGGAACAGGTACAAAGATGTTGGAGGGATAAGGATCCAGGTCCTGTCTTGGAACAGGTACAAAGATGTTGGAGGGATAAGGATTCAGGTCCTGCCTTGGAACAGGTATAAAGATGTTGGAGGGATAAGGATCCAGGTCCTGCCTTGGAACAGGTACAAAGATGTTGGAGGGATAAGGATTCAGGTCCTGCCTTGGAACAGGTACAAAGATGTTGGAGGGATAAGGATCCAGGTTCTGCCTTGGAACAGGTACAAAGATGTTGGAGGGATAAGGATTCAGGTCCTGCCTTGGAACAGGTACAAAGATGTTGGAGGGATAAGGATTCAGGTCCTGCCTTGGAACAGGTACAAAGATGTTGGAGGGATAAGGATTCAGGTCCTGCCTTGGAACAGGTACAAAGATGTTGGAGGGATAAGGATTCAGGTCCTGCCTTGGAACAGGTACAAAGATGTTGGAGGGATAAGGATTCAGGTCCTGCCTTGGAACAGGTACAAAGATGTTGGAGGGATAAGGATCCAGGTCCTGCCTTGGAACAGGTATAAAGATGTTGGAGGGATAAGGATTCAGGTCCTGCCTTGGAACAGGTATAAAGATGTTGGAGGGATAAGGATTCAGGTCCTGCCTTGGAACAGGTATAAAGATGTTGGAGGGATAAGGATCCAGGTCCTGCCTTGGAACAGGTATAAAGATGTTGGAGGGATAAGGATCCAGGTCCTGCCTTGGAACAGGTACAAAGATGTTGGAGGGATAAGGATTCAGGTCCTGCCTTGGAACAGGTACAAAGATGTTGGAGGGATAAGGATTCAGGTCCTGCCTTGGAACAGGTACAAAGATGTTGGAGGGATAAGGATTCAGGTCCTGCCTTGGAACAGGTACAAAGATGTTGGAGGGATAAGGATTCAGGTCCTGCCTTGGAACAGGTACAAAGATGTTGGAGGGATAAGGATTCAGGTCCTGCCTTGGAACAGGTACAAAGATGTTGGAGGGATAAGGATTCAGGTCCTACCTTGGAACAGGTACAAAGATGTTGGAGGGATAAGGATCCAGGTCCTGCCTTGGAACAGGTATAAAGATGTTGGAGGGATAAGGATTCAGGTCCTGCCTTGGAACAGGTATAAAGATGTTGGAGGGATAAGGATTCAGGTCCTGCCTTGGAACAGGTATAAAGATGTTGGAGGGATAAGGATCCAGGTCCTACCTTGGAACAGGTACAAAGATGTTGGAGGGATAAGGATCCAGGTCCTGCCTTGGAACAGGTACAAAGATGTTGGAGGGATAAGGATTCAGGTCCTGCATTGAAACAGGTACAAAGATGTTGGAGGGATAAGGATTCAGGTCCTGCCTTGGAACAGGTACAAAGATGTTGGAGGGATAAGGATCCAGGTCCTGTCTTGGAACAGGTACAAAGATGTTGGAGGGATAAGGATTCAGGTCCTGCCTTGGAACAGGTACAAAGATGTTGGAGGGATAAGGATTCAGGTCCTGCCTTGGAACAGGTATAAAGATGTTGGAGGGATAAGGATTCAGGTCCTACCTTGGAACAGGTACAAAGATGTTGGAGGGATAAGGATTCAGGTCCTGCCTTGGAACAGGTATAAAGATGTTGGAGGGATAAGGATTCAGGTCCTGCCTTGGAACAGGTACAAAGATGTTGGAGGGATAAGGATTCAGGTCCTGCCTTGGAACAGGTACAAAGATGTTGGAGGGATAAGGATCCAGGTCCTACCTTGGAACAGGTACAAAGATGTTGGAGGGATAAGGATCCAGGTCCTGCCTTGGAACAGGTACAAAGATGTTGGAGGGATAAGGATTCAGGTCCTGCATTGAAACAGGTACAAAGATGTTGGAGGGATAAGGATTCAGGTCCTGCCTTGGAACAGGTACAAAGATGTTGGAGGGATAAGGATCCAGGTCCTGTCTTGGAACAGGTACAAAGATGTTGGAGGGATAAGGATTCAGGTCCTGCCTTGGAACAGGTATAAAGATGTTGGAGGGATAAGGATTCAGGTCCTGTCTTGGAACAGGTATAAAGATGTTGGAGGGATAAGGATTCAGGTCCTGCCTTGGAACAGGTACAAAGATGTTGGAGGGATAAGGATTCAGGTCCTGCCTTGGAACAGGTACAAAGATGTTGGAGGGATAAGGATCCAGGTCCTACCTTGGAACAGGTACAAAGATGTTGGAGGGATAAGGATCCAGGTCCTACCTTGGAACAGGTACAAAGATGTTGGAGGGATAAGGATCCAGGTCCTGCCTTGGAACAGGTACAAAGATGTTGGAGGGATAAGGATCCAGGTCCTGCCTTGGAACAGGTACAAAGATGTTGGAGGGATAAGGATCCAGGTTCTGCCTTGGAACAGGTACAAAGATGTTGGAGGGATAAGGATCCAGGTCCTGCTTGGAACAGGTACAAAGATGTTGGAGGGATATAAGGATCCAGGTCCTGCATTGAAACAGGTACAAAGATGTTGGAGGGATAAGGATTCAGGTCCTGCCTTGGAACAGGTACAAAGATGTTATGGGGATAAGGATCCAGGTCCTACCTTGGAACAGGTACAAAGATGTTGGAGGGATAAGGATTCAGGTCCTGCATTGAAACAGGTACAAAGATGTTGGAGGGATAAGGATCCAGGTCCTGCCTTGGAACAGGTACAAAGATGTTGGAGGGATAAGGATTCAGGTCCTACCTTGGAACAGGTACAAAGATGTTGGAGGGATAAGGATTCAGGTCCTGCCTTGGAACAGGTACAAAGATGTTGGAGGGATAAGGATCCAGGTCCTGCCTTGGAACAGGTAAAAAGATGTTGGAGGGATAAGGATTCAGGTCCTACCTTGGAACAGGTACAAAGATGTTGGAGGGATAAGGATTCAGGTCCTGCATTGAAACAGGTACAAAGATGTTGGAGGGATAAGGATTCAGGTCCTGCCTTGGAACAGGTACAAAGATGTTGGAGGGATAAGGATCCAGGTCCTGCCTTGGAACAGGTACAAAGATGTTGGAGGGATAAGGATTCAGGTCCTACCTTGGAACAGGTACACAGATGTTGGAGGGATAAGGATTCAGGTCCTGCCTTGGAACAGGTACAAAGATGTTATGGGGATAAGGATCCAGGTCCTGCATTGAAACAGGTACAAAGATGTTATGGGGATAAGGATTCAGGTCCTGCCTTGGAACAGGTACAAAGATGTTATGGGATAAGGATCCAGGTCCTACCTTGGAACAGGTACAAAGATGTTGGAGGGATAAGGATTCAGGTCCTGCCTTGGAACAGGTACAAAGATGTTGGAGGGATAAGGATCCAGGTCCTACCTTGGAACAGGTACAAAGATGTTATGGGGATAAGGATTCAGGTCCTGCCTTGGAACAGGTACAAAGATGTTGGAGGGATAAGGATTCAGGTCCTGCCTTGGAACAGGTACAAAGATGTTGGAGGGATAAGGATTCAGGTCCTGCCTTGGAACAGGTACAAAGATGTTGGAGGGATAAGGATCCAGGTCCTACCTTGGAACAGGTACAAAGATGTTATGGGGATAAGGATTCAGGTCCTGCCTTGGAACAGGTACAAAGATGTTGGAGGGATAAGGATCCAGGTCCTACCTTGGAACAGGTACAAAGATGTTGGAGGGATAAGGATCCAGGTCCTGCCTTGGAACAGGTATAAAGATGTTATGGGATAAGGATCCAGGTCCTACCTTGGAACAGGTACAAAGATGTTGGAGGGATATAAGGATTCAGGTCCTGCCTTGGAACAGATACAAAGATGATGGAGGGATAAGGATCCAGGTCCTGCCTTGGAACAGGTACAAAGATGTTGGAGGCATAAGGATCCAGGTCCTACCTTGGAACAGGTACAAAGATGTTGGAGGGATAAGGATTCAGGTCCTGCCTTGGAACAGGTACAAAGATGTTGGAGGGATAAGGATCCAGGTCCTGCCTTGGAACAGGTACAAAGATGTTGGAGGGATAAGGATCCAGGTCCTGTCTTGGAACAGGTACAAAGATGTTGGAGGGATAAGGATCCAGGTTCTGCGATGGAACAGGTACAAAGATGTTGGAGGGATAAGGATCCAGGTCCTGCCTTGGAACAGGTACAAAGATGTTGGAGGGATAAGGATCCAGGTTCTGCGATGGAACAGGTATAAAGATGTTGGAGGGATAAGGATCCAGGTCCTGCCTTGGAACAGGTACAAAGATGTTGGAGGGATAAGGATCCAGGTTCTGCGATGGAACAGGTATAAAGATGTTGGAGGGATAAGGATCCAGGTCCTGTCTTGGAACAGGTACAAAGATGTTGGAGGGATAAGGATTCAGGTCCTGCCTTGGAACAGGTACAAAGATGTTGGAGGGATAAGGATTCAGGTCCTGTCTTAGAACAGGTACAAAGATGTTGGAGGGATAAGGATTCAGGTCCTGCCTTGGAACAGGTACAAAGATATTGGAGGGATAAGGATCCAGGTCCTGCCTTGGAACAGGTATAAAGATGTTGGAGGGATAAGGATTCAGGTCCTGCCTTGGAACAGGTACAAAGATGTTGGAGGGATAAGGATCCAGGTCCTGTCTTGGAACAGGTACAAAGATGTTGGAGGGATAAGGATTCAGGTCCTGCCTTGGAACAGGTACAAAGATGTTGGAGGGATAAGGATCCAGGTCCTGTCTTGGAACAGGTACAAAGATGTTGGAGGGATAAGGATTCAGGTCCTGCCTTGGAACAGGTACAAAGATGTTGGAGGGATAAGGATCCAGGTTCTGCGATGGAACAGGTACAAAGATGTTGGAGGGATAAGGATCCAGGTCCTACCTTGGAACAGGTACAAAGATGTTGGAGGGATAAGGATTCAGGTCCTGCCTTGGAACAGGTACAAAGATGTTGGAGGGATAAGGATCCAGGTCCTGTCTTGGAACAGGTACAAAGATGTTGGAGGGATAAGGATCCAGGTTCTGCGATGGAACAGGTACAAAGATGTTGGAGGGATAAGGATCCAGGTCCTGCCTTGGAACAGGTACAAAGATGTTGGAGGGATAAGGATCCAGGTTCTGCGATGGAACAGGTACAAAGATGTTGGAGGGATAAGGATTCAGGTCCTGCCTTGGAACAGGTACAAAGATGTTGGAGGGATAAGGATCCAGGTCCTGCCTTGGAACAGGTACAAAGATGTTGGAGGGATAAGGATCCAGGTCCTGCCTTGGAACAGGTACAAAGATGTTGGAGGGATAAGGATTCAGGTCCTGCCTTGGAACAGGTACAAAGATGTTGGAGGGATAAGGATTCAGGTCCTGCCTTGGAACAGGTACAAAGATGTTGGAGGGATAAGGATTCAGGTCCTGTCTTGGAACAGGTACAAAGATGTTGGAGGGATAAGGATTCAGGTCCTGCCTTGGAACAGGTACAAAGATGTTATGGGGATAAGGATCCAGGTCCTACCTTGGAACAGGTACAAAGATGTTGGAGGGATAAGGATCCAGGTCCTACCTTGGAACAGGTATAAAGATGTTATGGGGATAAGGATTCCTAACACCATCTCTTGATCATTTTCAGATTTTGTACTGATCAGACTTGAAATATAAGCTCGTAAGGATTATAAAAATTAACATATTTGTTAAGCGCAATCAGTAATTATTTTGTGTAGTCGTTTCTTTCTATGATACACTATTTTTATATTCTATATATAATAATAAGTAAGGCTTCTTTTTTTGTGGAAAATCAAATAATATGTGTTTGACAGATTGTGATACCATTCGTTTTTATTAATTACATTTCAATAATTGTATAGTTTTGTAATTACATTTTCATGAAGATAATCTGGATTACAATAATCATCATCAGAAGCTTCTATATAGTTTTTGATAAATAATATTAAACATGAAATTATAATCTTATAAAACCCCAGGCTATCCTCTTTAACACATTTGGTCTTAATGCTCCCAAATCTTTAAATTATTTGCCTGTCCAATCTTTTGATCTTGAGCGTTATTCCAGAAACTTGTCGTGCACACTAATTTTTATATCCACGTTTTTATTAAAGTACTGGTACATGTAACTGAAAAGTTGCAATGTCTTAGGGTGATATATTACTGGTTGTAACATAAATGCATTCTTTTCCTTTGATCTTTTTTATGGTTTATATACCAGAATGTAAGCAACAGCTAAGAACTATGAAATAATACATGCAGATACGAGATATTGAACACATTAAATCTGGGCTGTAGTTTTATTACTCTCAGAGAGCCGTGCAATAATCAGCAACCTAGATGTGATATTGCATGAATTCGTGTTGCAAATCATTAATACCACAGTTTTCTGGGTTAAATATTCGAACTCTGAAAACCGTGGTATAAATATTACTTATTTCCTAATGCTATTTGTATTATTTTGTGATGTGGATATACATATGCGTGAGGAACAATCCAAGACAAACGTGAAATTATTATATCCGCTTTCACTCATCTAAATATATTCTAACCAGATAATTATCATGTATAATCAACAAACACTATTATTACTTTGTGTATGTGATTATATGAGTATTAGTGATATAAAATATTCTGATGTGCTACTTTTACAATATGCCTAGCTAAATCATGCAGAAGGATATAAGATACTTAAGTGAGGTAGGTAATTTTGCTACCTGACGGTCACATTGGACCACAGCCATGTTTCAGGAAAAACATTTCTTGTTCGCTTGACAGTTTTTAAAACGGACGGAGGATTCTTCATGGATGCTTGAAATCCTCCCCCACCTCCTCCCGCACCTCCTCCAGCTAAAGCAGAGTCACAGAAGGGACAACCATTTAGGTCTGATATAAATGAACACACATCGTGTTACAGATAATAACTCGTATATGGATAGCAAGATGATGGTTGGTTGGTTGGTTTGATGGTGTTTAATGCCACTTTCAACAATATGTCAGTTATATCGTGATGGTCAGTTCTATTGGTGGAGGAAACCGGAGGACCCGAAGAAAACCACTGACCCGTCGCAAGTCACTGACAAACTTTATCATATAATAATAATAAAACAACATCAGCACATACAAAATAAATCATAAACAGACTTTAAAACAACAAGTACATTTGACTAGATTTCTGAGAAAAACTGTGTAAGCAAACGAGAACAAACGAACGAATAAGAGACAGACCAAACACAATAATTCCAAAAATCTTTTGAATTTAAATCATTCTAAAAGTATCCCTGCAATATTCATCAAATTTGGAGAATTTAATCGATCTAAATCCTTCACATGTTTTAGTAAATCTTTCAATTTCTAGTAGCATAGTACCAGAAGATATGACACTAGCCACAATGAAACCACTCTTTAACTGTAAAACCTGTGATAGGAAACTTTAGACCATTGAACATTTTTGCATCATCTCCAAAATACTGCAAAAAGTGGTAGTTCTATAACGTCAGACTCATTTTATTATGCAAGATATAATATAATATTATATATATTATATTGCTCAGCCCACGAGTTTAATCGTTAATGAGTATTCGGTCATTCGTGGTCTTATTTTGATATTCAAAATCTACGATACGTTATACTATATTTATTGTGCAATGATTTTATTTCACGGATAAATCCCCATAAATCACACCTATCTATATAATAAACTTCAAATTGTCCATAATAAAACAGACAGATTTATGAAAAATTTGGGACCGCGATCTTGTTAGGAATGATTAAATTTTGGGTTTTTATATTTCGAAAAAAGAAAAAAAGATTATTATATACATATGAAAACGAAGATATCTAATTCAGTGTGCATGACATGTTTCTGATATAACCTTCATCAGGTAAAATCAACATTATAAGGTTGGACAACCAAACAATTCAAGCTTTTGGGACAACAAAAAGCAAGCATGATCTAAACAGGGTTGCCAAAATCAGCTATGGTTATATACGCATCAGAGAAATGAACCCTAAGTTGCTTTAATAATTATTATCTTCATTGGGAACTTTAAATTTCAATAATAGATATATACTCCAAACCATGTCTGTGCTGATACATAGACAATAATAGATATATACTCCAAACCATGTCTGTGCTGATACATAGACAATAATAGATATATACTCCAAACCATGTCTGTGCTGATACATAGACAATAATAGATATATACTCCAAACCATGTCTGTGCTGATACATAGACAATAATAGATATATACTCCAAACCATGTCTGTGCTGATACATAGACAATAATAGATATATACTCCAAACCATGTCTGTGCTGATACATAGACAATAATAGATATATACTCCAAACCATGTCTGTGCTGATACATAGACAATAATAGATATATACTCCAAACCATGTCTGTGCTGATACATAGACAATAATAGATATATACTCCAAACCATGTCTGTGCTGATACATAGACAATAATAGATATATACTCCAAACCATGTCTGTGCTGATACATAGACAATAATAGATATATACTCCAAACCATGTCTGTGCTGATACATAGACAATAATAGATATATACTCCAAACCATGTCTGTGCTGATACATAGACAATAATAGATATATACTCCAAACCATGTCTGTGCTGATACATAGACAATAATAGATATATACTCCAAACCATGTCTGTGCTGATACATAGACAATAATAGATATATACTCCAAACCATGTCTGTGCTGATACATAGACAATAATAGATATATACTCCAAACCATGTCTGTGCTGATACATAGACAATATTAGTGCAGTGTCTTAAAATATAAAGGTTATGTGTACCAGTCTTAAACATTGAGATGAAGGTGAGGTTCAATAAACCTTTACCCAGTTTTGTCCCGAATACACATGAACTTTACATTTGAAGACATTGCATTAATATTTGGCTTAGTTTATCCTGTAAAAAATGACCTTAACCCATCAACTTTTCTATTTTAAATTAGATAATACAATTATATAATTATCCCTTGATTGCCCTTCTTGGTATTTGCTGTCATAGGAAGAGGAAGTGAACTGGAAATACAACTAGTTCCCCAAAGCTCAACAGGTAACGTGTGACAGGGGTACCAGAAAAAGCTATATTTGGCTCAGTGACTGTATATAACAACTAGTGGCTCCCAGGAGCCTGTAATCGCTCACCTGGTTTTCAATTTTACATCTAAAGTTAAAAGAAAATGGGGGTGTTACACATAATTTTGATAGGTGGGCCAGCCAAAGATCATTTCAACTCAAATTTCTGAGCAAAAGATTTAGATGTGATTTTTATCTCATAATATACCTAAATGGAATAAACTGGCTGAAAAAATCTCACAGAAAAACCCAAAATATGTTAAACTACTCATTGCCATGTAGCTTCAGTTAAAATTTGAGCTCATTTTGATTTATACTAAAGCAGCAATGGACAATTGAAGAAATTACTATTTTTAGTAACAGCAGCCATCTTGAATGGAGGATGGGGCTGTCAGACACAATTTTGAAAGGGACCCAGCCAGGGACCATCCCTGCCAGGTTCGGTTTAACTTGGTTCAGCGGTTTCAGAGGAGAAGATTTAAAAGTGATCTTTTATCAAAATATGCCTAATTTGCATAATCGGTATAAATCGACTGAAAGAAAATTTCACAGAAAAACCCGGAATATATGTTACACTACTCCTTGCCATGTAGCTGCAGTTACAATTTGAGCTCATTTTGACATATACTAAAGCAGCAATGGACAATTGAAATTTCATCCCCCCTTTTTTCTATTTCAAAATATGCCTAATTTGCATAATCGGTATAAATCTGCTAAACAGAAAAAAATACAATATATGTTAAACTACTCCTTGCCATGTAGCTGCAGTTAAAATTTGAGCTCATTTTGACTTATACTAAAGCAACAATGGACAATTAAAATTGCATCCCTCCTTTTTTCTATTTCAAAATATGCCTAATTTGCATAATCGGTATAAATCGGCTCACAGAAAAAAATGGAATATATGTTAAACTACTCCTTCCCATGTAGCTGCAGCTAAAATTTGAGCTCATTTTGACTTATACTAAAGCAGCAATGGACAATTGAAGAAATTTCTATTTTTAGAAACAGCAGCCATCTTTAATGGAGGTCGGGGCTGTATGACACAATTTTGAAAGGGACCCACCCAGGGGCCATCCCTGCCAGGTTTGGTTTAATTTGGTTTGGCGGTTTCAGAGGAGAAGATTTAAATGTGATCTTTTATCAAATTATGCCTTATTTGCATAATCGGTATATAATCGGTATATATCAGCCGACAGAAAAATTTCACAGAAAAGCCCGGAATATATGTTAAACTACTCCTTGCCATGTAGCTGCAGTTAAAATTTGAGCTCATTTTGACTTATACTAAAGCAGCAATGGACAATTGAAGATATTTCTATTTTTAGTAACAGCAGCCATCTTGAATAGAGGGTGGGGCTGTCGGACACAATTTTGAAAGTCACTGACAAACTTTATCACATAATGTTGTATCGAGTACACCTCACCATGAGCGGGATTCAAACTCACAATTTTAGTAGTGATAGGCATTGATTGCACAGGTAATTGCAAATCCAACTACAATCCAATCACGACCACGACAGCCTTTATATTTAAAAGAGAATATCACTATAGTATATGAACACCATTGCTCTACCATTAGATCGACTGGTTTTAGCTTCGTAAAATCAAATGGGTGACTTGACCAATTTCGTCAATCCAATTAAAGACACTACGTAATCATAATTTTTCTTTATATCTGACATAAACCACTATATAAAGGAAATCAATGCCTACCCAAATAGCTCAAACTAAAGATTAAGAAACAAATATTTCTAGTTTGTTTCTAGTATTACGAAAAGAAAGTTTAAACCGTGATGGTCAACAATTCCACATATATCAACAAAACGAACAATCACCTCTGTCCTTACTTAACTCATTGAATAAGAAAAAGATGATGACATTATACAGTTTGCTTTACAAAGGCATTCATCATGGCACATAGCCCTAATCGTGATACTGGATTATACTTTAACTGATCATGTACTGTAGACTGCATAATATGTGATAATACGTTCATAAAATAAATAAATCTGCCATTTAAGTTAAAGAATAAATAAGGTTCACTATTCAAAAGAGTGGTACCATATCCATAGGGGTTATTAGTTAAGTAATTTGTTTTCACAGATTATATTTTTTTCATAGCGAACAACAATTTTCTGAAATGGGGTTCCTGCAGTAGTAGCTTGCAATAATATATACTGTAAGATTCTAAAACCTAAGGTTAAATTACTATACAATGGTAAAATAGCTATAATATTGCGCATGTGCACTAGCAGTAAAGTGATACAATGTATATATCTATATATTGGTTAAACAGGTAAAACAGGATACCCAGATGTCACATTAGTCCACAGCCACGTTTCTGGAAAGATATTTCTAACACGACTAACATCTTTCAGCTTAGAATTCTGTCCTGCTCCAGAAAGTCCTGTTCCTGTTGCTGTTGCTAATCCTGGCATCACCATATGGTTTTTTTCGATCATCCCACCAAATGCTAGTTGTGGACGAAACAAATATGGAGGAACTATGAGAAAAAAAAGACACCCTTCTGATGAAAACTGTACATGTAAAAATCAACTGATAAGTTATAGACTATCCGTTGGAACAATAGAACACGTCAAATACATGTACTACCATGCAAAACGAACTAACTGAGAAATGCAAACGCCATATGATGGGACGAAATGAAAGTCACCACACAAAAAAAATCCATAAATATAACAGAATCTCCTGCAAAACACGAACCGAATATAGTTTATACGTGGAAATCGTAGCGGACATTTAAAGAAGAGAAACAAACAAAACAAAAACAAAAACATAAAAACAAAAACAAAAGACATATAAATAACTCATTTCAAAAATATACTGTAGCAGTTGACAATTATGACTTAATTTCGAAATGGTGATGTGACAAATCGTAGACTTGTAAAAATACTTCACGAAATAGTCCTTATTAAGTTAATATTTTGTGAGATAAGATTAAGTTATAAGTGATCTCCGTTATAGAAGTTAGATTAATATCTACGTCTTTACGACGTGGATACATGCCACCCCCCATGACAGGTTGCCCCCTCCCCTGTGGGGACAACATGTAGCCTTTTTCTGAGTAGTATTTTTGTAGATCATTTTTAGTCCCTTTGTCCATTTCCTGTTGGCCATTGTATTGTCTGATCCTTCTATTTATGGCTTCTGATTACCCCTTTGGCATCGTCAATCTTTTCTTTCAGAGAAAAGCCACAAAACGTCTGTAAGTACCTGATACATCTTTCTACTAAGTTTAACTTCGAGCGAACACATATATACCAACGGTTGATTCCCTATCCCCCTCATAACCCGTGGGTTGGTTACTGCAATGGACTTTCCTCGTTTTAAATCCATTATGCATGGATTATCCTAACTTTACTTACAAAAAGACTGATAACATATTCTACATTCTGTTGTTTAGAGATATACCACATGCATATTCCAATTTCCAAGTACTTTTTCCTCGGATGTGAAATGATTGCCAAATTCAGCTAATCCATGAAAAACAAGCAAACAATACAGAAAACTGCCACGGACTAAAGAGAACATAGTGAAATCCGCATCCATGATTTATGGGTAAACAAATGGTCCATAAACTACCAAAAAACTGTCACGGGCTAAAGAGAACATCATGAAATCCACATCCATGGTTTATGGGTAAACGAATGGTCCATAAACTACCAGAAAACTGTCACGGGCTAAAGGGAACATAGTGAAATCAACATCCATGGTTTATGGGTAAACGAATGGTCCATAAACTACCAGAAAACTGCCACGGGCTAAAGGGAACATAGTGAAATCCACATGCATGGTTTATGGGTAAACAAATGGTCCATAAACTACCAGAAAACTGTCACGGGCTAAAGGGAACATAGTGAAATCAACATCCATGGTTTATGGGTAAACGAATGGTCCATAAACTACCAGAAAACTGTCACGGGCTAAAGGGAACATAGTGAAATCCACATCCATGGTTTATGGGTAAACCAATGGACCATAAACTACCAGAAAACTGCCACGGGCTAAAGGGAACATAGTGAAATCCACATCCATGGTTTATGGGTAAACCAATGGTCCATAAACTACCAGAAAACTGTCACAGGCTAAAGGGAACATAGTGAAATCCACATCCATGATTTATGGGTAAACGAATGGTCCATAAACTACCAGAAAACTGCCACGGGCTAAAGGGAACATAGTGAAATCCACATGCATGGTTTATGGGTAAACGAATGGTCCATAGACTACCAGAAAACTGCCACGGGCTAAAGGGAACATCATGAAATGCACATCCATGATTTATGGGTAAACGAATGGTCCATAAACTAATAGAAAACTGCCACGGGCTAAAGGGAACATAGTGAAATCCACATCCATGGTTTATGGGTAAACGAATGGTTCATAAACTACCAGAAAACTGCCACGGGCTAAAGGGAACATAGTGAAATCCACATCCATGGTTTATGGGTAAACGAATGGTCCATAAACTACTAGAAAACTGCCACGGGCTAAAGGGAACATAGTGAAATCCACATCCATGGTTTATGGGTAAACGAATGGTCCATAGACTACCAGAAAACTGCCACGGGCTAAAGGGAACATCATGAAATCCACATCCATGGTTTATGGGTAAACGAATAGTCCATAAACTACCAGAAAACTGCCACGGGCTAAAGGGAACATAGTGAAATCCACATCCATGGTTTATGGGTAAACGAATGGTCCATAAACTACCATTTTTCTTGAGGTGCCATCAGTTATTCTTTTATATTATATATGTTGTACTCTATAAAGTGAAAAAATCCAGACATTTGCATTTTGCTTGATGGGGTCCGGTCCAATATATCAAGGCTTGCTACATATTTAGTGTATTATCTAAGGTTATATTGTGGCTTTTGGTTCTTTTTGTTGGTGAAAACAGGAATTCATCTAACCTGAAAGGGAGCAAATGGAACCCACAAAACCTTAATAGTGATTGCATAGGTCGATGTAAATCCTACCACCATACGTTAGTGGTAATGGCCGCCCATATTAAAAAGAGAATATTAGAGATTTTTTCCTATAGAATTGCAAAGAAAGGTACATTATATAAGGTGTAGGTATAGCATGACTACTACTTAGCACTAGCAGAAAAACTATCTCACAACAAACTCAATACATTATAGTACCCAATTGTCTTATTTGACCATAGCCATGTTTCTGGGAAAATGCTTCTTATTCTTTTGGCAGTCTGTAGATTGGACGTAGGACCCTTTTCCATTGTTGCAAATGGTGGTCTAATACCTCCTCCCCCTCCTCCTAGTGCTCCACCAAAGGCAATCCCACAGTTAGGACAATCAATATCTATCAAGGCAACTGTATATCGTCAGTTGTATATATTCATTCTTTGACATGTTATATTGAGGTTATACAAATCACTACACAGAAAGCTACTGAGTTACAAGAGCCCCACTGAAAAGCAGAAGTGAACTCTGGTGCTCCGGAAGGGTAAGTAGTTCCTGCTCCACGAGTGGCACCCATCAGTACTACTCTTGTTACAAACCAGGTGATAAGTCATGAATGAGGAAGAAAGGACCAGCTTATGATTACGACAAACGGAACATATCCGAGGTCAATTAGGAGTTTTCAAAATTTTGAATTGATTTTTCACTTAAATATTTTTTGTAAGCGGTTGTTTTTTGCATAATACGTCAGTGTCACACATGTATTGTTGGATAAAAAGATTACTTTGTTTTATTCTCTTATTCAACATTTAGTTTATTATGTCCTACAACTCACATTTGTAGAAAAAAAATCTACATTTTTGCTATTACAATAATAATTAATAATATCCATTCTATGCCATTAATATAATAGAATTCGTCATTTCAGAAATGTCTTTGTATTATTATTTGTAGATATGACATTGGTCCATGGTCAATTGTTTTTAACCAATGCGTTGGTGAATGAAAATTATGAAATATTCTTGTTTCTGAAATAGCTCATTATAAAAGAAGACCAAGAAGTATACAGGGAATTAATATGTAAAATAGTAGTTAGTTGGTAAATAAAAACGTAAATACAAATTTTAATGTGTACGATGTGTTTCTAGAATAACCTTCATCAAGTACGCTTAAAGTCGAAAGATTAGAAAGCCAAATAATTTAACACATTTTGGGAGCAATAAAGTCAAAGGGTCAAAATCGGCAAAGGTCACCAATACCTGGGAGGAGAATCTTACTTTTAATAAAGTTATTGTTGCATATCGTCTGTTGAATCCATTTGTGGCTACTGTGACTACCAGAGACAATGGGATAGAAACTGATCAGTGAAACGCCAATTCATGGGTAGGAGTCTTGAAACTGTTATACTTGACCATGTTGAGATAGGTATCGAGATTGGAATAAACAAGAGAGAAAACCGATCGGCAATCACAAATGGACAATCCAGAAACACATGCAATACTGGACTCATGACACAGAACAACATTAAACAAGCAACAACAAAAAACCAGAAGCAGAAATCTAAACTAAAGCGATGAGCAACAGGGATCCTGTGCTGGCAAAGAGTAAGCAGTTCAAGTTTCTTAGAAAAATTCCTCCAAGTTTCACACATAGCTAAGTCAGTGGTATAATGCTTGTGTTAAAAAATGAATGATGTTAACCACCCTGTCAGTTCCATGACCAAACAATTATATTATATTCAATTTGACAACTAAGATAACCCCTGCATATTGTTTACGTATTACATGTCTGAGTTTACATTGCAAGAAGAACAGGTTTTAAATTGTCAAGTACAGACAAACCTGCTTTAGTGACCACCTCTATTAAGATACAGTCAAACCTGCTTTAGTGACCAAATTGTCAAGTACAGACAAACCTGCTTTAGTGACCACCTCTATTAAGATACAGTCAAACCTGCTTTAGTGACCACCTCTATTAAGTTACAGTCAAACCTGCTTTAGTGACCACCTCTATTAAGCTAGTCAAACCTGCTTTAGTGACCACCTCTATTAAGTACTGTCAATCCTGCTTTAGTGACCACCTCTATTAAGTTAGTCAAACCTGCTTTAGTGACCAACTCTATCAAGTAGTCAAACCTGGTTTAGTGACCACCGCTATTAAGTACAATCAAACCTGCTTTAGTGACCACCTCTATTAAGTAGTCAAACCTATTTTAGTGACCACCTCTATTAAGTACAGTCAAACCTGCTTTAGTGACCACCTCTATTAAGTCACAGTCGAACCTGCTTTAGTGACCACCTCTATTAAGCACAGTAAAACCTGCTTTAGTGACCACCTCTATTAAGTACAGTCAAACCTGCTTTAGTGACCACCTCTATTAAGATACAGTCAAACCTGCTTTAGTGACCACCTCTATTAAGTTACAGTCAAACCTGCTTTAGTGACCACCTCTATTAAGTACAGTCAACCCTGCTTTAGTGACCACCTCTATTAAGTACAGTCAAACCTGATTTAGTGACCACCTCTATTAAGCTACAGTCAAACCTGCTTTAGTGACCCCCTCTAATAAATTAGTAAAACCTGCTTTAGTGACCACCTATATTAAGTACTGTTAAACCTGCTTTAGTGACCACCTCTATTAAATTACAGTCAAGTCTGCTTTAGTAACCACCTCTATTAAGCACAGTCAAACCTGCTTTAGTGACCACCTCTATTAAGTACAGTCAAACCTGATTTAGTGACCACCTCTATTAAGTACAGTCAAACCTAATTTAGTGACCACCTCTATTAAGTTGGTCAAACCTGCTTTAGTGACCACCTCTATTAAGTAGTCAAACCTGCTTTAGTGACCACCTCTATTAAGATACAGTCAAACCTGCTTTAGTGAACACCTCTATTAAGTACAGTCAAACCTGCTTTAGTGACCACCTCTATTAAGTAGTCAAACCTGCTTTAGTGACCACCTCTATTAAGTAGTCAAACCTGCTTTAGTGACCACCTCTATTAAGTTACAGTCAAACCTGCTTTAGTGACTACCTCTATTAAGCTACAGTCAAACCTGCTTTAGTAACCACCTATATTAACCACAGTAAAACCTGCTTTAGTGACCATCTATTAAGTACAGTCAAACCTGCTTTAGTGACCAACTCTATTAAGTAGTCAAACCTGCTTTAGTGACCACCTCTATTAAGTACAGTCAAACCTGCTTTAGTGACCACCTCTATTAGTACATTGACATTAGACATTCAGGGAGGCTGACATAGGGGGACTTGTATTAGTACAATGACATCAGACATTCAGGGAAGCTGACTTAGGGGCACCTGTATTAGTACAATGACATCAGACATTCAGGGTAGCTGACTTAGGGGGACGTGTTTTAGTACAATGACATCAAACTATCAGGGAAGCTGACTTAGGGGTATCTGTATTAGTACAATGACATCAAACTATCAGGGAAGCTAACTTAGGGGGAAGTGTATTAGTACAATGAAATCAGACATTCAGGGAGGTTGACTTAGGGGCATATGTATTAGTACAATGACATCAAACTCTCAGAGAGGCCGACTTAGGGGCACCTGTATTAGTACAATGAAATCAGACATTCAGGGAGGTTGACTTAGGGGCATATGTATTAGTACAATGACATCAAACTCTCAGAGAGGCCGACTTAGGGGCACCTGTATTAGTACAATGAAATCAGACATTCAGGGAGGTTGACTTAGGGGCACCTGTATTAGTACAATGACATCAAACTATCAGGGAAGCTGACTTAGGGGGACGTGTATTAGTACAATGAAATCAGACATTCCGGGAGGTTGACTTAGGGGGACGTGTATTAGTACAATGACATCAAACTCTCAGGGAAGCTGACTTAGGGGCACCTGTATTAGTACAATGACATCAAACTCTCAGGGAAGCTGACTTAGAGGGACGTGTATTAGTACAATGACATCAGACTCTCAGGGAGGCTGACTTAGGGGCATCTGTATTTAGTACAATGACATCAAACTCTCAGGGAAGCTGACTTAGAGGGACGTCTATTAGTACAATGACATCAGACTCTCAGGGAAGCTGACTTAGGGGGACGTGTATTAGTACAATGAAATCAGACATTCAGGGAGGTTGACTTAGGGGCATATGTATTAGTACAATGACATCAAACTATCAGGGAAGCTGACTTAGGGGGATGTGTATTAGTACAATGACATCAGACTCTCATGGAGGCTGACTTAGGGGCACCTGTATTAGTACAATGACATCAGACTCTCAGGGAAGCTGACTTAGGGGACGTGTATTAGTACAATGAAATCAGACATTAAGGGAGGTTGACTTAGAGGTACCTGTATTAGTACAATGACATCAGACTCTCAGGGAAGCTGACTTAGGGGGACATGTATTAGTACAATGACATCAGACTCTCAGGGAAGCTGACTTAGGGGGACGTGTATTAGTACAATGAAATCAGACATTCAGGGAGGTTGACTTAGGGGCACCTGTATTAGTACGACATCAAACTATCAGGGAAGCTGACTTAGGGGGACATGTATTAGTACAATGACATCAGACTCTCAGGGAAGCTGACTTAGGGGGACATGTATTAGTACAATGAAATCAGACATTCAGGGAGGTTGACTTAGGGGCATATGTATTAGTACAATGGCATCAAACTATCAGGGAAGCTGACTTAGGGGGACGTGTATTAGTACAATGAAATCAGACATTCAGGGAGGTTGACATAGGGGCACCTGTATTAGTACAATGACATCAAACTATCAGGGAAGCTGACTTAGGGGGACGTGTATTAGTACAATGAAATCAGACATTCAGGGAGGTTGACTTAGGGGCACCTGTATTAGTACAATGACATCAAACTATCAGGGAAACTGACTTAGGGGGACATGTATTAGTACAATGACATCAAACTATCAGGGAATTCGAAGCTGACTTAGGGGGACATGTATTAGTATAATGACATCAGACTATCAGGGAGGCTGACTTAGGGGCACCTATATTAGTACAATGGCATCAAACTCAGGGAAGCTGACTTAGAGGGACGTGTATTAGTACAATGAAATCAGACTCTCAGGGAGGTTGACTTAGGGGCACCTGTATTAGTACAATGACATCAAACTATCAGGGAAACTGACTTAGGGGGACGTGTATTAATACAATGAAATCAGACATTCAGGGAGGTTGACTTAGGGGCATATGTATTAGTACAATGACATCAAACTCTCAGAGAGGCCGACTTGGGGGACATAGTGAAATCCACATCCGTGGTTTATGGGTAAACGAATGGTCTATAAACTACCAGAAAACTGCCACGGCCTAAAGGGAACATAGTGAAATCCACATCCATGGTTTATGGGTAAACGAATGGTCCATAAACTACCAGAAAACTGCCACGGGCTAAAGGGAACATAGTGAAATCCACATCCGTGGTTTATGGGTAAACAAATGGTCCATAAACTACCAGAAAACTGCCACGGGCTAAAGGGAACATCATGAAATCCACATCCATGGTTTATGGGTAAACGAATGGTCCATAAACTACCAGAAAACTGCCACGGGCTAAAGGGAACATAGTGAAATCCACATCCATGGTTTATGGGTAAACGAATGGTCCATAAACTACCATTTTTCCTGAGGTGCCATCAGTTATTCTTTTATATTATATATGTTGTACTCTATAAAGTGAAAAAATCCAGACATTTGCATTTTGCTTGATGGGGTCTGGTCCAATATATCAAGGCTTGCTACATATTTAGTGTATTATCTAAGGTTATATTGTGGCTTTTGGTTCTTTTTGTTGGTGAAAACAGGAGTTCATCTTACCTGAAAGGGAGCAAATGGAACCCACAAAACCTTAATAGTGATTGCATAGATCGATGTAAATCCTACCACCATACGTTAGTGGTAATGGCCGCCCATATTAAAAAGAGAATATTAGAGATTTTTTCCTATAGAATTGCAAAGAAAGGTACATTATATAAGGTGTAGGTATAGCATGACTACTACTTAGCACTAGCAGAAAAACTATCTCACAACAAACTCAATACATTATAGTACCCAATTGTCTTATTTGACCATAGCCATGTTTCTGGGAAAATGCTTCTTATTCTTTTGGCAGACTGTAGATTGGACGTAGGACCCTTTTCCATTGTTGCAAATGGTGGTCTAATACCTCCTCCCCCTCCTCCTAGTGCTCCACCAAAGGCAATCCCACAGTTAGGACAATCAATATCTATCAAGGCAACTGTATATCGTCAGTTGTATATATTCATTCTTTGACATGTTATATTGAGGTTATACAAATCACTACACAGAAAGCTACCGAGTTACAAGAGCCCCACTGAAAAGCAGAAGTGAACTCTGGTGCTCCGGAAGGGTAAGTAGTTCCTGCTCCACGAGTGGCACCCATCAGTACTACTCTTGTTACAAACCAGGTGATAAGTCATGAATGAGGAAGAAAGGACCAGCTTATGATTACGACAAACGGAACATATCCGAGGTCAATTAGGAGTTTTCAAAATTTTGAATTGATTTTTCACTTAAATATTTTTTGTAAGCGGTTGTTTTTTGCATAATACGTCAGTGTCACACATGTATTGTTGGATAAAAAGATTACTTTGTTTTATTCTCTTATTCAACATTTAGTTTATTATGTCCTACAACTCACATTTGTAGAAAAAAAATCTACATTTTTGCTATTACAATAATAATTAATAATATCCATTCTATGCCATTAATATAATAGAATTCGTCATTTCAGAAATGTCTTTGTATTATTATTTGTAGATATGACATTGGTCCATGGTCAATTGTTTTTAACCAATGCTTTGGTGAATGAAAATTATGAAATAGTCTTGTTTCTGAAATAGCTCATTATAAAAGAAGACCAAGAAGTATACAGGGAATTAATATGTAAAATAGTAGTTAGTTGGTAAATAAAAACGTAAATACAAATTTTAATGTGTACGATGTGTTTCTAGAATAACCTTCATCAAGTACGCTTAAAGTCGAAAGATTAGAAAGCCAAATAATTTAACACATTTTGGGAGCAATAAAGTCAAAGGGTCAAAATCGGCAAAGGTCACCAATACCTGGGAGGAGAATCTTACTTTTAATAAAGTTATTGTTGCATATCGTCTGTTGAATCCATTTGTGGCTACTGTGACTACCAGAGACAATGGGATAGAAACTAATCAGTGAAACGCCAATTCATGGGTAGGAGTCTTGAAACTGTTATACTTGACCATGTTGAGATAGGTATCGAGATTGGAATAAACAAGAGAGAAAACCGATCGGCAATCACAAATGGACAATCCAGAAACACATGCAATACTGGACTCATGACACAGAACAACATTAAACAAGCAACAACAAAAAACCAGAAGCAGAAATCTAAACAAAAGCGATGAGCAACAGGGATCCTGTGCTGGCAAAGAGTAAGCAGTTCAAGTTTCTTAGAAAAATTCCTCCAAGTTTCACACATAGCTAAGTCAGTGGTATAATGCTTGTGTTAAAAAATGAATGATGTTAACCATCCTGTCAGTTCCATGACCAAACAATTATATTATATTCAATTTGACAACTAAGATAACCCCTGCATATTGTTTACGTATTACATGTCTGAGTTTACATTGCAAGAAGAACAGGTTTTAAATTGTCAAGTACAGACAAACCTGCTTTAGTGACCACCTCTATTAAGATACAGTCAAACCTGCTTTAGTGACCAAATTGTCAAGTACAGACAAACCTGCTTTAGTGACCACCTCTATTAAGATACAGTCAAACCTGCTTTAGTGACCACCTCTATTAAGTTACAGTCAAACCTGCTTTAGTGACCACCTCTATTAAGCTAGTCAAACCTGCTTTAGTGACCACCTCTATTAAGTACTGTCAATCCTGCTTTAGTGACCACCTCTATTAAGTTAGTCAAACCTGCTTTAGTGACCAACTCTA
The DNA here is from genome assembly GCA_963383655.1 of Bathymodiolus septemdierum. Taxonomy (NCBI): domain Eukaryota; kingdom Metazoa; phylum Mollusca; class Bivalvia; order Mytilida; family Modiolidae; genus Bathymodiolus; species Bathymodiolus septemdierum. The sequence continues at coordinate 14,364,580 of OY726524.1, read as the reverse complement.
TCAAGTAGTCAAACTTGGTTTAGTGACCACCGCTATTAAGTACAATCAAACCTGCTTTAGTGACCACCTCTATTAAGTAGTCAAACCTATTTTAGTGACCACCTCTATTAAGTACAGTCAAACCTGCTTTAGTGACCACCTCTATTAAGTCACAGTCGAACCTGCTTTAGTGACCACCTCTATTAAGCACAGTAAAACCTGCTTTAGTGACCACCTCTATTAAGTACAGTCAAACCTGCTTTAGTGACCACCTCTATTAAGATACAGTCAAACCTGCTTTACTGACCACCTCTATTAAGTTAGTCAAACCTGCTTTAGTGACCACCTCTATTAAGTACAGTCAACCCTGCTTTAGTGACCACCTCTATTAAGTACAGTCAAACCTGATTTAGTGACCACCTCTATTAAGCTACAGTCAAACCTGCTTTAGTGACCCCCTCTAATAAATTAGTCAAACCTGCTTTAGTGACCACCTATATTAAGTACTGTTAAACCTGCTTTAGTGACCACCTCTATTAAATTACAGTCAAGTCTGCTTTAGTAACCACCTCTATTAAGCACAGTCAAACCTGCTTTAGTGACCACCTCTATTAAGTACAGTCAGACCTGATTTAGTGACCACCTCTATTAAGTTAGTCAAACCTGCTTTAGTGACCACCTCTATTAAGTAGTCAAACCTGCTTTAGTGACCACCTCTATTAAGATACAGTCAAACCTGCTTTAGTGAACACCTCTATTAAGTACAGTCAAACCTGCTTTAGTGACCACCTCTATTAAGTAGTCAAACCTGCTTTAGTGACCACCTCTATTAAGTACAGTCAAACCTGCTTTAGTGACCACCTCTATTAAGTTACAGTCAAACCTGCTTTAGTGACTACCTCTATTAAGCTACAGTCAAACCTGCTTTAGTAACCACCTATATTAAGCACAGTAAAACCTGCTTTAGTGACCATCTATTAAGTACAGTCAAACCTGCTTTAGTGACCAACTCTATTAAGTAGTCAAACCTGCTTTAGTGACCACCTCTATTAAGTACAGTCAAACCTGCTTTAGTGACCACCTCTATTAGTACATTGACATTAGACATTCAGGGAGGCTGACATAGGGGGACTTGTATTAGTACAATGACATCAGACATTCAGGGAAGCTGACATAGGGGCACCTGTATTAGTACAATGACATCATACATTCAGGGTAGCTGACTTAGGGGGACGTGTTTTAGTACAATGACATCAAACTATCAGGGAAGCTGACTTAGGGGAATCTGTATTAGTACAATGACATCAAACTATCAGGGAAGCTAACTTAGGGGGAAGTGTATTAGTACAATGAAATCAGACATTCAGGGAGGTTGACTTAGGGGCATATGTATTAGTACAATGACATCAAACTCTCAGAGAGGCCGACTTAGGGGCACCTGTATTAGTACATGAAATCAGACATTCAGGGAGGTTGACTTAGGGGCATATGTATTAGTACAATGACATCAAACTCTCAGAGAGGCCGACTTAGGGGCACCTGTATTAGTACAATGAAATCAGACATTCAGGGAGGTTGACTTAGGGGCACCTGTATTAGTACAATGACATCAAACTATCAGGGAAGCTGACTTAGGGGGACGTGTATTAGTACAATGAAATCAGACATTCAGGGAGGTTGACTTAGGGGGACGTGTATTAGTACAATGACATCAAACTCTCAGGGAAGCTGACTTAGGGGCACCTGTATTAGTACAATGACATCAAACTCTCAGGGAAGCTGACTTAGAGGGACGTGTATTAGTACAATGACATCACTCTCAGGGAGGCTGACTTAGGGGCATCTGTATTTAGTACAATGACATCAAACTCTCAGGGAAGCTGACTTAGAGGGACGTCTATTAGTACAATGACATCAGACTCTCAGGGAAGCTGACTTAGGGGAACGTGTATTAGTACAATGAAATCAGACTTTCAGGGAGGTTGACTTAGGGGCATATGTATTAGTACAATGACATCAAACTATCAGGGAAGCTGACTTAGGGGGATGTGTATTAGTACAATGACATCAGACTCTCATGGAGGCTGACTTAGGGGCACCTGTATTAGTACAATGACATCAGACTCTCAGGGAAGCTGACTTAGGGGACGTGTATTAGTACAATGAAATCAGACATTAAGGGAGGTTGACTTAGAGGTACCTGTATTAGTACAATGACATCAGACTCTCAGGGAAGCTGACTTAGGGGGACATGTATTAGTACAATGACATCAGACTCTCAGGGTAGCTGACTTAGGGGGACGTGTATTAGTACAATGAAATCAGACATTCAGGGAGGTTGACTTAGGGGCACCTGTATTAGTACGACATCAAACTATCAGGGAAGCTGACTTAGGGGGACATGTATTAGTACAATGACATCAGACTCTCAGGGAAGCTGACTTAGGGGGACGTGTATTAGTACAATGAAATCAGACATTCAGGGAGGTTGACTTAGGGGCATATGTATTAGTACAATGGCATCAAACTATCAGGGAAGCTGACTTAGGGGGACGTGTATTAGTACAATGAAATCAGACATTCAGGGAGGTTGACATAGGGGCACCTGTATTAGTACAATGACATCAAACTATCAGGGAAGCTGACTTAGGGGGACGTGTATTAGTACAATGAAATCAGACATTCAGGGAGGTTGACTTAGGGGCATATGTATTAGTACAATGACATCAAACTATCAGGGAAGCTGACTTAGGGGGACGTGTATTAGTACAATGAAATCAGACATTCAGGGAGGTTGACTTAGGGGCACCTGTATTAGTACAATGACATCAAACTATCAGGGAAACTGACTTAGGGGGACATGTATTAGTACAATGACATCAAACTATCAGGGAATTCGAAGCTGACTTAGGGGGACATGTATTAGTATAATGACATCAGACTATCAGGGAGGCTGACTTAGGGGCACCTATATTAGTACAATGGCATCAAACTCAGGGAAGCTGACTTAGAGGGACGTGTATTAGTACAATGAAATCAGACTATCAGGGAGGTTGACTTAGGGGCACCTGTATTAGTACAATGACATCAAACTATCAGGGAAACTGACTTAGGGGGACGTGTATTAGTACAATGAAATCAGACATTCAGGGAGGTTGACTTAGGGGCATATGTATTAGTACAATGACATCAAACTCTCAGAGAGGCCGACTTGGGGGCACCTGTATTAGTACAATGAAATCAGACATTCAGGGAGGTTGACTTAGGGGCACCTGTATTAGTACAATGACATCAAACTATCAGGGAAGCTGACTTAGGGGGACGTGTATTAGTACAATGAAATCAGACATTCAGGGAGGTTGACTTAGGGGCACCTGTATTAGTACAATGACATCAAACTATCAGGGAAGCTGACTTAGGAGAACGTGTATTAGTACAATGAAATCAGACATTGAGGGAGGTTGACTTAGGGGGACGTGTATTAGTACAATGACATCAAACTCTCAGGGAAGCTGACTTAGGGGCACCTGTATTAGTACAATGACATCAAACTATCAGGGAAGCTGACTTAGGGGGACGTGTATTACTACAATGAAATCAGACATTCAGGGAAGTTGATTTAGGGGCATATGTATTAGTACAATGACATCACACTATCAGGGAAGCTGACTTAGGGGGACATGTATTAGTACAATGACATCAAACTATCAGGGAATTCGAAGCTGACTTAGGGGGACATGTATTAGTATAATGACATCAGACTCTCAGGGAGGTTGACTTAGGGGCATCTGTATTTAGTACAATGACATCAAACTCTCAGGGAAGCTGACTTAGAGGGACGTCTATTAGTACAATGACATCAGACTCTCAGGGAAGCTGACTTAGGGGGACGTGTATTAGTACAATGAAATCAGACATTCAGGGAGGTTGACTTAGGGGCATATGTATTAGTACAATGACATCAAACTATCAGGTATGCTGACTTAGGGGGATGTGTATTAGTACAATGACATCAGACTCTCATGGAGGCTGACTTAGAGGCACCTGTATTAGTACAATGACATCAGACTCTCAGGGAAGCTGACTTAGGGGGATATGTATTAGTATAATGACATCAGACTCGCAGGGAGGCTGACTTAGGGGCACCTGTATTAGTACAATGACATCAGACTCTCAGGGAAGCTGACTTAGGGGGACGTGTATTAGTACAATGAAATCAGACATTCAGGGAGGTTGACTTAGGGGCATATGTATTAGTACAATGGCATCAAACTATCAGGGAAGCTAACTTAGGGGGACGTGTATTAGTACAATGAAATCAGACATTCAGGGAGGTTGACATAGGGGCACCTGTATTAGTACAATGAAATCAGACTATCAGGGAAGCTGACTTAGGGGGATCTGTATTAGTACAATGAAATCAGACATTCAGGGAGGTTGACATAGGGGCACCTGTATTAGTACAATGAAATCAGACTATCAAGGAAGCTGACTTAGGGGGACGTGTATTAGTACAATGAAATCAGACTCTCAGGGAGGTTGACTTAGGGGCACCTGTATTATTACAATGACATCAAACTATCAGGGAAGCTGACTTAGGGGGACATGTATTAGTAGAATGACATCAGGCTCTCAGGGAAGCTGACTTAGGGGGACGTGTATTAGTACAATGAAATCAGACATTCAGGGAGGTTGACTTAGGGGCATATGTATTAGTACAATGACATCAAACTATCAGGGAAGCTGACTTAGGGGAAGTGCATTAGTACAATGACATCAGACTCTCAGGGAGGCTGACTTAGGGGCATCTGTATTTAGTACAATGACATCAGACTCTCAGGGAAGCTGACTTAGCGGGACGTGTATTAGTACAATGACATCAGACTCTCATGGAGGCAGACTTAGGGGACGTGTATTAGTACAATGAAATCAGACATTCAGGGAGGTTGACTTAGGGGCACCTGTATTAGTACAATGACATCAGACTCTCAGGGAGGTTGACTTAGGGGCACCTGTATTAGTACAATGGCATTAAACTATCAGGGAAGCTGACTTAGGGGGACGTGTATTAGTACAATGAAATCAGATTTTCAGGGAGGTTGACTTAGGGGCACCTGTATTAGTACAATGACATCAAACTATCAGGGAAGCTGACTTAGGGGGACATGTATTAGTATAATGACATCAGACTCGCAGGGAGGCTGACTTAGGGGCACCTGTATTAGTATAATGACATCAGACTCTCAGGGAAGCTGACTTAGGGGGACGTGTATTAGTACAATGAAATCAGACATTCAGGGAGGTTGACTTAGGGGCACCTGTATTAGTACAATGACATCAAACTATCAGGGAAGCTGACTTAGGGGGAAGTGTATTAGTACAATGACATCAGACTCTCATGGAGGCTGACTTAGGGGCATATGTATTAGTATAATGACATCAGACTCTCAGGGAGGCTGACTTAGGGGGACATGTATTAGTATAATGACATCAGACTCTCAGGGAGGCTGACTTAGGGGCACCTGTATTAGTACAAGGACATCAGACTCTCAGGGAAGCTGACTTAGGGGGACATGTATTAGTACAATGACATCAGACATTCAGGAAGGTTGACTTAGAGGCACCTGTATTAGTACAATGACATCACTCTCAGGGAAGCTGACTTAGGGGACGTGCATTAGTACAACGGAATCAGACATTCAGGGAGGTTGACTTAGGGGCACCTGTATTAGTACAATGACATCAGACTCTCAGGGAAGCTGACTTAGGGGGACATGTATTAGTACAATGACATCAAACTCTCAGGGAAGCTGACTTATGCGGAAGTGTATTAGTACAATGAAATCAGACATTCAGGGAGGTTGACTTAGGGGCACCTGTATTAGTACGACATCAAACTATCAGGGAAGCTGACTTAGAGGCACCTGAATTAGTACAATGACATCAGACTCTCAGGGAAGCTGACTTAGGGGGACATGTATTAGTATAATGACATCAGACTTGCAGGGGGGCTGACTTAGGGGCACCTGTATTAGTACAATGACATCAGACTCTCAGGGAAGCTGACTTAGGGGGACGTGTATTAGTACAATGAAATCAGACATTCAGGGAGGTTGACTTAGGGGCATATGCATTAGTACAATGGCATCAAACTATCAGGGAAGCTGACTTAGGGGCACCTGTATTAGTACAATGAAATCAGACATTCAGGGAGGTTGACTTAGAGGCACCTGTATTAGTACAATGGCATTAAACTATCAGGGAAGCTGACTTAGGGGGACGTGTATTAGTACAATGAAATCAGATTTTCAGGGAGGTTGACTTAGGGGCACCTGTATTAGTACAATGACATCAAACTATCAGGGAAGCTGACTTAGGGGGACATGTATTAGTATAATGACATCAGACTCTCAGGGAGGCTGACTTAGGGGCACCTGTATTAGTATAATGACATCAGACTCTCAGGGAAGCTGACTTAGGGGGACGTGTATTAGTACAATGAAATCAGACATTCAGGGAGGTTGACTTAGGGGCACCTGTATTAGTACAATGACATCAAACTATCAGGGAAGCTGACTTAGGGGGACGTGTATTAGTACAATGAAATCAGACATTCAGGGAGGTTGACTTAGGGGCATATGTATTAGTACAATGACATCAAACTATCAGGGAAGCTGACTTAGGGGGACGTGTATTAGTACAATGAAATCAGACATTCAGGGAGGTTGACTTAGGGGCATATGCATTAGTACAATGGCATCAAACTATCAGGGAAGCTGACTTAGGGGCACCTGTATTAGTACAATGAAATCAGACATTCAGGGAGGTTGACTTAGAGGCACCTGTATTAGTACAATGACATCAAACTATCAGGGAAGCCGACTTAGAGGGACGTGTATTATCACAATGAAATCAGACATTCAGGGAGGTTGACTTAGGGGCACCTGTATTAGTACAATGACATCAAACTATCAGGGAAGCTGACTTAGGGGGACGTGTATTAGTACAATGAAATCAGACATTCAGGGAGGTTGACTTAGGGGCACCTGTATTAGTACAATGACATCAAACTATCAGGGAAGCTGACTTAGGAGAACGTGTATTAGTACAATGAAATCAGACATTGAGGGAGGTTGACTTAGGGGGACCTGTATTAGTACAATGACATCAAACTCTCAGGGAAGCTGACTTAGGGGCACCTGTATTAGTACAATGACATCAAACTATCAGGGAAGCTGACTTAGGGGGACGTGTATTAGTACAATGAAATCAGACATTCAGGGAGGTTGACTTAGGGGCATATGTATTAGTACAATGACATCAAACTATCAGGGAAGCTGACTTAGGGGGACGTGTATTAGTACAATGAAATCAGACATTCAGGGAGGTTGACTTAGGGGCACCTGTATTAGTACAATGACATCAAACTATCAGGGAAACTGACTTAGGGGGACATGTATTAGTACAATGACATCAAACTATCAGGGAATTCGAAGCTGACTTAGGGGGACATGTATTAGTATAATGACATCAGACTATCAGGGAGGCTGACTTAGGGGCACCTATATTAGTACAATGGCATCAAACTCAGGGAAGCTGACTTAGGGGGACGTGTATTAGTACAATGAAATCAGACATTCAGGGAGGTTGACTTAGGGGCACCTGTATTAGTACAATGACATCAAACTATCAGGGAAGCTGACTTAGGGGGAAGTGTATTAGTACAATGACATCAGACTCTCATGGAGGCTGACTTAGGGGCATATGTATTAGTATAATGACATCAGACTCTCAGGGAGGCTGACTTAGGGGGACATGTATTAGTATAATGACATCAGACTCTCAGGGAGGCTGACTTAGGGGCACCTGTATTAGTACAAGGACATCAGACTCTCAGGGAAGCTGACTTAGGGGGACATGTATTAGTACAATGACATCAGACATTCAGGAAGGTTGACTTAGAGGCACCTGTATTAGTACAATGACATCACTCTCAGGGAAGCTGACTTAGGGGACGTGCATTAGTACAACGGAATCAGACATTCAGGGAGGTTGACTTAGGGGCACCTGTATTAGTACAATGACATCAGACTCTCAGGGAAGCTGACTTAGGGGGACATGTATTAGTACAATGACATCAAACTCTCAGGGAAGCTGACTTATGCGGAAGTGTATTAGTACAATGAAATCAGACATTCAGGGAGGTTGACTTAGGGGCACCTGTATTAGTACGACATCAAACTATCAGGGAAGCTGACTTAGAGGCACCTGAATTAGTACAATGACATCAGACTCTCAGGGAAGCTGACTTAGGGGGACATGTATTAGTATAATGACATCAGACTCTCAGGGAAGCTGACTTAGGGGGACGTGTATTAGTACAATGAAATCAGACATTCAGGGAGGTTGACTTAGGGGCATATGCATTAGTACAATGGCATCAAACTATCAGGGAAGCTGACTTAGGGGCACCTGTATTAGTACAATGAAATCAGACATTCAGGGAGGTTGACTTAGAGGCACCTGTATTAGTACAATGACATCAAACTATCAGGGAAGCCGACTTAGAGGGACGTGTATTATCACAATGAAATCAGACATTCAGGGAGGTTGACTTAGAGGCACCTGTATTAGTACAATGGCATTAAACTATCAGGGAAGCTGACTTAGGGGGACGTGTATTAGTACAATGAAATCAGATTTTCAGGGAGGTTGACTTAGGGGCACCTGTATTAGTACAATGACATCAAACTATCAGGGAAGCTGACTTAGGAGAACGTGTATTAGTACAATGAAATCAGACATTGAGGGAGGTTGACTTAGGGGGACCTGTATTAGTACAATGACATCAAACTCTCAGGGAAGCTGACTTAGGGGCACCTGTATTAGTACAATGACATCAAACTATCAGGGAAGCTGACTTAGGGGGACGTGTATTAGTACAATGAAATCAGACATTCAGGGAGGTTGACTTAGGGGCATATGTATTAGTACAATGACATCAAACTATCAGGGAAGCTGACTTAGGGGGACGTGTATTAGTACAATGAAATCAGACATTCAGGGAGGTTGACTTAGGGGCACCTGTATTAGTACAATGACATCAAACTATCAGGGAAACTGACTTAGGGGGACATGTATTAGTACAATGACATCAAACTATCAGGGAATTCGAAGCTGACTTAGGGGGACATGTATTAGTATAATGACATCAGACTATCAGGGAGGCTGACTTAGGGGCACCTATATTAGTACAATGGCATCAAACTCAGGGAAGCTGACTTAGGGGGACGTGTATTAGTACAATGAAATCAGACATTCAGGGAGGTTGACTTAGGGGCACCTGTATTAGTACAATGACATCAAACTATCAGGGAAGCTGACTTAGGGGGAAGTGTATTAGTACAATGACATCAGACTCTCATGGAGGCTGACTTAGGGGCATATGTATTAGTATAATGACATCAGACTCTCAGGGAGGCTGACTTAGGGGGACATGTATTAGTATAATGACATCAGACTCTCAGGGAGGCTGACTTAGGGGCACCTGTATTAGTACAAGGACATCAGACTCTCATGGAAGCTGACTTAGGGGGACATGTATTAGTACAATGACATCAGACATTCAGGAAGGTTGACTTAGAGGCACCTGTATTAGTACAATGACATCACTCTCAGGGAAGCTGACTTAGGGGACGTGCATTAGTACAACGGAGTCAGACATTCAGGGAGGTTGACTTAGGGGCACCTGTATTAGTACAATGACATCAGACTCTCAGGGAAGCTGACTTAGGGGGACATGTATTAGTACAATGACATCAAACTCTCAGGGAAGCTGACTTATGCGGAAGTGTATTAGTACAATGAAATCAGACATTCAGGGAGGTTGACTTAGGGGCACCTGTATTAGTACGACATCAAACTATCAGGGAAGCTGACTTAGAGGCACCTGAATTAGTACAATGACATCAGACTCTCAGGGAAGCTGACTTAGGGGGACATGTATTAGTATAATGACATCAGACTCGCAGGGGGGCTGACTTAGGGGCACCTGTATTAGTACAATGACATCAGACTCTCAGGGAAGCTGACTTAGGGGGACGTGTATTAGTACAATGAAATCAGACATTCAGGGAGGTTGACTTAGGGGCATATGCATTAGTACAATGGCATCAAACTATCAGGGAAGCTGACTTAGGGGCACCTGTATTAGTACAATGAAATCAGACATTCAGGGAGGTTGACTTAGAGGCACCTGTATTAGTACAATGACATCAAACTATCAGGGAAGCCGACTTAGAGGGACGTGTATTATCACAATGAAATCAGACATTCAGGGAGGTTGACTTAGAGGCACCTGTATTAGTACAATGGCATTAAACTATCAGGGAAGCTGACTTAGGGGGACGTGTATTAGTACAATGAAATCAGATTTTCAGGGAGGTTGACTTAGGGGCACCTGTATTAGTACAATGACATCAAACTATCAGGGAAGCTGACTTAGGAGAACGTGTATTAGTACAATGAAATCAGACATTGAGGGAGGTTGACTTAGGGGGACCTGTATTAGTACAATGACATCAAACTCTCAGGGAAGCTGACTTAGGGGCACCTGTATTAGTACAATGACATCAAACTATCAGGGAAGCTGACTTAGGGGGACGTGTATTAGTACAATGAAATCAGACATTCAGGGAGGTTGACTTAGGGGCATATGTATTAGTACAATGACATCAAACTATCAGGGAAGCTGACTTAGGGGGACGTGTATTAGTACAATGAAATCAGACATTCAGGGAGGTTGACTTAGGGGCACCTGTATTAGTACAATGACATCAAACTATCAGGGAAACTGACTTAGGGGGACATGTATTAGTACAATGACATCAAACTATCAGGGAATTCGAAGCTGACTTAGGGGGACATGTATTAGTATAATGACATCAGACTATCAGGGAGGCTGACTTAGGGGCACCTATATTAGTACAATGGCATCAAACTCAGGGAAGCTGACTTAGGGGGACGTGTATTAGTACAATGAAATCAGACATTCAGGGAGGTTGACTTAGGGGCACCTGTATTAGTACAATGACATCAAACTATCAGGGAAGCTGACTTAGGGGGAAGTGTATTAGTACAATGACATCAGACTCTCATGGAGGCTGACTTAGGGGCATATGTATTAGTATAATGACATCAGACTCTCAGGGAGGCTGACTTAGGGGGACATGTATTAGTATAATGACATCAGACTCTCAGGGAGGCTGACTTAGGGGCACCTGTATTAGTACAAGGACATCAGACTCTCATGGAAGCTGACTTAGGGGGACATGTATTAGTACAATGACATCAGACATTCAGGAAGGTTGACTTAGAGGCACCTGTATTAGTACAATGACATCACTCTCAGGGAAGCTGACTTAGGGGACGTGCATTAGTACAACGGAGTCAGACATTCAGGGAGGTTGACTTAGGGGCACCTGTATTAGTACAATGACATCAGACTCTCAGGGAAGCTGACTTAGGGGGACATGTATTAGTACAATGACATCAAACTCTCAGGGAAGCTGACTTATGCGGAAGTGTATTAGTACAATGAAATCAGACATTCAGGGAGGTTGACTTAGGGGCACCTGTATTAGTACGACATCAAACTATCAGGGAAGCTGACTTAGAGGCACCTGAATTAGTACAATGACATCAGACTCTCAGGGAAGCTGACTTAGGGGGACATGTATTAGTATAATGACATCAGACTCGCAGGGGGGCTGACTTAGGGGCACCTGTATTAGTACAATGACATCAGACTCTCAGGGAAGCTGACTTAGGGGGACGTGTATTAGTACAATGAAATCAGACATTCAGGGAGGTTGACTTAGGGGCATATGCATTAGTACAATGGCATCAAACTATCAGGGAAGCTGACTTAGGGGCACCTGTATTAGTACAATGAAATCAGACATTCAGGGAGGTTGACTTAGAGGCACCTGTATTAGTACAATGACATCAAACTATCAGGGAAGCCGACTTAGAGGGACGTGTATTATCACAATGAAATCAGACATTCAGGGAGGTTGACTTAGGGGCACCTGTATTAGTACAATGGCATTAAACTATCAGGGAAGCTGACTTAGGGGGACGTGTATTAGTACAATGAAATCAGATTTTCAGGGAGGTTGACTTAGGGGCACCTGTATTAGTACAATGACATCAAACTATCAGGGAAGCTGACTTAGGGGGACATGTATTAGTATAATGACATCAGACTCTCAGGGAGGCTGACTTAGGGGCACCTGTATTAGTATAATGACATCAGACTCTCAGGGAAGCTGACTTAGGGGGACGTGTATTAGTACAATGAAATCAGACATTCAGGGAGGTTGACTTAGGGGCACCTGTATTAGTACAATGACATCAAACTATCAGGGAAGCTGACTTAGGGGGACGTGTATTAGTACAATGAAATCAGACATTCAGGGAGGTTGACTTAGGGGCATATGTATTAGTACAATGACATCAAACTATCAGGGAAGCTGACTTAGGGGGACGTGTATTAGTACAATGAAATCAGACATTCAGGGAGGTTGACTTAGGGGCACCTGTATTAGTACAATGACATCAAACTATCAGGGAAACTGACTTAGGGGGACATGTATTAGTACAATGACATCAAACTATCAGGGAATTCGAAGCTGACTTAGGGGGACATGTATTAGTATAATGACATCAGACTATCAGGGAGGCTGACTTAGGGGCACCTATATTAGTACAATGGCATCAAACTCAGGGAAGCTGACTTAGAGGGACGTGTATTAGTACAATGAAATCAGACTCTCAGGGAGGTTGACTTAGGGGCACCTGTATTAGTACAATGACATCAAACTATCAGGGAAACTGACTTAGGGGGACGTGTATTAGTACAATGAAATCAGACATTCAGGGAGGTTGACTTAGGGGCATATGTATTAGTACAATGACATCAAACTCTCAGAGAGGCCGACTTGGGGGCACCTGTATTAGTACAATGAAATCAGACATTCAGGGAGGTTGACTTAGGGGCACCTGTATTAGTACAATGACATCAAACTATCAGGGAAGCTGACTTAGGGGGACGTGTATTAGTACAATGAAATCAGACATTCAGGGAGGTTGACTTAGGGGCACCTGTATTAGTACAATGACATCAAACTATCAGGGAAGCTGACTTAGGAGAACGTGTATTAGTACAATGAAATCAGACATTGAGGGAGGTTGACTTAGGGGGACCTGTATTAGTACAATGACATCAAACTCTCAGGGAAGCTGACTTAGGGGCACCTGTATTAGTACAATGACATCAAACTATCAGGGAAGCTGACTTAGGGGGACGTGTATTAGTACAATGAAATCAGACATTCAGGGAAGTTGATTTAGGGGCATATGTATTAGTACAATGACATCACACTATCAGGGAAGCTGACTTAGGGGGACATGTATTAGTACAATGACATCAAACTATCAGGGAATTCGAAGCTGACTTAGGGGGACATGTATTAGTATAATGACATCAGACTCTCAGGGAGGTTGACTTAGGGGCATCTGTATTTAGTACAATGACATCAAACTCTCAGGGAAGCTGACTTAGAGGGACGTCTATTAGTACAATGACATCAGACTCTCAGGGAAGCTGACTTAGGGGGACGTGTATTAGTACAATGAAATCAGACATTCAGGGAGGTTGACTTAGGGGCATATGTATTAGTACAATGACATCAAACTATCAGGTATGCTGACTTAGGGGGATGTGTATTAGTACAATGACATCAGACTCTCATGGAGGCTGACTTAGAGGCACCTGTATTAGTACAATGACATCAGACTCTCAGGGAAGCTGACTTAGGGGGACATGTATTAGTATAATGACATCAGACTCGCAGGGAGGCTGACTTAGGGGCACCTGTATTAGTACAATGACATCAGACTCTCAGGGAAGCTGACTTAGGGGGACGTGTATTAGTACAATGAAATCAGACATTCAGGGAGGTTGACTTAGGGGCATATGTATTAGTACAATGGCATCAAACTATCAGGGAAGCTGACTTAGGGGGACGTGTATTAGTACAATGAAATCAGACATTCAGGGAGGTTGACATAGGGGCACCTGTATTAATACAATGAAATCAGACTATCAGGGAAGCTGACTTAGGGGGACGTGTATTAGTACAATGAAATCAGACATTCAGGGAGGTTGACATAGGGGCACCTGTATTAGTACAATGAAATCAGACTATCAAGGAAGCTGACTTAGGGGGACGTGTATTAGTACAATGAAATCAGACTCTCAGGGAGGTTGACTTAGGGGCACCTGTATTATTACAATGACATCAAACTATCAGGGAAGCTGACTTAGGGGGACATGTATTAGTAGAATGACATCAGGCTCTCAGGGAAGCTGACTTAGGGGGACGTGTATTAGTACAATGAAATCAGACATTCAGGGAGGTTGACTTAGGGGCATATGTATTAGTACAATGACATCAAACTATCAGGGAAGCTGACTTAGGGGAAGTGCATTAGTACAATGACATCAGACTCTCAGGGAGGCTGACTTAGGGGCATCTGTATTTAGTACAATGACATCAGACTCTCAGGGAAGCTGACTTAGCGGGACGTGTATTAGTACAATGACATCAGACTCTCATGGAGGCTGACTTAGGGGACGTGTATTAGTACAATGAAATCAGACATTCAGGGAGGTTGACTTAGGGGCACCTGTATTAGTACAATGACATCAGACTCTCAGGGAGGTTGACTTAGGGGCACCTGTATTAGTACAATGGCATTAAACTATCAGGGAAGCTGACTTAGGGAGACGTGTATTAGTACAATGAAATCAGATTTTCAGGGAGGTTGACTTAGGGGCACCTGTATTAGTACAATGACATCAAACTATCAGGGAAGCTGACTTAGGGGGACATGTATTAGTATAATGACATCAGACTCTCAGGGAGGCTGACTTAGGGGCACCTGTATTAGTATAATGACATCAGACTCTCAGGGAAGCTGACTTAGGGGGACGTGTATTAGTACAATGAAATCAGATATTCAGGGAGGTTGACTTAGGGGCACCTGTATTAGTACAATGACATCAAACTATCAGGGAAGCTGACTTAGGGGGAAGTGTATTAGTACAATGACATCAGACTCTCATGGAGGCTGACTTAGGGGCATATGTATTAGTATAATGACATCAGACTCTCAGGGAGGCTGACTTAGGGGGACATGTATTAGTATAATGACATCAGACTCTCAGGGAGGCTGACTTAGGGGCACCTGTATTAGTACAAGGACATCAGACTCTCAGGGAAGCTGACTTAGGGGGACATGTATTAGTACAATGACATCAGACATTCAGGAAGGTTGACTTAGAGGCACCTGTATTAGTACAATGACATCACTCTCAGGGAAGCTGACTTAGGGGACGTGTATTAGTACAACGGAATCAGACATTCAGGGAGGTTGACTTAGGGGCACCTGTATTAGTACAATGACATCAGACTCTCAGGGAAGCTGACTTAGGGGAACATGTATTAGTACAATGACATCAAACTCTCAGGGAAGCTGACTTAGGGGGAAGTGTATTAGTACAATGAAATCAGACATTCAGGGAGGTTGACTTAGGGGCACCTGTATTAGTACGACATCAAACTATCAGGGAAGCTGACTTAGAGGCACCTGAATTAGTACAATGACATCAGACTCTCAGGGAAGCTGACTTAGGGGGACATGTATTAGTATAATGACATCAGACTCGCAGGGGGGCTGACTTAGGGGCACCTGTATTAGTACAATGACATCAGACTCTCAGGGAAGCTGACTTAGGGGGACGTGTATTAGTACAATGAAATCAGACATTCAGGGAGGTTGACTTAGGGACATATGCATTAGTACAATGGCATCAAACTATCAGGGAAGCTGACTTAGGGGCACCTGTATTAGTACAATGAAATCAGACATTCAGGGAGGTTGACTTAGAGGCACCTGTATTAGTACAATGACATCAAACTATCAGGGAAGCCGACTTAGAGGGACGTGTATTATCACAATGAAATCAGACATTCAGGGAGGTTGACTTAGGGGCACCTGTATTAGTACAATGGCATTAAACTATCAGGGAAGCTGACTTAGGGGGACGTGTATTAGTACAATGAAATCAGATTTTCAGGGAGGTTGACTTAGGGGCACCTGTATTAGTACAATGACATCAAACTATCAGGGAAGCTGACTTAGGGGGACATGTATTAGTATAATGACATCAGACTCTCAGGGAGGCTGACTTAGGGGCACCTGTATTAGTATAATGACATCAGACTCTCAGGGAAGCTGACTTAGGGGGACGTGTATTAGTACAATGAAATCAGACATTCAGGGAGGTTGACTTAGGGGCACCTGTATTAGTACAATGACATCAAACTATCAGGGAAGCTGACTTAGGGGGAAGTGTATTAGTACAATGACATCAGACTCTCATGGAGGCTGACTTAGGGGCATATGTATTAGTATAATGACATCAGACTCTCAGGGAGGCTGACTTAGGGGGACATGTATTAGTATAATGACATCAGACTCTCAGGGAGGCTGACTTAGGGGCACCTGTATTAGTACAAGGACATCAGACTCTCAGGGAAGCTGACTTAGGGGGACATGTATTAGTACAATGACATCAGACATTCAGGAAGGTTGACTTAGAGGCACCTGTATTAGTACAATGACATCACTCTCAGGGAAGCTGACTTAGGGGACGTGTATTAGTACAATGGAATCAGACATTCAGGGAGGTTGACTTAGGGGCACCTGTATTAGTACAATGAAATCAGACTATCAGGGAAGCTGACTTAGGGGACGTGTATTAGTACAATGAAATCAGACTCTCAGGGAGGTTGACTTCGGGGCACCTGTATTATTACAATGACATCAAACTATCAGGGAAGCTGACTTAGAGGGACATGTATTAGTATAATGACATCAGGCTCTCAGGGAAGCTGACTTAGGGGGACGTGTATTAGTACAATGAAATCAGACATTCAGGGAGGTTGACTTAGGGGCATATGTATTAGTACAATGACATCAAACTATCAGGGAAGCTGACTTAGGGGGAAGTGTATTAGTACAATGACATCAGACTCTCAGGGAGGCTGACTTAGGGGCATCTGTATTTACAACAATGACATCAGACTCTCAGAGAAGCTGACTTAGGGGGAAGTGTATTAGTACAATGACATCAGACTCTCATGGAGGCTGACTTAGGGGACGTGTATTAGTACAATGAAATCAGACATTCAGGGAGGTTGACTTAGGGGCAACTGTATTAGTACAATGACATCGAACTGTCAGGGAAGCTGACTTAGAGGCACCTGTATTAGTACAATGACATCAGACTCTCAGGGAAGCTGACTTAGGGGGACATGTATTAGTATAATGACATCAGACTCGCAGGGAGGCTGACTTAGGGGCACCTGTATTAGTACAATGACATCAGACTCTCAGGGAAGCTGACTTAGGGGGACGTGTATTAGTACATTGAAATTAGACATTCAGGGAGGTTGACTTAGGGGCACCTGTATTAGTACAACTTCAAACTATCAGGGAAGCTGACTTAGGGGGACATGTATTAGTACAATGACATCAGACTCTCAGGGAAGCTGACTTAGGGGGACGTGTATTAGTACAATGAAATCAGACATTCAGGGAGGTTGACTTAGGGGCACCTGTATTAGTACAATGACATCAAACTATCAGGGAAGCTGACTTAGGAGAACGTGTATTAGTACAATGAAATCAGACATTGAGGGAGGTTGACTTAGGGGGACCTGTATTAGTACAATGACATCAAACTCTCAGGGAAGCTGACTTAGGGGCACCTGTATTAGTACAATGACATCAAACTATCAGGGAAGCTGACTTAGGGGGACGTGTATTAGTACAATGAAAACAGACATTCAGGGAGGTTGACTTAGGGGCATATGTATTAGTACAATGACATCAAACTATCAGGGAAGCTGACTTAGGGGGACGTGTATTAGTACAATGAAATCAGACATTCAGGGAGGTTGACTTAGGGGCACCTGTATTAGTACAATGACATCAAACTATCAGGGAAACTGACTTAGGGGGACATGTATTAGTACAATGACATCAAACTATCAGGGAATTCGAAGCTGACTTAGGGGGACATGTATTAGTATAATGACATCAGACTATCAGGGAGGCTGACTTAGGGGCACCTATATTAGTACAATGGCATCAAACTCAGGGAAGCTGACTTAGGGGGACGTGTATTAGTACAATGAAATCAGACATTCAGGGAGGTTGACTTAGGGGCACCTGTATTAGTACAATGACATCAAACTATCAGGGAAGCTGACTTAGGGGGAAGTGTATTAGTACAATGACATCAGACTCTCATGGAGGCTGACTTAGGGGCATATGTATTAGTATAATGACATCAGACTCTCAGGGAGGCTGACTTAGGGGGACATGTATTAGTATAATGACATCAGACTCTCAGGGAGGCTGACTTAGGGGCACCTGTATTAGTACAAGGACATCAGACTCTCAGGGAAGCTGACTTAGGGGGACATGTATTAGTACAATGACATCAGACATTCAGGAAGGTTGACTTAGAGGCACCTGTATTAGTACAATGACATCACTCTCAGGGAAGCTGACTTAGGGGACGTGCATTAGTACAACGGAATCAGACATTCAGGGAGGTTGACTTAGGGGCACCTGTATTAGTACAATGACATCAGACTCTCAGGGAAGCTGACTTAGGGGGACATGTATTAGTACAATGACATCAAACTCTCAGGGAAGCTGACTTATGCGGAAGTGTATTAGTACAATGAAATCAGACATTCAGGGAGGTTGACTTAGGGGCACCTGTATTAGTACGACATCAAACTATCAGGGAAGCTGACTTAGAGGCACCTGAATTAGTACAATGACATCAGACTCTCAGGGAAGCTGACTTAGGGGGACATGTATTAGTATAATGACATCAGACTCGCAGGGGGGCTGACTTAGGGGCACCTGTATTAGTACAATGACATCAGACTCTCAGGGAAGCTGACTTAGGGGGACGTGTATTAGTACAATGAAATCAGACATTCAGGGAGGTTGACTTAGGGGCATATGCATTAGTACAATGGCATCAAACTATCAGGGAAGCTGACTTAGGGGCACCTGTATTAGTACAATGAAATCAGACATTCAGGGAGGTTGACTTAGAGGCACCTGTATTAGTACAATGACATCAAACTATCAGGGAAGCCGACTTAGAGGGACGTGTATTATCACAATGAAATCAGACATTCAGGGAGGTTGACTTAGAGGCACCTGTATTAGTACAATGGCATTAAACTATCAGGGAAGCTGACTTAGGGGGACGTGTATTAGTACAATGAAATCAGATTTTCAGGGAGGTTGACTTAGGGGCACCTGTATTAGTACAATGACATCAAACTATCAGGGAAGCTGACTTAGGAGAACGTGTATTAGTACAATGAAATCAGACATTGAGGGAGGTTGACTTAGGGGGACCTGTATTAGTACAATGACATCAAACTCTCAGGGAAGCTGACTTAGGGGCACCTGTATTAGTACAATGACATCAAACTATCAGGGAAGCTGACTTAGGGGGACGTGTATTAGTACAATGAAATCAGACATTCAGGGAGGTTGACTTAGGGGCATATGTATTAGTACAATGACATCAAACTATCAGGGAAGCTGACTTAGGGGGACGTGTATTAGTACAATGAAATCAGACATTCAGGGAGGTTGACTTAGGGGCACCTGTATTAGTACAATGACATCAAACTATCAGGGAAACTGACTTAGGGGGACATGTATTAGTACAATGACATCAAACTATCAGGGAATTCGAAGCTGACTTAGGGGGACATGTATTAGTATAATGACATCAGACTATCAGGGAGGCTGACTTAGGGGCACCTATATTAGTACAATGGCATCAAACTCAGGGAAGCTGACTTAGGGGGACGTGTATTAGTACAATGAAATCAGACATTCAGGGAGGTTGACTTAGGGGCACCTGTATTAGTACAATGACATCAAACTATCAGGGAAGCTGACTTAGGGGGAAGTGTATTAGTACAATGACATCAGACTCTCATGGAGGCTGACTTAGGGGCATATGTATTAGTATAATGACATCAGACTCTCAGGGAGGCTGACTTAGGGGGACATGTATTAGTATAATGACATCAGACTCTCAGGGAGGCTGACTTAGGGGCACCTGTATTAGTACAAGGACATCAGACTCTCATGGAAGCTGACTTAGGGGGACATGTATTAGTACAATGACATCAGACATTCAGGAAGGTTGACTTAGAGGCACCTGTATTAGTACAATGACATCACTCTCAGGGAAGCTGACTTAGGGGACGTGCATTAGTACAACGGAGTCAGACATTCAGGGAGGTTGACTTAGGGGCACCTGTATTAGTACAATGACATCAGACTCTCAGGGAAGCTGACTTAGGGGGACATGTATTAGTACAATGACATCAAACTCTCAGGGAAGCTGACTTATGCGGAAGTGTATTAGTACAATGAAATCAGACATTCAGGGAGGTTGACTTAGGGGCACCTGTATTAGTACGACATCAAACTATCAGGGAAGCTGACTTAGAGGCACCTGAATTAGTACAATGACATCAGACTCTCAGGGAAGCTGACTTAGGGGGACATGTATTAGTATAATGACATCAGACTCGCAGGGGGGCTGACTTAGGGGCACCTGTATTAGTACAATGACATCAGACTCTCAGGGAAGCTGACTTAGGGGGACGTGTATTAGTACAATGAAATCAGACATTCAGGGAGGTTGACTTAGGGGCATATGCATTAGTACAATGGCATCAAACTATCAGGGAAGCTGACTTAGGGGCACCTGTATTAGTACAATGAAATCAGACATTCAGGGAGGTTGACTTAGAGGCACCTGTATTAGTACAATGACATCAAACTATCAGGGAAGCCGACTTAGAGGGACGTGTATTATCACAATGAAATCAGACATTCAGGGAGGTTGACTTAGGGGCACCTGTATTAGTACAATGGCATTAAACTATCAGGGAAGCTGACTTAGGGGGACGTGTATTAGTACAATGAAATCAGATTTTCAGGGAGGTTGACTTAGGGGCACCTGTATTAGTACAATGACATCAAACTATCAGGGAAGCTGACTTAGGGGGACATGTATTAGTATAATGACATCAGACTCTCAGGGAGGCTGACTTAGGGGCACCTGTATTAGTATAATGACATCAGACTCTCAGGGAAGCTGACTTAGGGGGACGTGTATTAGTACAATGAAATCAGACATTCAGGGAGGTTGACTTAGGGGCACCTGTATTAGTACAATGACATCAAACTATCAGGGAAGCTGACTTAGGGGGACGTGTATTAGTACAATGAAATCAGACATTCAGGGAGGTTGACTTAGGGGCATATGTATTAGTACAATGACATCAAACTATCAGGGAAGCTGACTTAGGGGGACGTGTATTAGTACAATGAAATCAGACATTCAGGGAGGTTGACTTAGGGGCACCTGTATTAGTACAATGACATCAAACTATCAGGGAAACTGACTTAGGGGGACATGTATTAGTACAATGACATCAAACTATCAGGGAATTCGAAGCTGACTTAGGGGGACATGTATTAGTATAATGACATCAGACTATCAGGGAGGCTGACTTAGGGGCACCTATATTAGTACAATGGCATCAAACTCAGGGAAGCTGACTTAGAGGGACGTGTATTAGTACAATGAAATCAGACTCTCAGGGAGGTTGACTTAGGGGCACCTGTATTAGTACAATGACATCAAACTATCAGGGAAACTGACTTAGGGGGACGTGTATTAGTACAATGAAATCAGACATTCAGGGAGGTTGACTTAGGGGCATATGTATTAGTACAATGACATCAAACTCTCAGAGAGGCCGACTTGGGGGCACCTGTATTAGTACAATGAAATCAGACATTCAGGGAGGTTGACTTAGGGGCACCTGTATTAGTACAATGACATCAAACTATCAGGGAAGCTGACTTAGGGGGACGTGTATTAGTACAATGAAATCAGACATTCAGGGAGGTTGACTTAGGGGCACCTGTATTAGTACAATGACATCAAACTATCAGGGAAGCTGACTTAGGAGAACGTGTATTAGTACAATGAAATCAGACATTGAGGGAGGTTGACTTAGGGGGACCTGTATTAGTACAATGACATCAAACTCTCAGGGAAGCTGACTTAGGGGCACCTGTATTAGTACAATGACATCAAACTATCAGGGAAGCTGACTTAGGGGGACGTGTATTAGTACAATGAAATCAGACATTCAGGGAAGTTGATTTAGGGGCATATGTATTAGTACAATGACATCACACTATCAGGGAAGCTGACTTAGGGGGACATGTATTAGTACAATGACATCAAACTATCAGGGAATTCGAAGCTGACTTAGGGGGACATGTATTAGTATAATGACATCAGACTCTCAGGGAGGTTGACTTAGGGGCATCTGTATTTAGTACAATGACATCAAACTCTCAGGGAAGCTGACTTAGAGGGACGTCTATTAGTACAATGACATCAGACTCTCAGGGAAGCTGACTTAGGGGGACGTGTATTAGTACAATGAAATCAGACATTCAGGGAGGTTGACTTAGGGGCATATGTATTAGTACAATGACATCAAACTATCAGGTATGCTGACTTAGGGGGATGTGTATTAGTACAATGACATCAGACTCTCATGGAGGCTGACTTAGAGGCACCTGTATTAGTACAATGACATCAGACTCTCAGGGAAGCTGACTTAGGGGGACATGTATTAGTATAATGACATCAGACTCGCAGGGAGGCTGACTTAGGGGCACCTGTATTAGTACAATGACATCAGACTCTCAGGGAAGCTGACTTAGGGGGACGTGTATTAGTACAATGAAATCAGACATTCAGGGAGGTTGACTTAGGGGCATATGTATTAGTACAATGGCATCAAACTATCAGGGAAGCTGACTTAGGGGGACATGTATTAGTACAATGAAATCAGACATTCAGGGAGGTTGACATAGGGGCACCTGTATTAGTACAATGAAATCAGACTATCAGGGAAGCTGACTTAGGGGGACGTGTATTAGTACAATGAAATCAGACATTCAGGGAGGTTGACATAGGGGCACCTGTATTAGTACAATGAAATCAGACTATCAAGGAAGCTGACTTAGGGGGACGTGTATTAGTACAATGAAATCAGACTCTCAGGGAGGTTGACTTAGGGGCACCTGTATTATTACAATGACATCAAACTATCAGGGAAGCTGACTTAGGGGGACATGTATTAGTAGAATGACATCAGGCTCTCAGGGAAGCTGACTTAGGGGGACGTGTATTAGTACAATGAAATCAGACATTCAGGGAGGTTGACTTAGGGGCATATGTATTAGTACAATGACATCAAACTATCAGGGAAGCTGACTTAGGGGAAGTGCATTAGTACAATGACATCAGACTCTCAGGGAGGCTGACTTAGGGGCATCTGTATTTAGTACAATGACATCAGACTCTCAGGGAAGCTGACTTAGCGGGACGTGTATTAGTACAATGACATCAGACTCTCATGGAGGCTGACTTAGGGGACGTGTATTAGTACAATGAAATCAGACATTCAGGGAGGTTGACTTAGGGGCACCTGTATTAGTACAATGACATCAGACTCTCAGGGAGGTTGACTTAGGGGCACCTGTATTAGTACAATGGCATTAAACTATCAGGGAAGCTGACTTAGGGAGACGTGTATTAGTACAATGAAATCAGATTTTCAGGGAGGTTGACTTAGGGGCACCTGTATTAGTACAATGACATCAAACTATCAGGGAAGCTGACTTAGGGGGACATGTATTAGTATAATGACATCAGACTCTCAGGGAGGCTGACTTAGGGGCACCTGTATTAGTATAATGACATCAGACTCTCAGGGAAGCTGACTTAGGGGGACGTGTATTAGTACAATGAAATCAGACATTCAGGGAGGTTGACTTAGGGGCACCTGTATTAGTACAATGACATCAAACTATCAGGGAAGCTGACTTAGGGGGAAGTGTATTAGTACAATGACATCAGACTCTCATGGAGGCTGACTTAGGGGCATATGTATTAGTATAATGACATCAGACTCTCAGGGAGGCTGACTTAGGGGGACATGTATTAGTATAATGACATCAGACTCTCAGGGAGGCTGACTTAGGGGCACCTGTATTAGTACAAGGACATCAGACTCTCAGGGAAGCTGACTTAGGGGGACATGTATTAGTACAATGACATCAGACATTCAGGAAGGTTGACTTAGAGGCACCTGTATTAGTACAATGACATCACTCTCAGGGAAGCTGACTTAGGGGACGTGTATTAGTACAACGGAATCAGACATTCAGGGAGGTTGACTTAGGGGCACCTGTATTAGTACAATGACATCAGACTCTCAGGGAAGCTGACTTAGGGGGACATGTATTAGTACAATGACATCAAACTCTCAGGGAAGCTGACTTAGGGGGAAGTGTATTAGTACAATGAAATCAGACATTCAGGGAGGTTGACTTAGGGGCACCTGTATTAGTACGACATCAAACTATCAGGGAAGCTGACTTAGAGGCACCTGAATTAGTACAATGACATCAGACTCTCAGGGAAGCTGACTTAGGGGGACATGTATTAGTATAATGACATCAGACTCGCAGGGGGGCTGACTTAGGGGCACCTGTATTAGTACAATGACATCAGACTCTCAGGGAAGCTGACTTAGGGGGACGTGTATTAGTACAATGAAATCAGACATTCAGGGAGGTTGACTTAGGGACATATGCATTAGTACAATGGCATCAAACTATCAGGGAAGCTGACTTAGGGGCACCTGTATTAGTACAATGAAATCAGACATTCAGGGAGGTTGACTTAGAGGCACCTGTATTAGTACAATGACATCAAACTATCAGGGAAGCCGACTTAGAGGGACGTGTATTATCACAATGAAATCAGACATTCAGGGAGGTTGACTTAGGGGCACCTGTATTAGTACAATGGCATTAAACTATCAGGGAAGCTGACTTAGGGGGACGTGTATTAGTACAATGAAATCAGATTTTCAGGGAGGTTGACTTAGGGGCACCTGTATTAGTACAATGACATCAAACTATCAGGGAAGCTGACTTAGGGGGACATGTATTAGTATAATGACATCAGACTCTCAGGGAGGCTGACTTAGGGGCACCTGTATTAGTATAATGACATCAGACTCTCAGGGAAGCTGACTTAGGGGGACGTGTATTAGTACAATGAAATCAGACATTCAGGGAGGTTGACTTAGGGGCACCTGTATTAGTACAATGACATCAAACTATCAGGGAAGCTGACTTAGGGGGAAGTGTATTAGTACAATGACATCAGACTCTCATGGAGGCTGACTTAGGGGCATATGTATTAGTATAATGACATCAGACTCTCAGGGAGGCTGACTTAGGGGGACATGTATTAGTATAATGACATCAGACTCTCAGGGAGGCTGACTTAGGGGCACCTGTATTAGTACAAGGACATCAGACTCTCAGGGAAGCTGACTTAGGGGGACATGTATTAGTACAATGACATCAGACATTCAGGAAGGTTGACTTAGAGGCACCTGTATTAGTACAATGACATCACTCTCAGGGAAGCTGACTTAGGGGACGTGTATTAGTACAATGGAATCAGACATTCAGGGAGGTTGACTTAGGGGCACCTGTATTAGTACAATGAAAGCAGACTATCAGGGAAGCTGACTTAGGGGACGTGTATTAGTACAATGAAATCAGACTCTCAGGGAGGTTGACTTCGGGGCACCTGTATTATTACAATGACATCAAACTATCAGGGAAGCTGACTTAGAGGGACATGTATTAGTATAATGACATCAGGCTCTCAGGGAAGCTGACTTAGGGGGACGTGTATTAGTACAATGAAATCAGACATTCAGGGAGGTTGACTTAGGGGCATATGTATTAGTACAATGACATCAAACTATCAGGGAAGCTGACTTAGGGGGAAGTGTATTAGTACAATGACATCAGACTCTCAGGGAGGCTGACTTAGGGGCATCTGTATTTACAACAATGACATCAGACTCTCAGAGAAGCTGACTTAGGGGGAAGTGTATTAGTACAATGACATCAGACTCTCATGGAGGCTGACTTAGGGGACGTGTATTAGTACAATGAAATCAGACATTCAGGGAGGTTGACTTAGGGGCAACTGTATTAGTACAATGACATCGAACTGTCAGGGAAGCTGACTTAGAGGCACCTGTATTAGTACAATGACATCAGACTCTCAGGGAAGCTGACTTAGGGGGACATGTATTAGTATAATGACATCAGACTCGCAGGGAGGCTGACTTAGGGGCACCTGTATTAGTACAATGACATCAGACTCTCAGGGAAGCTGACTTAGGGGGACGTGTATTAGTACATTGAAATTAGACATTCAGGGAGGTTGACTTAGGGGCACCTGTATTAGTACAACTTCAAACTATCAGGGAAGCTGACTTAGGGGGACATGTATTAGTACAATGACATCAGACTCTCAGGGAAGCTGACTTAGGGGGACGTGTATTAGTACAATGAAATCAGACATTCAGGGAGGTTGACTTAGGGGCATATGTATTAGTACAATGGCATCAAACTATCAGGGAAGCTGACTTAGGGGCACCTGTATTAGTACAATGAAATCAGACATTCAGGGAAGCTGACTTAGGGGGACGTGTATTAGTACAATGAAATCAGACATTCAGGAAGGTTGACTTAGGGGCACCTGTATTCGTACCATGACATCAAACTATCAGGGAGGCTGTCTTAGTGGGACGTGTATTAGTACAATGACATCAGACTCTCAGGGAAGTTGACTTAGGGGGACGTTTCTTAGTACAATGAAATCAGACATTCAGGGAGGTTGACTTAGAGGCACCTGTATTAGTACAATGACATCAAACTATCAGGGAAGCCGACTTAGAGGGACGTGTATTATCACAATGAAATCAGACATTCAGGGAGGTTGACTTAGGGGCACCTGTATTAGTACAATGGCATTAAACTATCAGGGAAGCTGACTTAGGGGGACGTGTATTAGTACAATGAAATCAGACATTCAGGGAGGTTGACTTAGGGGCACCTGTATTAGTACAATGGCATCAAACTATCAGGGAAGCTGACTTAGGGGGACGTGTACTAGTACAATGAAATCAGACATTCAGGGAGGTTGACTTAGGGGCACCTGTATTAGTACAAGGACATCAGACTCTCAGGGAAGCTGACTTAGGGGGACATGTATTAGTACAATGACATCAGACATTCAGGAAGGTTGACTTAGAGGCACCTGTATTAGTACAATGACATCACTCTCAGGGAAGCTGACTTAGGGGACGTGTATTAGTACAATGGAATCAGACATTCAGGGAGGTTGACTTAGGGGCACCTGTATTAGTACAATGAAATCAGACTATCAGGGAAGCTGACTTAGGGGACGTGTATTAGTACAATGAAATCAGACTCTCAGGGAGGTTGACTTCGGGGCACCTGTATTATTACAATGACATCAAACTATCAGGGAAGCTGACTTAGAGGGACATGTATTAGTATAATGACATCAGGCTCTCAGGGAAGCTGACTTAGGGGGACGTGTATTAGTACAATGAAATCAGACATTCAGGGAGGTTGACTTAGGGGCATATGTATTAGTACAATGACATCAAACTATCAGGGAAGCTGACTTAGGGGGAAGTGTATTAGTACAATGACATCAGACTCTCAGGGAGGCTGACTTAGGGGCATCTGTATTTACAACAATGACATCAGACTCTCAGAGAAGCTGACTTAGGGGGAAGTGTATTAGTACAATGACATCAGACTCTCATGGAGGCTGACTTAGGGGACGTGTATTAGTACAATGAAATCAGACATTCAGGGAGGTTGACTTAGGGGCAACTGTATTAGTACAATGACATCGAACTGTCAGGGAAGCTGACTTAGAGGCACCTGTATTAGTACAATGACATCAGACTCTCAGGGAAGCTGACTTAGGGGGACATGTATTAGTATAATGACATCAGACTCGCAGGGAGGCTGACTTAGGGGCACCTGTATTAGTACAATGACATCAGACTCTCAGGGAAGCTGACTTAGGGGGACGTGTATTAGTACATTGAAATTAGACATTCAGGGAGGTTGACTTAGGGGCACCTGTATTAGTACAACTTCAAACTATCAGGGAAGCTGACTTAGGGGGACATGTATTAGTACAATGACATCAGACTCTCAGGGAAGCTGACTTAGGGGGACGTGTATTAGTACAATGAAATCAGACATTCAGGGAGGTTGACTTAGGGGCATATGTATTAGTACAATGGCATCAAACTATCAGGGAAGCTGACTTAGGGGCACCTGTATTAGTACAATGAAATCAGACATTCAGGGAAGCTGACTTAGGGGGACGTGTATTAGTACAATGAAATCAGACATTCAGGAAGGTTGACTTAGGGGCACCTGTATTCGTACCATGACATCAAACTATCAGGGAGGCTGTCTTAGTGGGACGTGTATTAGTACAATGACATCAGACTCTCAGGGAAGTTGACTTAGGGGGACGTTTCTTAGTACAATGAAATCAGACATTCAGGGAGGTTGACTTAGAGGCACCTGTATTAGTACAATGACATCAAACTATCAGGGAAGCCGACTTAGAGGGACGTGTATTATCACAATGAAATCAGACATTCAGGGAGGTTGACTTAGGGGCACCTGTATTAGTACAATGGCATTAAACTATCAGGGAAGCTGACTTAGGGGGACGTGTATTAGTACAATGAAATCAGACATTCAGGGAGGTTGACTTAGGGGCACCTGTATTAGTACAATGGCATCAAACTATCAGGGAAGCTGACTTAGGGGGACGTGTACTAGTACAATGAAATCAGACATTCAGGGAGGTTGACTTAGGGGCACCTGTATTAGTACAATGACATCAGACTCTCAGGGAAGCTGACTTAGGGGGACGTGTATTAGTACAATGACATTAGACTCTCAAGGAAGCTGACTTAGGGGCACCTGTATTAGTACAATGACATCAGACTATCAGGGAAGCTGACTTAGGGGGACGTGTATTAGTACAATGACATCAGACTCTCATGGAGGCTGACTTAGGGGCACCTGTATTAGTACAATGGCATCAGATGCTACGCATGTTACACAGTGTGTACAACCTGATTGAGGTTATTTCTTCATGAACCGAACAAAAATTGTGATGAATCCTTAAGAAATATTAAGATACGAGAAAGTTAGACAATTAAAATGTTTTAGCTATCTTAAACAACGCTATATAAAAATGCATTAGGTACTAGCAGAAAATCTATTGTGTTGAATCAACCAAAAATATACCCAATTGTTTTGTTTGTCCAAAGCCATGTTTCCGGAAAAACTGTCCTTGTTCGTTCAATAGGCTTCAATGCAGACAGTTCAGGTAACAATGGGTGAAATGCACTGAAAGTCGGTACACACCACTCACATGGAACATCTACTCATGCATAATACAAAGTTTGAAGATACAAAAATGGAGACAGACAAAGCAATGGCCAAAAGAAAAGAAAAAAAAGCAAACAGACAAATAATGATCTACAAAAAACGTAACATCTTTTACCTGACTTAGTACCTCTAATAATTAAATGCATGAGGTAATTGGAAACAAAAAGCTCTAATTATATAGTTGTATGTGTTGCAAAGTGATTACAATCGCTGACCACAAGTCTATATTCACTGACTTGCAACAGGTCAATGGTTTTCTCTGGGTCCCCCGGTTTCCTCCACCAATAAAACTGATTGCCACGATATAACTGTTGAAAGTAGCATTAAACACCATTAAACAAATAATCAAATGGTAATAGCCTTAATCTTGTTTTTGTTAAGCACAAGACTTTGACAACTAATTTTTAAAAAATTTGCTTTTTTAATAGCTTTTAATTGTACACAGGGCTTACATATAAAAACATTAAAACTTTCAGCTTAATGTCTGGCTAGATATGTTTAGAAATATGTATATTAACAATCTACTAATATCCCATCTGATATATTTTTATCTTAAAAGCCCAAGCCTACTTCTAGTTACAGCTCTGTTTCACAAATTCTACTTCCTGTCACAGCTCTGTTTCACATATTCTACTTCCTGTCACAGCTCTGTTTCACATATTCTACTTCCTGTCACAGCTCTGCTTCACAAATTCTACTCTCCATTAATGTATTCAGTGGAGAAAAAGTATTCGGAGCAGATACAGATACTGTTCGGAGTTTGATATAAGCCACTGATGTCCCCTTTTATTGGTCAGGCCATTACCCAAGAAAAGTATGATGATACTGAAGAGATCATCAAAAGCCGTAAATCGGGAGAAGGCTAAACAGACAAAACAATGATCTACAAAACGCTCCACATAAAACTAAAGTTCGAGCATCACAAATCCCACAAAAACAGGTTGTAAGTGTGTTATTACAATATTAATTTCAATAGATAATTGACAGGTTGTAAATGTGTTATTACAATATTAATTTCAATAGATACTTGACAGGGTGTAAGTGTGTTATTACAATATTAATTTCAATAGATAATTGACAGGGTGTAAGTGTGTTATTACAATATTAATTTCAATAGATAATTGACAGGTTGTAAATGTGTTATTACAATATTAATTTCAATAGATACTTGACAGGGTGTAAGTGTGTTATTACAATATTAATTTCAATAGATAATTGACAGGTTGTAAGTGTGTTATTACAATATTAATTTCAATAGATAATTGACAGGTTGTAAATGTGTTATTACAATATTAATTTCAATAGATACTTGACAGGGTGTAAGTGTGTTATTACAATATTAATTTCAATAGATAATTGACAGGGTGTAAGTGTGTTATTACAATATTAATTTCATTAGATACTTGACAGGGTGTAAGTGTGTTATTACAATATTAATTTCAATAGATACTTGACAGGTTGTAAGTGTGTTATTACAATATTAATTTCAATGGATACTTGACAGGGTGTAAGTGTGTTATTACAATATTAATTTCAATAGATACTTGACAGGGTGTAAGTGTGTTATTACAATATTAATATCAATAGATACTTGATAGAAAACTTTTTTTATTTAAATGAAATATTAATTTCCACATAAAATGGATTTACCCTGTAGTAAGATTAATCATTAGCCATGTTTCAGGAATGTAATTTCTAACCGATTTATCTTCTATCAAAGATCCTGAACCGGAGCCAGGAACAAGTCCTGGAGCAGAAGAGGGCTGTGGCGTTGGACGAAGACCCAACTCCCATAATATTGATGCTGCTAAAACTAATAATTTCTTACAATGAATTTGTTTTTTTTTATGCTATATAGGCTATGGTAGAAAAAACATGGCCGATTTATCCAATGGCTATAGCCGATAGTGACAGCAACTTGAATATATTATGTCCCTTGAAAATATTAGATAAAGTCAAATCTTAATATGTCAAAATCGAACGCATCAACTGTGTCATGATGAATTCCACTAGTTGTCATATATCGCAGGTGAAAGGGGCTAAATATCATTACATGTACAAAGGGATCATAATATCACACTGAGTGATCCTCAGAGGTTGACTAACAAAAACAAATTAACTGGCCCCAAGGGCCAGTAAAAAATTTTAACAACTGGCCCCTTCAAAATTCCCCCCCCCCCCCCCCCCCCCCCAAGAAACAGGAAACTAAAGATCGAGCAATATGAACCCCATTATAATCTTGGGTGAACTCATTTTCTCCGGAAGGATAAGCAGTTCCTGCTCCACTAGTGGCATCCGCAAATAATTAAATTGACTGTCAGTGATTTAAACATGTACATATAGTTTTTGTATTCTATGAATGAATGTTGTACTTGCTTTAAACAAGGGTAAAGTTCATGACATTTTCCCATACATGCAGTGTTTTTAATGCATTACAATTAACAGGTATAGTTAGAAGATAATCAAACAATCTACATATAGATAGTCAAACTTGTTATCAAAAGTATATAGTTTTAACCTTTCATTCATTGTTTATTGTATATATGTTAACTTATGTATTAACTAAATTTAATACGGCGCTCGGCCAATAATCTTCAGTAGTGAAGGACGGCCAGAAATATAAAGAAGAAGAAGAAGTCTCAGCGACCTCCTCTGTATAACGGCTTCCTTTTTTAGCCTTTATTTATTCCTCCCCAGCGTTTTCACGTGCATTCGACCATTATATAACGACCCACTGTCTAACGCGACTAACGACCATGTTCTTTGGGTAAAAATCCTTCATACAACGACTATTAGAAGATTATTATCAAACCGGAAGTTAGATAATAAATAAACAAACACAGTCCCGACTTTGAAAATTTTTCCGTTTTGCCCAGCTGATGCAGCGATTGTTGCCAATATCCCTCTTGCTGATATCGGCATGATCTACTGACTGAGTCCATTCCTGTTACTAGTTCATATTAATAGATTTTTCATATTAAATGAAGTCACGATTAGCGTTATTGTGTATCCGCCATTTTTTTTACAGGTAAGATGTTCACGAGATGATTTATTATTGTTGTTTGGTTTATTTGGGTTTATTTCTTATGTATATTAAATATTTAAAATTGCTTACTATAGAAAATACCGTTTTAATCTTTCAGTTTTATAAATAAATAATCGTTATTTTGAAAATTATTAAATTATGAAGTACTGGTTCCCAGCATATATTTCTGTCAATATTCGTTTAACGTGCGGTAACAGATCAAGCCTTCAAGGTAAACACATGCTGATTGTGTGATTAGGCTATTTATAGCTTTCGGCGAGTGATTGAAGTTGAATTTTAACGTTTTATCAGGAAATTTCATTAGTCTGTTATCAGTCGATATTGAATGACACGGAAGGAACGAAAGTTGCTGGCCCAAGTGGCCCGAGAATATCAACTGGCCCAGCGGGCCAATCTTTGTTCAGTTTGACTGGCCCGACCGTAAAAATACTGGCCACGGGCCAGCGGGCCAGCAGTTACGTCGACCCCTGGATCCTTCATATCGACATTTTAACACAAAAATGATATGGAAAACAAAGTTAAGGCTCAGCACTGAGCTGAGCCTGTGTCTCTCACCTTTCATTCTGCTTTGAGGAAACTTAATACAGAACCTTCCATAGGTGCTTCCCACCAAATTTCGGCTCATTTTGGAAAAGCAGTTTCAGAGAAGAAGATTTTTAGAAATCGACCAATCTAAAACAAGAATTGCCTGTGGCAGCCATGTTTGTTAATGGATCAAAACGAAATGAGCAAATTCTATAGAGGACCTTCCATAGATGCTTCTGACCAAGTTTCATATAATTTGGCCAAGCAGCTTCCGAGGAAAAGCTGTTTTTGAAATCGACCAATAAGAAACAAGAATTGCCTATGACGGCCATGTTTATTAACGGATCAAAACGGAATGAGCAATTCCCATAGAGGACCTTCCAAAGATGCTTCCTACCACGTTTCGGTCCATTTGGCCAAGCTATTTCAAAGTAGAAGATTTTTAAAAATCAACCAATCAGAAACAAGAATTGCCTGTGGTGGCCATGTTTGTTAATGGATCGTGACAAAATTAGCAATCTTTATAGAGACCCTTCCATAGATGCTTCCTACTAATTTTCGGTTCATTTGGCAAAGCAGTTTCAGAGGAGAAGATTTTTTAGAAATCAACCAATCAGAAACAAGAATTGTCTGTGGCAGCCATGTTTGTTAATGGATCGGGACAAAATGAGCAATCGCAACAGAGGACTTTCCATATATGATTCCTACCAAGTTTCGGTTCATTTGGCCTAACAGTTTCAGAAGAGAAGAATCTAAAAAATCAGCCAATCAAAAACAAGAATCGCATGTGGCGGCCATGTTTGTTCACGGATCTGGACGGAATGATCAATCTTTATAGAGGACATTCGATAGATGCTTCTTACCAAGTTTCATATCATTTGTTCAAGCGGTTTCAGAGGAAAAGCTGTTTAAGAAATCGACCAATAAGAAACAAGTATTGCCTATGACGGCCATGTTTGTTATAACGGATCAAAACGGAATCAGTATTTTCCATAGAGGACCTTCCATAGATGCTTCCTACAATGTATCGGTCCATTTGGCTAAGATGTTTCAGAGTAGAAGATTTTTAGAAATCGACCAATCAGAAACAAGAATTGCCTGTGGTGGCCATGTTTGTCAATGGATCAGGACAAAATGAGCATTTGCTATAGAGAACCTTCCATAGATGCTTCCTACCGAGTTTCGGTTCATTTGGCCAAGCGGTTTCAGAGGAGAAGAATTTAAAAAATCTGTCAATCAGAAACATGAATCGCCTGTGGTGGCCATGTTTGTTAACAGATCGGGACGGAATGAGCAATCTTTATAGAGGACCTTCCATAGATGATTCCTACCAAGTTTCGGATCATTTGGACAAGCGGTTTCAGAGGAGAAGATTTTTAGAAATCAACCAATCAGAAACAAGAATTGCCTGTGGTGGCTATGTTTGTAAATGGATCGGAATGAAATTAGCACTCTTTATAGAGGATCGCCCATAGATGCTTCCTACCAAGTTTCGGTTCAATTGGCCAAGCGGTTTCAGAGGAGAAGATTTTTAGAAATCAACCAATCAGAAACAAGAAATGCCTGTGGTGGCTATGTTTGTATATGGATCGGAATGAAATTAGCACTCTTTATAGAGGATCGCCCATAGATGCTTCCTACCAAGTTTCGGTTCAATTGGCCAAGCGGTTTCAGAGGAGAAGATTCTTAAAAATCTGCATAGAGATAACTGCATTTTGAATACAGATATCTATATTTAAGCAAGAGTTATCTTTCTTTTAACAGAAGGTATTTTAAAAATCAACCAATCAGAAACAAGAATTGCCTGTGGCAGCCATGTTTGTTAACCAATTGGGACAAAATGAGCAATCTTTATAGAGGACCTTCCATAGATGCTTCCTACCAAGTTTCGGTTCATTTGGACAAGCGGTTTCAGAGGAGAAGATTTTTAAAAATCGGCCTATTAGAAACAAGAATTGCCTGTGGCGGCCATGTTTGTTAATGGATCGGGACGAAATGAGCAATCTTTATAGAGGATCTTCCATAGATGCTTCCTACCAAGTTTCAGTTCATTTGGGAAAGCGGTTTCAGAGGAGAAGATTATTTAGAAATCAACCAATCAGAAACAAGAATGGCCTGTGGCAGCCATGTTTGTTAACGGATCGGAACTAAATGAGCAATCTTGATAGAGGACATTCCAAGAATGCTTCCTACCATGTTTTGATTCATTTGGCCTGGCGGTTTCAGATGATAAGATTTTTTTTAGAAATCAACCAATCAGAAACAAGAATGGCCTATGGTGGCCATGTTTGTTAATGGATTGAGACAAAATGAGCAATCTTTATATAGGAGCTTCCATAGATGCTTCCTACCAAGTTTCGGTTCATTTGGCCTAACAGTTTCAGAGGAGAAGATTTAAAAAAATCGGCCAATCAGAAACAAGAATTGCCTGTGGCGGTCATGTTTGTCAATGGATCGCGACAAAATGAGCAATCTTTATAAAGGACCTTCCATAGATGCTTCCTACCAAGTTTCAGTTCATTTGGCAGAGGGGTTTCAGAAGAGAAGATTAAAAGTGAAAAGTTAACGAACGACGGACGACAAGTGATGGCAAAAGCTCACATTGCCTTTGGCAAGGTGAGCTAAAAATACCACACTGTGGAACAGTTCCAAAATAAATTAGAAAAATCCTTAGAAAGAGGAAAAAATCGATACACCTAACACACAAATACATTTTGAAATCTAGAAAACGAAAATTATTAGCTCCTGGAATACACATAATATATCAAACACCAATCACTTAATATTGTTTTGAAATAAACTGAAAATGAAAATAAAAACAACAAATATAAATAATTGCTGTATTTATGAAGCTATACAGCAATGAAGACTTAAGACTAGTTTGAAAATACCTATTTTACCATTCGTGATTACATGATACTGTTATTCTCTATTTTACCAATCGTGATTACATGATACTGTTATTCTCTATTTTACCATTCGTGATTACATGATACTGTTATTTATCATTTTACCATTCGTGATTACATGATACCGTTATTCCCTATTCTACCATTTGTGATTACATGATACTGTTATCTCCTATTTTACCATTTGTGATTACATGATATGATTATTCCCTATTTTACCATTCGTGATTACATGATACTGTTATTCTCTATTTTACCATTCGTGATTACATGATACTGTTATTCTCTATTTTACCATTCGTGATTACATGATACTGTTATTTATCATTTTACCATTCGTGATTACATGATACCGTTATTCCCTATTCTACCATTTGTGATTACATGATACTGTTATCTCCTATTTTACCATTTGTGATTACATGATATGATTATTCCCTATTTTACCATTCGTGATTACATGATACTGTTATTCTCTATTTTACCATTCGTGATTACATGATACTGTTATTCTCTATTTTACCATTCGTGATTACATGATACTGTTATTCTCTATTTTACCATTCGTGATCATATGATACTGTTATTCTCTATTTTACCAATCGTGATTACATGATACTGTTATTCTCTATTTTACCATTCGTGATTACATGATACTGTTATTTATCATTTTACCATTCGTGATTACATGATACCGTTATTCCCTATTCTACCATTTGTGATTACATGATACTGTTATCTCCTATTGTACCATTTGTGATTACATGATATGATTATTCCCTATTTTACCATTCGTGATTACATGATACTGTTATTCTCTATTTTACCATTCATGATTACATGATACTGTTATTCTCTATTTTACCATTCGTGATTACATGATACTGTTATTCCCTATTTTACCATTCGTGATTACATGAAACTGTTATTCTCTATTTTACCATTCGTGATTACATAATACTGTTATTCCCTATTTTACCATTCGTGATTACATGAAACTGTTATTCTCTATTTTACCATTCGTGATTACATGATACTGTTATTCCCTATTCTACCATTCGTGATTACATGAAACTGTTATTCTCTATTTTACCATTCATGATTACATGATACTGTTATTCTCTATTTTACCATTCGTGATTACATGATACTGTTATTCTCTATTTTACCATTCGTGATTACATGATACTGTTATTCCCTATTTTACCATTCGTGATTACATGATACTGTTATTCTCTATTTTACCATTCGTGATTACATGATACTGTTATTCTCTATTTTACCATTCGTGATTACATGATACTGTTATTCTCTATTTTACCATTCGTGATTACATGATACTGTTATTCTCTATTTTACCAATCGTGATTACATGATACTGTTATTCTCTATTTTACCATTCGTGATTACATGATACTATTATTTCTCATTTTACCATTCGTTATTACATGATACTATTATTCCCTATTTTACCATTCGTGATTACGTGATACTGTTATTCTCTATTTTACCATTCGTGATTACATGATAGTGTTATTCTCTATTTTACCATTCGTGATTACATGATAGTGTTATTCCCTATTTTACTATTCGTGATTACATGATACTATTATTCCCTATTTTACCATTCATGATTACATGATAGTGTTATTCTCTATTTTACCATTCGTGATTACATGATAGTGTTATTCCCTATTTTACTATTCGTGATTACATGATACTATTATTCCCTATTTTACCATTCATGATTACATGATAGTGTTATTCTCTATTTTACCATTCGTGATTACATGATAGTGTTATTCTCTATTTTACCATTCGTGATTACATGATAGTGTTATTCCCTATTTTACCATTCGTGATTACATGATACTGTTATTCCCTATTTTACCATTCGTGATTACATGATACTGTTATTTCTCATTTTACTATTCGTGATTACGTGATACTGTTATTCCCTATTTTACCATTCGTGATTACATGATACTGTTATTCTCTATTTTACCATTCGTGATTACATGATACTATTATTTCTCATTTTATTATTCGTTATTACATGATAGTGTTATTCTTTATTTTAGCATTCGTGATTACATGATACTGTTACTCCCTATTTTACCATTCGTGATTACATCAAACTGTTATTCCCTATTCTACCATTCGTGATTACATGATACTGTTATTCTCTATTGTACCATTCGTGATTACATGATAATGTTATTCCCTATTTTACCATTCGTGATTACATGATACTTTTATTTCTCATTTTACTATTCGTTATTACATGATACTGTTATTCCCTATTTTATCATTCGTGATTACATGATAGTGTTATTCCCTATTTTACTATTCGTGATTACATGATACTGTTATTCTCTATTTTACCATTCGTGATTACATGATACTGTTATTCCCTATTTTATTCGTGATTACATGATACTATTATTTCTCATTTTACCATTCATGATTACATGATACTGTTATTCTCTATTTTATCATTCATGATTACATGATACTGTTATTCTCTATTTTACCATTCGTGATTACATGATAGTGTTATTCTCTATTTTACCATTCGTGATTACATGATAGTGTTTTTCTCTATTTTACCATTCGTGATTACATGATAGTGTTATTCCCTATTTTACCATTCGTGATTACATGATACTGTTATTCCCTATTTTACCATTCGTGATTACATGATACTATTATTTCTCATTTTACTATTCGTTATTACATGATAGTGTTATTCCCTATTTTAGCATTCATGATTACATGATACTGTTATTCCCTATTTTACTATTCATTATTACATGATACTGTTATTCTCTATTTTACCATTTGTGATTACATGATACTGTTATTCCCTATTTTACCATTCGTGATTACATGATACTGTTATTCCCTATTTTACCATTCGTGATTACATGATAGTGTTATTCTCTATTTTACCATTTGTGATTACATGATAATGTTATTCCCTATTTTACTATTCGTTATTACATGATACTGTTATTCTCTATTTTACCATTCGTGATTACATGATAGTGTTATTCTCTATTTTACCATTCGTGATTACATGATAGTGTTATTCCCTATTTTACCATTCATGATTACATGATAGTGT
Source organism: Bathymodiolus septemdierum (assembly GCA_963383655.1). Taxonomy (NCBI): domain Eukaryota; kingdom Metazoa; phylum Mollusca; class Bivalvia; order Mytilida; family Modiolidae; genus Bathymodiolus; species Bathymodiolus septemdierum. Next base: position 14,325,312 of record OY726524.1, on the reverse strand, counting down.
TATTCCCTATTTTACCATTTGTGATTACATGAGTGTTATTCTCTATTTTACCATTCGTGATTACATGATAGTGTTATTCTCTATTTTACCATTCGTGATTACATGATAGTGTTATTCTCTATTTTACCATTCGTGATTACATGATAGTGTTATTCTCTATTTTACCATTCGTGATTACATGATAGTGTTATTCTCTATTTTACCATTCGTGATTACATGATAGTGTTATTCTCTATTTTACCATTCGTGATTACATGATAGTGTTATTCTCTATTTTACCATTCGTGATTACATGATGGTGTTATTCTCTATTTTACCATTCGTGATTACATGATACTGTTATTCTCTATTTTACCATTCGTGATTACATGATAGTGTTATTCCCTATTTTACCATTCGTGATTACATGATAGTGTTATTCTCTATTTTACCATTCGTGATTACATGATAGTGTTATTCTCTATTTTACCATTCGTGATTACATGATAGTGTTATTCTCTATTTTACCATTCGTGATTACATGATACTGTTATTCCTTATTTTACCATTCGTGATTACATGATACTGTTATTCCCTATTTTACAATTCGTGATTACATCATAATGTTATTCCCTATTTTACCATTTGTAATTACATGATAGTGTTATTCTCAATTTTACCATTCGTGATTACATGATACTGTTATTCCCTATTTTACTATTCGTTATTACATGATACTGTTATTCTCTATTTTACCATTCGTGATTACATCATAATGTTATTCCCTATTTTATCATTTGTAATTACATGATAGTGTTATTCTCAATTTTACCATTCGTGATTACATGATACTGTTATTCCCTATTTTACTATTCGTTATTACATGATAGTGTTATTCCCTATTTTACCATTCGTGATTACATGATAGTGTTATTCCCTATATTACTATTCGTGATTACATCATACTGTAACATATTGATATATCAACTATTTCAGTTTTTGAACAACACAACAATAAACTCTCCCAATTACAGCATGAATCAAATGTTAAATATCATAAACCACCATTAATATCATGCGTACTTACATCTTTGTTTATGGTGGTAAACTGTGGCATCAGTTAAGACTTTTACACCAGCATTCTATAAGAAAAAAAAAACAATTACAGTATTAAGAGGTCACCTTTGGGACCTAGAAAAAGTGGCCTTATAAGACAGGTGACCTCTTAAAAGAGGTTCAATTCATATACAATTTTCTATGACAGACAAGAAAAATGTGACTTTAATACAGGTGATCACATGGGCAGGTCTGACTGTATACAATGTATTTCATTTGGAGGAAATTGTATTTTGTCCTTGTCTTATTAATTAGGATCAATGTTATTGTGTGTTTATGTATATCACATTTGACACAATGTTGTCATGTAATTCTTGAATACTTATTTCATTTATAGCAAGTAATAAATAAATACCATATTTCTATTATTTCTAAACAAGAAATGCATTTATTGTTGCTCATAACTGGGATCCATGAGATCTCGATCGCTAAGGCGCTGTCGTCTTGAATTAATTCTAAAGCTTTTAATGCTTTTAAAGCAGTAAATATTGGTTACTACGTTTGTCATGTACTTTCGTATTGTTCTACAAAATTGGTAAACTTTTTATAATAGTATTTCTTATTTGTACAGTATCGCTATTTTCATAATCGATTCAACATCATGCAATATGATTTCCTGTCCAATTTTCCATCCATTTTTTTCATTTCGATGCACTTTTGACAAAAATCATATTGTGTGAACACAAAAGTCGGACGTCAAGAGTCAAATCGCAACATTGTATTAAAATCAGTTGGCGTTCTAATTACATCCAACAGTTTGATGAGAATCATATAGTGAGAGCAGAAAATGAATTTGCATGAAGAAAGAATGGAAAGTCAGACTGTGTGAACACTTGGTCATTCGATTTACCAGTGTCACAGATGCAGGATCATTTGGAAATCGGACCACACCTTTGTGATTGATAGTTGACTAGTTTCAAGACAATGTATCAATCCGTTGATACATAACATACATGACATATGTAGGAAATGATAAAAACCGAAGGAATGATTTAATCATACACAAATGCATTTCCAAAAGGTTTATCTCTTGTCGTAAAGTTTCTACTTCTATCTCGACCAAATACTGACCACCTTCAATAAGTTGAAGATTATATCAAACAAATGACAATTGAAAAAGGGTTATAAGATGTTGAGATGTTTCATATATCAGTACTTGATGGAGAAGACAGCAGCCTTGCACATTTTAACCAAGCAATAATGGGCATTGACAGCAGGTTCCAGTCAAATATCGTACGGGGGGTTAAAAGGTGGTTCAATTTCAGTAATTGACAAAAAAATAAGTGCACCATTTGTTCGCATTGGATGAAGTTTTATTTCTATTGAAAACTAAATATAAACAAATGTTATGTAAAAACGTTTGTATCATTATTTTCATTACTGATCAAGCATAATGAAAAAATAATTGTAATCATATTTACCGAAAATATTTGTTGTGCATCAGAACCGCCAAAATATGTGGGATATGGCCACCAAATGAATCTTCGTTTCCTGTTTATTGCTATTCCGCCACCACCAAAGAAAACTGGAGATGGGCTGCTGCTATGGATGGTATCATATGATTTTAACTCATCAACAACCTACAAAACAAATGTACTCTTTTATCAACTGTTACACCATAATATTTTTGTATTTTTGCTTCATTTATATAACATTCAAGAAAAGTTTGACAATAACAGAGGAGCAATCAGAAGACATTAATCAAAGAAGGACAAACAATACAATAACAGAGGAGCAATCAGAAGACGTTAATCAAAGAAGGGCAAACAATACAATAACAGAGGAGCAATCAGAAGACGTTAATCAAAGAAGGGCAAACAATACAATAACAGAGGAGCAATCAGAAGACGTTAATCAAAGAAGGGCAAACAATACAATAACAGAGGAGCAATCAGAAGACGTTAATCAAAGAAGGGCAAACAATACATTAACAGAGGAGCAATCAGAAGACGTTAATCAAAGAAGGGCAAACAATACAATAACAGAGGAGCAATCAGAAGACGTTAATCAAAGGGCAAACAATACAATAACAGAGGAGCAATCAGAAGACGTTAATCAAAGAAGGGCAAACAATACAATAACAGAGGAGCAATCAGAAGACGTTAATCAAAGAAGGGCAAACAATACAATAACAGAGGAGCAATCAGAAGACGTTAATCAAAGAAGGGCAAACAATACAATAACAGAGGAGCAATCAGAAGACGTTAATCAAAGAAGGACAAACAATGCAATAACAGAGGAGCAATCAGAAGACGTTAATCAAAGAAGGGCAAACAATACAATAACAGAGGAGCAATCAGAAGACGTTAATCAAAGAAGGACAAACAATACAATAACAGAGGAGCAATCAGAAGACGTTAATCAAAGAAGGGCAAACAATACAATAACAGAGGAGCAATCACAAGACGTTAATCAAAGAAGGGCAAACAATACAATAACAGAGGAGCAATCAGAAGACGTTAATCAAAGAAGGGCAAACAATACAATAACAGAGGAGCAATCAGAAGACGTTAATCAAAGAAGGGCAAACAATACAATAACAGAGGAGCAATCAGAAGACGTTAATCAAAGAAGGGCAAACAATACAATAACAGAGGAGCAATCAGAAGACGTTAATCAAAGAAGGGCAAACAATACAATAACAGAGGAGCAATCAGAAGACGTTAATCAAAGAAGGGCAAACAATACAATAACAGAGGAGCAATCAGAAGACGTTAATCAAAGAAGGACAAACAATACAATAACAGAGGAGCAATCAGAAGACGTTAATCAAAGAAGGGCAAACAATACAATAACAGAGGAGCAATCAGAAGACGTTAATCAAAGAAGGGCAAACAATACATTAACAGAGGAGCAATCAGAAGACGTTAATCAAAGAAGGGCAAACAATACAATAACAGAGGAGCAATCAGAAGACGTTAATCAAAGGGCAAACAATACAATAACAGAGGAGCAATCAGAAGACGTTAATCAAAGAAGGGCAAACAATACAATAACAGAGGAGCAATCAGAAGACGTTAATCAAAGAAGGGCAAACAATACAATAACAGAGGAGCAATCAGAAGACGTTAATCAAAGAAGAGCAAACAATACAATAACAGAGGAGCAATCAGAAGACGTTAATCAAAGAAGGACAAACAATACAATAACAGAGGAGCAATCAGAAGACGTTAATCAAAGAAGGGCAAACAATACAATAACAGAGGAGCAATCAGAAGACGTTAATCAAAGAAGGGCAAACAATACAATAACAGAGGAGCAATCAGAAGACGTTAATCAAAGAAGGGCAAACAATACAATAACAGAGGAGCAATCAGAAGACATTAATCAAAGAAGGGCAAACAATACAATAACAGAGGAGCAATCAGAAGACGTTAATCAAAGAAGGGCAAACAATACAATAACAGAGGAGCAATCAGAAGACGTTAATCAAAGAAGGGCAAACAATACATTAACAGAGGAGCAATCAGAAGACGTTAATCAAAGAAGGGCAAACAATACAATAACAGAGGAGCAATCAGAAGACGTTAATCAAAGGGCAAACAATACAATAACAGAGGAGCAATCAGAAGACGTTAATCAAAGAAGGGCAAACAATACAATAACAGAGGAGCAATCAGAAGACATTAATCAAAGAAGGGCAAACAATACAATAACAGAGGAGCAATCAGAAGACGTTAATCAAAGAAGGGCAAACAATACAATAACAGAGGAGCAATCAGAAGACGTTAATCAAAGAAGGGCAAACAATACAATAACAGAGGAGCAATCAGAAGACGTTAATCAAAGAAGGACAAACAATACAATAACACAGGAGCAATCAGAAGACGTTAATCAAAGAAGGGCAAACAATACAATAACAGAGGAGCAATCAGAAGACGTTAATCAAAGAAGGACAAACAATACAATAACAGAGGAGCAATCAGAAGACGTCAATCAAAGAAGGGCAAACAATACAATAACAGAGGAGCAATCAGAAGACGTTAATCAAAGAAGGGCAAACAATACAATAACAGAGGAGCAATCAGAAGACGTTAATCAAAGAAGGGCAAACAATACAATAACAGAGGAGCAATCAGAAGACGTTAATCAAAGAAGGGCAAACAATACAATAACAGAGGAGCAATCAGAAGACGTTAATCAAAGAAGGGCAAACAATACAATAACAGAGGAGCAATCAGAAGACGTTAATCAAAGAAGGGCAAACAATACAATAAGAGAGGAGCAATCAGAAGACGTTAATCAAAGAAGGGCAAACAATACAATAACAGAGGAGCAATCAGAAGACGTTAATCAAAGAAGGGCAAACAATACAATAACAGAGGAGCAATCAGAAGACGTTAATCAAAGAAGGGCAAACAATACAATAACAGAGGAGCAATCAGAAGACGTTAATCAAAGAAGGACAAACAATACAATAACAGAGGAGCAATCAGAAGACGTTAATCAAAGAAGGGCAAACAATACAATAACAGAGGAGCAATCAGAAGACGCTAATCAGAGAAAGGCAAACAATACAATAACAGAGGAGCAATCAGAAGACGTTAATAAAATAAGGGCAAACAATACAATAACAGAGGAGCAATCAGAAGATGTTAATCAAAGAAGGGCAAACAATACAATAACAGAGGAGCAATCAGAAGACGATAATCAAAGAAGGACAAACAATACAATAACAGAGGAGCAATCAGAAGACGTTAATCAAAGAAGGGCAAACAATACAATAACAGAGGAGCAATCAGAAGACGCTAATCAGAGAAAGGCAAACAATACAATAACAGAAGAGCAATCAGAAGACGTTAATAAAATAAGGGCAAACAATACAATAACAGAGGAGCAATCAGAAGATGCTAATCAAAGAAGGGCAAACAATACAATAACAGAGGAGCAATCAGAAGACGATAATCAAAGAAGGACAAACAATACAATAACAGAGGAGCAATCAGAAGACGTTAATCAAAGAAGGGCAAACAATACAATAACAGAGGAGAAATCAGAAGAGGTTAATCAAAGAAGGACAAACAATACAATAACAGAGGAGCAATCAGAAGACGTTAATCAAAGAAGGGCAAACAATACAATAACAGAGGAGCAATCAGAAGACGCTAATCAGAGAAAGGCAAACAATACAATAACAGAGGAGCAATCAGAAGACGTTAATAAAATAATGGCAAACAATACAATAACAGAGGAGCAATCAGAAGATGTTAATCAAAGAAGGGCAAACAATACAATAACAGAGGAGCAATCAGAAGACGATAATCAAAGAAGGACAAACAATACAATAACAGAGGAGCAATCAGAAGACGTTAATCAAAGAAGGGCAAACAATACAATAACAGAGGAGCAATCAGAAGACGCTAATCAGAGAAAGGCAAACAATACAATAACAGAGGAGCAATCAGAAGAGGTTAATCAAAGAAGGACAAACAATACAATAACAGAGGAGCAATCAGAAGATGTTAATCAAAGAAGGGCAAACAATACAATAACAGAGGAGCAATCAGAAGACGTTAATCAAAGAAGGGCAAACAATACAATAACAGAGGAGAAATCAGAAGAGGTTAATCAAAGAAGGACAAACAATACAATAACAGAGGAGCAATCAGAAGATGTTAATCAAAGAAGGGCAAACAATACAATAACAGAGGAGCAATCAGAAGACGTTAATCAAAGAAGGGCAAACAATACAATAACAGAGGAGAAATCAGAAGAGGTTAATCAAAGAAGGACAAACAATACAATAACAGAGGAGCAATCAGAAGACGTTAATCAAAGAAGGGCAAACAATACAATAACAGAGGAGCAATCAGAAGACGTTAATCAAAGAAGGACAAACAATGCAATAACAGAGGAGCAATCAGAAGATGTTAATCAAAGAAGGGCAAACAATACAATAACAGAGGAGCAATCAGAAGACGTTAATCAAAGAAGGACAAACAATACAATAACAGAGGAGCAATCAGAAGACGTTAATCAAAGAAGGACAAACAATACAATAACAGAGGAGCAATCAGAAGACGTTAATCAAAGAAGGGCAAACAATACAATAACAGAGGAGCAATCAGAAGACGTTAATCAAAGAAGGGCAAACAATACAATAACAGAGGAGCAATCAGAAGACGTTAATCAAAGAAGGACAAACAATACAATAACAGAGGAGCAATCAGAAGACGTTAATCAAAGAAGGGCAAACAATACAATAACAGAGGAGCAATCAGAAGACGTTAATCAAAGAAGGGCAAACAATACAATAACAGAGGAGCAATCAGAAGACGTTAATCAAAGAAGGGCAAACAATACAATAACAGAGGAGCAATCAGAAGACGTTAATCAAAGAAGGGCAAACAATACAATAACCAAAAGAAAAAAAGGCCACAAACAATGATCAACAAAACACTACACAGAAAACTAAAGATTGAGCAACATGAAACCCTCTAAAAACCGACGGTGAACTCATGTGCTCCGGAAGGGTAAGCAGTTCCTGCTCCACATGTGGCACCCATCTAATAAAGCTTTAAGTCAGATGTTATTAAGACCGAATGTATTCGAGCACATTGTTCACCCCAAATGTTATACTTTCAAGACACCTCCACAAGTAGTTTTGTAATTTGTTCTGATCTGTCCTCCCTCATTAAGCCTGATAGATAGGATAAATTGGCTGAAACTGTGCATAATGTGTGTTAATTTCCAATAACTCTAACCACTCTCATACTCATAATCATGTAAGATGGCCAGATACCTCTACAAATTTTACTCCAATTGTACACATTGATGACCACAATTATATAATTAAGGTAAGCGATTATTTCTTGTGTATACAATACATGCCAAAAAAAATTCATAAATTAAAATATTAACTGCTTATGTTTCAGCCAGCGAACTTCAACAATAACCGTTATATGAAAAATATCATTTAAAAAAAATATTCATAACTTCTGCCTGTAAAACAGAGAGAGAGAGATAGCTTGCATAAGCACTGCCTGTTGATCAGCTCTGTTTATTTATTTGTGAATGTAAAATGATTACAATCAAAATCAAAACAATCTTTATATTATTGTATATTTCGTTATTACATATCTTTATAAATATACTTTTTGTGTCTCCTAATTAAATGAAGTCGATCAATTAACATAATTGGTTGCTTTCGTCATTTCAACTTATGCTTTCCAAGAATAGGACTGTGTGGTATGTTTTGCTTCTCAACTTATACAAGGGGTCATTGTGGTCGTGATCATATGGCAGTTGGATTTACAACTACCCATGCAATCAGTGCCTATCACCACTAACGCTGTGTTTGAACCCCACTCAGGCGAGGTGTACTTGATACAACATTATGTGATGAAGTTTGTCAGTGACTTGCGGCAGTTTGGTGGTTTTCTCTGGGTACTCCGGTTTCCTCCATCAATTAAATTGATCTCCACAATATAACTGAAATATTGTTGAAAGTGGCATTAAACATCATAAATCATCCAAACCATCCAAATCTAATGTTTTCCACGGATAGGACAGTGTGGTATGTTTTCTTTTTAAATTTAAATATGATTTACAACTGACCTCTGATGGCGTGATGTCATTTCCGGATTTCAACAATAAAACACTTTGATCTACAGCCAGTAGATTAACTACAGACATTGGATCGGCAGACACTTGAACATTGACTTGGTCACCTGGTTGAGCTTTCGCTTTATCAAACGAAATGGAAACCTGAAAAAATAACAAAATAAAATGTTGACATTTCAAAAGTTATATACATATTGTTTATATAGGGAAGCCCACTTAGACTTGAATGTTTTCTTCTAATTAAGATAGCTTACATTTCTGCACATTTCAAATGCTAAAAACATGAATGTAAAATTTGAAAAGGGCAAAACAAAATTTCTTTTTAAATTGTTTAGAATTATAACCAATCAAATTACACTATTCATCACTTTAATTTATTTTGATTTTTTTCTTAATTTTGGTTCTTGCACTTATTAATAAAAGATAAGTTCTGCATAATTTTTTTCCCCTTCATTTCGGTATATAAATGATAAAAATACCTTATTGTCAAAAACACCTTCAACGTCGAAGCTAATACTGTCAGTAACGATTTCTCCATCAGTACGAACATAGTATACTACTATACGAGCATTAGGCGCCATTGCAGACTTGACTGGAATACTAAAGGATACCTTCTTTTGATTGTTACCATTGACTGTTCCTGCTGCTACAATAGCTCCTCGTGATAAAACCTGTTAACAAATTATACATAATGAAAATTATAAGTTTCACAACCCATTAACAAAAATTACAAGTTTCACAACCCATTAAAAAAAATTACAATTTTCACAACCCATTAATGAAAATTATAAGTTTCACAACCCATTAACAAAAATTACAAGTTTCACAAAAGATTCACAACACACTAATAAAAAATACAAGTTTCACAACCCATTAACAAAAATTACATGCTATTATAAGTTATTTACTTTCCTATCCGTAGATATGGAGATTTGAACACCCTGAAGTAGCAAAGTACATCCTGAGGCGCAGTCAAAGGGTTTACAGGCTACTGAAGGGTGTTAAAATCTCCATATCTAGGGATATGAACGTCAATAACAAATTTATCTTCGGTTATAGTAAAAAAGAAGACATTTTAGACCCTGGTGGGCCACGTAAAAGTGACGTTTTCTTTATAGTGGGGAAGAATAAGTAAAAAATATGGAAGTTTTGTGTGTTTTTTATCTGGTAAAACCCTACAGTTGATCAAATTAACAGCTTTATATCAAATATATGACCAAAACCAACCAAGTTTTCCACATTTTGAAAATTATAACAACTTTTGATTGGTAAAATGGCTAGTTACACCAGGTAATATGACATAGCAACAACTAGGAATATGGGTTGTTTATGCCTGGGGTTTTAACCAATCCAAAGTTGTTATAATTTTCAAACCGGGGATAAAATATCATATCTCGTCTTTATATATAACCCAAGGTGTCAAATTTTAATTTTGTTATTATCAAACATTCACAATTCTCTTTGTCATACAAGGATTTAATTATGACTTTATATTATTCTAATAACGTTGTCTTTACTTATTCTTACTCACAGATATAATGTTTCTCAAAAATCCCTACAAAACCCATAACTCACCTTCCTTGAAATATTCTCATTAAAGACATTTTCCAAAATGGAAGCGACATGTCTTCTCAAGTCCTATTATTTCAGTCAGCTAGCACTATAAAAATCCAACTAAGTGTGTTGGACGAGTACATAGCGGACATCAATATCATTATTTCATTGAATGTAACTTTTCATTTTGGCGTCAAACAGCAATCACTCACTCATTATATGTAACGAATGGTACCACTTAACATTTTTGTTTTTTGCACAAAAATATATTTTTAACAATAGTGATGTTATACCTGATATATAGCGGAGTTGACTGCTTGTGTGGACTGAACGTCAAAGCTTGCACTGCTGCCAGTCTGAAATATAAAAATATTTTATATTCTAAATAAACTTTAGAAAACTTCAGTCTGTATTTTTGGGGGATTGGGGTTTTATTCAGGAACTATACAATGCACATCCTTTAACAACTTTACTGCATATGACGATAAGCTTAGACGGTCTTTGCCATAATTTTTCCACCTACATGCCCGAAAGCCAAATTTAGAAAAAAAAATATTTATCCAGTTTTTCTTGTTCTGGGATTTTGACAGGTGGGTTAGTAAGAAGACTGCTTAGATATGGAATTTATCTGTAAAACTGATTCGTCTTAAAGAATAAGACACAGCTGTGAAATATAAATTAACTTCCTGACGGGTGCCACCAGTGGAGCAAGAACTGCTTACCCTTCCGGAGCACCTGAGTTCACCCCCGGTTTTTAGTGAGGTTTGTCTTACTCGATATTTAGATTTATATGTATGTTTTGTAGATCGTTGTTTGTACTTTTGTACTTTTTCTTTTGGCCATTGTGTTGTCTGTTCGTCTTCAATATAAAATTCTGAGTACCCCATATCATCAAACTCTTCTAATATTAAAGCCGATACTTTTACTATCATGGTTAGTTTCTCTGTTGGAGTTTCTTGCAAAATTTTCAAGTAAGTACCATAACAAGTATCATAAATCTATTTAAATGGATCCAGATTTGTTAAAAGTTCATAATTTTAATTACGTAATGTGGCAATGGTATATCAAAAATGTTGGTGGAAGAGTTATTTCCCTTTTAAACAAAACTATATAATACATCGTACTACATTAATGCTAAATTATTTAAGGAATATTTGAAATTTGTTAACAGGTTATACGATATAACCTGGTTTGGGACAGTTTACGCATAATAATTTAATTTTTACAACAAAATTTAATAATTCCTTGATTTCAATTACGATTATTTCATGGGACTATTTGAATTTGTCATTGGCGAATGAATATGTTGGTGGCGTCACAATACCAACCCACTGGCCAGGTTATCAAGTAGCAGATCAGCCAATCAGATTGCAGTACATTGTATTCAAATCAAATTAAATTATTAAAATCTCTTTCTAGGATTTTTATATAGGATTCTAAAACTGTTCCAACACAATGGCATTTGTTTTGTTTTTGTTTCCAAGCTAGGAGTGTTAAGGGTATCGATTTTGCCTCTTTCTATGATTTTTATATTGAATTTTTAAACTGTGTCGACAGTATAGTATTTCTTGTTTTTCATACCATATTATATGTTACCATTTTATAGTCAATATTTAATTCGAACAAGTTGATGACCTGAATTTCTGGTTTCCTATGAAGACCATTAATTTCTTAAGATGTTCATAACTAATTGATGTTAAATTTGTTTGTCCTAAAAGTTATGGTATTTAACCAACAGATTCTAACTTCTTTGTTAGCTAAGACTCAGCTATTGTATTCTCCACATTTATATATTCATTCATGTTTGTAAAAGTGTGTAGTCGCTTTGAGTGGAAGTTAATATGTGCAGGTTTTGTATTTGTTTGTTTATATCTGTATTGCCGTTAAGAAGGGGAGGACGATTGCGACCCCCATTATTGTTTAAACTCTGCCACATTTTTCCTATCTCAAGCCAGGACCTGAATTTCCATTGGCATATGTCAAGGACTTTTTGTGTTCAATGACTGGATTTAAATGAAAGTTGCTCATTTAGTTGATATTGATGGAACTGTTGACCATCACTGCTAAAATCTTTCTTGTCATGGACATTTTTAATAGATGACCGAAGATCTGTTCCGCTTTCCTTAATCACAACCCTTTTACTTGATTGTGACATTTTTTAAACTTTAATTTGACGACATGCTTTAAGTGTTCAGTATTTGTAAACTGTGTTTGTCCATTTTTTACAATGATTTTGTTGTTTTCATTTTCTATTGATTGATGGCTTTTGGTCACGTCTTGTTATCTTCTAACTCCATTTATCTAAAGAAAAGTAATTTACATCTTAAAAAAAAGATTACGAAACAAAAATCAGCAACAATACCTTAATATGTGTTGAGCGTAGGAATAACTGAATATAGCTGTTACTTGGAGAATAACTCTTGGTGAGTGATTTGTAGGATGTTATCTTTCCAAATGATGCCTGAAATTAAAAACAAAACATTTTTGATTTATGTACCACACTGCCTTATTTCATTGTTGTATTTCACGATTTCACCTTAGAGTAATATTAAAGTCACAAAGATTCTTATTGTTTACTTGATGGTGTTTAATGCCACTTTCAACAATATTTCAGCTATATCGTGGTGGTCAGTTTATTGGTGGAAGAAACTGGAGGACCCGGAGAAAAGCAGCGACATGTCGCAAGTCACTAACAAACTTTATCACAATGTTGTACATCTCGCTCTGATCGAGATTCGAACTCACAACATCAGTGGTGATTGCATAGGTAGTTGTAAGACAAACTACCATACGATCACGGCCATGACAGCCCCCAGCCCCCAAAGTCACGGTTGAATGATCTGTTTGATATCTAGATATAATTTAACCAACATTTGGTTTTTTTAAAGAAAGTACAGCATACAATTGTTCAAATATTCTTTGCTACAATGTTCCATGGGATTCAGAAACAAACAAGAAAAAATACTGTGATTTAATCAACTACCTTCTTTTTTCATATTACATAATGTTCGCCAATGCAGATCTGCACCAAACTTGTAATACACCAGCTATCAAGTGCTTTATATTCACCAGCTCTTGTCTACTGGACTAAATTGTTCTCTTTTTTTAAATCACAATTGGATTGTTAAAATAATGTTTTACGAAGAACGAGAAAATGTAAATAGTACATAGCCAGAAATAATTTAAACTATTTGGTTTGTAAATTTTAAGCATATCTGATTCCAGAAACACGCCGTGGGCACTACATTGGTTATTTACATTTTCATTTACAATAAAACCTTGAGTATCAACTATACCCTGTGTAGTATCAACTATACCCTGTGTAGTATGAACTATACCCTGTGTTTGGTTTGGTTTATGGTGCTTAATGCCATTTTCAACAATATTTAAGTTCTATCGTGGCGGTCAGTTTCATTGGTTGGGGAAACCGGACAACCCAGAGAAAACCACCAACCTGCCGCAAGTCACTGACAAACTTTATCACATAAATGAGCGGAATTCGATCTCACAGTTTTAGTGGTGATAGGCACTGATTGCATAGGTAGTTGTAAATCCAACTACTATACGATCACGACCATGACGGCTCCTCATCTGAATCTGATATATATTAATACATGTAGCTTACATGTAATGAAATGCTGGTTGCATTTCCTGGGATATCAACTTGTACTGGTACAACACCAGAGTCTGGGACAGTAAACGAATGGTCAGCAATTTTATAATTTGATGTCCTTGGCCCGTAGTAGTATCTAGGCGTTGGTGACGGTTCTGGAAGTTCATAGGTAACAGTTGTCTGAATAACTACTGGTGGTCTGACCCCAGTCACTGGTGTGTCGTCTTGTCTAGCGACCCGAATCTGAAACATAATATAAGGAGCAGGTATATATACATGGTAAAGGTAAAAAGTATTAAAGTTTGTCCATGTCTTTTAGAAACATGGATGTTTTGTATTTAGGTTCATGCTACAAGTATTACTGTTACTGTTAGTTACATCCTATTTGTATGGTTGGCATTAAGATTAGAACCTCTGTTTGCTGTTTACTATCTTTATTATGAGCTCTTGATATTTTCTTCCCTATCCAATCTCCATACTTTTTCAGTGGCAGTTTATAGTCTCTGACCCATGCCTTCCCTCATTTCTATATATAGTTGTAATATATCATTGAACTTAAATGTTCTCATCCTGAATATAGCTGAAATACTGTTCGATGGACTTTTAGCATAAATAAATCAATTAATCATTGAACAGAAATAAATATGTCTTAATTTTGCATATAAATACAGGAAATAGTACAACATTATATACTGCAGTCTCTTCTACACCTACAATCAATATATATGATAGACTCAGATCGACGTCCAGTCTCTAATCGACGTCCACTCCTCAAATCGACATCCACTGACGTCATTATCTCAAATCACTGTCCAATTTTAGGATATTCTCAAATCGGCATCCTCTTCCAACTCTCATATCTATAGGCCTGTATACACAATCAAAGTTTGCCATCAAAAATAATTGTAACGACAGTTGGTTTTTTTGTGGTTTTTTTTTTGTGTGCGTGTTTTTCAAGCATTTTCCCATTCTTTAATATTATCAATAGGGGTAGAATCTACTTTGGCGGAGCACGGAAGTCAGATATTTTAATAAACAAAACGCTTGTTCCATAACCTTTCATTTTGTTACCATGCGGATATGACAACAAAATGATTAGGTTTAGAGTTAGGGTTAGGGTTATGGTTAGGATAAGGGTTAAGGTTAGGGTTAGGATTAAGGTTAGGGTTAGGATTAAGGTTAGGGTTAAGGTTAGGGTTAGGGTTATGGTTAAGGTTAGGATTAAGGTTAGGGTTAGGATTAAGGTTAGGATTAAGGTTAGGGTTATTAGGGTCCGCTAAAGTAGAAGTACTCCTAAACACAATAGGATTTTATCTACAGTAACTATAAAAAAATGTTGTATTGTGTTATTATTGTGTGTATTACTGTGTTGCTTGACCGTTGTGGGTGTAAAATACAATTAAATATATAAATATAAAATACAAAGGCATTTTTGTCATCAACAATCCCTCATCTGGAATCTGGTCTTGTCCCTTCCCCATCATTGCTTCAAAAACATTCCCTAACGGGTGTGACGTCATTTGAAGTATACGTCAGTGACGTCATTGGACGTCGATTTGAGAAAGTGAAAAACGGCCATATATTTGAGAATTGGATGCCGATTTGAGGATTAGACGTCGATTAGAGACTGGACGTCAATCTGAGTCTTACATATATATATATATATACAGAGTACTTCAGTGCAGTGCAGTGCAACTATCTTGGAACCAAGTGGAACATTGAGCTTTTTTCATAATTTAATCACAGGGTCTTGCTCACGGCCACTAACTTTGCCAAACTGAATTGTTTTTCTTGTCAATGTATTACGCACTTAAAGTAGGTATTACATTGACAGTAAAACAAATTCAGTGGGGCAAATTTAGTGGCCGGGAGCAAGACCCTGTGATTTAACGCTATTGATCTCCAATCATACCCTAATAAAGAAATGACTTACGTAAGCTGTGTATGGAAGTCCTGGTTTGAATGTATTTGGGTTTGACTTTAGAAATTCTATCTTTTCAGCTTGAGAGTAAAATTTAACAGATTCTTTTCCACTTAATGTTATATGTGTAAGACTTTCTGTTACATTGGCCTCGACTTTTAGTGACCTTCCAGACCGGATGTTATATTGACTTTGCTTGGAGAACGTCGCTAAAGGAATGGTGAATTTGGCTTCGCCATCCAACTGAAATTGAAAACAATATGGATATTAATTTAATATAAACGTGTATATTTCACAGACTGAAAAAAGGGAACTAAAAAGTATATAATATCTATAAAACAAAACAAAAAACTACACGAAATAAAACAAAAAAATAACCAAAAGAAAGGGGGAAAAAAGGGGGAAAAAAAGGAAAACCAAAAGAAAACGAACAAATTGACTAATCAATATTAAATATGTTGTGATATAATTTGTTTCTTTACGGTAATTGTATTGATTTTTTTTTATTTGTATCCATTTACTGATTTTTTTACATGATTTCTCATATGGTGTTTTGCCATAAATTGAATCAATGCTGCTGATGGTGATACCATGTTTTGAAGGACTGATATAAACAATTTATAATCATCATTTGTTTGTAAATATAGTACATCAAGATCAATATTAGAATTAAATAATGTTTTAGATCAACGTTAGAGAGAACCGAAGTGGCAATCGAGAATTGAAAATCCAGAGACACAGGCAACATGCATCGGCTACAAAGCACAGTACGAAGATGACCATCAAGGGCCCCACAAAAAAAACGGGGATGAACTCAGGTACTTGGAAGGGTAAGCAATGCCTGTTTCTTATTAGACAACCACTGTGTTGCTCATAGCCAAGTTCTGCACAAATCTTGTCGATGATAGATCAAATTTACATAAAATGGTAAATATCCATTGTTATTTGAGAAATGGATATTTCCTAACGATCAACTAGTTTGTGATGTCAACCATAGAATTTTTGTAGGCAATCTTTTTTATTGATTGTAATTTTCATAATGATGGTTTTGCTTGGCTTATGGTGTTTAACGCCACTCACAACAATATTTCAGTTATATTGTGGCTGTCAGTTTTATTGATAGAGGAAACCGGAGAACTCAGAGAAAACCACCGACCCGCTGTCGCAAGTAACCGAAAAAGATATAATGTTGTATTGAGTACATCTCGCCATGAGCGGGATTTGAACTCACAATATTAGTGGTGATAGCCAGATAGGCACTGATTGCAAAGGTATTTGAAAATCCCACTACCATTCGATCACAACCACGATGGCCCCTTTTCATTTATAATGAATTACATATTACATGTATTACTTACATTTAAGCTAAGTTCAACCATTGGCTCAGAACCGTGATAGTTCCATGCATGGTAAAAGTAATCCAGTTTAGCTCTTAGTTTAACGGTACCAGTAACAGGTTTGCCATATGTGTATCTGCAAAATAAAAATACAAAGACCCCACGATGACTATACAAGGCAGAATAGAAATTTATACAACAAGAACACTTACATAAAGTTATGATATATAGCAAATGGTTTTTGTTGTAGAGAATTTGTATGTTTGTTGACACTTCATATTGGGGTAATAATATTCTAATAATAATTCTAAATATATAATTTGTATTTTGCTATTACTGAAAATGCATGAAAACACAATATTTATATGAATTTACAGGAATTATCTATATATATTGAGAGAAGATTGTTTTTACAATAAGAATAAAAACGGAGAATTTAGTGCTCACGTGTGAAAATGTGAGACAAAAATATAAAACATACCTCACCGTCAGAGAACAGTTTCAAGATTTAATAGGAAAATCGTGGTAAAATTAGCAAAATCAATACCACTATAAGGTCATGTTTCTTGGTTTAAACTAACATATATATGCATGACATTCACATTGTTTCTAGCAAGGCATTTAACTTCTGTTACTTCATTCCTTTAATGTATTTCTACTTCAAAGTTTTTGATGAATAAATAACAAATCAGTATTTGTCAAGTCCTTGTATGACCACATCGTTGGTGTAATTATTAGCGTCCTCTCATCGAGTGTGGTGGTTCTTGGGTTCAAGCTTGGTCGGGTCAAACCATTAGACCATTTCACATAATTGCGGTCCTGCATTCATCCGGAACATTTGTGAGTGGTAATAACATCCTTTCCTTTAAGATGACCTTGTAGAACAATTAAATGCGTTTACGATGTCAATTTTTTTGGCAAAATCGCCATTTTCCACTCACAAATGTCCCAGATGAATGTCTTAATACACTCCTGCTTTACACAAAACATACAAAATCTGGACAACATGCAGTAGTAGGACGGACACTTGTAACAAGTATGGTCCAATCATTATTACACCTTAGGCCATATTCTTATTTATATACAAGAGGGCGTGCCGTCGTGGTCATGATTGTATGGTAGTTGGATTTACAACTACCTGTGCAATCAGTGCCTATTACCATTATCGTTTTGAGTTCGAATCCCACCCAGGCAAGGTGTACTCGATACAACCTTATGTGTGGGTTTTCTCCGAGTACTCCAGTTTCCTCCACCAATAAAACTGACCGCCACGATATAACTGAAATATTGTTGAAAGTGGTGTTAAACATCTTAAACAAAACCAAACGCAAGGCCATATTCTTAGTTATACAAGAAACACACATCCATGGCATGTGATAATAATATTATTTGTTTACATTTCTATTATTTAGATACTCACGTGGCTTTGACTGTTCCTTGGACGCTGGTGTCACTTGCTAAAACAAAGGACGGTAGCTCCACTGATACTTCAAACTTCGGCAATACTAAATTAAACGAAAAATGAAAATAAAGGTTGAAATTGGAATCAACACTATACACAGGTCGAACCTTGTTAGCTGGAACTCAGGAAAGTTATCTCCCCTTGTAGCTGAAGATGATCATTTAGCCCGTTAGTAGTAGATTTAGTTTAAATCACAGGCACTAGACGTTGTGTCAATGTGAATATAACATAAGCAATGGGCAGAAAATAGTGTCCAATATATATAATAATAATATTGGACACTATTTTCTGCCCATTGCTTATTATTTCGCAAGATTAAACGTCAAGATACTGTGTCATAGTAATAGTATCTTGACGTTTAATCTAGCGAAATAATAGAGAAAAATCTGTATATATATTTCTCTATTATTTCGCTAGATTAAACGTCAAGATACTGTGTCATAGTAATAGTATCTTGACGTTTAATCTAGCGAAATAATAGAGAAAAATCTGTATATATATTTCTCTATTATTTCGCTAGATTAAACGTCAAGATACTGTGGTTATATTCATATTGACACAACGTCTAGTGCCTGTGGTTTAAATTACCACAGTTAACTCGAATAATCTGTTATTGAGAAATAAAATTAAAGGCAACCTAGTTGATGTCGACATAACGTGGGTTCGACTACTACAAAAGACACCAAACAAATCCATAGAAATTTCTGTGATTTCTTTTTACATCAGTGATGTACGTTGGCATCACGAAACTGGTAAACATGGAGGCCTTTGTCTAGTCTTTATGTAAATACGGCTGGGTTACCATGACTATATTAAACTGATGAAAGACGATCGTGTCAAATTAAATACAGGATTTCCATACTTGGAGATGTGCACTCGAAATAACATCAGTAGCCCTTTTCACAAAAAATCGTAAACATAGTCCTAACTTTTTCACTTAAGATTATCGTACGACAATTCCTAAGTCCTTTTCACAGAGATTATCTTACGACTAAAATTACACTTACGATAAAAATTCTTCCTTAGGTGTACTCGATACAACATTATGTGATAAAGTTTGTCAGTGACTTGCGACAGGTTAGAGGTTTTCTCCGGGTACCCCAGTTTTCTCCACCAATAAAACTTACCGATATATTGTTGAAAGGGACGTTAAACACCATAAACCATCTTCCTTAGCAACCTAGTTTCATTTTCATTGCACAATGTCTTTGTATTGCTTTCAATATTATCTGAACTACGATTTCTCAGAAAACCTTTTAAAAAGGACCAAACGGAGGTCCCTTTATCACAGACAGTCTCAGAAAATATACACAAACTAAGGAAAATTATTAAATCGGACGAACGAATAACATTAAACAAATATAGAAATGCGAAACTCTACATGTTTCTGACGCTCATAGAAAGCATTTTTTTTTAAATAAAAATATTCTATAAAGCACCCCCTGCACTAATTTATAAGCAGTTTCTAAGTTATGATGTGTTTGTATGTTTATATTGAATTTGTATCTAATATATAAATCGGTCACCAATAACAGTGCAAAATATGAACGGGTATGATTTTTGTATAGAGAAAAATTTCTAATGCATGTATATTAAAATGATCTATAATAATTATCATTACTTGGAGTTATTCGTCATCATCCACGCGTGGTTATTTTGGTAGAAGTCTTTTTTTATGGGAGTGCATCTGGAGTTTGAAAAAAACCTATTCATATATATTATCCATGCTGGACAAATCATTTCATCGTTTGTGTTTCAGCAAAATATTTACATTCATATCGTGTTTCTTTTACGCCCGTTTTTCAAACCTATTTTTTATGTAACATGCCATCTTTATTAAAATTCAAGTCATGGGGACCGCATCTTTCTAGAACACATATTGATTAATAATGATAATCTGCTTGTTGTCTAACCATTAAAAAAATCTAATAAAACTTTACAGGAATATGTTTTAGTATATTTTTTGCATTAAGCATTATTAATGATTTAGTAACGATTTCGTAAATACATATATAACTATTTTGACAAATTTAAAGTAAATTACACGATATTCTATGATTTAACACTATTTTCCCATGTATTAAAATTGAAACGTATGAAAGTAAAATTAAAGGAAAGCTTTAATCTTTTACTGATGACAATTTTCCGATTTTTTCTGAGATAACCCAAATTAAGATGTGTTTATCATTGATCAATCATAAAGACGAAAAAATATCCCTGTTATATTTTAATATAACAGAAGAATGTACGCATGCCTTACCAGTGTCCGATGATCATCGAAGTTGCCAGAAATTAACAAATTATAATACAAATATAAAGCAATATCGAAACGATACTATTGCATCCAGAAATTTCCAGTCCTATAGCGGCTGCTCAAACAAAACTTTTGTAAGCGGAGTCGAAGTCTAGAAGAAAATCCCGTATTCGTGTTGTTATTAAAAAAAATAAGTAAAGGAAAAGAAGAATTCACCCCATGATATCAAGTATAGTCTTTTCGATTGTCGACCGTTCCCAATTTTGAAATCTAAAATTAAAAGAATTATCCTGATTTTTTTTGTCATATGGTAATACGTGTTGATACTTGGTGTGAACGATTCACTTTGCTGCATTGAAATAGTATATATATAAATGTACGGAATACATCGTTATAGACTCTGTTATTAGTCACGCCAAAAAAGGAGTTAACAACAACATCATTTGTCGCGTCTGTTTATATTAAACCAGATTTATTTCAATAAACAATTATCACTATGTGTAATAAGGTTTGTCATACGGTCACAGAAAATGCGCTAACGGTGAATTGCTCTCTTATTTTTAAACCGAAGCGCCAATGCATCGTCCATCTTTTTTTTCTCTCTGTTTTTTTCACTTACAATAAAAGATAAGACAAATATTTTACACTTACGACATGGTAGTTATACACGTAAAGTTAGGACAGTTTTTACACTTAAGATTATCGTAAATATTTTTGCGAAACTCTTTTTAATCTTAGTTTTACACTTACGACAATTTTTGATCGTAAGAATTTTTATGAAAAGGGCTACAGGTGATTAAGTTAGGGTTTTCCGTGGGTACTCCAGTTTGCTCGACCAATACTGAAACTGATCACACGATAGAACTAAGCATCCGGATATTTCTAACCAAGCACCCGATTCCACGTTTTGTTTTGTCTTTGTTTCAGTAGGGGGTCGTGATCGCATGGTTGTTGGATTTACAACTACATATGCAATCAGTACCTATCACCACTAACGAATCCTGCACAGGCGAGGTGTACTCGATAGAGCATTATGTGATCAAGTTTGTCAGTGACTTGCTGCAGGTCGGTGGTTTCCTCCCAATAAAACTGACTGCCACGATATAACTAAAATATTGTTGAAAGTGGCGTTAAACACCATAAACCTAACCCATCCTTGTTTCAGTAATTTCATATTGTGCACCGGGATTGTAATACTGTGCGTATTTTTTTCATATCTATGCATAGCTTTACCCTTGACCATATTTAATGTATTATATCATACTTTACGCATGTATATCGTTTATTTGACCATAATAGCAAGTCGGTGCAACATACCCCATGATCGTATATTGGACCAGGTCCGGCCATATATATATATTGCATTGTAAACATCCAGATTTCGTCTCGAGCTTGTTCTTAGCTTTATATATGAACAGGAATTCCCTATATTGGTACTAAAAGTGTGACATTGGAAAAAGATATATATATATATATACTATTTCAACAACAACAACAAAACATGTCGTGTGTTGTCTGTCGAGTATAATATAACAAATAGTTGATGGCATTTCAGGCCGAATTACATTTTGACCGGTACATAAACTGTCATATGGCCCTCAGTCTCCTGAACAAATTGTCTAAAATGACCCAAAATATGATCCGATTTGTATGCTCACTAGAGTGTGAACTTCTCAAAGTATCAATTTGTTAGAAACCAGCATATAGATATGGATGTTTGCAAAGTATGTCCACAGAAATTAACTCTAGTTTTATTGTCCAAAACCATATGAAATACACAATGTTAATGCATTAGGGACCGACCATTTAACTTCGCGCTACAAAAAAAATTAATATTCTAACTCTTGTGTTGTCCGAAAAAAATATTCTGAACGAAACAAAAAACCGTAACCCCCCCTTCAAGTTAAATGGTCGGTCCCCTAGCCAGGTGTATCTTGACACATGTATTTCAATTCTTACTTTGTTACATCATAGCAGTTGTCCTCACGATAACCAATCTCATTGGATTGGTAGATATATGGACCATCCCAAAAGATAGTTTGGGTTTGTATGGAACTAAGGTAAATTTACATGGTTTGTGAAAAGCGAGAAAACATTAATATCTTATATTATCTTATTAGTGTGATGTGTGTTTTTTGTTGTTTCTTTGTTTGAATTTGTTCTGTATTGTGTGCCCAATGTTGGCTGTATCTCTGGATTGTCCATTTTAAGTTGGTGTCTGAGAGTTCGACCACTATCCGTTGTGTGGCGTACTCAACTTAACCGTATGTTGTAAATCGACCGCCATGACAGAGCTTAAATGTCGTGAAACTCCCATAATCCACGATATTTAATATGATGTAAAATATCACCTACCATAATGGGCAACAGTGAATACTTTTTCTTCTGATCTACCCTGAAATCAAGAAATTATCAATGAATTGTTTTAAAGTTAAAAATGTTCTATTTCTGCCAACTTCTACTTCTAGAAAATACTGTCCGCCTTCAACAAGTTGAATATATTGCATACAGGGCCGTCTTAATATCTATATAGGTCTCCGGGCAAAACATGGCACTGGAACCCCTACCTACACAACCACTCACAGGAATAAAAATGTAAATGGTCGATAAAATTAATCATATTATTTATTGCATCGGTATTTCCAACAAAATCAGTGTTCAAATATTAAATAAAATGCCGTACACAACATACATAGAGTATGCCGTCGTGGGGCCCCCATGCGTTAAGACTGCACTGAAATTTGCACATGACAATTGAAAGACGTCAATACTGTTTACAGCTCTCATAAATTAATACAACAGCCTTGAATGATTGCAACCGACTGACTCAGTACTATAGGGTACGGCAGCTGGTTCCAGTCAGACATCAGACATTATTATCCCGTTCAAATTCAAATATTAAACACGATATAACAATGATAAATCACATGTCACTCATACCAACATATGTTTCAGTTCTGTAGTTAAAATCGTGTTATATTTGTATCCTGTCGCCATTAATTAGTGATTTGTTACTATTTCCCCCTTTGCAATTATAATTTTGTTTCCGTATCACTCCAGCTAATCCGAGGCCTCTCGTGGTCGTGGTCGTCTGGTAGTTGGATTTACAAATACCTATGCAATACGTGCTTATCATCACTAAAGTTTTGAGTTTGAATGATCAGAATCCCTCAGATGGCGAAGTGCACGTGATACCACAGTATGTGATAAAGCTTGCCAGTGACTTGCAGCATGTCGGTAGTTTAGGTTTTTTTCCAGTGTCCTCCGGTTTCATCCACCAATAAAACTGACTACCAATATATAACTGAGCTGACCGATTTGTGTTACGTGTAGGAGGACTTCCTGCCTTAATACCACGTGATAAAGATTCTATGTAGTGATCAAGGCATAATGCTGAATTAGTATTAAAAACGATGGGAGATCTTTTTATATTCTCATTGGACCTCATTTGTAGGGTCTATAAGAGGGGAGTTCAGCCGGTACATCGGTCTGGGGCCCGGAGAGCCAAGACGGGACCTGTGAATCTCTGAAGGGCCCCATAGCATTAACCATATACCTTTTATTTTATTTTTTTTTATATTTTCAACTATTTTTAGTTTATTTAGAAAAATAATTATGTAAAATTCCTTTAGACTTCTTATGAAAGTGGTTTTATTGAACTTCACATCCTAAATTTTGAGAGAAATCTCAGCCTGTCCCCGGGGCACCAATGCAGACTTGTTCAGCCTTGCAATTTTTTTCTTGGAGGCCCTGTTCATTTGTATGATTACATATTTGTATATAAATATGTTACATGGTGCTTGGCATGACATGCCTAATATAGAACATAGGTGATAACATTTCCTGTCTATTCGTTTGTTTTATAAGAGCTTGTTTTCGGCTTATTTTACTAGTGTGTGTGTTCTGTTATGTGTTTTCTTTTAATCAGTGTTGTCTCCCATTTCTGCAAAATATATATCCCTTGATTTTGGTGTACTCTTAGTACCTCAGTATTATTTTGAGAAATGTGAAACAGAAACTGCCTACCATTCCGGATCACATGAGATCACTGCCAATTTTTTTTATCATGTCCGTAGTGATCATCTTTAGTTTTCTGTGTTTGTTTAAGTTTATTATTATACATTTTGTTATGCATTATTTCATGTTTTGTCCATATGTTTGTATTTCTATATTGGTTTATGATTTTTGAGAATCATATCCTGGTATCATCTGCCTTTTACGAACTACTATTACTTAAAGTATAAACACAGTATTACTTACATGTGATATGACTTTAATTTTCCAGTCTCCAAGTACTGGCTGTGTATCCATTAACATAAAATTTGTAATAACGCCACTCATATCTCTCAATTGCAACCACTGCTTAATCTTGTTTGTGTTTGGATCCTAAAAATAGTTCAACGAGTTTTTAATGTAATTCTAACGAAAGCAGTACGATATGTTTGTAAACTAATAAATCTATTAAGTACTCGATATAACTTTATACAGTACGATAATACGCCAGAGAGCGGTCCTGTAATTATTGGAAGAAGAATAAGAAGAAGAACAAAGTTAACAAATTAAATATAGATATGAATCCTACTTATCTTTGCAATATTTTGAAGCACGGCACCATTTGGCAAAATTCACAATGAGTCACCACAATAGAGAAATTACATGAGAAAAGATCGTTAAAAATATGTTTGTTTCCAAATGCCATTGAAGATGAACACCAGTATCTTTTAAAGTACACAAAGAATAAACAAATTAGCAAACCTTTTAACCTTTACAACAAAATTTAGACGTCAGAATTCTTGATTTCAAAAATCAGATAATTAGTCTTTTCAACTTAATAGCATAAAAATAAAAGTAAAACTAATAAATCTATTAAGTACTCGATATAACTTTATTTTTTAAAGTTTGTCAGCGACTTACGGCGTTTATTTCAGGTACTTCCGTTTCACAGTAAAGTTTGTCAGCGACTTACGGCGTTTATTTCCGGTACTTCCGTTTCACAGTAAAACTGACCATCACGATACAACTGTAATGTAACTCAATTAAAAGTGACGTTTAACACCAATAACATGTTTTAACCTCCATTGGTTCTAAATGAGCATTCGAATTGAATTGACTGGATTAATATCGGTGAAGCTCGCTTTTTTCTCAGTTTCACAAACTTTATATTGTAAGACACTGCACCAGTATTGTCTATATATAGATATTCCAAAAACCTACTTACATAAATCTCAACATCCATTGGACCATCGTAAACCGTCAGATTAGGGTACATCGCAAATGCCCGGAAATGTACTGAAAATAAAAAGGATTTAAATATGTATTTCTGTGAACAATAGGAATCAATTATCATTTCATCAAAAAATCAAGCTCAAAAGTAAGTTGTGATGATCCCACAAATTTAACCAATGAGATCTTAGAACATATTAAGATAGTACTAATTTACAACCCGCTTAGGAATTACAATGTATTATCAAAGCCTCTGTTCATCATTACAGTGATTACAAGATACAAAACAGCAATACAGTACTCTTCTTCTGCATGTACACGTATGTAATTCTTAATTAAAAATACGATTTTTCACCACATGTCCATTTAAAAACATATGCCATATTTCTTGTGAATTGTGAACGATTTAAGGACCTTATGTAACAAGAAGAATAAGATCAATATAATGATGTCTATGGTGATAAATTCGTTTCACACTCACCAGTTATAGCTTTGTATCTTTATCAACAACACACATTTTCTCCTGTATATCATATTTTGTAAACATGATATTTAGTGAGTTTCGTGTTGTTCAGTTTTTCTGTGGAGTAATGTGTGGATCATTGTTCGTCGGTTTGTCCCTGTTATTTTGTCCATTGTATCGTCTGTCCTACTTAGATTTACGACTTCTGATTATCACTTTGGTATTTTGAAACTTTTCTTAGGTACTAATACTGCTATTTATTAGGTACTAATACTGCTATTTATTAGGTACTAATACTGCTATTTATTAGGTACTAATACTGCTATTTATTAGTTTTTTTTAGTGAATATAACTTTAAGTTACCTGTTTGACCTGGTTTGTACATTGCTTTGTCCGTCTGAATGAATATGGAGATACTCTTAGCTTGGTAATGAAGGGTGGTTTCATTTTTGAATGTGAGACCACCTGAGCCCATTACTTCGATCTTATATGTCCCTGCATGAAGATTGTCTGGTATCTGAAATATAATATAATATTAACAACCCTTATGTAGATGAAGAACAACAACGGAAGGGTTGCATTTTAAAATGAAAACGAAACCATTTACTGAAACAGAAATCAGCTATTAATATGGAACCTTCGTTATACATCATAAGATTTATAGCCGAATATAATCGAATGTAATCGGCTTAAATCATAAGGTTAATTGCCTGAATCGATTGTAATTGGTTTGAATCATACGGTTAATAAGGTTGGAGTCGGTTTAAGTCGTTAGGTTCAATAACCTTTATCGATTGAAATCAGTTTAAATTATAATATCAAAGAGGTATTGCCTGCAAACTTAATTTGTGTGTTGCAGTGAATAGAATGGTTAGTTTATATTGTATCGAAAAGATCAAATACAAATTACGATGTGTATCGGTTGACAATTGTGTTATTATCCTTTATTAGGCATGACTTACAGTCATTGATTGTATCTGTAGAAAGTTTTCTAAATTATGTCATCAGTATTTGTATTTACACAGGGGATACGTAATGGGATTATTTATTTACAACTCTCTATCTAAGAACCCTATAAGATTATCCTTATTTCCAACCATATTTCCCGTGGGAATTATGAGTAGTTTTGCACCCGTCGCCATTGTCCTCTTTTTCTTAAAATCATTCTGCGCAGAAGGAAATCAACCAAAACGTGACATGAATTTGCATGACATATTGTCGCGAGGACAGAAATGATTTTTGGACGAAATATATAATAAAAGCTTGATTTTATATTTTCAAAACGGTCTATTTTTTTGTTGATTTGTGCTTTAATATATTTCCTGATCAAATATTTTGAAGAAAAACTAACACCAGATCGTAGGCAGTAGGTACATCCATATGTTTAATAACTTAAATCGATTGTAATCGATCGCAAAAAAGCTATCGTTAAATTTTGTGCGATCAAGGATTCGAGTTTATTGATTGGGTTTTTGTTGTTTAACACCAAGTGAGCTAGGTTCTATTTGATTACATTAATAATCAACTTACTTGTAATTTCAAGAGATCCGGAGAATCTATAAAAGATACAATATTTTACTGTTAATGACATTGAAATACAGACATGTGAAAAATAAACTTTTAAATAAACAAAGTCCAATAGGTGTTGGTTGTAGATAATAACAATTGAATTACAAAAAGGGCATATAACCGAAAACGAACCAAACACATCAAACCTATAGGTATGATAGGCAGGGGCGGATCCAGTGGGGGGCGCACCCTAAAATTGGAAAAAATATGATTTTTTTGGCGTAAAATCGTGATTTTTTTCACACGAAATACCCCAAATATTTTCGCGCCTCCCTCCGCTCGGCGCAATGTTTTTAACAACATCCCCCCTAACTTGAAATCCTGGATCCGCCCCTGGTAGGGTACATCTTCACATGAAGGGTAATGGTACATGCAGCTGTTATAGTTGTTTAACGTCACTTTCAACAATGTGCCAGTTATATCATTACGGTCAGTCCCGTTGGTCGGAGAAACCAGAGAGCCCGGGGAAAACTGCAATGTATATGACTTTAAAGATACAAGTTGGTATGAAATACTTCTCGCCAAGAGTGAGACTGTAACAGAAAGACTTTAATCAAAAGCGTGTTAGGAATGCATCTCGCCAAGATTGAAACTGTTACTAAACGGTTATCAAACTTCGATCTTTTTAGAGGCAACAACTGTGTTTCGAAAGTATGGATGCGACTATGCGACGGGAGCATAACATTTGTAGCAAAATAACAGACATTTCACATTAATGTCATACATGCAGGTACTTGCACGGCAGATGACATTTCACATTAATGTCACACATGCAGGTACTTGCACGGGAGATGACATTTCACATTAATGTCACACATGCAGGTACTTGCACGGGAGATGATCTTTCACATTAATGTCACACATGCAGGTACTTGCACGGGAGATGACCTTTCACATCAATGTCACACATGCAGGTACTTGCACGGGAGATGACATTTCACATTAATGTCACACATGCAGGTACTTGCACGGGAGATGACATTTCACATTAATGTCACATATGCAGGTACTTGCACGGCAGATGACATTTCACATTAATGTCACACATGCAGGTACTTGCACGGGAGATGACATTTCACATTAATGTTACACATGCAGGTACTTGCACGGGAGATGACAATTCACATTAATGTCACACATGCAGGTACTTGCATGGCAGATGACATTTCACATTAATGTCACACATGCAGGTACTTGCACGGGAGATGACATTTCACATCAATGTCACACATGCAGGTACTTGCACGGGAGATGACATTTCACATTAATGTCACACATGCAGGTACTTGCACGGGAGATGACATTTCACATTAATGTCACACATGCAGGTACTTGCACGGGAGATGACATTTCACATTAATGTCACACATGCAGGTACTTGCACGGGAGATGACATTTCACATTAATGTCACACTACATGCAGGTACTTGCACGGGAGATGACATTTCACATTAATGTCACACATGCAGGTACTTGCACGGGAGATGACATTTCACATTAATGTCACACATGCAGGTACTTGCACGGGAGATGACATTTCACATTAATGTCACACATGCAGGTACTTGCACGGGAGATGACCTTTCACATTAATGTCACACATGCAGGTACTTGCACGGGAGATGACATTTCACATTAATGTCACGCATGCAGGTACTTGCACGGGAGATGACATTTCACATTAATGTCACACATGCAGGTACTTGCACGGGAGATATATTTGTACTTCACTTGTTTTAAACAATGTTTTGAAATAAACAGACTTTAACTTAGCATTACTTTGTTAGAGGCCGTTGTGGTCATGATCGTATGGTAGTTGGATTTACAACTACCTATGCAATCGGTGCTAACCACTGGTGTTGTGTGCTCGACTCCCGATCAGGGCGTGATATACACCATTATGTGATCAAGTTTGTCAGTAACTTGCGGCAGGTCGGTGGTTTTCTCAGGGTACTCCGGTTTCCTCCACAAATAAAACTGACCGCCACGATATAACTGAAATATTGTTGAGAGTGGCGTTAAACACCATAAAACAAAAAAACCAACATTACCTTGTTGAAATGTTCCGTGGGTAGTACTAATGATAACATTGTCTGACGCTCTAACAATCTTAGCCTGAACATTCACATCTGTTGATGCCTTCAGTATGTTGACATTTATATTCAGGGACACGCCAGGGCGGATATCTGTTGGTGCTATTATTACGTATGTACTACAAGTAAATATACTATATGATTAGAAAATATAATATTAATAAAATATATATATTGTATATGTAAAGCAAAGAAGAATCTGATTTTGCTTTAAGCAAGGGACTTTCAGCAAACGGACTGTTCGTTTGTTAAGAGTCCCTTGTTTTAAATTTACACATTATAAGAAGTCCGTTTGCTAAAAGTCCCTTGTTTTAAAATTACACAATACATGCAAAATCAGCTTCTTCTTTGTTTGTTTGTTTGTCTGTTTTATATATACCGGTAATATATATATATATAAACGTCTGAAATGGTTTGTAAAACAACACCAAGTACACAAAACAAAGTGATAAAGAATTAATAACTTGTTGAATGACAAAATGTTCGTCTCACCGAGGGACTTTATCAATGTCTAACTAAATAAAATGTCGAACCAATATGTCGAACAATTACACTCGAAAGAACAGCTGCTTAACACCGTAAGAGAAGAACAGGAAAAATTAATGCTATGCATTATGGACTGTACTAATCCTATATTCAATCTAGATGTGAAGAAAGAACTAGATCTAATCAGTGAAATCGAGGACTGTTTATGATTCAGACAATTTCTATATGGCAAATCCTACATTTTTTAATTTTAGGAAATAGCATATGTTAACGCTGTTACCACCACCACAACTTGTGACTATAAACCTATGGATATAGGTGTGCTCCGGCTACAACGGAGGAGTCTACAAGACAGAACAGAACAAACTATGGCGACTTTACAATTTCAAAACAGTTTTTGACGGTCAATGTGCGGGACAAAAGAACTAGATGTTACTCATATGAAAATACATACATAAACGAATTGAAATCCCATATATAAATTGATAAAAGTACAATAACAATAATATAAATACACAATAGGGCTACAATTTAAATAAATGTGTGGAATATATATTTTGGGCCAATTGAGCAAACTGCATGTTAAATACGACTGGAGGAGACCAACAAAAATAGGAGTCAAGAGAGGATGTAACTTTTTCTCATTGATTCCATTCGATGATAAGGTCTTAAGTTTTCTAATCCAGAAGCTTTCCCTTTTCTGTCTGCTTTTATCATCCCTCTTGGGGTTATGGTCAATTATGGTGACCCTCAGTTTGCCAAAAGAATCATTGTGGCCCGTCGTTCTGAGATGTCTGCTGAGTGGAAGGTCAGGTTTGCAATTTGCATCGCTTCTGTGGCCATTCAAGCGTTTACTAAGTTGTTGCTTAGTTTCTCCGATGTGTTGAAGGCCACAAATTGCACATTCCAGGAGGTAGATAATAATTTCTGTCTTGCAGTTGGCATTACAGTATATGATGAATTATTCTCCTGTATGTGTGTTGCTGAATTTGTGTGTGCATTGGATGTTTTTGCACGTCAAACATTGTCTCGAATCATATTGTTAACACTGACCATTGTAGGCAGATCGAGGGGAGATGTCAGCTCTCACCCAGATATCTTTCAAACTTTTGTATATAATATATATATAATATTTTCTAATCATACATAATTGTATTATATATGTAATTATTAATTTGATGATCTTTAATGTGCTTTTGTATAAATATTTTATGTACGTTTTTACGTAAACTAAGATACAATTGTATAATGAAAAAGAAATGTTTGTTTCTATTTTTTTTCTTCTATATTGTTCTGTGTGAAATTATGTTCAAAGACATTTCATTGGCCATGGAAAAAGATAATAATTTAGAAGCATTCTCTCTTGGTTGTTTTAGATATGAATTTCGAATCTCGAACTTCAGATATTGAATCTTAAATCTCACGAGGCGTATCATGCTATGTGATGTTCACAGATATATCCAAAATTGCTGTTCAAAGGGAAATCTACTAATGCTTTTGATATAATGGCCAAAACTGCTTACAATTCGCGAGCATTCGTCTTTTCAGTTTTCTGTGTTGTATTGTGTTTTTGTGTCTTCTTCCTCTGTCTCGTGTGCTCAGTGTTGCCAGTGTCTGAATTGTCCATTTTATTTTATTACCCCTTCGGTTTTCTCTAATATTTGTTCTCTTGGGTTTAAAAATTATGACTATTACGATATAGCTAAAATATTGTTGAAAGTGGCGTTAAACACCATAACCCCTTGACAACTACATCATTGAAAGTAATGTAATAGGAAAGAATACTTACTCTTTACCGAATGCGTTGGCCGTCAGCACGGCCAAAATGAGTAGAAGTCGCATATCTAAAACAATAAATGACATGTATTATTGATTTATTTAGTTTCCATCTACAAATTATTTTTTAAACGTTTTTCTCGATGTTAAGCGATTTTCAAAGTAAAACAACTAAACGAGAAACCTTTATTGGAGATATCTTTGATACTGTTAGATTACCTTCAAAATGTGTATCTCTAAATTTCAACGGTATGTACACTCTATATTTTCCTATGCATTCATTTTTACTTATTATCAGCATAATAGGAGCCGTCGTGGTCGTGATCGTATGGTAGTTGGGATTACCACTACCTATATATGCAATCAGTGCCTATCACCACTAAAGTTGTGAGTTCGAACCCCGTTCATGGCGAGGTGTACTCGATACAACAATATGTGGTAAAGTTTGTCAGTGACTTGCGGCAGGTCGGTGGTTTTCTCCGGGTACTTCGGTTTCCTCCATCAATAAAACTGACCGCCACAATATAACTGAAATATTGTTGAAAGTGGCGTTAAACACGATAAACCTAAGCCTAAAACCTAATCCTATTAGCTTTTTACAAAATGTCATATAACAGCCGCTAAATCTTTCTTGACAAACTAATCAAGAAGTTGACCTGGAGATAATATAAGAACGTAGATATCAAATTTAGTGCATACGACCTCTTTGCCGTCTCTCAGATTTCATTGTCTGGTTCCTTCAAATCTGAAGTTGAAATCCGATAAAAATAATCTATCTATATACATGTATATATACATTCGTCGTAAACAAGTAAGAACTGTACAATGAGGGGCCGTCGTGGTCGTGATCGTATGGTAGGTGATAAAGTTTGTCAGTGCCACAAGGCAGGTTGGTGGTTTCCCCGGGTACTCCAGTTTCTTCCACCCAAATATTGACCGCCACAATATGACTCAAATATTGTCGAAAGTGGCGTTCAACACCATAACCCTAACTTACTATACAATGGAACTATCCCACGGGATTCCTAACGGATGACGGATAGTGTCGTTTGTTATATAAACGTCTGAGCATTCAACTAACAGTATTAGAAAATTTGATTTTTAAAGATGACATATTTTTGGTTCTTCTCACAGTCGGATGCGAATCTACATCGCTAATGCACAGTATCATCTCCTCTCTTAGCATAATGACAAACCATTTAGATCTTTCCACCAAATCCACTGTATATAGCAAGATTATATATATATATATATATTTATATACGTAAACTCAAATGATCAATATAATAAAAACCACTAAAAAATAATAAAAACTATAGTTATCTTCTAGACGTTTTAACATTTACTGTTTGGTTTCCGTGGAGATCGCATACAAATTCCTTATCCTGTTTTCACCAGCAGTGCCAGCTTAAATATAAAATAACTGTGGAATATTTCCAAAAACAAAAAAGACACCCTACCTGTTTGACAGCTCCGTCTTTATCTGTTTTCAAGGTGAACACTCTTATATACCTGTCTTGTCAACCAAATTGTTCTTAACGATTATGGAATTCGGGGGATATTTATCATCAAAATTTAGTGCAAGTGTCGTGAAGGTCGTATGGGATTGATTTTAGAGTATAAATCTAGACCAATCTGTCACGTAACTACAAACATGAAGGTGTATTTACGAATATGTACTGTCTTATGTGGGGTGAAATATCCGTACCCATCTATAAATTGACCTCATTTCAGACCGTGTTTATAAATATTAATTTTGATAACGAAAATATCATACTATATTATTTTAAGTCGCCATATGATGTCAACAAGTGCTTCAACGTTTTTATTTTTATTTTTTTTTCAAATGACCATTATTGCCATGGAAACAAACAGGTCGGAGTTATAAAGTTTTTCTAATATAGAGACTTCATGAAATATCACAGAAAGATCCCATATTATGTAAGTCAGTTCTTCACAGCTTAAAAAAATGGCCACCCTTGCGACGAAAATAAAAAAAGGGGTTTAAATTCGTATTTCCTCTTTTGTTTCCATAGTGAAAATGAAGTGTCATGAAGTCCGGTGACCACAAATTCAAAAATGTAAATATAAAACAATACAAAGATTCGTTATGATGTACACAAGTGTTCCAGAGTTTAAAATGTTCAAAATGACTATTTTCACCAAAGAGAGGGAAAACAAAATTAAATATTATGATTTTGTGAAAAAATTTGTTGATATAATAAGAATAGAATTATTTATTTACTTATTTTATTTTCATTTTGTTTCAGCCGTTTCTAAAAGATAGAATATATTGGCAACACCTGTTCATGTTTTTAAAAGAGCCCCAAAAGTGGTTCAGATGATGTTTTTGGAGTTCACTCAAAGGAGATACAAAAGTTTTGATTTCAAAATTATGCAACTGAACCGATGAAATATTATTTTGCTTTATCTCAAGCAAAGCCTCTTTTCATGGAAGGTCACTTTTGTAACAGTCTACTATTAGTTTTCTAGATTTTAATTTTATATTATACAAGATAAAAACAGATTGCACTCATGTCAGACCAGTATATCCATGCCAGACCACTGTGTAACCACGTCAGAATGCAATGTAACAACATCAGAATATACTTACGTAATGTACCTGAAAACAAGTCAGAATGCAGAGTAACCGCGCCATAGCCACGACAGAATGAACGTACTGTATAAACCACACCAGAACGTAATACATAGTTTACCTAAATCAGAATGCAGGGCATGTATATCAGAAAGCAGTATAACAACGGTAGAACGTTGTTCAAAGGATACCCAATTCATGAAACAGTTTACTCAAGTCAGAATCCAGTGTACCGAACTCAGAACTCCGGGTATCCAATCCAAATCAGAATGCAATTTGTCAAAAGTCAAAATACAGTGAATACTATCAAAATCTAGAGTATATCGAATTCAGAATTGTGCATCTACTTCAGAATTAAATTTACCCAAACCAGAAAGTAGTGTGCCAAGTCATAAAATTATGAATAACGAACAAAACAAATACAAAAGTACAAACATGAC
The DNA here is from genome assembly GCA_963383655.1 of Bathymodiolus septemdierum. Lineage (NCBI taxonomy): Eukaryota > Metazoa > Mollusca > Bivalvia > Mytilida > Modiolidae > Bathymodiolus > Bathymodiolus septemdierum. The sequence goes on along the minus strand of OY726524.1, from coordinate 14,289,867 downwards.
AATAGAACAGTAATTAATATTGTTTGCTATATACAAATGAAGCATGGCTGCAGTCATTTGAGAGACATCTATTTCGCAAGCAATGCATGATACCAGGAAAAGATGTCTGGAATGGTGACTTACGCTTTAGCTCGTTCTGACCTAGGTCAGGCAACATGCTCCCTTTATATTATAAGTTATTTACGTTCCTATCCGTAGATATGGAGATTTTAGCACCCTGAAGTACATCCTGAGGCGTATCCGAAGGGTGTACAGGCTATTGAAGGGTGTTAAAATCTCCATATCTACGGATAGGAACGTAAATAACGAATTTATCCCCGGTTATAGTCAAATATGAGACATTTTGGAACCCGGAGGCCCACGTTAAAGTGACGTTTGTTTTTGTTTGTTTTTTTTGAAAGAATAAGCAAAAAAATGAAAGTTTCGAATGTTTTTTACCCGGTGTAGGGTACTACCTTAACCCTACAGGTGATCAAATTAACAGCTTTATATTCAATATATAGCCAAAATTAAATTTGATTTTGGAGCACAACGTCGCGAGCTTTAGCGTCATATTATCCCCGTTTTGAAAATTATAACAACATTTGATTGGTTGAATGGCTAGTTACACCCGGGAATATGGGTTTTTTATACCCGGGGTTTTAACCAATCAAAAGTTGTTATAATTTTCAAACCGGGGATAAATAATATTATTGGAAGAACAAGAAAAGCGTACCATTAGAATACAAACGCTATGTAGTGTGAAAATAAGGCAAATATGTTGATACCCAAGAAAGGAAAATCACTGTTGGAAAATGGAAATCATAAGATCTATCATAATAAAACGTAAATATCTAATTTAGTGCGCACTATACGTTTCTGTAACGTTTAGGTGTCGTGTATACGTGTATATTTTGGCGTTGTTAAAATACAGAATAGTGGATATCGAATTAGAATACCAAAGTTTTATATGAAATGTATCTTATTCTTACTTTTGATAAAAATTTGTTTAAATTCTGTTTAATAAAACAAGTGGGTAAAGAGGGATAAAAATATTAACATCAATCTGATAAAAATCATATGATAAATGCCCTAAAAACCATTTTACACCAGACACATCTGGGTTTGAACTTTCACCTAGATAATTTGATTATATCCATCCAATTTCACCTGGATTTTAACTTTGCTTCGTGTAATTGTACCCATTGTCAGGATTTTGAAACTGCGTTTTCATTGTTTAATCTGAAGTAAGATCTGTAAGGTTTAGTCGAGTTCTCTCAGATGTCAATGAAGATATATCATTGTTCTCTAAGCACATGAATGACAGCACATCGTGTTTTGTTATATGTGTATGTTTTGTATATTGTTGTTTGTCCATTTGTCCTTTTTCTTTTGGCCATTGTAGTGTCTGTTCTTCTTCGATTTACGGTTTCTGATTACCCCTTCCGTATCTTCTAACTTTTGTCCATTGTAGTGTCTGTTCTTCTTCGATTTACGGTTTCTGATTACCCCTTCCGTATCTTCTAACTTTTGTCCATTGTAGTGTCTGTTCTTCTTCGATTTACGGTTTCTGATTACCCCTTCCGTATCTTCTAACTTTTGTCCATTGTAATGTCTGTTCTTCTTCGATTTACAGAATCTGATTACCCCTTTGGTATCTTCAAACTCTTCTTTTATCCCTGTATTCATCAAAATAGTATGTGTTGACAATGCAAAGGTTCTTTACGGGACAGACATGCAATTCATGGCGTGTCGTTCTACACAGGAAGCAGGGTACCAGTAGACTATATCCGTCTAGTAGACCTATGATGTAAAGGTTTATTTTTCAAAGAAATAATGTTATTATTAAAAAGAGTTTGATGATACCAAAGGGGTAATCAGAATCCGTTTATCGAACAAGAACAGACAACACAATGGTCAAAAGAAAAAGTACAAAAGGACAAACAACGATCTACAAAGCATACACATAAAACTAGAGATCGGATAATACCAACCCCACTGAAAACCGGAGGTGAACTCCGGTGCTCTGGAAGGGTACGCAGTTCCTGCTCCACTAGTGGCACCCGTCGTGTTAATCTAGCTACAAACCCGGTGACAAGTCATGAATGAGGAAAGGACCGGGAAGTGTTTACGACAAGTCGAACATATCCGTGGTCATTTGTGACACAAATATTCCATAACGGTCAACCAAGTCATGGTGGCGACCGTAAAACGTTGAAAGTGGTGACTTCAACCTAACCAAGAGGAACCCTTGGTTCAGTAGCTTCCTTGTTAGCAGCAACCCTCTATCAAGGAAATCCTGATAGGAACCATAAGCTCTGGAATTTCGTATCAACTGAGAGATATATACTCAATATGCAGGGGCTGCTGGAATGTTGCTACATATAAATGGAAAGTTCACAATGGGAAAATTGAAATCATATCTTTTGTCGTAAAGTTTCGTTCTTAACCACCCCTCACTGTCAATTTCAATGTGTATGTCAAGGTATGAAGCAGACATATCTGTAGCTGTGGTATCCTTTATTTCCAGCTCAATGGGATAGATGCGATCAACGAAATCACCAACCCTAGAATTATTTAGTGAAAGGACATCATCTATATAGCGGAACATGAAATTAAAGGATCGGGCTAACATCTTTTCGTTTTTATTGAGAAGCCCTCGTATGAAGTCTGCCTCATACGAATGAAGGAAGTCGACGAGAAGAGGAGCACAGATTGTAGACCTATAATGTGAAGGTAATTTTTAAAAGACATTATTTTCTTATTAAAACTAAGAACGAAAACGGGGTAACCATACTCTCTGGTCTATTACACCCAATGATCGTGAATTATTCACAAAAATGGTTAAATTATTTATTAATAAAGTGTATATATCTAATAGGATTTTAAAAATTGTACTTTTAAATCCCTTATCGCATGGGCTCATATAACTGTCCGTTATCATCCTTTTGTCAATTGTTTTATTTTTTGGTATTTGGTTCAGATTACCGATTTTTTATTGATTGAATTACCCACACTCCTTTTTGCTGTATGGGGTGAAACGAAGCAGACACGAATTTATCAGGGAGACTATCTAGTTCAAAAACCCACCCTCCCTTGCCCTTACTTGTTGGAGAGATACTGCGCTTTGTTTATGCATTTGCAGGTTGATTATATGTATATGTCAGTGTGCAGTTCCTGCTGAAGTGCCAGAAGAAGCCTTTTTCATGCACAATGACTTGTGAATACGCTTGGAGAATCAGCATGATTGGAAGTTGGAGAAACAGACTTTTTGATACTTTCCGTGATTGTAGTCCTGACATCATGTGTAGTTGTGAACTTATAGTTAGCTTCTCGTTGATGCTATAATTTCAGTTGACATACTTTTTAATTCTGGCTGATTTCGTTGCGCTTTGATAACATATTTTCGGTTAATAGACTTGTTTACTTCTATGATAGCATTAGCCTCTGATTTCCAGGGTTAATCGCTTATCTAAAATTTGCACGTTCACTATACGATCTGCCACCTTACACATTTTCGGCGATCATCATATGACATTTCGACAAGTACAGATTTCAACTTATTTAGTACATTCATCTCATTTGAAATTTGCCACATATGTACATTTATATATATTAATAAATGCTGTGGCCATTTGTTGCCAATAATACTTGTTTTGTTTATATGAGCATCAGAGATAAACAATATTGTAACAAGATATAATGTTGTATTCTTACATACATGTACACGTATGTTCAGAATTTTTGTTGGCGTTAAACACCAGGCAATCAATCAGAATGTTTGCTCAGTGATTTGCGACAGGTCGATGGTTTTCTCCGGATTCTCCGGCTTCCCACACCAATAAAGCTGACCGCCACGATATGACTGAAATATTGTTGAAATTCACTTTAAGCACCACCACACTAACCCAAGAATGTTTGTAAAACGAACAATGATATGTTTTTATCATTGTCTGCTTTCGTATGAAGTCATTTTTATTTATTTCTCTAATTCACAAGTACATAATATATAGATCACATTCATGGACAGTTTTTTTTATCATATGCCTGTTATTTATATTAATAAACTAAATTATGCACAACACATGTTGTAGATACCAATGGAGTAATCATCAACTGTAAATCCAAGGACAGACAATACAATGTCCAATAGAACAAGGACAGACAATACAATGTCCAATATAACAAGGACAGACAATACAATGTCCAATAGAACGAGGACAGACAATACAATGTCCAATAGAACAAGGATAGACAATACAATGTCCAATAGAACGAGGACAGACAATACAATGTCCAATAGAACGAGGACAGACAATACAATGTCCAATAGAACAAGGACAGACAATGCAATGTCCAATAGAACAAGGACAGACAATACAATGTCCAATAGAACAAGAACAGACAATACAATGTCCAATAGAACAAGGACAGACAATACAATGTCCAATAGAACAAGGACAGACAATACAATGTCCAATAGAACAAGGACAGACAATACAATGTCCAATAGAACAAGGATAGACAATACAATGGCCAATAGAACAAGGACAGACAACACAATGGCCAATAGAACAAGGACAGACAATACAATGTCCAATAGAACAAGGACAGACAATACAATGTCCAATAGAACAAGGATAGACAATACAATGTCCTATAGAACAAGGATAGACAATACAATGGCCAATAGAACAAGGACAGACAATACAATGTCCAATAGAACAAGGATAGACAATACAATGTCCAATAGAACAAGGACAGACAATACAATGTCCTATAGAACAAAGACAAAAAGACAAACAATTGTCGATAAAAAACTACACAGAAATGTAAATAAGAACAACACGAACCCATACTTAAAAAAGAAGAATGTGAACTCTGGTGCTTCAAAGGATAAACAGTTTCTGCTCCACTAATGAAATACATCGTGTTACTCTTGTTAAAAATCCGAGAAAGAGTCACGAAAGAGGGAAGATGGACGGGACCTTTAATAGAACATGAAACATTTCCATAGTCATCTTTGGCACAGATGTCCCGTAACGGTTAACCAAGTCATGATGGCGACGGTAAACTTTCGAAGTTGTGACGTCACGTTAATCCCCAGAAACACTTGGTTCAGTATACGTAGCTTCTAAATATTCATAGCATCATTATACTACATCCAAAGACTCCACCGCCTATCAAGTAAACTTTAAGGATAGCAAAACTAGATCTTTTCACAGACCAAAATACGATATATCTCCTTTTTTTTCTACAACACTTTATGGTATTTCATTTCATTCATGTGGAAACCTTTTAACTGAATCATGACAAATCAGCCCTCTCCTCTTGAATTTCACCAGACGGTATATCCTTAAAATCTTCCATTGGCCCCGCTTGCTCGCTGTCAATTCTTTTTAGCTCCTCCTCTTCCGGTGCTTCAGCCTCTCGTTTCTTCTTCCTCTGTTGTGCAACATACAAGCAAAGACCAATCAGAAACCCCCCAATACAGAATGTAGCTATGACAATTCCAACGATGAACGTCTGAGGTTGTCGTTTTTCTGTAGCATAAAACAATAGGGTGTTACACATATATCTTTTATATTAATATATAGGGCACGGGTGGCTCAGTGAGTTAGGTAGTTGGATTACCTAACAACTCATACAAGCCTATCACCAATACGGCGTGGGTTTGCGCCCGGCTTTGTAGATTACAAAAAGGATGCACTCGACTCGCAGCCGCAAGTGATAAAGTTTACCAGTTGCTTGCCCATGGTCGGTGATTCTCTCCGGGTACTCCAGCTTCTTCCACCACTAAAACTGGCCGCCATGATATAGCTGAAATATTGCTGAAAGTGGCGTTAAAACACCAAAAGTCAAATCAAAATCATTATATTAATATACAAAATAACAAATAATTATTATTTACAAATAAGTACATGTCTATGTAAATTTCCTGCAATATTAAATATTTGAAATATTTGGGGAGGTTTGAGCGCATAAAGCTAGATTAACCCCGTCATTTTTTATTATTTGAAGTGTTTATTCCAAGCCAGGAAAGTGAGCGTTCTTGTATTTGTGTATGAGAGGTATTATTTCTCCTCTTTCTACAATTTTGACTTTTGATTTTGAAATTGTTCTGATAGTGTTTTACTAAGCTAGAATAATTGTACATGTATTTGCACAAACAAAAATCAGAAGATATTTTAATATGAAAACTCGGTAATTTTCTTCAGTTGAACAAAAAATTATGGTTGAAAACTGCAAGGTTAATCATTTTCTATAATGGAATATTTTATTCGGAAGAATATTCTATGAATTGATGCCATCGAAATGTTATTGAATGATAACTGACAACAGAAGCTAGTCGAGAACCTTGGAAATTCCTATCGACGAATGATCATGATGTCATGTTGAAAGGGCATCTTTTATCTTAGATAGGTATGGTTAGGCCCCTAATTTAGATACATCTCAGGTTCCTCTTTTGCTGGATGCAAGTCATTTCATCTGACTCGTGATATCATTATTATTAAAATAATGACGAAGTAAATATATATATAAAAAAAACAATAAAAAAATATGAATAAATAAAGCAAAAAACAAAATAAGATCAGTGTCAATAATCAATTACATTTGGGGGTTGTGGTTATGGTGCTTAACGCCACTTTCAACAATATTTCAGCTATATCGTGGCAATCAGTTTTATTGGTGGAGGAAGCTGGAGTACTCGGAGAAAACCACCATCCTGCCACAAGTCACTGACAAACTTTATCACATAGCGTTGTATCGAGCACTCCTCGCCCGAGTAGGATTCGAACTCACAACGTTGCTATTGCTAGGCACTGATTGCATAGGTAGTTTTACATTCAGCTACAATACGATGACGACCACGACGGCCCCTCATTTTGTGTGACAGTACAGTCGTTGACCTAAAGTGTATTTATCATGTATAAACAAGAACAAGGTGAAATGTAACTTTGATCGTTGACACTACATGTGTTTACAGTTATTATAATAATATAACTACCATGTTTTAAGACTTTTGATGCTACACCACACCTTCTCCTACATGGGTCACAAAATGGTGGTAATTTCATCTCATCACTGGTGATGTTAACATCTGAAATGATACAGGGAAGCTTATATTACCCTTTATAGACAAAGATGTTAACATCTGAAATGATACAGAGAAGCGTGTATTACCCTTTACAGACAAAGATATTAACATCTGAAATGATACAGGGAAGCTTGTATTACCCTTTATAGACAAAGATGTTAACATCTGAAATGATACAGGGAAGCTTGTATTACCCTTTACAGACAAAGATGTTAACATCTGAAATGATACAGGGAAGCTTGTATTACCCTTTATAGACAAAGATGTTAACATCTGAAGTGATACAGGGAAGCTTGTATTACCCTTTATAGACAAAAATGTTAACATCTGAAATGATACAGGGAAGCTTGTATTACCCTTTATAGACAAAGATGTTAACATCTGAAGTGATACAGGGAAGCTTGTATTACCCTTTATAGACAAAAATGTTAACATCTGAAATGATACAGGGAAGCTTGTATTACCTTTTATAGACAAAGATGTTAACATCTGAAATGATACAGGGAAGCTTGTATTACCCTTTATAGACAAAGATGTTGACATCTGAAATGATACAGGGAAGCTTATATTACCCTTTATAGACAAAGATGTTGACATCTGAAATGATACAGGGAAGCTTGTATTACCCTTTATAGACAAAGATGTTAACATCTGAAATGATACAGGGAAGCTTGTATTACCCTTTATAGACAAAGATGTTAACATCTGAAATGATACAGGGAAGCTTGTATTACCCTTTATTGACAAAGATGTTAACATCTGAAATGATACAGGGAAGCTTATATTACCCTTTATAGACAAAGATGTTAACATCTGAAATGATACAGGGAAGCTTGTATTACCCTTTATAGACAAAGATGTTAACATCTGAAATGATACAGGGAAGCTTGTATTACCCTCTATAGACAAAGATGTTAACTTCTAAAATGATACAGGGAAGCTTATATTACCCTTTATTGACTGGTGATGTTAACATCTGAAATGATACAGGGAAGCTTATATTACCCTTTATAGACTGGTGATGTTAACATCTGAAATGATACAGGGAAGCTTATATTACCCTTTATAGACTGGTGATGTTAACATCTGAAATGATACAGGGAAGCTTATATTACCCTTTATAGACTGGTGATGTTAACATCTGAAATGATACAGGGAAGCTTATATTACCCTTTATAGACTGGTGATGTTAACATCTGAAATGATACAGGGAAGCTTATATTACCCTTTATAGACAAAGATGTTAACATCTGAAATGATACAGGGAAGCTTCTATTACCCTTTATAGACAAAGATGTTAACATCTGAAATGATACAGGGAAGCTTGTATTACCCTTTATAGACAAAGATGTTAACATCTGAAATGATACAGGGAAGCTTATATTACCCTTTATAGACAAAGATGTTAACATCTGAAATGATACAGGGAAGCTTATATTACCCTTTATAGACAAACATGTAACAGTACAATAACTATCGACTTACTGAATAAAACATAATGATCGAACAACGGTTTGTTAGATGTGGTCGGTAATGGTCCGTTACAAGGCACTTTTACCGACATTACCTGCCAGTTTTAATTGTTGATATCAGAATTTCAACCCATACACTCATCCATGTTCCATCAGAGAACAAGATTTTATTGGGTATTGCATGTCTTTTTTCGATTTGCGACTCCTGATTACCACTTAAGATGACTATATCAAAACTTGGGTTGATCATGAACAATCTGAAATATTGCTTATTTTCATTACACAATCAAGCAAATCTAAAGTTGCAGAACTTGTTTTTTTTTTCATATGGATAAGTGAGTGATTCTTGTTTAGCGCTTAATAAACATTATTGTCAGCTATATCAAGGAAAGATAATGCTTTACTTCTTGATCAGATAATGATGATGCACCAATAAACAAAGTTGGATTTTCATAGTGCTATCTCACTGAAATAACAAACAACATGTAATCATGTCGCTCCTATAAGCCACATTATCCTGATTCCGACAATTAGGTCTTTTCTCTTACCCCTGGATGGTGTATGCTTTCTGGAGAAACAGCACTACTAATTTTTAAATCTTTGATTTGACCAATCCGGAGATCAGACCCACGATCGAGTACCACACACAAGGCGGGCACGTTAACCATTACATTTTAGTGCATAGCAAATGAAAATGCTTTATTTTGATTTGATAATTAGTGTTTACTATTTTTGAACAGCTTGACTCTACCTAGCGACGGGAACTATGTATCAGTTTGAAACGATTTCCCGTGGGTGCTATAACTGCGGAATATATTTTCCCGCGTTATTTTTATATCTTTTGAGCAACCCCTTTAAAATAGATGGCGCCTTTGTATGTTTATCGTTTGCTGTCAACATTGCAAAGTTAAGCAATATAAACGCCGACGAATTTATCTCATTTTTTTTTCTTTTATGTCCAGAATGAGGTGTTATGTACTAAGCTTATTATTGTCTTCTCCCTCGGGAACAGTTTTCCTATAGTCTTGTCTGAAGAGGTATGGGGCCTATTTATTTGTCTACAATCAATGAAAGTGACTACTGATAAAATACAGAAAAAACCAACTTTGAATTCAACAATGAAACAAAACGGGTTAAATCTAACAAAGACATCAACGGACAAAAACGTCACACCGTATTATTATTATCTATAAGATGATGCGTTCTTACTAAAGTAGACGCTGAGGTTGATAAAATGATCAATGCATGATGAACAGCTAGTAGTGATGTCTACGGTCAATTGAGATATATTGCTTCCATGGATTTATTTGTTTGAGATGTGAATAGCTTACAATAGGAAAAGTTAAATATTAAATTTGATCAATGAGTCAACAACATATACTATTTGTATTTAATTCAATATAAGAAGAGTTTGAAGATACCAAAGTGGTAATCAGAATCCGTAAATCGAAGGACAGACAACATAATGGCCAAAAAGAAAAGGGACAAACAACGACCAACAAAAAAACATACATATAAAACTGAAGATAAAATAACATGAACCCCACTAAAAACCAGTGGTGAACTCAGAGACTACGGAAGGGCAAGCAGTTCCTGCTCCACTAGTGGCACCTGTCATAAAATGAGGTAAACAAAGCTGTTTCTGTTGTTTAATTCATTCCATGTAACGTTCTCTATATCATGGGAATCATGCTAGACTGTTAACATTAGTATATTAGTCAACAAAAGCGAATACATATTCATATACCTTTATTGTTTACAACAAATGTAAAGATTGCTGGATAAAAGGTCTCATTTCTTCTATTAGCTTGACATTACATTTGGTATTTGAAACATCTGCCTTTAAAACAGTAGAAACACATTAAACTTACCAACAGTGAGGAGGAATGTAGTATATGGTGACGTATAATTACAATAAGTACACGTGGATGATTTATCATCTTTCTTTGAAGAAACGTCAAGTATTTTCTCTCTATCTGGTGACAATATTTGATCTAATTCAAAAAGTAAACATTGATACAGGTTACATGAAGTAAACAAATATCGACAACACATCAATAAAATAAAAATAAAACAATTTCAATCGATGTAACAATAAAAAAAAAGGCGATAGATTTATGACAATTTTGACTGATATTTCGTTGCATACTTAAACGAAACTTTTATTTATTTGCATATTCATGTTTTTCTATAACTTCAAAAGATAAATTTGAGCTTACATGTTTTAAACGATATACTAGCAAAAAATGGATTGTTTCAACAAAAAATATAAATATTATTTCTGTTCCTAAATTTTGGTACCGTAGGTCCGTGGCCAGACCTGGCTATTTATTTTTTCCATGAAAGCTTTTGATTTAAATTTGTGATTACTTTGAATAATAATAAAAATAATAAAGATGGTATTGTGATTTACAATGACAAGTAAATGTGATGGGATATAGATCTAGTGGATATCTCATAGGTTAGACTTATGGTGTTTAATGCCACTTTTAACAATATTTCAATTATATCGTGGCGGTCAGTATTATTGGTGGAGGAAACCGGAGGACCCGGAGAAAACCACCGATCTGTCGCAAGTCATTGACAAACTTTTTCACATAATGTTGTACTCGATGTGTGATACTTAGAATTTGATATATTTAAAAGTAAACGATATTTTCTTAGTTCCTTTTCCACACTTTAAAATCCCAGTGATTGTTTATTTAAGACATGCATGTGCCTGATGAGTCACAAATAATCTGATTAAAATCATATGCTGTATATTTATATGGAATAGTTCAATTTAACCAAATCTAATTAAAATGAGGTGTCTGTTACTTTTATTTCTTTTATTTTTGGTTGGCGATACATTCATATTTAACTATGTCCCTTACGTAACTCATGTCAGGGGCGAGATGAGAGCTGTTCTCTGATAATTGGTCAATACAATTTGTCCTATTTTTCTCTGATTGGACTGTCGATTCGGAAGATGAATGAAAGCTTACTTAACAGTTGAATTTAAATCAATCAATTAAAAACGCAAAATATTGCCAGTGGGTTTTGTTACGGAAAAGCTCACGAGTTCAACTGAACAGATTTGATGTAGAGATGAGACATATATACTATCTAGGAGATAACTGTCATATTGTATTTGAACATTTCACGGCATCTATTGGAGATTTGATGGTCGCAAATTGAGTTCACTGGCGACGCGAAAGCGGAGCCGGTAAACAGATATTTGCGACCATTAAATCGACAATTGATGCCGTGAATTTTTGTTTAATACAATACAGTTATCTCCATTCTAATGTAATCGTGTGTATATATAAATGTGTATTGCCACATTATTGACAAGATTATGTAAGCGGTAATCAGCTAAAATCCTAAAAAAAATCTCATGCTATATCAACCGTGGAAATGATACCGTGAAAATTACACCATTAAATCGACAATTAATGCCTTGAAATTTTCAAATACAATACAGTTATCCCCATTATATAATGTAATCGTGTGCATTGCCACATTATTGACAAGATGACGTAACCGGTAATCGGCTAAAATTCTAAAAACATCTCATGATATTTCAACCGTGGAATTGATACCTTGAAAATTGCAACATTGTTCAATCACAAACCAGGAATATTAAACAACTACATTAGAATGGAGATTATTATGAGATCAATCCGAATTTAAACTCAGTTGGTGTAATACCGATGTCCCCCTAACATCTGATAGAATCCTTTAGAGGCCATATCCAGGTGAACTATTACATGTATACGAATATACTTCTTACAGAATCAACATATCAGACAGCTTTACGTTTGCAAAGCAATAATAAGAAAGAGCGTAAGGCACTGTTAAGATTTTACCAACTGCGTTTTCATTGGCTGATCATGAGTTCATCTGGTAATGACCTCTTATCAATATAATTAGGGGGTCGTTGTATAATATGACAGTTGATTTTGATCAGATTGTCGTAACATTTGATTTTAATCAGATAAGGTCAAGAGAATGGTCCGAATTCAATGTTCCACGCGAAGGGTTAATGCTATGATGTTTAACACCACTTTCAACAATATTTCAGTTATATCGTGGTGGTCAGTTTTATTGTGGGAGGAAACCAGAGAAAACAACCGATCTGTCGTAAGTCACTGACAAGTTTTAACACATAATGTTGCATTGAGTACGCCTCGCCTGAGCGGGATTCGAACTCGCATCTACTTGAAGGAAAAACCAACTTCTGGATTTGTTAAGTACTACTTGGTTCAATCTATTGTCATCGTGGGGTGTTCCCGAATTTTACCTTTAGTATCAAAGTTTACCAGGTATTACCTTCTAGTTGGAGTATTGCATAGTATTACAACGCCCCGAACTAGAATTGAATCCCTTATCTTTTGAACCGAAGGCAACCACTCTAACAACCGATCAAAAGAAGGGGATCTCAACTAACAGAGAGGTTTATAAACAGGTTATTAAACTGATTTTGTTGTAGTACTCCAGAATCTCCTACTTCCTGTGCAACTAAAACTAATTGCTGCCACGGTAATGATAGCCTTGAATAAATGCTGGAAGGGGCATACATGAATGAATGAAGGACGGACGGACGGACGGACGGAAGGAAGGAAGGAAGGAAGGAAGGAAGGAAGGAAGGAAGGAAGGAAGGAACAAACCAATCAATCAATCAATCAATCAATCAATATATATATATATACCTGTAAGTAAATATAAATAATGTGCATCATCATTTATTCTGGAAATCTTCATACACACATACATCACATCACGACCGGAACTCCTAAAATAAAAAGAAACTTTCCGAAAGTTCAACTACCAGTTTGTAAATTAAAAATAATAATTGATATATTTTTTAATTCATACATATTATACATCCAATTTTTGAACTTTTGTTTAATGTCTGTCTTTCTTCGAATTTTAGCTTCTGATTGCCCCCTTGGTATCTTCAATTTGTTTTATGTAGCTTACTTGGCTTAAGACCCGACAGAGTGCTAACCTGTACTGAGTATTCCCAATTGTTTTTGAGAATTTTCGTTCATGTTTTTAAACAGTGCTACGTTTGTTGTTTTTGTTTTTGGTATTTTGTCGCTGTTTATGTTAAGCTCCACCTTTCTGTACATGATTCCTCGACACCTATTACTTGTAAGTAAGCAGACCCGGTATTGTAGATTATGCAAAAATCGAGTTGAATACGACTTATGCAATCGCAAAAGTTGTGAGCTCGATTCACACCAATAACGAGGTGTACTCGATACAACATTACGTATGAGAGTTTGCATTGACTTCCGACAGATCGGTAGTTTTCTCCGGTACTCCGGTTTTCATCACCGATAAAAATTGACCACCATCATAGTACATTTAACTGAAATGTTGCTCAGAAATTAATTAAAGCACTAATAACCTTAACTATAAACCAGTGTATATTTTGTTAATAAAATACATCCACAAAGTCGAGCTCACCTCAACAGATAAATCGATTCGTATTTCATAAAACAAGAGAATGATGTGTATACACTACAGGTAAATTGATTAGTCTGCAAAGTAGAATTTTCAAAAGTAATCTTTGTTAATGTTGTATTGTCATTCTTCACGTACAACTCCTTACTCCATACTGATTTAGGAAATGTACACGTTGAATCTGCAATATATATATAAACAACTAAAAACAAACAATTAAACGATATAGAGTAGAAGTAAGGGACCGACAAATTTAATCTTAGGGGAGTCTGTTTTCCCCCCATCTCGGCCAGATAATCTTTCAGACCAATTTTTCCCCTACAAATTAGACGACATATTTTTTTTCCAAAACCCCCCAAATATACCCCCTTCCCCCACCACCCCTAACAATTAAATGGTCCTTTCTCCAATCAATTTCTTGTTGTCGTTCATCCGCGGCGATCATCAAGGTGACATCAAATATGTATGACATTTCTATACCAGTATTGATTACAGTGACACACACTAATTACAAATACTTCGATTTTACTACAAAATATATATTTATATGCAAAATATAACTGCACTTGTACGACCACACATATTATATCGGGTCGTCGTGGTCGTGCTCGTATGGTAGTTGGATTTACACGATATAATAGTGAAATGTTGTTGAAAGGGGCGATAAGCACCATAACACTTATATTACTAACCCAAATATCATGCGCGGAAATTGTTTTATTTCAATTTTTTTTTCATTTTAATTAGATCTTTTTTTCTAACAAATATAATGAACATTATAATATGACATAACCACGTGATGTCTTTAAGGAGTGCAATATGCAAATATTTATTTTTGCTTGCAAGTTTTATTGTAGTTTTGTAAAACTTTAAAGAATAATAGGTTCTTACACAAGTCTCTATTGCAGATCTGGAATTTCTTCTACGAGTGTGAGAAATTACGTCTTTTCACGAGTGGGGCGTAGCAGAACAAGTGGAAAGACGCTGAATTTCTCTCACGAGTTGACGAAATCCCAGATCTTCAATAAGGACGAGTGCAAGTACTTGTTTCTTTCGTTTCAACTTAAAAACAAAGCATGTCGATTTCATTCATTCATTCGCATGTCAATGTCATGTTTACTACACAAAATATTACAACGTCACGTGCAATGCAGTAAATACACACTTATTTAAAACTGCATTAAATCTATTAGGGGAAATCAGTTAAAATTCAGGTAAAATTGATATTAGAAGCTTTTTTAGATCTACTAAGACGACAATTCATATTACTACAGCAGTCGTAGAAGCGGACTCCATTGATTATACTCGGCCGATTTGATTGGCTGACAATGCCATGGAAGACAAGGTCACGCGCAGCTATCTTTATGGCTTGTCTTGCATAGAAAACGCATCAAAACGGAAGAAAAATGTGTGTTTTCGTGTTTGTATGTTTTTCTTTGTAACTGATATATAGTTTATATGACAATGAAGTTTATTATTATTAAACTCAAACTGAGCCGTCATAAAAAGAAAATCATTTGACATAAGTTTAGACCAATAGAAAATACAATACACTAATGTAATTATAATGCAAATTCTTCTTCGTAGTGCTCGGAAAAACATTTAATCCTCAATATCAGTGTAAAAACCCTATAATGCGTCTGATAAACTATGAAGGGATGTCTCGAGGGGGAAATAAAATTGACTGCAAGCTAATATAGATTTTCACTGCATTTCTGTCATTGGAAACAGATTGGTTGTTAAGACAATATATTGATAAAAAACAAAAGTATAATTAAATATTCATGACAATAATTAATTTTCCAATCTTTGCTTCATATAACGAATATCAAATTTCAGTAGAATTCAAAGAAATATACTTCTGAGATGGATATAATATGCTTCAATAAAAAATGTTTTCTTTAAATATTATCATATATAGCTAAGTCCAATCTGATTAAACAACTACCTATGCAATCAGTACCTATCACTACTGGTGTTGTGAGTTCGAATCCCGATCAGGGTGAGATGTACAACATTATGTGATAAAGCTTGTCAGTGACTTGCGACAGATCGGGGTTTTTTTCCGGGTCCTCCGGTTTCAAGCAAACAAACAAACAAGCAAACACAAACAAACAAACAAACAAACAAACAAATAAACAAACAACAAACAAACAAACGAGCAAACAAACAAGCAAACAAACAAACAAACGGATTAAAATCAGCTGTTATGATACACTATCGTCCCAGAACGCGATTATAGGGTTAGGGGTTAGGGTTATGCTTAACGTTTCTTTCAACAATATTTCAGTTATATCCTGGCGGTCAGCTTGATTGGTGGAGGAAATCGAAGTACCCGCAGAAAACCACCGACCGGCCGCAAGGCACTGAGAAACTTGATCACATAATGTTGTATCGAGTACACCTGGCCATGAACACGATCAGAGGTCATGTCCAGATGAACTCATGATCAGCCAATGAAAACACTATAAGGATGTATATCAGAACCCTTTACAACTCTATGTAGAAAATTGCTAGTAATTTCTTCTCGTAACATAGAAATATGAATGAAACAGTATTTCTCAATGAAAAAACCCACCCCAATTAATATGTATGTATAAGTAATAGCGAAGCCTTGCCTGCTTTGTAAGAAGACAGTCGTGGTCGCATGGTAGTTGGATTAGTTAACAACTACATATGCAAAAATCACTGCCCATTACCACTAAAGTTGTGAGTTCGAATCCCGCTGATGACGAGGTGTACTTTATACAACATTATGTGATGAAGTTTGTCACTGACTTGCGGCAGGTCGGTGGTTTTCTCCGGGTATTCCAGTTTGCTCCACCAATAAAACTGACCACCACGATATAACTGAAATATTGCTGAAAGTGGCGTTAAACATCATAACTCTAACCCTTTTCTTTGTTAACAGTACATCTTTGTGCATAATCGCTATTCAATGTTATTGCGTCTAGGTATACATCGATATTAACGCGTCTTTAACGTTGTATAATGGATTGATTTTCACAAAGGATTATAATAATTAAATATTAAAAGCTAATAACGGGAGACTTAACGCATTAATAAGTACTATACATGTATTATAAGAATACAGTGATGTACAAATAGGGGTTTGGTTTATGGTGTTTAACGCCACTCTCAACAATATTTCAATTATATCGCGGCAGTCAGTTTTATTGGTGGAGGAAACCGGAGTATCCGGTGGAAACTACCGACCTGTCGCATGTAAAAATAGTATTGATGCCAATTGATAAAAGCAGGGTTTTTTATGTCCTCCATTCCATTATTACATATTTATTCTGTTTATGGTGACCCATTATAATTATATTATTTAAGGAATATTTGAAATTCTTAAACAGGTTATACGATATAACCTGGTTTGGGGTAGTTTACGCTTAACAAACCGCGAAGCGGTTTATGAAAAGCGTAAACTGTTCTAAACCAGGTTATGCAAGTATAACCTGTTTAAGAATTTCAAATATTCCTCATAGTTTAATTTTTACAACAAAATTTAATGATTCCTCGATTTTAATTACGATTATTTCATGTGACTATTTGAATTTGTCGTTGGCGAATGAATACGTTGGTGACGTCACAATGCCAACCCAGGTTATCAAGTATAACCACCATTTTTACCAGGCGGATAAGCCAATCAGATTGCAGTATTCAAATCAAATTAAATTATATATTGTATGTTATTCTAGCGCAAGATATGGATCCTAAGAGGTTAAATTTATTAGGTTACGATGTGGTTACGACGCGCCGCTGTGAACGTATATATTTTTTTCGCCTAATATGTGCTTCTTTGGATAATTTATTACAAACAACCCCATAGCATTTCTTTTTTGAGGAACACATTTTGTATATAGTTTGTTCCGTCAGGAATAAATACTTATATATTTTCTTCGTGTGAACATATATTACAAGTTCTAAGCTCCCTAGTGACCGTCTATCGTTATTTGGACGGTCAGTAAATTGGTACAATATAAGTTCTAAGCTCCCTAGTGACCGTCTATCGTTATTTGGACGGTCAGTAAATTGTTGAAGGGTTAGCACTTTAGCATGAACCATTCAACTATTTACTGACCGTTCAAATAATCATAGTCGGTCACGGGAGCTTAGAACATTTTTGTACGATGTTGCTGATCTATGACTTGAAACAGTAACTAAGTTTATTCCACGAACTATGTTTGACGGACTTTCTTGGAAATTCTAAGGCTAAAGACGTAATGGTCACTACACAAAATTAAGCACCGCCCACTGACCTTCTGTAATTTTCCGTCTGCATCATTTCATAACTGCGCGTTTATCTATCGTCTGCATCGTTATTTTTATGAATGGAATTTTCCACTGGCCAGTAAAGCGTGTTAATCTTATTTTCTAGATTTCCATATCTGGCTCTGTATCTATCGTTATTTTTAGGAATGATTTTATCCAATCACAGGTCGTCAAATAAATGCAACATCGTACAATAATTTATAATTTGCTTAGTTCGGTACTAATGATATGGTGGGCATCCTCGACATCACACCGCAATCATCGTATTTCACCGTGTTCATATAAAGTTGTAACGATTTTAACGGACAACGTGTTGGACTCTTATTTTACCCTGTAATCATTACAAAGGAATACGAATAAATTATTGCTAGTGTAGCAGGAACTGCTTACCCTTCCGGAGCACCTGAGTTCACCCCCCCCCCCCCCCCCCCCCCCCCCCCCCCCCCCCCCCCACGTTTTTAGTGGGGTTCGTGTTACTCGATCTTTAGTTTTATGTATATGTTTTGTAGATCGTTGTTTGTCCTTTTGTCCTTTTTCTTTTGGTCAATGTGTTGTCTGTTCTTCTTCGGTGCACGGAATCTGATTACCCCTTTGTTATCTTCAAACTCTTCTTACTCGTCTGATACCCTATCCATATAGAGCGAACGGTAACAATGGTAACAGTATAGCACAGCCAAGAAAGGGTACATCCTTGAAAAGTCAATGGTTTTCCTTTTCATCTGAGTATATACTTCGTCTAACATACTGAACTTGAAGGAAATAAATATTCTTAATTTTCTATCCGTATCATTAAGGGATTAAAATGCTAACACAATTATCATCTTAATATGTGTTTGAGGTTGCATGTAACATTAGCGACAGGTCGATGGTTTTCTCCGGGTACTCTGGTTTCCTCCACCAATAAAACTGACCGCAACGATATAACTGAAATATTGTTGAAAGTGGCGTTAAACACAATAATCCCAATCCTAACCTTGCATGTAACATTAGAGAAATGGGAAAAAGCTAGGTCTATGCAACAAAATAAATAGATCGTTTCGGAACATATCTATTCAGTACATTTTTGTTATGGTCTATGAAATAAAACGAATAGATCCTTTCGGAACATATCTATTCAGTACATATTATTATCAGTGGTACATTCTAAGAGTATTAAACCGGGGTACCGATTAAGGAACGATAACAAAACAAGGATTAGACAAATCTTTGACAAGTAACAGGATTCTGTGTCTTAATTTCGATGGAAGCTGATAAAATGTATGATTCTTACCTGAAATGTGCAAAAACCCCATTAAAAATATAGCAGTTCGTAACTCCATGTTGAAAATGATCAACAATTAATGTAGTTATGCGGAATACCCTTGTGGTTTCACATTTATAAATTTATAAAGACTCGTGAGCAGTGATATGCGACAATGGATAACATATTTAATATTCAAAAACAAAACACCGACATTTAAATTTTTAATAGTCAGATGAATTCATTTAAAAATGATTCATTTTATCTTCTATTGTTTAGTGACAGTTTCGTCATCGTTTTGTTATATCATTTATTTACATTACTGTATTTTTGTACATTGTTAAATCGAAATTTGAGGAAATTGTAAAATATTTTTAAAAGAATAATTGTTTTATTAATAGAAAATCTATTTTGAAAAACAATAATAATGTGCACGATACGATTACTAGTTATTCATTTTTAGGCGAGTACAGCGTCGCGATACCGTTGATGAAGGTTGTTCCAGAAAGGCGTCGTGCGCACTAAATTAGATATCTACGTTTTATTACAATATTGTGTCGATATATCTGCCGGTGTACTATTAGTCCCCGAGGGTATCATCTGCACAGTAATCAGTGTCGGCACTGACATGATTTATTATATATATTTGTTTTGAAATTTACAGTCCCTAAATAGTAGAATATTACAAGTTCACCCTGGTACCTCTCATATACAAGATATGGAGAACAAAAAACCTCAAAAACTTGTCGCTTTTGGTACAATGTAATGACCACAGAAAAACACTATATATGTAATACATTTATTATGTTTATTCACTACCTTACAAATCTTATCCAATACTTACAATACGGTAATATGATATTGTATGTAATACCTAATATAAATGTATCACTCCAAGAAAGAAAAACCAAAAAGATAATATTGGAAAATCCTCATTTTACTCCAATATATATGTCTCATTCAATGAACTAAATACAGTAATGTTGGGGAAAACTCGTTTATCCGGCCTTTCAAGTCCAATATAAATGAAAGAAAAAAATGAATACAAAATAATGCTGTAAAAACATCATTTATCTTGGAAGTCTTTTTGGCTTACTGACTCCCTTTTTGAATGAAGCTAGATTTCGTATTGTTTTAAATGGCTAAGATTTACATAGTTTTTGGAGACTTTATCAAATAAAGAAGAACCTTGTCCTAAATGATTAGCTGCCGAGGACAGAGTTTGAGCAGATCTCTCAGGTCCCATTAATTTACCAACATGGGCATAATGATCAATCATACCTTTTGAACTCCAGCCTACATGTTGGTTAATGGCTTGATCGTTAACCCCTAACATGCGCAATGTAATGGCGCAACCTTGTCTACTGCTATGGGATGTTTCTCCCTGGTATAGGTTTATTGCACTTAGGTGAATTTCTAACCGTTCCGTCATACAGGATGATGTAACGGCTTGACCTGCAATTTGTTTTAATTGTTAGTAACGACTACGGAACATAAAACCTTTACTTAAATCGACATTCACCTGTTGTGCAACGCGTTTATAATCTTTTAATAGTTTAATGGGGCAAATGTCTTCATCTGACGATGGCAAGATGACAAAGTTGTTTGGATGATCAATTGACGCTGTCTTTCCAGACTGTTGTGAAACATAAATGCCATCTGAATCTGGTATTTCAAACACATGTTCTGCTTTTATCTGACTCAGGTGGCCACCCCTATTTCCTGAATGACACACAAAGGAAAAATAAGAAAGATCCCTTGAAAGTACAAATTTAGCTGTAAGATTATTTTCTACAGATACCTTATATGATAAATATCCACAAAGCCTACCTAGCTTATCAAACATTAATGGCGTTGCCACATTTTTCACCACATTTGCATTTAATTGTTCAACAGTTAGGGCCTGAATGTGTTTCTTTAAAATATGAGAAGAAGCAGGATTGCCGGTGTACAGCATGAGGTTCCATTCTCCTGCTCTTCCCATGTCTCGGAATATTGCTCTACTTTTTCCCGCTAAGCTATCCACCGACTTTGCCGTCAAATTGTTGGGCAATAACATTCTTGCAGACTGTGTTCATTGCGGAACTCGCAATTATCATTATGTAGTTGTGTTCTACCATTTTTTTCTTTAAATACAAGAAATTTCCTAATATCCTCAGGTGTAGCATTTGTTATGATTTTCAAAGGATCTAATGTGTACAAAAAAAATTCAAATTCCCTTTTCAGGTTACACTTTTGCTTTGTGTAACTACCATCATCTAATAAGCTATCGAGTGTTTTAATCTTTTCAGGTTACACTTTTGCTTTGTGTAACTACCATCATCTAATAAGCTATCGAGTGTTTTAATCTTTTCAGGTTACACTTTTGCTTTGTGTAACTACCATCATCTAATAAGCTATCCAGTGTTTTAATTCTTTCGTCAATTGTGTGTACCATTTGGTGCCTTTTTTTTCTAAAAATTCATCGGAACAGTTTAACACATCCCTGGCATGTCCACACATTTTGCAAAATCTATAATCTACATGTATATCATTGGCCGTTTCACATTCTTTACACGACATGTAAGGTCATAAAATGTTTGTAATACATACACCCTAAAAATGAAAATGAGGGGGAAAATATATGTAAAAGATATACAAAATAAAATAATAATTACATTCGATATACGGATACATAAAACATGTAAACCTAACATGCATTATTGGTCAGTACACATAAGTCTCTAACAATTACCACACTTGTTTGTAATGAAAGCGGGGGGTTTGGCGCTTTAAAATCTGATTCAACCCACCATTTCTTTAGAAATGCCTGTACCAAGTAAGGGTCATTGCGGTTTTCACAGTTTTCCGGTTGTTGACTGATTTTGTTATTACCCTTATTGCTTTATTTTTGATTCAGTTTTTCGATTCATAAAAAGGTCTAAACGATTTCTAATCGTTTAATGTACTAACCAAACAACATCCAGCATCCAAACTCACACACACACACATACTTTTTCCTCATTTCTTTTTACTCGTTTACTATTTTCAGCTATATTATATGATAAAATTGTATTTTTCTTGTTTTCTTGTGCATTCTCAATATAATGTAATAATGATTGTAAATATAGGAGAAGACTCCATAAGTTGGTAAAACTTGTGTCTGATCCTCTTTGTATCATTGATCAAATAAAATAATTATAAACTAAAACCATTTCTTTAGAAATGCCTGTACCAAGTCAGGGTCATTGCGGTTTTCACAGTTTTCCGGTTGTTGACTGATTTTGTTATTACCCTTATTGATTGTATAATATCAATTGTTTGAAAGCACAATGTCATGTTCACCATCCCTATTCAAATGACACACCGGGTTTAGTTGCTTTTTTTCGAATTTCCTCAACTAGCCTATCGTCAATATACAGAAATATTGGTATTGAAAATTGCTTTCTAATAAAAGAAGTTGGTTGCATATTGAAAGTATGGTAAATATAGCTGGACAATTAAAAACCGAAGGGTAGAGTTTTATAGCAAACATAATAACCTCCCCATTGAAAACCAACAAGTTTTTATGAGTCATCTGCTAACAGGACATTGCCAAAACCAGATTTGTCGTCTATTGATGTGAAATATGCGTCCCTTTTCACTATCCTAGGAACATCTTTCAAAGTCTCCAAATTAAATGTCACATTCTTAATCCAATTATTAGATTAGGTTCTATCGTTAAGGGGTCTACTATATGATGTGGCTGCCTAACCTCTCCTAAGCATCCAATTATTACATTAGGTTCTATCATTAAGGGGTCTACTATATGATGTGGCTGCCTAACCTCTCCTAAGCATTCAACTGAACCATTCATTAATCTTTCCATTATGGTATCAGTGATAAAATCAACAAAATTAATACAACTGTTGGAATTATTAAATACTCTGGGGGGAGAGAATTCGTGATCATACTGTTCTCCCCAAAATGTTCCTTTGAAATGTGTGATATATTTAATGATGGAAACCCCATTTTCTAGTCAATCTCGAATTTCCTCCGTTTGCGAAATATTAGCAATAATTTGTTTTCCATTTCACTACTCGGGTGTGAATTTGTCCAGCCCTGAAAGAATTCGGATTTGGGAAAAATAAATTTTCAATAGACGGAAACGAGCTTTGCGCTAGAGCTGAATTAACAGACTTCTCTGCAGAGTCCGGCATGACTTGCAATTCCTTTTCATTTAACATTTTGCGTTCAAAATTCACAAACGACGGTGCTCTTACATGAACTTATGTTGGTTTATCACTAAAAATAACTGTTTGTTCCCATGGTTTCAGTCTCAATTATCACTGAAATCATATGTTAATACTTGATTTCATTTGTTGTAAAAAAATTAAACAACTGTGATAATGTTAATATTTAGTGTTTGTGAACAGTTTTAACTAGAACTACTAGAGGGTACAGGGCTATCCCTTATCATATGGTCAGGTTTGTTGTAACGATAACATACCATAGAAGGGATATGGGCACGAGGTCTGAACCTACGTGGAGGCGGGCGGAAACGTGAAGGTGGAGGTCCAAATGACTGATTAAAACGGTTAAAACCAAATTGAGGTAGCATAGGTGAATACATGCTATAAACCTTGACTACTACATTCATCAGATTTGTTTAAAATTCCAAAATTGTTCATCAGTTTTTACTCTTTGTCTAAGATCTGTTCTTCTTCTTTGTTGCAAACTAATTTTAATACAAGGGCTGCAGCAAAAGCTGGGTTATATTTGTGTGAGTGGACACGGTTTAAGATTAATGTCATTTTGTCTTTCAAGCAGTACCAGTCTTTCATGTAACACATCAATATCCACCTGTCGTCCCTTTGCGGCCTCTTCCTTGATATTCCTTTTGTCCCTTGCAAAGTCAGATTCCGCTTCGGCGGTTTTTTTCTCCTCTAACTTCTTTTCTAGTTCGTTAATCTTCTCCTCTAGGGCTTTCATCTGATCAGAAATAAAATAGATAAATAACCCCACTGTTAAATTATCTGTTTGTTTGCCTATCTATCTAACCTCTCCACATAATTAACATCAACGACCAACTTCCTACATGCATCATGATAATAAAACAGGATTATACTCAATATGCCCTGCACAGTTTTCTGATTTATCATGATGAACGTTACTTCACTTACAATGTGTCTTTTTACCGTCTTTATTTAAGGTCCTTTTTTATATATATACATGTATAATTTAACTGCTGTCCACGAATATCTGGTCTTAGTTTTAGTGTTATTCCTGTAATATGAGTGTTACCCTTTGAACTCTACTTTGTGTCTATTTTTCTGTCATATATATATGTCAATAAGTAAATGTTTATGCGTATTTTGTGCATGAATTAACAGTGAGTTAACAAGAAATTGTAAAAATATAGAATTTGACCTAAATCTTTAATCTCTTAATGTACGAATACATGGAAGTTCAAGGTGACATGTATTGTACTTTTTTACATAATTTTATTTATGTCTCAGAGTACCCGAAATATCCTCCAAGCCCTTTATGTGGGGGAAATGTGAACTTGTACATATACTTGGTTGATGAACAAACGCCTGTCGTATTCTTTATACACACCCTTTACAGCGATAAGTAAACCGCGGATGAATCAGCATTACGCGGTGTAGTCCTGCAACGACAGGCTTCAGGTAAATCTAATATTTTGTGTTCTATGTCGTTTAAACAGCACGTTTTCCACAAAATAGGGGTACCATCTTTTGCAGTTTTTCTTGGGCTTTCTCTACATACAAGTTGTGTATAAACTACTTTAAACTGAATACTTTAAATTGACAATTTTTCATCGTAAATTTGCGTTTTCCACGAAAATTGCTGAAACAAGCTCATAAAACAGCGGAACGGCTGATTAAAAGTCTATAATACATACCCAGTCAGAACTCACAGTCTATTCTTGATTTTATACTAGCATGTTGTTGGATAAAATTTTCCTGTTTCGAAGATATGAATGTGCTTTTATGCATGGTACAAGATTATCGGGAATAAGCTGCAGCGGATGAATGATCACCAAATCATTTACCGAGTTCTACACATCCCATTATTTTTTTTCATCCGCGGCAGCTTATTCCCGATAACCTTGTACCATGCATAAAAATACGTTCATATCTTCGAAACAGTTCTTCACAAACAATAAAAGAAATTAATTCACTTCTTCAAAACTATATCATCTCTACTGGATAATTGTAACTTTCTTTTTTTTTATTGTCGTTTTCCGTACTGATCTTCATAAAATGAAGATTAATAGGTTCTTACACGAGTCTCTATTGAAGATCTGGGATTTCTGTCACGAGTGTGAGAAATTCCGTCTTTTCACGAGTGGAGCGTAGCGGAACGAGTGAAAAGACGTAGAATTTCTCACACGAGTGGAAGAAATCCCAGATCTTCAATATAGACTCGTGTAAGAACCTATTTCTTCCGTTTTTAACAATGTTTACATTTCGGCCCCGAAGCTAGATCACCACGTGCTAGGAGAGAAGGACGCTAATGTAAAGTTTGTGAGTGCATCGACCCCGTGTACACATGCATGAACTCCTGAAAAGAACCGTTTAATCATTATAATCCTTCAATGCAATACTGAACTGTTAACATAAAAATGTATTCTTGCATATCCCTGGTCTAAAAATCACACAAATTAAAATTCCGCGAAATGTTGTTGACGTCTTTGGTACATTAACAACATGACGTCATATGAAGACTTCCAGTTTAAAACGTAAAGATCAGACGTCATTTGGTTTCGTGTACGCTTCAATTTTGATAAAATATAACTAAAATAAGGTTGCAAGGTACTACAGTAGGCGTTTTAATTATTTGTGTGTATTGTTGTAAATATGGCTTTCAATCTGACACTATCGTAGTTTCCCGTTGATTATACTCGGCCGATTTGATTGGCTGACAATGTTATGTAAGACAAGGTCACGCGCAGCTGTCTTTATGGCTTGTCTTACGTTAGAAAACGCATCAAAACGGAAGAATAACATCGAGTTATGCTGCAAAAGATACGATTTTTTTACCCAAAACTATCGTTATCGGAATTATAGTCCAGGATGACAAGAAT
The DNA here is from genome assembly GCA_963383655.1 of Bathymodiolus septemdierum. Classification (NCBI taxonomy): domain Eukaryota; kingdom Metazoa; phylum Mollusca; class Bivalvia; order Mytilida; family Modiolidae; genus Bathymodiolus; species Bathymodiolus septemdierum. The sequence goes on along the minus strand of OY726524.1, from coordinate 14,263,279 downwards.
TCAAATCTATTCATATGACCTTCTATGTGAACCCGTCTTGAGCATGCGCAATGCTTAGAAACAATAAACAACATGTCGGAAGAGAAAGTGTCAACGCGTGGAAGAAAGCGGACTTTGACGGATTCAGAGAGAAAGAGGAATAGAAGTGAAGTATCTTCCAAATGGAACAAATGCAGGATATATGTAGGGGATTAGTTGGACCTTTGGAACGAACTGAAGGAAGTGCTACGCATCCAAACTCACGCTGAAGTGGCAAAGATTGTGCTTGATAGGTAAGCCGAGCATGTTTTTTTCTTCTTTTCTCAATCGTTTTTCATATTTTATGAATTTATGATGATGCCTATGATCATTTTCGGTAGTTATTATTCAATATATGTAATTCTGCACCTGGCAGCAGCAAATTATTGTCAATGAGTAGCATAAAACGGTCGTATTTGCGAGGTAAACAAACACGAATTTTAACATCCATGCTGCAGCATCTGGGCTATTGGCATAAAAATAGATAAAAATAGATTTGGCCTCGCTCAGTTCAGTGCATAATTAATTAGCTTCCACTAACGATGGTCAGCTTTTTTAAATCGAAAAAACAACGTTTCGTAGCGTATTCGCCAATAATTCGGTGCTTAATTTTCATTTTATGAAGGTCAGTACGGAAAACGACAATAATTTTGGGTATAAAAAATTACGATTTTGGTAGACAATATGCATTTAAACTTTCTTTTGAAAACTGTCCTAATCTTTTCTCAGTCTTCAAAATATTCTTTTCTCTCTACACATTACACATCTTTAAAATTATATTTTCTTTTCTCGGTTAATTTAAATCTTCTTCAAAATATTCAGATCTTTTCTCTCTAAACGTTAAACCTTTTTTTTTTTCAACTGTCTTAATCTCTTCTCAATTAACTTTTCCCTTCTTCAAGATATTCTTTTCTCTCTACACATTAAACATCTTTAAAACTATCTTTTCTTTTCTCGGTTAACTTAAATCTTCTTCAAAATATTCAGATCTTTTCTATCTAAACATTAAACTCTCTCCAATTATCATAGTCTATTTACATAAACTTCTAAATTATTTTCTTTCTAAACATTGCATTTCTTCAAAAATTAACATGATCTTTCCTCTATATACTTTAAACTTCTTTAAGATTATCTTAATGTTTTCTCTATCTGAGCATAAACTTCCTTTAATTTATTATTATTATTTTTTCTTTGTCTTTTCTCTATCAACATTGAACCTCTGAAATAAGTCAACTGAACTACCGTAATCTATTAAAATCTGTATGTTACCTCTCATATAAGTCAACTGAACTACCGATCCTGTGTAGACCCTTTGTGTTACTTGCTCCCAAACTTTTAAAATTATTTATCTTTCCAATCTTTCGATTCAAGGTTATTCCAGAAACGCGTGGTGTGCACTGATTGTGATATCTACGTTTTATTCAGATAACAGCTACCTCTGTAATTAGCGTCTATTACCGACCAGAGTAAGGTCACTGTCGTCAAAGAGCTCCGATCGAAAATGTTACGTCAACATCCGGGATACTGTAAAGCGGTATTTTTTTAAAGAAGACACAGACGATTATCGTCAGTTTTTATAAATATATAATGTTTAAAATTATGATGCTTTATGATTGTTATTATTATTAATATTATTGTCATTTTTTGTCCAAATATCATTGCTTTGTGCAGGGTAAAATTAGATTTTTTGTAAAAGTTATAAGGAATCCGGCATCAAAATCATTACGATCAATTGAAATATCGCTATATCTTGCATTTACGAATGAATGAAATGTTGCTAAGCAAGAAAAGATATTAATGAATGATTTATTTTACTTAGAGATATTATTTTGTTGATGAAAAGTCAATTAGTAACTAGTTATAGCCTAAAGCTTGATGTCAACAGACGTTTTTGAAATCCGGTTTGTCAAATTGTAAACATGTATAGAAATCGGTTGTGTCATTTATAAGAACTGGATTTGTCAGTATGTAAATACGACTGATCGTATTATTATTGATCATTATATTGCAATTTAGCAATAGTTATGATTAGGAAATATCTCAAAAGTGATAAATCCTGATCCATAGTATGTATATTCGCCATGGCTCCTAATTTCAACTACTTTGTACAATTAAAAAAATAGTTATTTCTATGTTAAATTGCTACTGTCGCGAACACTTGATTTGTTATGCCTTTTGTGGCACTGACATCACGGCTGGCGCTCAATACGCTACATCCATTTGCGTTCGCTGTCCAGGCGCATCAATTGAGTAGTGGGAGATTCTTTGAATTTTATACTCGTCGATAACGAAGTAAGTCACTCTATGGAAATAACTTCGTGGAAACGATATTTAAATTTCTTCACAGTATAATGTGTACATAAACGTCATAGATATGCAAATTAACAAAGGCTATAGTATTGAATTTCTTTCCGCATGGACGATTTTGGCAGTTAGTATAAAGAAATTTTAGGTGTACTCGATTAATGCGACGTTCGTTACAAGTTGTAATACGACAAAAGTTCGTGATTTGGATGTTATAGTCTCCGCCCATCCACCCAGATTAATGCCAAAAGAATTTCAACTACTCGTATATATTTTGCATCTTTAGGGGTAGAAATGACAGATTGAATGAGTTTGTTATATTGATATATGTTTATAATAAATGCTATGCGATCTTTTAACGAACGCACAATCCTACACTGTGTCGAGTCTTAGTTATATTACATTATTTTAGTTAATAAAAATAAAATCTGAGGAGTGAAACGAAGGAGAAAATAAATAGACAATATACATACATTGTTGAAAATATAAAGTTTATATATACGAGTTTTGACGAGATTTTCTTACCTGTTTCGCAGCGAGTGGAAATGAATTATATATTTTCCGATAATATACGTACATGTATATTGTATCTATCGTGGTATGTCAAAAGCCCCAAAGAAACTGTCAAATTGTTTAAAAAGAGCAGAAACAAGCGTCGTTCTTATCGTTTTTGATTGTGTCCTCTGTGAAGTCTGCGCTTATAAACATAAATACTGTTACTGTTTCTTACCGTCGCTCAACGTGAATCAGGTACCAGAAAACTATATCATGGTCAGTAACCAAATATAACAAAACATATCCGGTCAATGCAACTGCTCAAATAGAACAAGCGCAGGATAAAAAAACAGTAATGGGACGGCGAAGAAATACTATTAAAACATCTTATGTTTCAATCTTGCGATTACCCTCATTTTATTTGTATTAGCTTCAGACAATTCGAATGGTACATTTATATTATATTGTAAAATTCAAGAATGTCGTTTGACAGTAGAAACAACCAAATGGCGACAAGCTTCCATTATTAATCTCTACCGGAAATGCAAGTAAAAAAGAATAGAATTTCATAACAAAATGTACAATCAAAATATTAACCAGCGTGCGTATGCCATGTCTTGGATAGGTTTTTATGATATATTCTGAACAAACAAACAGTTGCATACTACAGGTTCATTATAACACTTATCAAACTCAAAGGGTACACTCGATATGCCATATTTTCAAACGTGAGTGAGTTCAAGTGAGTGAGTGAGTGAGTGAGTGAGTGACAGTTGTTTGACGCCAATTCAGCAATTGTCCAGCTATATCATGGCGAGAACAAGTTAATTTTCAATGAGATGATGATGACACCCGCTTTGTTCTAGACCAACACACTGAGCTGGATTTTTATAGTGCTAGCCCACTGAAGCAACAGTTCGCGGGTAGATATGTCGCTCCACTCGATCACATTATTCTGATTCCGAGCCAACCAGTCTTTGCTCTTTCTTCTTAATGCTGCGTGCTTAGCGGAAAAGCAACAAATACCAATTATATATTCTTTGGTTTGACCCGACCGGGGTTCGAACCCACAATATATTGCACTCGAAGCGAGCACGCTAACCATTACGATATCGATGCGGTTTCCAATTTTTATCTTATTTCATATTTTTTTAAATCAAAAATTTCTTAGTGTTCTTCAATATATTATTTGAAAACAAAAATTAATCCAAAACAATAAGAGTTACTTGATATCTATATAAGATGTTTGTTTTCACATAAACATCTTACACGTCTAATAATGGGTGGTAAAGTTTCCGGTTTTTTTTATGATTCCACATCATTTTGATAGAATTCAGATCTTTTGTTTTAAAAACAAAATTTTAGAAATAAATAGCACAACATGATGTTAATGGAATAGGCTGAGTACTCGCGGCATATATATAGCGTTATTTAATGTTGAAAAGATACCCCAGAACTTGAAAACATTGTAAATATGGCCTACATTTTGCAACTTTTTCTACTTCTGAAACAATTTTCAGGCATTAAAATACAACTTATGAGCATAAAAACAGTGAGAGTTCCTACTTTTGATCAAACACACTTTGAATATTGCAATAATATAACTGCATAGCAAATAAAGAAAACATTACAAGTTCTATAAAAAAATCATGACCATTCTGTCGAAGGTGACTTTGGCAGAAGCCAATTTTTCACAAGTCGTTTTGTATTTCTTTCTTTTGATGTTATACAAAGATTCCACATGTAAAATATTTTGACTATGGGTTATTTTTTTCACAATTTTCATTCATTTAAGACTATTTTTTTTATTTTTTTTATCAATTTGCAAGTCGAACTCACCCTTGGCAAATGTTATAATGAACCTTAAATGAATTATAAAAAGGAAACATAATTGTGATATTGAGCTTTTTACGCTATTCTTTCAATTCTGTACATTGACAAAACCGGGTCTACTTAAATACAATTTTTGGGACTCAACCGGAAAGTAATGGTTGACAAAGCCGAACGAATGTACGTAAATAAGCATTGTGTTTTTCAATGTAATAAGTCTAAGACTATTGATGGTAGCGCGCAAGTGCAAATTATCATTTATCTAAGCATTACAAAGGATTTGTGCACTTTACTTACACATATAGACTACTTTTTATAGCTTTATTTGATGATGTCAATCTCATTATTGGCATTTGTCATTGTTTATGTCCATCATTTTATCCATATCTGAGTAATCGATGAAGTTAACTACAGTACCATATAGGTAAAAACAAACAAAAATAATCGACCGATAACGAGATCTTCTGGATTCAAGATATAATAATACTATATGATCATAATACTTACTTTTTGTCGTCGCCTGTATGTCAATCATGCCTTTAGTGACTTGTACCGGAAGCTGACGGAACATTTTCGACCAGAGCTCTTTGACGACAGTGAAAGTGTTCCGTCTAAGGTAGAAGTCATTCATTCATTCCGGATTTGTCAATCACAGTAAATAGACCATTTGCAAATTCCCGATATGATTCTAAATATTATATTTTTGTAACGGATAAAATGATACTCGTTCCAGCAACAGAAAAGATATAATAATTTATGTAGAATTTTCGTATAAGTTATGTAAAAAAAAATAGAGGAACAATTTATAGCAAAAAGGAAATTAACGTGTTTTGCTACACCATTGAAATATTGTAAAGATTTTCAAAATTTTTATATATGCTATATTCATTGAATTTTGCATCTGCCAACCAGAAAGGAATAAAAACATTTAATTATTCATTTATTTATTTATCATCAAATTATTTTATTTTAAAACTCATAATATATCCTATTCCGATATAGGACGTTCCAATCAGGAATTCATGTGTGGGACGTCCTAATATTTTCCAGTTTGGGTCGTGATAGATTAAAATAAAGATAAGAAAATGATTCCAACGAGAATTTCCGAAATTAGTAAATCGGAATGAATGATTGGATGACGTCTAGTTCCGATCGAGATGTACCCAGTACCTCTTTATCTGTTAAAATTCCTCAGTTACTGGCAGAAGTTCGGTGTATTTTGTGCCAACTAATTCTGTTTTGTCTATCAGTGATATTTTACAGTGGCACGCATGAGCCGCTGCCCTATTACATACCCACTATTTTTGTATGATTTTAATATATTGTTGAACTTGCTGAATATGCATGAAATACTTGCTGATGGATGTTATGCAGCCAACAATAAATTTCCATTAATAAACAGAAAAGTTTGAAGATATGAAAGGAGTAATCAGAAGCCGTCAATCAAAGAGGGACAGTCAACCCAATAGACAAAAGAGAAAAAAAGAAATAAAGGGCACACTATTATCTACAAAAGGTTCAGTGCTGGATTTAGGACAAATGAGGACCTGTGCTAGTTAAGTTATGAGGCCCCTTACTTGGGCCCTGAAAGAGGTAGACACAGGCAGTCAGGCACTATACATGCACAGGAAATTTAGATATAGTTACAATATTACGTTATCAGAGGCGGATTTAGAGGGGGGCGTGCGGAGCGTGCGCCCCCCTAAAATTCGCAAAGCATATGTTATACAACGTTAATTAAGCAGTTCAACGAACAACTTTTTCATGAATGGTTAACTCGTGACCTGCAATTCAAAATGAATAGTTAATGATATTAGGAGTAAATTTGGGATATCATTCTAAAAAGCTCTACCCATTGATAAATGATCAGTATACTGTCCGTCCGGATGAAGCTTTTCGTTTCGCCGTTGGTTCATTCATTGAAAACGTATGATTCGTTCTTGTTTATAGACAAACAAAGGCGAATATGTTAACATTAATGTTGCATGAAACGATTCTGATCATCTAATTTAGTACGGTAGCTTATCGGAAATCAACAACAAGTTCATGTATTGACAATTTCCGCTTTTGTTTGTCTATAAACAAGAAAGGTCGAATCATACGTTTTCAATGAATGAATCAAATGACGAAAAGAAAAGTTCCATCCGGACGGGCAGTATTAACTAGAACCACCCGAAAGGACAAGCACCGAAAGTACAGACCAATTAGTGAAATGAGGAATGCGTTAAAACTAAACTAATAGTTCTTTGAAGGGTTAACATATTGTGATCGATCAGTCACGAGTTGAACAATTCGCATCACGGTTGTTAAAGAAAAGTTTTACTTTACACCATGTCCCCCGTCACATTTGGGGACATGGCTTTGTGAAGGTGGGGGACACGGAAATGAAGCGGCGGTTTCAGGTAAGCTGGTGTGAAATCATAAATTATAGCATTATTACAATTATTTAAAATATATGACTTATTTAGCGGAACACCATGTTCATTTCGGGAGATGTTGATCCCATTTTACCCACGTTATTCGTCCGGTATATAGGTGAACAGTTCTGCAATGTATGACGAGGGTGGTCAAAATTGCCTCCGTCAGATTTTAGCTAATTTAAGGCTCGATGCACATACATGTACTTTCAATGACATATGTTATCTAAAAAGTCGTCCGCGTTAAATGCAATCATTATTTCAAACCATCAACGCAATATAAGAAGCATACGATCGAATTATCTCTCGCGTTAAATTGTGGCGTATGGGGGTAAAGTATTTGTGACGCCAGGGGATAGGGCTCACATTTTAAAAACAAGGATAATTATGTATATTACTGTAATTCCTCAAACCCCCAGAGCTTCCGGGGGGCTTCGCCCCCTGGGCCCCCTACCAGGGCTCTGCCTTGGACCCGCTGGGGACGCGGTCCCCAGACCCTTCGCCTACTCACGTCCCCCATAACCCCAAATCCTGGATCCGCCCCTGGTTATATTAGGTCAGACATGTACACTGTGTCTGCATGGCCAACGGGGCCCTGTGTTTAAGCACACATAAGTACAATGGTAAATCCGGTACTAACAAGGCTACACAGAAAACTAATGATCGAGCAATACGAACCCCAATGAAAATCGGAGTGAATTTATATTGTAACTTAAATATTGCTGAAATTGACGTCATACACCATTATTCATTAACTACAATGTTATTGTCTGAAATATAAATACAATTGCCCCTTACAATGTATACTTATATACGTTTACAAGGCCAATGCTAGATTACTCGGACTATATTGATTTTTGTTCTCATTGGTAGAGTTGCTATCCAGCCAATACAGGATTCTAGATTTTAGATGATATTTTACGACAAAGACTGAACTGTCGTCTGCTCAAATGACACTGCCTTCAACGCGCAAAAAAATATCACAAATGTGATATTCGCAAGAAATGATGAAGGGGTTGATGATAGATGCTCTTGCACATAAAAAGAAACAAAACAATAAAAAAAAACCTTCCAAGTTAGCAGTTAATTATAAAAGATACAACATGATGATTCTGTATTAGTCCTGTGTCATCTATATTGACCTTCGACCTCGCCTCATAAAGCTACCAGCGGAACAATAATAATGCCAACACATAAATCACGACTTAATTATTTCATGGTAATCATAATATTAATTCACATTTATACAGATGTATTTTTGTCAATAAAAATTGATTTTACAAAGAAGGAAGAAAGAATATGAGTGACCATTCTAACAATTGGTGTGTTTATATTCACGCATAATGCGAACATACCTAAGTGTAAACAATACACGTATGTAGAATGTCATTACATGCCTATATAAAGCCAATGCACGCGTATATGTTACCATTAAAAGATTTTAAAAAAAGAAGAAGATAAAAATTACAATCCAGGCACCATCCATTGATATATTTACGAGAGTGTGTTGGAGGTATTTACTTCTGTAAATTTTGCTGGCTACATTTAGCTTCTAACCTATGCATAATGGCTGACACTACCACATAGTAATCGGTATAATGCAAAACTCGCTGCGAATCAATAATAAAGAAGTAAATGTTAGCAAAACAACCACTAGGGATCTTTGGTACAGTGGCTTCCTTGTTAGCAGCAACACTCTATCAAGGAAATCATGATAGGAACCACCAGCTCTGGAATATCGGATCCAGTGTGTGATATATACTCCATATACAGGTGCTGTGTGAAAGTTGCTTTTTTAAAATGACAAGTTTACGAATAAAGAACCAAGTCGGTGAGAAGAGGCGCACATTTGGTACCCATAGGAATAATAATTTGGTATACATATAATTTAGAATTTGCATATACAGAAATAAATGAAGTCTATGCTGAATTATTTTAGTACATGTATATGTACAATTCGAATTCAGGATTTTACTATTTAGTAAAATAGTACAATGTATATTAATATGCAAAATTATGTATTTTGACACTGATACCGCTCCGTAGATAGGAAACCCAATTAAATAATGATTATATATACAATCTGTAGTATTCATTGCCAGCATGCTATTTATTTGTTTCTAATAAAATTATCTACAAATATAAAAGTACGCTGAATCATAATATATGACTTAATCCATTTTTACAGATCAACCATATATGAATTATAGTGAAACAGCCCGTTTATACAATGACTACAGGATCCAATCAAAATAGCCGTTTAAAAATTATTTATCAACGATTTGCATCAATTTAACTATTCTATATACACGAACGCTAGTGGTTCCAAAATTTCTTTTAGCTAATCTACCTTTGTTGCATATAATTACTGGCTCGTGTGAGTAAAGGTGAGTTTTAGTTGAGTTAGTTGGTACTATGAACAATAAGTTTGATTCATTGAGTATTTTGAGTACTTTGAGTGAAGTTTGAGAATAGTCAACAGAAAGGGAGGAGGGGGGGGGGGGGGGGGGGATGGGGGGGGTGTTTCATGGCATTTTTAACAATATTTCAATTATATCGTAACAGTCAGCTTTATAGGGGGAGCAAATTGAAGTAACAGGAGAAAACCACTACATCGCCGTTAGTGGGATTCGAACTCACAGCGATGTAATCAGAAGGAGAGTCAATATAATACAATAGTTATAAGAAACAAGTGTAAACAGACAAATAATAAGTGGTAATCAAAAGCCGTAAATCGAAGGACAGACAATAAAACGGACAAAAGAGACGAAAGGACAAACAAAGACATACAAAGCACTACATAGAAAATAAAGAATTAAGAAACACGATCTCGATTAAAAACCCAGATTTTACTCGAAATCTTCTAAAGGGAAAGCAGCTCCTGTTCAGCTAGTGCGAATCTTCGTGTTACTCGCGTAAAGAATCCGTTGACAGTACGGGAATGCGGACAGTACGGGATTTGATATCAAGACTGAGCTTTGATGACAGTACGGGAATGAAGACAGTACGGGATTTGACAGTACGGGACTGATGATAGTAGGGGAATGATGACAGTCCGGGATTTGATGACAGTACGGGAATGATGACAGTACGGAAATGTTTACAGTACGGGAAAGATAACAGTACGTGAATAATGACATTACGGGAATGATGACAGTACGGGAATGATGACAGTATGGAAATGATGACAGTACTGGAATGTTGACAGTACCGGAATGATGAAAGTACGGGAATGTTGACAGTACGGGAATGCTGACAGTACGGGAGTTGACTACGACAAACGAAACATATCAGAGTGTTTATCTGTGACACAGACAACACATCCCAAGTAAACAAGTAATGATGGAGAACGTAATATGTTCGAAGTGATCGCTTCAATTCTACCACTATGAACCCATGGTTCTATCGCTTCTCCGCTACTAATCACCCTACAAAACATGACATCCGAACAGGAAACACAAACTCTGGAATATCTGTCAATTAAGAGATATATACACTTCATATGCTTGGCATTACCGTTTTATTATCTAAAGTTACGGATTTTACTGATAATATAAATTCATAAGACCAACTTGAAATTGAGTTCGTTGATTGATATGGATTTTCAACATTCTGTCATGGTTCCTATCCCTGCGTCTATCCACACAATGATGGGAAATGACGAATGGTGTAAGAGTTTTATATACACGCGACAGACAAGAAGCTGAATGTTGTTTCTTGGTTGAAACTCTTTGGTGTTGTTCTATGTATATTAAACATCCGACTTATCAGTCCATGGGTAAAAATGGAATTATTGGAAGAGTCTGCAACATTCAAACCACTTTCTCAATAAAAGAGGAGGCTTGGGCCTATAAAACTAGCTTAGCGCCGCCATTTTTATTGAAGAATCTGTACCAAGAAAGGAAATAGGGTGGTCATGTATTTATGTGTTAGTGTAATCGATTTTCTACGATTGTTGGTATTTTTGTTTTTCTTTTTATTATCTCCTCTTTATGTTTGCTTTTTTTTTCTCTCACTTCTTGTCGTAATCACAATTCTGTACTTTCCTCATTCATAACTTATCGAAAGTGTTACGGTCGCCACCATGACTTGATTGACCGTTTTAGATTATATGTATCACAAATGACCACGGATATGTTCCACTTGTCGTAAAAACTTCCCGGTCCTTTCCTCGTGCATGACTTGTCACCGGGTTTGTAACTATATTAACACGACGGGTGTCACTAGTGGAGCAGGAACTGCTTACCCTTCAGGAGCAGCAGAGTTCACCCCCGGTTTTTAGTAGGGTTCGTGTTACTCGATCGTTAGTTTTATATGTATGTTTTGTAGATCGTTGTTTGTCCTTTTGTACTTTTTCTATTGGCCATTGTGTTGTCTGTTCTTCTTCGATATACGGATTCTGATTACCCCTTTGGTATCTTCAAACTCTTCTTATCGCCGTTTTTTTAAGCAAGCATAGCAGGAAGGGTTCCACTAGTGGAACAGGACCTGCTTACCATGCAGGCACGCACGAGTTAAGCGCTGGCTTGTTGTGGGGTTCATGTTGCCCGGTCTTCAGTCTTATACATTATAATGTTTAGCAGGTTATTGTTTGTCATTTTTATTTTGGTAATTGCATTGTCTGTCCGTCTTCTATTTACGGCTTCTGATTACTCCATTGATATCTTCAAACGTTCTTTAAGACATAATTTTAGTCTTTTGTACTTATTATCTGCCTACTATTTAATTGTACTATTCTTATGTTAAAAACAAAATGTGAAACTATCCTGAAAGCATACGAACAGAACGGTTAAATATGAATGCATTTATTCGAACAGAACGGTTAAATATTAATGGATTCATTCGAATAGAACGGTTAAATATGAATGCATTCATTCAAATAGAACGGTTAAATATGAATGCATTCAATCGAATAGAACGGGTAAATATAAATGCATTCGTACGAATAGAACGGTTCATCATTAATACATATTTAATAGCACAGGAATTAAAGAAAATAGTTAAAGAACCTTTCCTATTTTAAATGCTATTCTGATAAATAATGGTCAACAACTCAAGAACAATCATAAAAAAAAGTAATCTGAAAAGACGATTAATTTATTAAAGTTCGTTCAAATCACCGAAATATTTTTCTTGAATCATATTCCACAATATCATTATTTATATATTTATTTTTGCTAGTAATATTTATTTACAATTAATTTGTATTTATGCTTTGGTATGTACCATTTATAATTATATAATCTATTATTAATGGCATATCAACGAAAACTTCATGCAACAGATTCATTTATGAGGAACAACGAAAAACAATAGTTAGTGAAAAACATGTTACAATCAACTACATTATTTCACGGAATTTAATCCGAGTCAGCTGTACGTAAATGATTTGTGTATTTCATGTTAAAAATGACGGAAATTCAAGTACATTCGATTTATCATCGTCACTCCTTTCTCTATATATCTGAACTCTAACCACCTACACACGACAACAATGCACACAATGATAATACACACAGTTTTATTTCAGATTGGTCATTCGTGGGCGTGTCGGACGATCAGACACCACGTACACTATCCGTTCAGCCATTGCATTGCGCATGTTGTATGACATTATATTATCATCAGCAGGATTCTAAATATAATGCTTCTGCGCAAAAGACGGGAATCAAAATATCAAATACCTTTTGTGTCTATGGCTTTCTAAATGGTTGTACAATATTCTGTTGATATTAATGTCAAACGCGACTCGCAAAATAATGGCCAGATGAATAGTATGGGGGCTATTAATGCATCATGCTTAACAAAAGGTCACACTTCATCACGTTTAACTTTCATATCGAGTCCGCTTTTTAGAGGTATCTTTATCTCAGTATCTGACATTCCACTTTTTTTTCTTTTTCTTTTTTTTTTATAGAAAAATCACAAATAAAACAATAGTCTTATTGCTATTCATCCGCCGAGCCGGACAGCGACAAAGGGTATAACGGCTATGCACCCGCCTACGCTGAAAACGACAAATAGTGTCACGGATATCCACTAAATTAGCCGGACAGCCACACATAGTATCACGACTATTCACCCGCCGAGCCGGACAGCGACGAATGGTCTAAGGGCTATTCATCCGGCTACTCGGGCAGCGACAAATAGTATCACGGCTATTCATCCGGCTACTCGGGCAGCGACAAATAGTATCACGGCTATTCATCCGGCTACTCGGGCAGCGACAAATAGTATCACGGCTATTCACCCGTTTAGCCGAATATAGTCTCACGGCTATTCATCCACATAGACGGATGACTAGCAAGCAACTGCACATGTCTTTACTTATTGGCATCTTCATAGCCGAATAACTGACCACGTACACTTTTTTGTTATATTTTCTACCATCTTTTCAGCAGTATCCCGTAATGATATTGAACTGGCTGGTAGTTATTTGTGCTGTATCCATTTGTTATGGAGGTAGGTGACGATTGCATTTGTTCGTAGCTATAAATTACATTGACAATTACAGAAACAAATTATTGATAAGGATTTATCATTGAAGTATAATTGTATGTTATACTAAATCATAATAAGACATATTTCTTTGGTTATTAAAACAATGTAATGATACAATTCCTGATGTACTTTATTTCGCACATGCGTAATACCGGACAATTATGAACATCTGTTTCTGAGTGACTTCATGCATATATACAAGACCATAATGCATACAAACATTTCAATGTTTTGTTTCTTTACATAATGCATTCATTTTCCGGGAAACCACATTGTCGATATCAAAGAATTGACTTTGACTTGCCATCTTCCATTGTCGACGTTGTTTCTGAGGAACGCTGGTGACATTGACACATGCTGGTTACTGATTTATTCTACGTTAGATTGCTTAAGCATTTTACTTGTATACATTGTTCAAATCTAAATGTCAGCAACTTAATACCACCGTTGGCTATTTGGATATATAGAACAAAAAATATGTAAACAAGACGAATTATTGATTTTGTTATCAGATAAATTTTCCTAACTGCTTTCCCCTAAAAAATATTATATTTTTCTATTCGAATCGGAATATATCATGGAAGTCATAGTTTGTATGACATTTTAACATGGGTGACATTAGTGTCATTGCTCCTTATTCCTCGCTATAGTCCGGAATAAAAGAGAGGCTCGAGTGGCTCAATGAGTTAGGTATTTGGATTACCTAGCAACTCATACAAACCTGTCACCAATACGGCGTGGGTATGCACCCGGCTTTGTAAATTACAAAAAGGGCGCACTCGACTCGCAGCCGCAAGTGATAAAGTTTACCAGTTGCTTCCCCATGGTCCGTGGTTCTTTCCGGGTACTCCGGCTTCTTCCACCACTAAAACTGATCGCCATGATATAGCTGAAATATTGCTGAAAGTGGCGTTAAACACAATAAATCAATCAACGGAATAAAAGATGTTCTTGTTCAGCAAAATTGATATCAAAACGTGTTTGATGGGCTTTCGATAACAAAGGCGCAGAAGCCATGATTGGACATAGCCGACATAAACGGGAACTACCAAATTTAACATGAACAAAGACTCCATTTACATGTAGCTACTTGAATTGGACACGAACAAGAAAAGGAAATATAACGTGTTCTCACAATAAAATAGCTGACATATTGTCCACTTTGCGTTTAACAACACTCACTCACTCACTCACTCACTCATTTGTAGTTGACACATATCCAAAAAATCAATATATGCCTGATTAGTACAACAAATATTCAGTAAAGTTAGATTGTAAAAAATTAAAACAGTACAATGAATAACTGGAAAAGCATCAAACGATCATAGAATCTAGAAATACTACCCAAGAGACATTGTTTAACAATCAGAAGTAGAAGAAAATAATGGTGTACTTTCTATGGACCAATCGTTACGACCATAAACGAAATATGCTTTAATTGGCAATAATTACAGTATTCTGCTTAAATTTGTAGCTAATACGGAACATGCTTGTAAAAAAAGACCTGGTGGACATTGTATTTTAAAGAGCCAGGATTGTGGACCTAATTCCGAAAAGAACGGATATTGCTGTTCTCGAAGAAAATGCTGTGTAGATTGTAAGTTATGTTGCTATAGCAACCAATATATTAGTTTTAGATTCCTTAGAACGACGTTACGTATTTTTACTGTAATAGTGAAACAGTACATTCGATTTAAACATGAGTGGAGAGTTGGGATCCAGTTATCAAGAGGGGAGAGTTGGGATCCCCTTAACCGGTTTAACATGAGGGGGAGTTGGGATCCTCTTAACCGGTTTAACATGAGGGGAGAGTTGGGATCTCCTTAACCGGTTTAACATGAGGGGAGAGTTGCGATCCCATTAACCGGTTTAACATGAGGGGAGAGTTGGGATCCCCTTAACCGGTTTAGCATGAGGGGAGAGTTGCGATTCCATTAACCGGTTTAACATGAGGGGAGAGTTGGGATCCCCTTAACCGGTTTAACATGAGGGGGGAGTTGGGATCCAGTTATCAAGAGGGGAGAGTTGGGATCCCCTTAACCGGTTTAACATGAGGGGGAGTTGGGATCCCCTTAACCGGTTTAACATGAGGGGAGAGTTGGGATCCCCTTAACCGGTTTAACATGAGGGGAGAGTTGCGATCCCATTAACCGGTTTAACATGAGGGGAGAGTTGGGATCCCCTTAACCGGTTTAACATGAGGGGAGAGTTGGGATCCTCTTAACCGGTTTAACATGAGGGGAGAGTTGGGATCCCCTTAACCGGTTTAACATGAGGAGAGAGTTGCGATCCCATTAACCGGTTTAACATGAGGGGGGAGTTGGGATCCCCGTAACCGGTTTAACATGAGGGGAGAGTTGGGATCCCCTTAACCGGTTTAACCCCGCCACATGTTTGTACCTGTACAACACCAGGATCTGGACTTCCACCGTGATATCCAGCTGTTTCACATGTTTGTACGTGTACCAAGCCAGGACCTTGAATTCCACCGTGATATCCAGCTGTCTCACATGTTTGTACGTGTACCAAGCCAGGACCTTGAATTCCACCATCATATTCAACTGTCTTACATGTTTGTACACGTACCATGCCAGGACCTTGACTTCCACCGTCATATCCCGCTGTCTTACATATTTGTACGTGTACCATGCCAGGACCTTGACTTCCACCGTCATATGCAGCTGTCTTACATTTTTGTACGTGTACCAAGCCAGGACCTTGATCTCCACCGTCATATCCTGCTGTCTTACATTTGTGTACCTGTACCAAGCCAGGATCTGGACTTCCACCGTCATATGCAGCTGTCTTACATATTTGTACGTGTACCAAGCTAGGACCTTGACTTCCACCGTCGTATCCAGCTGTCTGACATTTTTGTACCTGTACCAAGCCAGGACCTTGACTTCCACCGTCATATCCAGCTGTATTACATTTTTGGACGTGTACCAAGCCAGGACATGGACTTTCACCGTCATATCCAGCTTTCTTACAAATTTGTACGTGTACCATGTCAGGACCTTGACCTCCACCGTAATATCCCGCTGTCTTACATATTTGTACGTGTACCATGCCAGGACCTTGACTTCCACCGTCATATCCCGCTGTCTTACATATTTGTACGTGTACCATGTGAGGACCTTGACCTCAACCGTCATATCCAGCTGTCTTACATATTTGTACGTGTACCATGTCAGGACCTTGACCTCCACCGTCATATCCAGCTGTCTTACATATTTGTACGTGTACCATGCCAGGACCTTGACTTCCACCGTCATATCCCGCTGTCTTATATATTTGTACGTGTACCATGTGAGGACCTTGACCTCAACCGTCATATCTAGTTGTCTTACATATTTGTACGTGTACCATGTCAGGACCTTGACCTCCACCGTCATATCCAGCTGTCTTACATATTTGTACGAGTACCAAGCCAGCACCTTTACTTCCACCGTCATATCCAACTGTCTTACATTTTTGTACCTGTACCAAGCCAGGACCTGGACTTCCACCGTCATATCCAGCTGTCTTACATTTTTTGTACACGTACCAAGGAAGGACCTTGACTTCCACCGTCATATCCCGCTGTCTTACATATTTGTACGTGTACCATGTCAGGACCTTGACCTCCACCGTCATATCCCGCTGTCTTACATATTTGTACGTGTACCATGTGAGGACCTTGACCTCAACCGTCATATCCAGCTGTCTTACATATTTGTACGTGTACCATGTCAGGACCTTGACCTCCACCGTCATATCCAGCTGTCTTACATATTTGTACGTGTACCATGCCAGGACCTTGACTTCCACCGTCATATCCCGCTGTCTTATATATTTGTACGTGTACCATGTGAGGACCTTGACCTCAACCGTCATATCTAGCTGTCTTACATATTTGTACGTGTACCATGTCAGGACCTTGACCTCCACCGTCATATCCAGCTGTCTTACATATTTGTACGTGTACCATGTCAGGACCTTGACCTCCACCGTCATATGCAGCTGTCTTACATATTTGTACATGTACCAAGCTAGGACCTTGACTTCCACCGTCGTATCCAGCTGTCAGACATTTTTTGTACACGTACCAAGGAAGGACCTTGACTTCCACCGTCATATCCCGCTGTCTTACATATTTGTACGTGTACCATGTCAGGACCTTGACCTCCACCGTCATATCCAGCTGTCTTACATATTTGTACGTGTACCATGCCAGGACCTTGATCTCCACCGTCATATCCCGCTGTCTTACATTTTTGTACCTGTACCAAGCTAGGACCTTGACTTCCACCGTCGTATCCAGCTGTCTTACATTTTTGTACCTGTACCAAGCCAGGACCTTGAATTCCACCGTCATATCCAGCTGTATTACATTTTTGGACGTGTACCAAGCTAGGACCTTGACTTCCACCGTCATATCCAGCTGTCTTACATTTTTTGTACACGTACCAAGGAAGGACCTTGACTTCCACCGTCATATCCAGCTGTCTTACATATTTGTACGTGTACCATGCCAGGACCTTGATCTCCACCGTCATATCCCGCTGTCTTACATTTTTGTATCTGTACCAAGCCAGGACCTTGACTTCCACCGTCATATCCCGCTGTCTTACATTTTTGTACGTGTACCAAGCTAGGATCTGGACTTCCACCATCATATCCAGCTGTCTTACATTTTTGTACGTGTACCAAGCCAGGACCTTGACTTCCACCGTCATATCCAGCTGTCTTTTGTCTATGCTCAGTACCAAGCCAGGACCTTGACTTCCACCGTCATATGCAGCTGTCATTTGTTTATGCTCAGTGAGTTAAGATGAGAGGTGATCGGTTGTTTTGTTGATATTGGTGGAATTCTTGACCATCACTGTTCAAACTTTCTTTTCATAATACCAACTAGCATTACAACGACAAAACGTGAGGTGACACTATGTCACGCCTTCGACAAACCAACATATTTCTGAATCAAATCATTTAATGACATAAATTATATTTTTTTATTGATAACTACTCGATTTTCGTCAGACAAGCAGACAGAAAAGAAAGATGCAATGACCTACTTTGTCGACCATTGTTTTTCTTTGTATCAGTTATCTTTTGGCCATGGTATTTTACACCCTCTCCTATTTACTGCTCGTGATTACCCTTTTTGGTATCTTCAAGCATTTCTTAAGGCATCACATGATTTAAATGTGAAATACTTAGAAAAAAACGTTAGAGATTGCTGAAAGGACAACAAATAATTAACAATCCAGAATTACGGCTTCGGATTATGCCTTTGGTATCTTCTAACTCTAGACCATTGCGTTGTCTGTCATTCTTAGATTTACGGATTATGATTACCCCTTTGGTATCTTCTAACTCTAGACCATTGTATTGTCTGTTGTTCTTTGATATACGACTTCTGATTATCTCTGTGGTATCTTCTAACTCTAGACCATTGTGTTGTCTGTCCTTTGATTTACAGCTTCTGATTACCCCTTTTGTACCTTCTAACTCTAGAACATTGTGCTGTCTGTCCTTTGATTTACGGCTTCTGATTACCTCTTTGGTATCTTCTAACTCTAGACCATTGTGTTGTCTGTTCTTTGATTTACTGCTTCTGATTACCCCTTTGGTATCTTCTAACTCTAGACCATTGTATTGTCTGTTTTTCTTTGATTTACGACTTCTGATTAGCCCTTTGGTATCTTCTAACTCTAAACCATTGTGTTGTCTGTCATTCTTAAATTTACGGCTTCTGATTACCCCTTTAACAGGATCGCCAAAGTCAGCTACGGTCGCCCATCCCTGAGTAAACAGGATCGTTAACGTCAGCTACGGTCGCCCATTCCTGAGTATACAGGATAGCCAAAGTCAGCTACGGTCGCCCATCCCGGAGTAAACATGATCGCTAAAGTCAGCTACGGTCGCCCATCCCTGAGTAAAGAGGATCGCTAAAGTCAGCTGCGACCTCCTATCCCTGAGGGAGGAGAATCTTAGTTTTAATAATAGTTTATGGTATTCAGAAGTTAGTCAAGTATTATCTTTTATTTTCAATTCAAGCATTATGTTCAACTTATCTGTACACATAGAAGTTATTGCTCGATCCGTAGTTTTCGCTGTGATATTTGTAAATCGTTATTTGTTATTACAGTATGTTCGTTTTCTTTTGGCCGTTGTATTGTTTGTCTTTCCTTCTTAGATATTTGGCTTCTGATTATCCCTTTGGTATCTTCTAACTTTTGACCATTGAGCTGTCTGTCAATCTTTGAATTACGGCTTCTGATTACCCCTTTGGTATCTTCCAACCTTTGACCATTGCGTTGTCTTGTCATTCTGTGATTTACTGCTTCTGATTACCTCTTTGGTATCTTCTAACTCTAGACCATTGTGTTGTCTATCCTTCTTTGATCTACGCTTCTGATTATCCCTTTGGTATCTTCTAACTCTAGACCATTGCGTTGTCTGACCTTCTTTGAATTACGGCTTCGGATTATGCCTTTGGTATCTTCTAACTCTAGACCATTGCGTTGTCTGTCATTCTTAGATTTACGGATTATAATTACCCCTTTGGTATCTTCTAACTCTAGACCATTGTATTGTCTATTCTTCTTTGATTTACGGCTTCTGATTATCTCTGTGGTATCCTCTAACTCTAGACCATTGTGTTGTCTGTCCGTCTTTGATTTACGGCTTCTGATTATGCCTTTGGTATCTTCTAACTGTAGACCATAGTGTTGTCTGTCATTCTTAGATTTATGGCTTCTGATTACCCCTTTGATATCTTCTAACTCTAGACCATTGTATTGTCTGTTCTTCTTTGATTTACGGCTTCTGATTAACTCTTTGGTATCTTCTATCACTAGACCATTGTGTTGTCTATCCTTTGATTTACGGCTACTGATTACCCCTTTGGTATCTTCTAACTCTAGACCATTATATTGTCTGTTGTTCTTTGATATACGACTTCTGATTATCTCTGTGGTATCTTCTAACTCTAGACCATTGTGTTGTCTGTCCTTTGATTTACGGCTTCTGATTACCCCTTTTGTACCTTCTAACTCTAGAACATTGTGCTGTCTGTCCTTTGATTTACGGCTTCTGAGTACCTCTTTGGTATCTTCTAACTCTAGACCATTGTGTTGTCTGTTCTTTGATTTACTGCTTCTGATTACCCCTTTGGTATCTTCTAACTCTAGACCATTGTATTGTCTGTTTTTCTTTGATTTACGACTTCTGATTACCCCTTTGGTATCTTCTAACTCTAGACCATTGTGTTGTCTGTCCTTTGATTTACGGCTTCTGGTTACCCCTTTGGTGTCTTCTATCACTAGACCATTGTATTGTCTGTCCTTCTTTGATTTACGGCTTCTGATTATGCCTTTGGTATCTTCTAACTCTAGACCATAGTGTTGTCTGTCATTCTTAGATTTATGGCTTCTGATTACCCCTTTGATATCTTCTAACTCTAGACCATTGTATTGTCTGTTCTTCTTTGATTTACGGCTTCTGATTAACTCTTTGGTATCTTCTAACTCTAGACCATTGTGTTGTCTATCCTTTGATTTACGGCTTCTGATTACCCCTTTGGTATCTTCTAACTCTAGACCATTATATTGTCTGTTGTTCTTTGATTTACGACTTCTGATTATCTCTGTGGTATCTTCTAACTCTAGACCATTGTGTTGTCTGTCCTTCTTTCATTTACGGCTTCTGATTATCCCTTTGGTATCTTCTAACTCTAGACCATTGTGTTGTCTGTCCTTTGATTTACGGCTTCTGATTACCCCTTTGGTATCTTCTAACTCTAGACCATTATATTGTCTGTTGTTCTTTGATATACGACTTCTGATTATCTCTGTGGTATCTTCTAACTCTAGACCATTGTGTTGTCTGTCCTTTGATTTACGGCTTCTGATTACCCCTTTTGTACCTTCTAACTCTAGAACATTGTGCTGTCTGTCCTTTGATTTACGGCTTCTGATTACCCCTTTTGTACCTTCTAACTCTAGAACATTGTGCTGTCTGTCCTTTGATTTACGGCTTCTGAGTACCTCTTTGGTATCTTCTAACTCTAGACCATTGTGTTGTCTGTTCTTTGATTTACTGCTTCTGATTACCCCTTTGGTATCTTCTAACTCTAGACCATTGTATTGTCTGTTTTTCTTTGATTTACGACTTCTGATTACCCCTTTTGTATCTTCTAACTCTAGACCATTGTGTTGTTTGTCCTTTGATTTACGGCTTCTGGTTACCCCTTTGGTGTCTTCTATCACTAGACCATTGTATTGTCTGTTGTTCTTTGATTTACGACTTCTGATTATCTCTGTGGTATCTTCTAACTCTAGACCATTGTGTTGTCTGTCCTTTGATTTACGGCTTCTGATTACCCCTTTTGTACCTTCTAACTCTAGAACATTGTGCTGTCTGTCCTTTGATTTACGGCTTCTGAGTACCTCTTTGGTATCTTCTAACTCTAGACCATTGTGTTGTCTGTTCTTTGATTTACTGCTTCTGATTACCCCTTTGGTATCTTCTAACTCTAGACCATTGTATTGTCTGTTTTTCTTTGATTTACGACTTCTGATTACCCCTTTTGTATCTTCTAACTCTAGACCATTGTGTTGTTTGTCCTTTGATTTACGGCTTCTGGTTACCCCTTTGGTGTCTTCTATCACTAGACCATTGTATTGTCTGTCCTTCTTTGATTTACGACTTCTGATTATGCCTTTGGTATCTTCTAACTCTAGACCATAGTGTTGTCTGTCATTCTTAGATTTATGGCTTCTGATTACCCCTTTGATATCTTCTAACTCTAGACCATTGTATTGTCTGTTCTTCTTTGATTTACGGCTTCTGAGTACCTCTGTGGTATCCTCTAACTCTATACCATTGTGTTGTCTGTTCTTTGATTTACGGCTTCTGATTACCCCTTTGGTATCTTCTAACTCTAGACCATTGTGTTGTCTATCCTTTGATTTACGGCTTCTGATTACCCCTTTGGTATCTTCTAACTCTAGACCATTGTGTTGTCTGTCCTTCTTTCATTTACGGCTTCTGATTACCCCTTTGGTATCTTCTATCACTAGACCATTGTATTGTCTGTTCTTCTTTGATTTACGGCTTCTGATTACCCCTTTGGTATCTTCTAACTCTAGACCATTGTGTTGTCTGAATTTCTTTGATTTACGGCTTCTAATTACCCTTTTGGTATCTTCTAACTCTAGACCATTTTGTTGTCTGTATGTTCTTCTTTGATTTACGGCTTCTGATTACCCCTCTGGTATCTTCTAGCTCTAGACCATTGTGTTGTCTGAATTTCTTTGATTTACGGCTTCTGGTTACCCCTTTGGTATCTTCTAACTCTAGACCATTGTGTTGTCTGTTCTTCTTTGATTTACGGCTTCTGATTACCCCTTTGGTATCTTCTAACTCTAGACCATTGTGTTGTCTGTCCTTTGATTTACGGCTTCTGGTTACCCCTTTGGTGTCTTCTATCACTAGACCATTGTATTGTCTGTCCTTCTTTGATTTACGGCTTCTGATTATGCCTTTGGTATCTTCTAACTCTAGACCATAGTGTTGTCTGTCATTCTTAGATTTATGGCTTCTGATTACCCCTTTGATATCTTCTAACTCTAGACCATTGTATTGTCTGTTCTTCTTTGATTTACGGCTTCTGATTAACTCTTTGGTATCTTCTAACTCTAGACCATTGTGTTGTCTATCCTTTGATTTACGGCTTCTGATTACCCCTTTGGTATCTTCTAACTCTAGACCATTATATTGTCTGTTGTTCTTTGATATACGACTTCTGATTATCTCTGTGGTATCTTCTAACTCTAGACCATTGTGTTGTCTGTCCTTCTTTCATTTACTGCTTCTGATTATCCCTTTGGTATCTTCTAACTCTAGACCATTGTGTTGTCTATCCTTTGATTTACGGCTTCTGATTACCCCTTTGGTATCTTCTAACTCTAGACCATTATATTGTCTGTTGTTCTTTGATATACGACTTCTGATTATCTCTGTGGTATCTTCTAACTCTAGACCATTGTGTTGTCTGTCCTTTGATTTACGGCTTCTGATTACCCCT
This sequence comes from Bathymodiolus septemdierum, assembly GCA_963383655.1. Taxonomy (NCBI): domain Eukaryota; kingdom Metazoa; phylum Mollusca; class Bivalvia; order Mytilida; family Modiolidae; genus Bathymodiolus; species Bathymodiolus septemdierum. The sequence continues at coordinate 14,239,639 of OY726524.1, read as the reverse complement.
TTTGTACCTTCTAACTCTAGAACATTGTGCTGTCTGTCCTTTGATTTACGGCTTCTGAGTACCTCTTTGGTATCTTCTAACTCTAGACCATTGTGTTGTCTGTTCTTTGATTTACTGCTTCTGATTACCCCTTTGGTATCTTCTAACTCTAGACCATTGTATTGTCTGTTTTTCTATGATTTACGACTTCTGATTACCCCTTTGGTATCTTCTAACTCTAGACCATTGTGTTGTCTGTCCTTTGATTTACGGCTTCTGGTTACCCCTTTGGTGTCTTCTATCACTAGACCATTGTATTGTCTGTCCTTCTTTGATTTACGGCTTCTGATTATGCCTTTGGTATCTTCTAACTCTAGACCATAGTGTTGTCTGTCATTCTTAGATTTATGGCTTCTGATTACCCCTTTGATATCTTCTAACTCTAGACCATTGTATTGTCTGTTCTTCTTTGATTTACGGCTTCTGAGTACCTCTGTGGTATCCTCTAACTCTAGACCATTGTGTTGTCTGTTCTTTGATTTACGGCTTCTGATTACCCCTTTGGTATCTTCTAACTCTAGACCATTGTGTTGTCTATCCTTTGATTTACGGCTTCTGATTACCCCTTTGGTATCTTCTAACTCTAGACCATTGTGTTGTCTGTCCTTCTTTCATTTACGGCTTCTGATTACCCCTTTGGTATCTTCTATCACTAGACCATTGTATTGTCTGTTCTTCTTTGATTTACGGCTTCTGATTACCCCTTTGGTATCTTCTAACTCTAGACCATTGTGTTGTCTGAATTTCTTTGATTTACGGCTTCTAATTACCCTTTTGGTATCTTCTAACTCTAGACCATTTTGTTGTCTGTATGTTCTTCTTTGATTTACGGCTTCTGATTACCCCTCTGGTATCTTCTAGCTCTAGACCATTGTGTTGTCTGAATTTCTTTGATTTACGGCTTCTGGTTAACCTTTTGGTATCTTCTAACTCTAGACCATTGTGTTGTCTGTTCTTCTTTGATTTACGGCTTCTGATTATCCCTTTGGTATCTTCTAACTCTAGACCATTGTGTTGCCTGTCCTTAGATTTACGGAGTCTGATTACCACTTTGGTATCCTCTAACTCTAAACCATTGTGTTGTCTGTCATTCTTAAATTTACGGCTTCTGATTACCCCTTTAATATCTTCATACTTTAATTACATTTTACCGTTAACTCTTCAGTTATGTTTACTTTGTTCAAACAAAACAACTGATTATATTTTTACATATATACACAAAGAAAAAGGTTAAGCACACCCATGTTTTTTGAAATGACAAATGATACGACAAGTATCACGAGATTACTGACCAGATAATCTCAAGAACATAATGATGACATGTTAGGACATTACATTGGCTGTATGAAACCACAGAAACAAATCAACAAAAATGTTAATTTAATGAATATTTAATCACAATATCACAAGGCCAGTTTTTGCAGTAAAACATGTCCATTTTAAGTATTGATCTTCACAGTTTATAAAGCACGATAAGATTGTCATTTCACTTTCAAAACGTCACTTATGAATGACATGACGACATCTATTGTTCAAAGTTCAGTACCGGGTGTAATCTTCACGTGCTTGGATGAAGGCCTCAATTCTTCCAGTTAGACGTTGGATGTCCTGTTGCTGCCATGCCCGATGCAATGCTGCTTCCAACTGAAGAATGTTTTGCACAGGAGGTTCCCGAGCATGAATATGACGGCCAAACATGTCCCAAATATGTTCTATGGGATTCAAATCCGGGATCATGGCCTGCCAAGGAACAGAAAACACGGCTTCGCTTTGGAGGTACGCGGTTACTGCTCTTGCACGATGAGGCCTGGGATTGTCATCCATATACACAGGCATTGTAGCTAATGGGTGGTTGTCGAAATGGGGGACAACAACTGGTTGCAAGACGTCTCTGATGTAATGATCACCAGTTAGGTTGCCTTGTATGGTGACTAAATCCAGCTTGTAGTCATGAGAGATACACCCCAAACCATTACTGAGCCTCCACCGTAAGGAACAGTTGGCTGGATGTTCCTTGGGATATATGCTTGTATTTTTATGTCTCCAAACTCTCATCCGGCCGTCGGTTGCATGAAGCAGAAACCGGCTATCGTCTTACCAATGGATCTTGCGCTATGTAGTTGGCTGGATGTTCCTTGGGGCATAGGCTTGTATTTATGTGTCTCCAAACCTTCATACGGCCGTCGGTTACATGAAGCAGAAATCGGCTCTCGTCTGACCAATGGATCTTGCGCTATGTCCTTAAATTCCAACCACGTCGTGCTAAACACCATGCCAAACGTGTTCGTCGATGTCGGTTTGCCAACAGTGGACGTTTAATGACTCTCCTTTACTTAAGTCCCGCTGATTTCAGACGGTTTGTAGCTGTTCTTGTTGACAGACGTCTATTGGGCAGCCAGTGTTGTTTGAGTACGGACTGGTTGCGAATGGCATCCGTCTAACCAAACGCTGCAATGCCCTATCGTCACGATCAGATATTACCCGTGGTCTGCCGAATCTTGGCAAGTCTTTCACGTTTTTGGTTTGTGTGTGTTTTCTCACCAGTCGGCTGACTACAGTATAGTGGTAGCCCATATGACGTCCAATAGCTTTGAAGAACATCTCTGTTGTATGCATGCCGATTATTTGCCATCTTTGTGCTTCTGATATTCGCCTTCATTCCATGCTTACTGAGTATGAATAACTTTTATTAAACACCAGACTTAAAGACCCAAATTCGAAGCGTGAACATACTGAATTTTGAGTAATGCGTGAGAGACATGGTTCACGTGCATGACCATTAGACACAATGGTCACACCTGTGTGAGCACATCTTTTTAATGGAACATTGTTCTTGCTATAGTCAATATAAATATTATAATCTAAGCTTAGTGTAACTTATTATGTCTTAATATATCAGGAGGTGCTTAACTTTTTTCTTTGTATATATATAGGTGACAAGGACACTACATGTCTGGCCAAGGACAATGCTACTTGTGCAGATTCGTGTGCAAATAATGAGGTCCAGGATGGCAATTGTTGTGGACAGAAGGCTTGTTGTATAACTAGTAAATATATTTAAAATGTTTGAGTGATTGGTAGTTTGTTAACTAACATACAGCGGTAAATATTTAGTGTATATAAAGGAGGAAAACAAATTTAATAATATATAGCAATAACATAGAAATAAAGGCACAATGGGACAACCAGAGCAACTGTTTTTGACTGCTACCGTAAATAAACGTTAGAGAAATCCGAAGGGACAATAACGAATGGAGACACAGGCAACATTATTTGGATATCGCCAAAATATACTGTTCTATTTAGTTAGCAGTACGCCTACTCGATCATGTAGTTCAAATGTATTGCTATGGAAATACAGTATAGCAATATAAAGCAAACATTTCGTTTATGACTGTGAACAATTAAGCATACAGTTTCATGTGATGTATTTTTGCGATTTACTACAAATTGTCAAAACTAAGCCCAAATGATAATGGAATGGAAATTTGTACGTTATCGTTGATGTGTGATTCCTACACCTTTCCCGTCCTATGGGACACGTAGGGACATGTAGTGATTGATAATCTGTTATAATTACATACAGAAAACGCAACGAAAAGATTAACACACCTAAGTATTGTGTGTCCACCTACAGTTGTGTGACCATTAATTAACAGAAGAAACAAATACATAAATAAATATAAGTTAATTTCATCGCCGTTTTCTTATGTGTAGGTTTGTGTGACCCAAATCCATGTATGAATGGTGGTACTTGTGCTGTAGTTAATAATATGCCAGATTGCACATGCCCATTTCCTTACACAGGCACTTTTTGTGAAGGTAAGAAATACATAATCTTTATAGTGTACAATCCGTATTAATTCAAGTCTAAGTCAGGAAAACCAAAATGCAAAACCAATTACCACAATATAACAATGTTGTTAATGAGGACAAACAATGCACATTTCCAGAAACCGCTGAATTTGTTTTCATGTTTAATGAGAGTAGCAAACTTTTTTAATATATGATATGCATAAATTACATAATTCGCAATGGGACAGTTGACGTTTGATGGACGTAATGGTGTGTTCACATGCCTGTATGCGGTTTTGCATCTAGGCTAAACGATAAAATAGAACATCCTATGTGCCATTGCATGATGACACCTACTGGCGGGCGCGCACGCGCATTCACACACACACACACACACACACACACACACACACACACACGCACGCACGCACGCACGCACGCACGCACGCACGCACGCACACACACACACACACACACACACACACACACACACACACACACACGCACGCACGCACGCACGCACGCACGCACGCACGCACGCACGCACACACACACACACACACACACACACACACACACACACACACACACACACACACACACACACGCCCACCCGCACTCACACACGCGCACACACGCACGAACGCGCCCGCCCGTCTCAGATTCAGGATAATGTGTCCAAGTGGAGCGACATATCTAGCCACAGACAGTAGTGTCAGTGTAGCAGCTTTATATAAATAAAACCCAGCATGTTGATCTAGTACAGAGTAGATAGTATCACCATCATCGTCATCTCATCGAAATGTAACTTGTTCTCACCATGATATAGCTGATATTGCTCAATTGGCGTTAAAACAATCTGTCACTCACTCACTCACTCACATGTATATTGAAAGATGTTTTGCAACAAAATCCATTTGTTTTCTTAAATTCCTTATTGTTTTATTTTTAGCTTTCTTTAATTAGAAGCTACAACTTAATTCAGTCACACAGTATCATGGTCATTTAATTTAAGAATTTACACTCTAAATTCGCTTGATCTTTTAGCTTGAATTTTATTAGACTTTCATTTTTTAAGCTCAATGTAGTGTACAAAATATATAATACACATATTTTAGCACTGATTTTGTATTTATTAGACGATCACAACTCTACAGTCCAGATATCACGGACATTTACCATAGTTTTCACATTATAAACAAATTTCATTTTTATTATTTGACTTTTCTGTTTTATACAATCACGGATATCTCAGGCTTAGGTACCCACTTTATAATCGTATTTAGGCTCTTAATTTACTTGTATTAGGCAATACAACTGTACACAGTCAAGGTATCACGGACATTTAACTCAGTTTTAACACTATAAACATATTTTAACTAGGTTTGTATTAGACCTTACAACTGTACACAGTCAAGGTATCACGGACATTTAACTCAGTTTTAACACTATAAACATATTTTAACTAGGTTTGTATTAGACCTTACAACTGTACATAGTCAAGGTATCACGGACATTTAACTCAGTTTTATCGCTGTGAACATATTTTAACTAGGTTTGTATTAGACCTTACAACTGTACACAGTCAAGATATCACGGACACTTAACTCAGGTTTTAACACAATAAACATATTTTAACTAGGTTTGTATTAGACCTTACAACTGTACACAGTCAAGGTATCACGGACATTTAACTCAGTTTTAGCGATGTGAACATATTTTAACTAGGTTTGTATTAGACCTTACAACTGTACACAGTCAAGGTATCACGGACATTTAACTCAGTTTTAACACTATCAACATATTTTAACTAGGTTTGTATTAGACCTTACAACTGTACACAGTCAAGGTATCACGGACAGTTTATTCAGTTTTAACACTATCAACATATTTTAACTAGGTTTGTATTAGACCTTACAACTGTACACAGTCAAGGTATCACGGACATTTAACTCAGTTTTAACACTATCAACATATTTTAACTAGGTTTGTATTAGACCTTACAACTGTACACAGTCAAGGTATCGCGGACATTTAACTCAGTTTTAACACTATAAACATATTTTTACTAGGTTTGTATTAGACCTTACAACTGTACACAGTCAAGGTATCACGGACATTTAACTCAGTTTTTACACTATAAACATATTTTAACTAGGTTTGTATTAGACCTTACAACTGTACACAGTCAAAGTATCACGGACATTTAACTCAGTTTTATCACTATCAACATATTTTAACTAGGTTTGTATTAGACCTTACAACTGTACACAGTCAAGGTATCACGGACATTTAACTCAGTTTTAACATTATCAACATATTTTAACTAGGTTTGTATTAGACCTTACAACTGTACACAGTCAAGGTATCACGGACATTTAACTCAGTTTTAGCACTATAAACATATTTTAACTAGGTTTGTATTAGACCTTACAACTGTACACAGTCAAGGTATCGCGGACATTTAACTCAGTTTTAACACTATAAACATATTTTTACTAGGTTTGTATTAGACCTTACAACTGTACACAGTCAAGGTATCACGGACATTTAACTCAGTTTTAACACTATAAACATATTTTAACTAGGTTTGTATTAGACCTTACAACTGTACACAGTCAAGGTATCACGGACATTTAACTCAGTTTTAACACTATAAACATATTTTAACTAGGTTTGTATTAGACCTTACAACTGTACACAGTCAAGGTATCACGGACATTTAACTCAGTTTTAACATTATCAACATATTTTAACTAGGTTTGTATTAGACCTTACAACTGTACACAGTCAAGGTATCACGGACATTTAACTCAGTTTTAACACTATAAACATATTTTAACTAGGTTTGTATTAGACCTTACAACTGTACACAGTCAAGGTATCACGGACATTTAACTCAGTTTTAACGTTATCAACATATTTTAACTTGGTTTGTATTAGACCTTACAACTGTACACAGTCAAGGTATCACGGACATTTAACTCAGTTTTATCATTATCAACATATTTTAACTAGGTTTGTATTAGACCTTACAACTGTACACAGTCAAGGTATCACGGACATTTAACTCAGGTTTAGCACTATACACATATTTAAACTTGGTTTGTATTAGACCATACAACTGTACACAGTCAAGGTATCACGGACATTTAACTCAGTTTTAACACTATAAACATATTTTAACTAGGTTTGTATTAGACCTTACAACTGTACACAGTCAAGGTATCACGGACATTTAACTCAGTTTTAACATTATCAACATATTTTAACTAGGTTTGTATTAGACCTTACAACTGTACACAGTCAAGGTATCACGGACATTTAACTCAGTTTTAACACTATCAACATATTTAAACTTGGTTTGTATTAGACCTTACAACTGTACACAATCAAGGTATCACGGACATTTAACTCAGTTTTAACACTATCAACATATTTTAACTTGGTTTGTATTAGACCTTACAACTGTACACAATCAAGGTATCACGGACATTTAACTCAGTTTTAACACTATCAACATATTTAAACTTGGTTTGTATTAGACCTTACAACTGTACACAATCAAGGTATCACGGACATTTAACTCAGTTTGAACACTATAAACATATTTAAACTTGGTTTGTATTAGACCTTTCAACTGTACACAGTCAAGGTATCACGGACATTTAACTCAGTTTTAACACTATAAACATATTTAAACTTGGTTTGTATTAGACCTTACAACTGTACACAGTCAAGGTATCACGGAGATTTAACTCAGTTTTAACACTATAAACATATTTTAACTTGGTTTGTATTAGACCTTACAACTGTACACAATCAAGGTATCACGGACATTTAACTCAGTTTTAACACTATAAACATATTTTAACTTGGTTTGTATTAGACCTTTCAACTCTACACTCAAGGTATCACGGACATTTAACTCAGTTTTAACACTATAAACTTATTTTAACTAGGTTTGTATTAGACCTTACAACTGTACACAGTCAAGGTATCACGGACATTTAACTCAGTTTTAAAACTATAAGCATATTTTAACTTGGTTTGTATTAGACCTTACAACTGTACACAGTCAAGGTATCACGGACATTTAACTCGGTTTTAACGTTATCAACATATTTTAACTTGGTGTGTATTAGACCTTACAACTGTACACAGTCAAGGTATCACGGACATTTAACTCAGTTTTATCACTATCAACATATTTTAACTAGATTTGTATTAGACCTTACAACTGTACACAGTCAAGGTATCACGGACATTTAACTCAGTTTTAAAACTATAAACATATTTTAACTATGTTTGTATTAGACCTTACAACTGTACACAGTCAAGGTATCACGGACATTTAACTCAGTTTTAGCACTATCAACATATTTTAACTAGGTTTGTATTACACCTTACAACTGTACACAGTCAAGGTATCACGGACATTTAACTCAGTTTTAACATTATCAACATATTTTAACTAGGTTTGTATTAGACCTTACAACTGTACACAGTCAAGGTATCACGGACATTTAACTCAGTTTTAACACTATAAACATATTTTAACTAGGTTTGTATTAGACCTTACAACTGTACACAGTCAAGGTATCACGGACATTTAACTCAGTTTTAACACTATCAACATATTTAAACTTGGTTTGTATTAGACCATACAACTGTACACAATCAAGGTATCACGGACATTTAACTCAGTTTTAACACTATAAACATATTTTAACTTGGTTTGTATTAGACCTTACAACTTTAAACATTGAAGGTATCACGGACATTTAACTCAGTTTTAACACTATAAACATATTTTAACTTGGTTTGTATTAAACCTTACAACTGTACACAATCAAGGTATCACGGACATTTAACTCAGTTTTAACACTATAAACATATTTTAACTAGGTTTGTATTAGACCTTACAACTGTACACAGTCAAGGTATCACGGACATTTAACTCAGTTTTAACACAATAAACACATTTTAACTTGGTTTGTATTAAACCTTACAACTGTACACAGTCAAGGTATCACGGACATTTAACTCAGTTTTAGCACTATAAACATATTTTAACTTGGTTTGTATTAGACCTTACAACTGTACACAGACAAGGTATCATGGACATTTAACTCAGTTTTAAAACTATAAACATATTTTAACTAGGTTTGTATTCGACCTTACAACTGTACACAATCAAGGTATCACGGGCATTTAACTCAGTTTTAACGCTGTGAACATATTTTAACTTGGTTTGTATTAGACCTTTCAACTGTACACAGTCAAGGTATCACGGACATTTAACTCAGTTTTAACACTATCAACATATTTTAACTTGGTTTGTATTAGACCTTACAACTGTACACAGTCAAGGTATCACGGACATTTAACTCAGTTTTAACACTATCAACATATTTTAACTTGGTTTGTATTAGACCTTACAACTGTACACAGTCAAGGTATCACGGACATTTAACTCAGTTTTAAAACTATAAATTATTTTAACTAGGTTTGTATTAGACCTTACAACTGTACACAGTCAAGGTATCACGGACATTTAACTCAGTTTTAACACTATAAACATATTTTAACTTGGTTTGTATTAGACCTTAGAACTGTACACAGTCAAGGTATCACGGACATTTCACTCAGTTTTAACACTGTAAGCATAGTTTAATTAGGTTTGTATTAGACCTTACAACTGTACACAATCAAGGTATCACGGACATTTAACTCAGTTTTAAAACTATAAATTATTTTAACTAGGTTTGTATTAGACCTTATAACTGTACACAGTCAAGGTATCACGGACATTTAGCTCCGTTTTAACACTATAAACATATTTTAACAAGGTTTGTATTAGACCTTACAACTTTAAACATTGAAGGTATCACGGACATTTAACTCAGTTTTAGCACTATGAACATATTTTAACTAGGTTTGTATTAGACCTTACAACTGTACGCAGTCAAGGTATCACGGACATTTAACTCAGTTTTAACACTATCAACATATTTTAACTTGGTTTGTATTAGACCTTACAACTTTGAACATTGAAGGTATCACGGACATTTAACTCAGTTTTAGCACTATAAACATATTTTAACTTGGTTTGTATTAGACCTTACAACTGTACACAGTCAAGGTATCACGGACATTTAACTCAGTTTTAACACTATAAATATATTTTAACTAGGTTTGTATTAGACCTTACAACTGTACACAGTCAAGGTATCACGGACATTTAACTCAGTTTTAAAACAATAAGTATATTTTAACTTGGTTTGTATTAGACCTTACAACTGTACACAGTCAAGGTATCACGGACATTTCACTCAGTTTTAGCACTAAAAACATATTTTAACTTGGTTTGTATCAGACCTTACAACTGCACACAGTCATGGTATCACGGACATTTAACTCCGTTTTAACACTATAAACATATTTTAACTAGATTTGTATTAGACCTTACAACTGTACACATTCAAGGTATCACGGACATTTAACTCAGTTTAACACTATCAACATATTTTAACTTGGTTTGTATTAAACCTTACAACTGTACACAGTGAAGGTATCACGGACATTTAACTCAGTTTTAACACAATAAACACATTTTAAGTTGGTTTGTATTAGACCTTACAACTGTACACAGTCAAGGTATCACGGACATTTAACTCAGTTTTAACACTATGCACATATTTTAACTAGGTTTGTATTAGACCTTTCAACTGTACACAGTCAAGGTATCACGGACATTTAACTCAGTTTTAAAACTATGAACATATTTTAACTTGGTTTGTATTAAACCTTACAACTGTACACAGTGAAGGTATCACGGACATTTAACTCAGTTTTAACACAATAAACACATTTTAACTTGGTTTGTATTAGACCTTACAACTGTACACAGTCAAGGTATCACGGACATTTAACTCAGTTTTAACACTATCAACATATTTTAACTTGGTTTGTATTAGACCTTACAACTGTACACAGTCAAGGTATCACGGACATTTAACTCAGTTTTAAAACTATAAATTATTTTAACTAGGTTTGTATTAGACCTTACAACTGTACACAGTCAAGGTATCACGGACATTTAACTCAGTTTTAACACTATAAACATATTTTAACTTGGTTTGTATTAGACCTTAGAACTGTACACAGTCAAGGTATCACGGACATTTCACTCAGTTTTAACACTGTAAGCATAGTTTAATTAGGTTTGTATTAGACCTTACAACTGTACACAATCAAGGTATCACGGACATTTAACTCAGTTTTAAAACTATAAATTATTTTAACTAGGTTTGTATTAGACCTTATAACTGTACACAGTCAAGGTATCACGGACATTTAGCTCCGTTTTAACACTATAAACATATTTTAACAAGGTTTGTATTAGACCTTACAACTTTAAACATTGAAGGTATCACGGACATTTAACTCAGTTTTAGCACTATGAACATATTTTAACTAGGTTTGTATTAGACCTTACAACTGTACGCAGTCAAGGTATCACGGACATTTAACTCAGTTTTAACACTATCAACATATTTTAACTTGGTTTGTATTAGACCTTACAACTTTGAACATTGAAGGTATCACGGACATTTAACTCAGTTTTAGCACTATAAACATATTTTAACTTGGTTTGTATTAGACCTTACAACTGTACACAGTCAAGGTATCACGGACATTTAACTCAGTTTTAACACTATAAATATATTTTAACTAGGTTTGTATTAGACCTTACAACTGTACACAGTCAAGGTATCACGGACATTTAACTCAGTTTTAAAACAATAAGTATATTTTAACTTGGTTTGTATTAGACCTTACAACTGTACACAGTCAAGGTATCACGGACATTTCACTCAGTTTTAGCACTAAAAACATATTTTAACTTGGTTTGTATCAGACCTTACAACTGCACACAGTCATGGTATCACGGACATTTAACTCCGTTTTAACACTATAAACATATTTTAACTAGGTTTGTATTAGACCTTACAACTGTACACATTCAAGGTATCACGGACATTTAACTCAGTTTAACACTATCAACATATTTTAACTTGGTTTGTATTAAACCTTACAACTGTACACAGTGAAGGTATCACGGACATTTAACTCAGTTTTAACACAATAAACACATTTTAAGTTGGTTTGTATTAGACCTTACAACTGTACACAGTCAAGGTATCACGGACATTTAACTCAGTTTTAACACTATGCACATATTTTAACTAGGTTTGTATTAGACCTTTCAACTGTACACAGTCAAGGTATCACGGACATTTAACTCAGTTTTAAAACTATGAACATATTTTAACTTGGTTTGTATTAAACCTTACAACTGTACACAGTGAAGGTATCACGGACATTTAACTCAGTTTTAACACAATAAACACATTTTAACTTGGTTTGTATTAGACCTTACAACTGTACACAGTCAAGGTATTACGGACATTTAACTCAGTTTTAACACAATAAACACATTTTAACTTGGTTTGTATTATACCTTACAACTGTACACAGTCAAGGTATCACGGACATTTAACTCAGTTTTAACACTATAAACATATTTTAACTTGGTTTGTATTAGACCTTGCAACTGTACACAGACAAGGTATCACGGACATTTAACTCAGTTTTAAAACTATCAACATATTTTAACTAGGTTTGTATTCGACGTTACAACTGTACACAATCAAGGTATCACGGGCATTTAACTCAGTTTTAGCGCTGTGAACATATTTTAACTTGGTTTGTATTAGACCTTACAACTGTACACAGTCAAGGTATCACGGACATTTAACTCAGTTTTAACACTATAAACACATTTTAACTTGGTTTGTATTAGACCTTACAACTGTACACAGTCAAGGTATCACGGACATTTAACTCAGTTTTAGCACTATAAACATATTTTAACTTGGTTTGTATTAGACCTTACAACTGTACACAGACAAGGTATCACGGACATTTAACTCAGTTTTAAAACTATAAACATATTTTAACTAGGTTTGTATTCGACCTTACAACTGTACACAATCAAGGTATCACGGACATTTAACTCAGTTTTAACGCTGTGAATATATTTTAACTTGGTTTGTATTAGACCTTACAACTGTACACAGTCAAGGTATCACGGACATTTAACTCAGTTTTAACACTATCAACATATTTTAACTTGGTTTGTATTAGACCTTACAACTGTACACAATGAAGGTATCACGGACATTTAACTCAGTTTTAACACAATAAACACATTTTAACTTGGTTTGTATTAGACCTTACAACTGTACACAGTCAAGGTATTACGGATATTTAACTCAGTTTTAACACAATAAACACATTTTAACTTGGTTTGTATTAGAACTTACAACTGTACACAGTCAAGGTATCACGGACATTTAACTCAGTTTTAACACTATAAACATATTTTAACTTGGTTTGTATTAGACCTTACAACTGTACACAGACAAGGTATCACGGACATTTAACTCAGTTTTAAAACTATAAACATATTTTAACTAGGTTTGTATTCGACCTTACAACTGTACACAATCAAGGTATCACGGGCATTTAACTCAGTTTTAACGCTGTGAACATATTTTAACTTGGTTTGTATTAGACCTTACAACTGTACACAGTCAAGGTATCACGGACATTTAACTCAGTTTTAACACTATCAACATATTTTAACTTGGTTTGTATTAGACCTTACAACTGTACACAGTCAAGGTATCACGGACATTTAACTCAGTTTTAAAACTATAAATTATTTTAACTAGGTTTGTATTAGACCTTACAACTGTACACAGTCAAGGTATCACGGACATTTCACTCAGTTTTAACGCTGTGAATATATTTTAACTTGGTTTGTATTAGACCTTACAACTGTACACAGTCAAGGTATCACGGACATTTAACTCAGTTTTAACACTATCAACATATTTTAACTTGGTTTGTATTAGACCTTACAACTGTACACAGTGAAGGTATCACGGACATTTAACTCAGTTTTAACACAATAAACACATTTTAACTTGGTTTGTATTAGACCTTACAACTGTACACAGTCAAGGTATTACGGATATTTAACTCAGTTTTAACACAATAAACACATTTTAACTTGGTTTGTATTAGAACTTACAACTGTACACAGTCAAGGTATCACGGACATTTAACTCAGTTTTAACACTATAAACATATTTTAACTTGGTTTGTATTAGACCTTACAACTGTACACAGACAAGGTATCACGGACATTTAACTCAGTTTTAAAACTATAAACATATTTTAACTAGGTTTGTATTCGACCTTACAACTGTACACAATCAAGGTATCACGGGCATTTAACTCAGTTTTAACGCTGTGAACATATTTTAACTTGGTTTGTATTAGACCTTACAACTGTACACAGTCAAGGTATCACGGACATTTAACTCAATTTTAACACTATCAACATATTTTAACTTGGTTTGTATTAGACCTTACAACTGTACACAGTCAAGGTATCACGGACATTTAACTCAGTTTTAAAACTATAAATTATTTTAACTAGGTTTGTATTAGACCTTACAACTGTACACAGTCAAGGTATCACGGACATTTCACTCAGTTTTAACACTATAAGCATATTTTAACTTGGTTTGTATTAGACCTTACAACTGTACACAGTCAAGGTATCACGGACATTTCACTCAGTTTTAACACTGTAAGCATAGTTTAATTAGGTTTGTATTAGACCTTATAACTGTACACAATCAAGGTATCACGGACATTTAACTCAGTTTTAACACTATAAACATATTTTAACTTGGTTTGTATTAGACCTTTCAACTGTACACAATCAAGGTATCACGGACATTTAACTCAGTTTTAACATTATCAACATATTTTAACTAGGTTTGTATTAGACCTTACAACTGTACACTCAAGGTATTACGGACATTTAACTCAGTTTTAACAGAATAAACACATTTTAACTTTGTTTGTATTAGAACTTACAGCTGTACACAGTCAAGGTATCACGGACATTTAACTCAGTTTTAACACTATAAACATATTTTAACTTGGTTTGTATTAGACCTTACAACTGTACACAGTCAAGGTATCACGGACATTTCACTCAGTTTTAACACTGTAAACATAGTTTAATTAGGTTTGTATTAGACCTTACAACTGTACACAATCAAGGTATCACGGACATTTAACTCAGTTTGAACACTATAAACATATTTTAACTTGGTATGTATTAGACCTTTCAACTGTACACAGTCAAGGTATCACGGACATTTAACTCAGTTTTAACACAATAAACACATTTTAACTTGGTTTGTATTAGACCTTACAACTGTACACAGTCAAGGTATCACGGACATTTAACTCAGTTTTAACACTGTAAGCATAGTTTAATTAGGTTTGTATTAGACCTTACAACTGTACACAATCAAGGTATCACGGACATTTAACTCAGTTTTAAAACTATGAACATATTTTAACTTGGTTTGTATTAGACCTTACAACTGTACACAGTCAAGGTATCACGGACATTTAACTCAGTTTTAAAACTATGAACATATTTTAACTTGGTTTGTATTAGACCTTACAACTGTACACAGTGAAGGTATCACGGACATTTAGCTCAGTTTTAACACTATAAACATATTTTAACTTGGTTTGTATTAGACCTTACAATTGTACACAGTCAAGGTATTACGAACATTTAACTCAGTTTTAACACAATAAACACATTTTAACCTGGTTTGTATTAGACCTTACAACTGTACACAGTCAAGGTATCACGGACATTTAACTCAGTTTTAACACAATAAACACATTTTAACTTGGTTTGTATTAGACCTTACAACTGTACACAGTCAAGGTATTACGGACATTTAACTCAGTTTTAACACAATAAACACATTTTAACTTGGTTTGTATTAGACCTTACAACTGTACACAGTCAAGGTATCACGGACATTTAACTCAGTTTTATCACTATAAACATATTTTAACTTGGTTTGTATTAGACCTTACAACTTTAAACATTGAAGGTATCACGGACATTTAACTCAGTTTTAACACTATCAACACATTTTAACTTGGTTTGTATTAGACCTTACAACTGTACACAGTCAAGGTATCACGGACATTTAACTCAGTTTTATCACTATAAAAATATTTTAACTTGGTTTGTATTAGACCTTACAACTGTACACAGTGAAGGTATCACGGACATTTAACTCAGTTTTAACACAATAAACACATTTTAACTTGGTTTGTATTAGACCTTACAACTGTACACAGTCAAGGTATTACGGATATTTAACTCAGTTTTAACACAATAAACACATTTTAACTTGGTTTGTATTAGAACTTACAACTGTACACAGTCAAGGTATCACGGACATTTAACTCAGTTTTAACACTATAAACATATTTTAACTTGGTTTGTATTAGACCTTACAACTGTACACAGACAAGGTATCACGGACATTTAACTCAGTTTTAAAACTATAAACATATTTTAACTAGGTTTGTATTCGACCTTACAACTGTACACAATCAAGGTATCACGGGCATTTAACTCAGTTTTAACGCTGTGAACATATTTTAACTTGGTTTGTATTAGACCTTACAACTGTACACAGTCAAGGTATCACGGACATTTAACTCAATTTTAACACTATCAACATATTTTAACTTGGTTTGTATTAGACCTTACAACTGTACACAGTCAAGGTATCACGGACATTTAACTCAGTTTTAAAACTATAAATTATTTTAACTAGGTTTGTATTAGACCTTACAACTGTACACAGTCAAGGTATCACGGACATTTCACTCAGTTTTAACACTATAAGCATATTTTAACTTGGTTTGTATTAGACCTTACAACTGTACACAGTCAAGGTATCACGGACATTTCACTCAGTTTTAACACTGTAAGCATAGTTTAATTAGGTTTGTATTAGACCTTATAACTGTACACAATCAAGGTATCACGGACATTTAACTCAGTTTTAACACTATAAACATATTTTAACTTGGTTTGTATTAGACCTTTCAACTGTACACAATCAAGGTATCACGGACATTTAACTCAGTTTTAACATTATCAACATATTTTAACTAGGTTTGTATTAGACCTTACAACTGTACACTCAAGGTATTACGGACATTTAACTCAGTTTTAACAGAATAAACACATTTTAACTTTGTTTGTATTAGAACTTACAGCTGTACACAGTCAAGGTATCACGGACATTTAACTCAGTTTTAACACTATAAACATATTTTAACTTGGTTTGTATTAGACCTTACAACTGTACACAGTCAAGGTATCACGGACATTTCACTCAGTTTTAACACTGTAAACATAGTTTAATTAGGTTTGTATTAGACCTTACAACTGTACACAATCAAGGTATCACGGACATTTAACTCAGTTTGAACACTATAAACATATTTTAACTTGGTATGTATTAGACCTTTCAACTGTACACAGTCAAGGTATCACGGACATTTAACTCAGTTTTAACACAATAAACACATTTTAACTTGGTTTGTATTAGACCTTACAACTGTACACAGTCAAGGTATCACGGACATTTAACTCAGTTTTAACACTGTAAGCATAGTTTAATTAGGTTTGTATTAGACCTTACAACTGTACACAATCAAGGTATCACGGACATTTAACTCAGTTTTAAAACTATGAACATATTTTAACTTGGTTTGTATTAGACCTTACAACTGTACACAGTCAAGGTATCACGGACATTTAACTCAGTTTTAAAACTATGAACATATTTTAACTTGGTTTGTATTAGACCTTACAACTGTACACAGTGAAGGTATCACGGACATTTAGCTCAGTTTTAACACTATAAACATATTTTAACTTGGTTTGTATTAGACCTTACAATTGTACACAGTCAAGGTATTACGAACATTTAACTCAGTTTTAACACAATAAACACATTTTAACCTGGTTTGTATTAGACCTTACAACTGTACACAGTCAAGGTATCACGGACATTTAACTCAGTTTTAACACAATAAACACATTTTAACTTGGTTTGTATTAGACCTTACAACTGTACACAGTCAAGGTATTACGGACATTTAACTCAGTTTTAACACAATAAACACATTTTAACTTGGTTTGTATTAGACCTTACAACTGTACACAGTCAAGGTATCACGGACATTTAACTCAGTTTTATCACTATAAACATATTTTAACTTGGTTTGTATTAGACCTTACAACTTTAAACATTGAAGGTATCACGGACATTTAACTCAGTTTTAACACTATCAACACATTTTAACTTGGTTTGTATTAGACCTTACAACTGTACACAGTCAAGGTATCACGGACATTTAACTCAGTTTTATCACTATAAAAATATTTTAACTTGGTTTGTATTAGACCTTACAACTTTAAACATTGAAGGTATCACGGACATTTAACTCAGTTTTAACACTATCAACATATTTTAACTTGGTTTGTATTAGACCTTACAACTGTACACAGTCAAGGTATCACGGACATTTAACTCAGTTTTAAAACTATAAATTATTTTAACTAGGATTGTATTAGACCTTACAACTGTACACAGTGAAGGTATCACGGACATTTAACTCAGTTTTAACACTATCAACATATTTTAACTAGGTTTGTATTAGACCTTACAACTGTACACAGTCAAGGTATCACGGACATTTAACTCAGTTTTAACACTATCAACATATTTTAACTTGGTTTGTATTAGACCTTACAACTGTACACAGTCAAGGTATCACGGACATTTAACTCAGTTTTAACACTATCAACATATTTTAACTTGGTTTGTATTAGACCTTACAACTGTACACAGTCAAGGTATCACGGACATTTCACTCAGTTTTAACACTGTAAGCATAGTTTAATTAGGTTTGTATTAGACCTTACAACTGTACACAATCAAGGTATCACGGGCATTTAGCTCAGTTTTAACGCTGTGAACATATTTTAACTTGATTTGTATTAGACCTTTCAACTGTACACAGTCAAGGTATCACGGACATTTAACTCAGTTTTAAAACAATAAGCATATTTTAACTTGGTTTGTATTAGACCTTACAACTGTACACAGTCAAGGTATCACGGACATTTAACTCAGATTTAACACTATCAACATATTTTATATTTTAACTAGGTTTGTATTAGACCTTACAACTGTACACAGTCAAGGTATTACGGACATTTAACTCAGTTTTAGCACTAAAAACATATTTTAACTTGGTTTGTATTAGACCTTACAACTGTACACAGTTATGGTATGACGGACATTTAACTCCGTTTTAACACTATAAACATATTTTAACTAGGTTTGTATTAGACCTTACAACTGTACACATTCAAGGTATCACGGACATTTAACTCAGTTTTAACACTATCAACATATTTTAACTTGGTTTGTATTAGACCTTACAACTGTACACAGTCAAGGTATCACCGACATTTAACTCAGTTTTAAAACTATAAACATATTTTAACTAGGTTTGTATTAGACCTTACAACTGTACACAGTCAAGGTATCACCGACATTTAACTCAGCTTTAAAACTATCAACATATTTTAACTTGGTTTGTATTAGACCTTACAACTGTACACAGTCAAGGTATCACGGACATTTCAGTCAGTTTTAACACAATAAACACATTTTAACTTGGTTTGTATTAGACCTTACAACTGTACACAGTCAAGGTATTACGGACATTTAACTCAGTTTTAACACAATAAACACATTTTAACTTGGTTTGAATTAGACCTTACAACTGTACACAGTCAAGGTATCACGGACATTTAAATCAGTTTTAACACAATAAACATATTTTAACTTGGTTTGTATTAGACCTTACAACTGTACACAGTCAAGGTATCACGGACATTTAACTCAGTTTTAAAACTATAAACATATTTTAACTAGGTTTGTATTAGACCTTACAACTGTACACAGTCAAGGTATCACGGACATTTAACTCAGTTTTAGCGCTGTAAACATATTTTAACTAGGTTTGTACTAGACCTTACAACTGTACACAGTCAAGGTATCACGGACATTTAACTCAGTTTTAACACTATACACATATTTTAACTAGGTTTGTATTAGACCTTACAACTGTACACAGTTAAGGTATCACGGACAGTTTATTCAGTTTTAACACTATCAACATGTTTTAACTTGGTTTGTATTAGACCTTACAACTGTACACAGTCAAGGTATCACGGACATTTACCTCAGTTTTAACACTATAAACATATTTTAACTTGGTTTGTATTAGACCTTACAACTGTACACAGTCAAGGTATCACGGACATTTAACTCAGTTTTATCATTATCAACATATTTTAACTAGGTTTGTATTAGACCTTACAACTTTACACAGTCAGGAAATAACGGATATTTAACTCAGTTTTAACACTATTAACATATTTTAACTAGGTTTGCATTAGACCTTACAACTGTACACAATCAAGGTATCACGGACATTTAATTTCAGTTTGAACACTATAAACATATTTTAACTTGGTTTGTATTAGACCTTACAACTTTAAACATTGAAGGTATCACGGACATTTAACTCAGTTTTAGCACTATGAACATATTTTAACTTGGTTTGTATTAGACCTTACAACTGTACACAGTCATGGTATCACGGACATTTAACTCCGTTTTAACACTATAAACATATTTTAACTAGGTTTGTATTAGACCTTACAACTGTACACATTCAAGGTATCACGGACATTTAACTCAGTTTTAACACTATCAACATATTTTAACTTGGTTTGTATTAGACCTTACAACTGTACACAGTCAAGGTAT
This sequence comes from Bathymodiolus septemdierum, assembly GCA_963383655.1. NCBI lineage: Eukaryota > Metazoa > Mollusca > Bivalvia > Mytilida > Modiolidae > Bathymodiolus > Bathymodiolus septemdierum. The sequence goes on along the minus strand of OY726524.1, from coordinate 14,218,910 downwards.
CACCGACATTTAACTCAGTTTTAAAACTATAAACATATTTTAACTAGGTTTGTATTAGACCTTACAACTGTACACAGTCAAGGTATGACCGACATTTAACTCAGCTTTAAAACTATCAACATATTTTAACTTGGATTGTATTAGACCTTACAACAGTAAACAGTCAAAGTATCACGGACATTTAACTCAGTTTTAACACAATAAACACATTTTAACTTGGTTTGTATTAGACCTTACAACTGTACACAGTCAAAGTATCACGGACATTTAACTCAGTTTTAACACAATAAACATATTTTAACTTGGTTTGTATTAGACCTTACAACTGTACACAGTCAAGGTATCACGGACATTTAACTCAGTTTTAAAACTATAAACATATTTTAACTAGGTTTGTATTAGACCTTACAACTGTACACAGTCAAAGTATCACGGACATTTAACTCAGTTTTAACACAATAAACATATTTTAACTTGGTTTGAATTAGACCTTACAACTGTACACAGTCAAAGTATCACGGACATTTAACTCAGTTTTAACACAATAAACATATTTTAACTTGGTTTGTATTAGACCTTACAACTGTACACAGTCAAGGTATCACGGACATTTAACTCAGTTTTAAAACTATAAACATATTTTAACTAGGTTTGTATTAGACCATACAACTGTACACAGTCAAGGTATCACGGACATTTAACTCAGTTTTAGCGCTGTAAACATATTTTAACTAGGTTTGTATTAGACCTTACAACTGTACACAGTCAAGGTATCACGGACATTTAACTCAGTTTTAACACAATAAACATATTTTAACTTGGTTTGTATTAGACCTTACAACTGTACACAGTCAAGGTATCACGGACATTTAACTCAGTTTTAAAACTATCAACATATTTTAACTAGGTTTGTATTAGACCTTACAACTGTACACAGTCAAGGTATCACGGACATTTAACTCAGTTTTAGCGCTGTAAACATATTTTAACTAGGTTTGTACTAGACCTTACAACTGTACACAGTCAAGGTATCACGGACATTTAACTCAGTTTTAACATTATACACATATTTTAACTAGGTTTGTATTAGACCTTACAACTGTACACAGTTAAGGTATCACGGACAGTTTATTCAGTTTTAACACTATCAACATATTTTAACTTGGTTTGTATTAGACCTTACAACTGTACACAGTCAAGGTATCACGGACATTTACCTCAGTTTTAACACTATAAACATATTTTAACTTGGTTTGTATTAGACCTTACAACTGTACACAGTCAAGGTATCACGAACATTTAACTCAGTTTTATCATTATCAACATATTTTAACTAGGTTTGTATTAGACCTTACAACTTTACACAGTCAGGGTATAACGGACATTTAACTCAGTTTTAACATTATTAACATATTTTAACTAGGTTTGCATTAGACCTTACAACTGTACACAATCAAGGTATCACGGACATTTAATTTCAGTTTGAACACTATAAACATATTTTAACTTGGTTTGTATTAGACCTTACAACTTTAAACATTGAAGGTATCACGGACATTTAACTCAGTTTTAGCACTATGAACATATTTTAACTTGGTTTGTATTAGACCTTACAACTGTACACAGTCAAGGTATCACGGACATTTAACTCAGTTTTAACACTATGAACATATTTTAACTTGGTTTGTATTAGACCTTACAACTGTACACAGTCAAGGTATCACGGACATTTAACTCAGTTTTAGCACTATGAACATATTTTAACTAGGTTTGTATTCGACCTTACAACTGTACACAGTCAAGGTATCACGGACATTTAACTCAGTTTTAACACTATAAACATATTTTAACTTGGTTTGTATTAGACCTTTCAACTGTACACTCAAGGTATTACGGACATTTAACTCAGTTTTAGCACTATGAACATATTTTAACTTGGTTTGTATTAGACCTTACAACTGTACACAGTCAAGGTATCACGAACATTTAACTCAGTTTTAACACTAAAAACATATTTTAATTTGGTTTGTATTAGACCTTACAACTGTACACAGTCAAGGTATCACCGACATTTAACTCAGTTTTATCATTATCAACATATTTTAACTAGGTTTGTATTAGACCTTACAACTGTACACAGTCAAGGTATCACCGACATTTAACTCAGTTTTAAAACTATAAACATATTTTAACTAGGTTTGTATTAGACCTTACAACTGTACACAGTCAAGGTATGACCGACATTTAACTCAGCTTTAAAACTATCAACATATTTTAACTTGGATTGTATTAGACCTTACAACTGTACACAGTCAAAGTATCACGGACATTTAACTCAGTTTGAACACAATAAACACATTTTAACTTGGTTTGTATTAGACCTTACAACTGTACACAGTCAAAGTATCACGGACATTTAACTCAGTTTTAACACAATAAACATATTTTAACTTGGTTTGTATTAGACCTTACAACTGTACACAGTCAAAGTATCACGGACATTTAACTCAGTTTTAACACAATAAACATATTTTAACTTGGTTTGTATTAGACCTTACAACTGTACACAGTCAAAGTATCACGGACATTTAACTCAGTTTTAACACAATAAACATATTTTAACTTGGTTTGTATTAGACCTTACAACTGTACACAGTCAAGGTATCACGGACATTTAACTCAGTTTTTAAACTATAAACATATTTTAACTAGGTTTGTATTAGACCTTACAACTGTACACAGTCAAAGTATCACGGACATTTAACTCAGTTTTAACACAATTAACATATTTTAACTTGGTTTGAATTAGACCTTACAACTGTACACAGTCAAAGTATCACGGACATTTAACTCAGTTTTAACACAATAAACATATTTTAACTTGGTTTGTATTAGACCTTACAACTGTACACAGTCATGGTATCACGGACATTTAACTCAGTTTTAAAACTATAAACATATTTTAACTAGGTTTGTATTAGACCATACAACTGTACACAGTCAAGGTATCACGGACATTTAACTCAGTTTTAGCGCTGTAAACATATTTTAACTAGGTTTGTATTAGACCTTACAACTGTACACAGTCAAGGTATCACGGACATTTAACTCAGTTTTAACACAATAAACATATTTTAACTTGGTTTGTATTAGACCTTACAACTGTACACAGTCAAGGTATCACGGACATTTAACTCAGTTTTAAAACTATAAACATATTTTAACTAGGTTTGTATTAGACCTTACAACTGTACACAGTCAAGGTATCACGGACATTTAACTCAGTTTTAACACTATACACATATTTTAACTAGGTTTGTATTAGACCTTACAACTGTACACAGTCAAGGTATCACGGACATTTATCTCAGTTTTAACACTATAAACATATTTTAACTTGGTTTGTATTAGACCTTTCAACTGTACACTCAAGGTATTACGGACATTTAACTCAGTTTTAGCACTATGAACATATTTTAACTTGGTTTGTATTAGACCTTACAACTGTACACAGTCAAGGTATCACGGACATTTAACTCAGTTTTAACACTAAAAACATATTTTAACTTGGTTTGTATTAGACCTTACAACTGTACACAGTCATGGTATCACGGACATTTAACTCCGTTTTAACACTATAAACATATTTTAACTAGGTTTGTATTAGACCTTACAACTGTACACATTCAAGGTATCACGGACATTTAACTCAGTTTTAACACTATCAACATATTTTAACTTGGTTTGTATTAGACCTTACAACTGTACACAGTCAAGGTATCACCGACATTTAACTCAGTTTTAAAACTATAAACATATTTTAAATAGGTTTGTATTAGACCTTACAACTGTACACAGTCAAGGTATGACCGACATTTAACTCAGCTTTAAAACTATCAACATATTTTAACTTGGATTGTATTAGACCTTACAACTGTAAACAGTCAAAGTATCACGGACATTTAACTCAGTTTTAACACAATAAACACATTTTAACTTGGTTTGTATTAGACCTTACAACTGTACACAGTCAAAGTATCACGGACATTTAACTCAGTTTTAACACAATAAACATATTTTAACTTGGTTTGTATTAGACCTTACAACTGTACACAGTCAAAGTATCACGGACATTTAACTCAGTTTTAACACAATAAACATATTTTAACTTGGTTTGTATTAGATCTTGCAACTGTACACAGTCAAAGTATCACGGACATTTAACTCAGTTTTAGCACAATAAACATATTTTAACTTGGTTTGTATTAGACCTTACAACTGTACACAGTCAAGGTATCACGGACATTTAACTCAGTTTTAAAACTATTAACATATTTTAACTAGGTTTGTATTAGACCTTACAACTGTACACAGTCAAAGTATCACGGACATTTAACTCAGTTTTAACACAATAAACATATTTTAACTTGGTTTGAATTAGACCTTACAACTGTACACAGTCAAAGTATCACGGACATTTAACTCAGTTTTAACACAATAAACATATTTTAACTTGGTTTGTATTAGACCTTACAACTGTACACAGTCAAGGTATCACGGACATTTAACTCAGTTTTAAAACTATAAACATATTTTAACTAGGTTTGTATTAGACCATACAACTGTACACAGTCAAGGTATCACGGACATTTAACTCAGTTTTAGCGCTGTAAACATATTTTAACTAGGTTTGTATTAGACCTTACAACTGTACACAGTCAAGGTATCACGGACATTTAACTCAGTTTTAACACAATAAACATATTTTAACTTGGTTTGTATTAGACCTTACAACTGTACACAGTCAAGGTATCACGGACATTTAACTCAGTTTTAAAACTATCAACATATTTTAACTAGGTTTGTATTAGACCTTACAACTGTACACAGTCAAGGTATCACGGACATTTAACTCAGTTTTAGCGCTGTAAGCATATTTTAACTAGGTTTGTACTAGACCTTACAACTGTACACAGTCAAGGTATCACGGACATTTAACTCAGTTTTAACACTATACACATATTTTAACTAGGTTTGTATTAGACCTTACAACTGTACACAGTTAAGGTATCACGGACAGTTTATTCAGTTTTAACACTATCAACATATTTTAACTTGGTTTGTATTAGACCTTACAACTGTACACAGTCAAGGTATCACGGACATTTACCTCAGTTTTAACACTATAAACATATTTTAACTTGGTTTGCATTAGACCTTACAACTGTACACAGTCAAGGTATCACGGACATTTAACTCAGTTTTATCATTATCAACATATTTTAACTAGGTTTGTATTAGACCTTACAACTTTACACAGTCAGGATATAACGGATATTTAACTCAGTTTTAACACTATTAACATATTTTAACTAGGTTTGCATTAGACCTTACAACTGTACACAATCAAGGTATCACGGACATTTAATTTCAGTTTGAACACTATAAACATATTTTAACTTGGTTTGTATTAGACCTTACAACTTTAAACATTGAAGGTATCACGGACATTTAACTCAGTTTTAGCACTATGAACATATTTTAACTTGGTTTGTATTAGACCTTACAACTGTACACAGTCAAGGTATCACGGACATTTAACTCAGTTTTAACACTATGAACATATTTTAACTTGGTTTGTATTAGACCTTACAACTGTACACAGTCAAGGTATCACGGACATTTAACTCAGTTTTAACACTATGAACATATTTTAACTAGGTTTGTATTCGACCTTACAACTGTACACAGTCAAGGTATCACGGACATTTAACTCAGTTTTAACACTATAAACATATTTTAACTTGGTTTGTATTAGACCTTACAACTGTACACAGTCAAGGTATCACGGACATTTAACTCAGTTTTAGCACTATGAACATATTTTAACTTGGTTTGTATTAGACCTTACAACTGTACACAGTCAAGGTATCACGGACATTTAACTCAGTTTTATCATTATCAACATATTTTAACTAGGTTTGTATTAGACCTTACAACTTTACACAGTCAGGATATAACGGATATTTAACTCAGTTTTAACACTATTAACATATTTTAACTTGGTTTGTATTAGACCTTACAACTGTACACAGTCATGGTATCACGGACATTTAACTCCGTTTTAACACTATAAACATATTTTAACTAGGTTTGTATTAGACCTTACAACTGTACACATTCAAGGTATCACGGACATTTAGCTCAGTTTTAACACTATAAACATATTTTAACTAGGTTTGTATTAGACCTTACAACTGTACACAGTCAAGGTATGACCGACATTTAACTCAGCTTTAAAACTATCAACATATTTTAACTTGGATTGTATTAGACCTTACAACTGTAAACAGTCAAAGTATCACGGACATTTAACTCAGTTTTAACACAATAAACACATTTTAACTTGGTTTGTATTAGACCTTACAACTGTACACAGTCAAAGTATCACGGACATTTAACTCAGTTTTAACACAATAAACATATTTTAACTTGGTTTGTATTAGACCTTACAACTGTACACAGTCAAAGTATCACGGACATTTAACTCAGTTTTAACACAATAAACATATTTTAACTTGGTTTGTATTAGACCTTACAACTGTACACAGTCAAAGTATCACGGACATTTAACTCAGTTTTAACACAATAAACATATTTTAACTTGGTTTGTATTAGACCTTACAACTGTACACAGTCAAGGTATCACGGACATTTAACTCAGTTTTAAAACTATAAACATATTTTAACTAGGTTTGTTTTAGACCTTACAACTGTACACAGTCAAAGTATCACGGACATTTAACTCAGTTTTAACACAATAAACATATTTTAACTTGGTTTGAATTAGACCTTACAACTGTACACAGTCAAAGTATCACGGACATTTAACTCAGTTTTAACACAATAAACATATTTTAACTTGGTTTGTATTAGACCTTACAACTGTACACAGTCAAGGTATCACGGACATTTAACTCAGTTTTAAAACTATAAACATATTTTAACTAGGTTTGTATTAGACCATACAACTGTACACAGTCAAGGTATCACGGACATTTAACTCAGTTTTAGCGCTGTAAACATATTTTAACTAGGTTTGTATTAGACCTTACAACTGTACACAGTCAAGGTATCACGGACATTTAACTCAGTTTTAACACAATAAACATATTTTAACTTGGTTTGTATTAGACCTTACAACTGTACACAGTCAAGGTATCACGGACATTTAACTCAGTTTTAAAACTATCAACATATTTTAACTAGGTTTGTATTAGACCTTACAACTGTACACAGTCAAGGTATCACGGACATTTAACTCAGTTTTAGCGCTGTAAACATATTTTAACTAGGTTTGTACTAGACCTTACAACTGTACACAGTCAAGGTATCACGGACATTTAACTCAGTTTTAACACTATACACATATTTTAACTAGGTTTGTATTAGACCTTACAACTGTACACAGTCAAGGTATCACGGACATTTAACTCAGTTTTAAAACTATCAACATATTTTAACTAGGTTTGTATTAGACCTTACAACTGTACACAGTCAAGGTATCACGGACATTTAACTCAGTTTTAGCGCTGTAAACATATTTTAACTAGGTTTGTACTAGACCTTACAACTGTACACAGTCAAGGTATCACGGACATTTAACTCAGTTTTAGCGCTGTAAACATATTTTAACTAGGTTTGTACTAGACCTTACAACTGTACACAGTCAAGGTATCACGGACATTTAACTCAGTTTTAACACTATACACATATTTTAACTAGGTTTGTATTAGACCTTACAACTGTACACAGTCAAGGTATCACGGACATTTAACTCAGTTTTAAAACTATCAACATATTTTAACTAGGTTTGTATTAGACCTTACAACTGTACACAGTCAAGGTATCACGGACATTTAACTCAGTTTTAGCGCTGTAAACATATTTTAACTAGGTTTGTACTAGACCTTACAACTGTACACAGTCAAGGTATCACGGACATTTAACTCAGTTTTAACACTATACACATATTTTAACTAGGTTTGTATTAGACCTTACAACTGTACACAGTTAAGGTATCACGGACAGTTTATTCAGTTTTAACACTATCAACATATTTTAACTTGGTTTGTATTAGACCTTACAACTGTACACAGTCAAGGTATCACGGACATTTACCTCAGTTTTAACACTATAAACATATTTTAACTTGGTTTGTATTAGACCTTACAACTGTACACAATCAAGGTATCACGGACATTTAACTCAGTTTTATCATTATCAACATATTTTAACTAGGTTTGTATTAGACCTTACCACTTTACACAGTCAGGATATAACGGATATTTAACTCAGTTTTAACACTATTAACATATTTTAACTAGGTTTGCATTAGACCTTACAACTGTACACAATCAAGGTATCACGGACATTTAATTTCAGTTTGAACACTATAAACATATTTTAACTTGGTTTGTATTAGACCTTACAACTTTAAACATTGAAGGTATCACGGACATTTAACTCAGTTTTAGCACTATGAACATATTTTAACTTGGTTTGTATTAGACCTTACAACTGTACACAGTCAAGGTATCACGGACATTTAACTCAGTTTTAACACTATGAACATATTTTAACTTGGTTTGTATTAGACCTTACAACTGTACACAGTCAAGGTATCACCGACATTTAACTCAGTTTTAACACTATGAACATATTTTAACTAGGTTTGTATTCGACCTTACAACTGTACACAGTCAAGGTATCACGGACATTTAACTCAGTTTTAACACTATAAACATATTTTAACTTGGTTTGTATTAGACCTTACAACTGTACACAGTCAAGGTATCACGGACATTTAACTCAGTTTTAACACTATGAACATATTTTAACTTGGTTTGTATTAGACCTTACAACTGTACACAGTCAAGGTATCACGGACATTTAACTCAGTTTTATCATTATCAACATATTTTAACTAGGTTTGTTTTAGACCTTACAACTTTACACAGTCAGGATATAACGGATATTTAACTCAGTTTTAACACTATTAACATATTTTAACTAGGTTTGCATTAGACCTTACAACTGTACACAATCAAGGTATCACGGACATTTAATTTCAGTTTGAACACTATCAACATATTTTAACTTGGTTTGTATTAGACCTTACAACTGTACACAGTCAAGGTATCACCGACATTTAACTCAGTTTTAAAACTATAAACATATTTTAACTAGGTTTGTATTAGACCTTACAACTGTACACAGTCAAGGTATGACCGACATTTAACTCAGCTTTAAAACTATCAACATATTTTAACTTGGATTGTATTAGACCTTACAACTGTACACAGTCAAAGTATCACCGACATTTAACTCAGTTTTAACACAATAAACACATTTTAACTTGGTTTGTATTAGACCTTACAACTGTACACAGTCAAAGTATCACGGACATTTAACTCAGTTTTAACACAATAAACATATTTTAACTTGGTTTGTATTAGACCTTACAACTGTACACAGTCAAAGTATCACGGACATTTAACTCAGTTTTAACACAATAAACATATTTTAACTTGGTTTGTATTAGACCTTACAACTGTACACAGTCAAAGTATCACGGACATTTAACTCAGTTTTAACACAATAAACATATTTTAACTTGGTTTGTATTAGACCTTACAACTGTACACAGTCAAGGTATCACGGACATTTAACTCAGTTTTTAAACTATAAACATATTTTAACTAGGTTTGTATTAGACCTTACAACTGTACACAGTCAAAGTATCACGGACATTTAACTCAGTTTTAGCACAATAAACATATTTTAACTTGGTTTGAATTAGACCTTACAACTGTACACAGTCAAAGTATCACGGACATTTAACTCAGTTTTAACACAATAAACATATTTTAACTTGGTTTGTATTAGACCTTACAACTGTACACAGTCAAGGTATCACGGACATTTAACTCAGTTTTAAAACTATAAACATATTTTAACTAGGTTTGTATTAGACCATACAACTGTACACAGTCAAGGTATCACGGACATTTAACTCAGTTTTAGCGCTGTAAACATATTTTAACTAGGTTTGTATTAGACCTTACAACTGTACACAGTCAAGGTATCACGGACATTTAACTCAGTTTTAACACAATAAACATATTTTAACTTGGTTTGTATTAGACCTTACAACTGTACACAGTCAAGGTATCACGGACATTTAACTCAGTTTTAAAACTATAAACATATTTTAACTAGGTTTGTATTAGACCTTACAACTGTACACAGTCAAGGTATCACGGACATTTAACTCAGTTTTAGCGCTGTAAACATATTTTAACTAGGTTTGTACTAGACCTTACAACTGTACACAGTCAAGGTATCACGGACATTTAACTCAGTTTTAACACTATACACATATTTTAACTAGGTTTGTATTAGACCTTACAACTGTACACAGTTAAGGTATCACGGACAGTTTATTCAGTTTTAACACTATCAACATATTTTAACTTGGTTTGTATTAGACCTTACAACTGTACACAGTCAAGGTATCACGGACATTTAACTCAGTTTTAACACTATAAACATATTTTAACTTGGTTTGTATTAGACCTTACAACTGTACACAGTCAAGGTATCACGGACATTTAACTCAGTTTTATCATTATCAACATATTTTAACTAGGTTTGTATTAGACCTTACAACTTTACACAGTCAGGATATAACGGATATTTAACTCAGTTTTAACACTATTAACATATTTTAACTAGGTTTGCATTAGACCTTACAACTGTACACAATCAAGGTATCACGGACATTTAATTTCAGTTTGAACACTATAAACATATTTTAACTTGGTTTGTATTAGACCTTACAACTTTAAACATTGAAGGTATCACGGACATTTAACTCAGTTTTAGCACTATGAACATATTTTAACTTGGTTTGTATTAGACCTTACAACTGTACACAGTCAAGGTATCACGGACATTTAACTCAGTTTTAGCACTATGAACATATTTTAACTTGGTTTGTATTAGACCTTACAACTGTACACAGTCAAGGTATCACGGACATTTAACTCAGTTTTAACACTATAAACATATTTTAACTTGGTTTGTATTAGACCTTTCAACTGTACACTCAAGGTATTACGGACATTTAACTCAGTTTTAGCACTATGAACATATTTTAACTTGGTTTGTATTAGACCTTACAACTGTACACAGTCAAGGTATCACGGACATTTAACTCAGTTTTAACACTAAAAACATATTTTAACTTGGTTTGTATTAGACCTTACAACTGTACACAGTCATGGTATCACGGACATTTAACTCCGTTTTAACACTATAAACATATTTTAACTAGGTTTGTATTAGACCTTACAACTGTACACATTCAAGGTATCACGGACATTTAACTCAGTTTTAACACTATCAACATATTTTAACTTGGTTTGTATTAGACCTTACAACTGTACACAGTCAAGGTATCACCGACATTTAACTCAGTTTTAAAACTATAAACATATTTTAACTAGGTTTGTATTAGACCTTACAACTGTACACAGTCAAGGTATGACCGACATTTAACTCAGCTTTAAAACTATCAACATATTTTAACTTGGATTGTATTAGACCTTACAACTGTACACAGTCAAAGTATCACGGACATTTAACTCAGTTTTAGCACAATAAACACATTTTAACTTGGTTTGTATTAGACCTTACAACTGTACACAGTCAAAGTATCACGGACATTTAACTCAGTTTTAACACAATAAACATATTTTAACTTGGTTTGTATTAGACCTTACAACTGTACACAGTCAAAGTATCACGGACATTTAACTCAGTTTTAACACAATAAACATATTTTAACTTGGTTTGTATTAGACCTTACAACTGTACACAGTCAAAGTATCACGGACATTTAACTCAGTTTTAACACAATAAACATATTTTAACTTGGTTTGTATTAGACCTTACAACTGTACACAGTCAAGGTATCACGGACATTTAACTCAGTTTTAGAACTATAAACATATTTTAACTAGGTTTGTATTAGACCTTACAACTGTACACAGTCAAAGTATCACGGACATTTAACTCAGTTTTAACACAATAAACATATTTTAACTTGGTTTGAATTAGACCTTACAACTGTACACAGTCAAAGTATCACGGACATTTAACTCAGGTTTAACACAATAAACATATTTTAACTAGGTTTGTATTAGACCTTACAACTGTACACAGTCAAGGTATCACGGACATTTAACTCAGTTTTAAAACTATAAACATATTTTAACTAGGTTTGTATTAGACCATACAATTGTACACAGTCAAGGTATCACGGACATTTAACTCAGTTTTAGCGCTGTAAACATATTTTAACTAGGTTTGTACTAAACCTTACAACTGTACACAGTCAAGGTATCACGGACATTTAACTCAGTTTTAACACTATACACATATTTTAACTAGGTTTGTATTAGACCTTACAACTGTACACAGTCAAGGTATCACGGACATTTAACTCAGTTTTAACACTATAAACATATTTTAACTTGGTTTGTATTAGACCTTACAACTGTACACAGTCAAGGTATCACGGACATTTAACTCAGTTTTAACACTATCAACATATTTTAACTAGGTTTGTATTAGACCTTACAACTTTACAGAGTCAGGGTATAACGGACATTTAACTCAGTTTTAGCACTATTAACATATTTTAACTAGGTTTGTATTAGACCTTACAACTGTACACAATCAAGGTATCACGGACATTTAACTCATTTTTAAAACTATAAACATATTTTAACTAGGTTTGTATTAGACCTTACAAATGTACACAATCAAGGTATCACAGACATTTAATTTCAGTTTTAACACTATAAACATATTTTAACTTGGTTTGTATTAGACCTTACAACTGTACACAGTCAAGGTATCACGGACATTTAACTCAGTTTTAACACTATAAAAATATTTTAACTAGGTTTGTTTTAGACCTTACAACTTTACACAGTTAAGGTATCACGGACATTTAACTCAGTTTTAACATTATCAACATATTTTAACTTGGTTTGTATTAGACCTTACAACTGTACACAATGAAGGTATCACGGACATTTAACTCAGTTTTAACACTATAAACATATTTTAACTAGGTTTGTTTTAGACCTTACAACTGTACACATTCAAGGTATCACCGACATTTAACTCAGTTTTAACGTTATCAACATATTTTAACTTGGTTTGTATTAGATCTTACAACTGTACACAGACAAGTTATCACGGACATTTAACTCAGTTTTAACACTATAAACATATTTTAACTAGGTTTGTTTTAGACCTTACAACTGTACACAGTGAAGGTATCACGGACATTTAACTCAGTTTTAACGTTATCAACATATTTTAACTAGGTTTGTATTAGACCTTACAACTGTACACAGTCAAGGTATCACGGACATTTAACTCAGTTTTAAAGCTGTAAACATATTTTAACTAGGTTTGTATTAGACCTTACAACTTTGCACAGTGAAGCTATTACGGACATTTAACTCAGTTTTAACACTATAAACATATTTTATATTTTAATTTGGTTTGTATTAGACCTTACAACTGTAAACATTCAAGTATCACTGACATTTAAATCAGTTTTAACACTATAAACATATTTTAACTAGGTTTGCATTAGACCTTACAACTGTACATAGTCAAGGTATCACGGACATTTAACTCAGTTTTAACGTTATAAACATATTTTAACTTGGTTTGTGTTAGACCTTACAACTGTACACAGTCAAGGTATCACGGACATTTAACTCAGTTTTATCATTATCAACATATTTTAACTAGGTTTGTATTAGGCCTTACAACTTTACACAGTCAGGGTATAACGGACATTTAACTCAGTTTTAACACTATAAACATATTTTAACTAGGTTTGTATTAGACCTTTCAACTGTACACAATAGAGGTATCACAGACATTTAATTTCAGGTTTAACACTATAAACATATTTTAACTTGGTTTGTATTAGACCTTACAACTGTACGCAGTCAAGGTATCACGGACATTTAACTCAGTTTTAACACTATAAAAATATTTTAACTAGGTTTGTTTTAGACCTTACAACTTTACACAGTCAAGGTATCACGGACATTTAACTCAGTTTTAACGTTATCAACATATTTTAACTTGGTTTGTATTAGACCTTACAGCTGTACACAATCAAGGTATCACGGACATTTAACTCAGTTTTAACACTATAAACATATGTTAACTAGGTTTGTTTTAGACCTTACAACTGTACACAGTCAAGGTATCACCGACATTTAACTCAGTTTTAACGTTATCAACATATTTTAACTTGGTTTGTATTAAACCTTACAACTGTACACAGACAAGGTATCACGGACATTTAACTCAGTTTTAACACTATAAACATATTTTAACTAGGTTTGTTTTAGACCTTACAACTGTACACATTGAAGGTGTCACGGACATTTAACTCAGTTTTAACGTTATCAACATATTTTAACTAGGTTTGTATTAGACCTTACAACTGTACACAGTCAAGGTATCACGGACATTTAACTCAGTTTTAAAGCTGTAAACATAGTTTAACTAGGTTTGTATTAGACCTTACAACTTTGCACAGTGAAGCTATTACGGACATTTAACTCAGTTTTAACACTATAAACATATTTTATATTTTAATTTGGTTTGTATTAGACCTTACAACTGTAAACATTCAAGTATCACTGACATTTAAATCAGTTTTAACACTATACACATATTTTAACTAGGTTTGTATTAGACCTTACAACTGTACACATTCAAGGTATCACGGACATTTAACTCAGTTTTAACACTATCAACATATTTTAACTTGGTTTGTATTAGACCTTACAACTGTACACAGTCAAGGTATCACCGACATTTAACTCAGTTTTAAAACTATAAACATATTTTAACTAGGTTTGTATTAGACCTTACAACTGTACACAGTCAAGGTATGACCGACATTTAACTCAGCTTTAAAACTATCAACATGTTTTAACTTGGATTGTATTAGACCTTACAACTGTACACAGTCAAAGTATCACGGACATTTAACTCAGTTTTAACACAATAAACACATTTTAACTTGGTTTGTATTAGACCTTACAACTGTACACAGTCAAGGTATCACGGACATTTAACTCAGTTTTAACACAATAAACATATTTTAACTTGGTTTGTATTAGACCTTACAACTGTACACAGTCAAAGTATCACGGACATTTAACTCAGTTTTAACACAATAAACATATTTTAACTTGGTTTGTATTAGACCTTACAACTGTACACAGTCAAGGTATCACGGACATTTAACTCAGTTTTAAAACTATAAACATATTTTAACTAGGTTTGTATTAGACCTTACAACTGTACACAGTCAAAGTATCACGGATATTTAACTCAGTTTTAACACAATAAACATATTTTAACTTGGTTTGAATTAGACCTTACAACTGTACACAGTCAAAGTATCACGGACATTTAACTCAGTTTTAACACAATAAACATATTTTAACTTGGTTTGTATTAGACCTTACAACTGTACACAGTCAAGGTATCACGGACATTTAACTCAGTTTTAAAACTATAAACATATTTTAACTAGGTTTGTATTAGACCATACAACTGTACACAGTCAAGGTATCACGGACATTTAACTCAGTTTTAGCGCTGTAAACATATTTTAACTAGGTTTGTACTAAACCTTACAACTGTACACAGTCAAGGTATCACGGACATTTAACTCAGTTTTAACACTATACACATATTTTAACTAGGTTTGTATTAGACCTTATAACTGTACACAGTCAAGGTATCACGGACATTTAACTCAGTTTTAACACTATAAACATATTTTAACTTGGTTTGTATTAGACCTTACAACTGTACACAGTCAAGGTATCACGGACATTTAACTCAGTTTTAACACTATAAACATATTTTAACTAGGTTTGTATTAGACCTTACAACTTTACACAGTCAGGGTATAACGGACATTTAACTCAGTTTTAACACTATTAACATATTTTAACTAGGTTTGTATTAGACCTTACAACTGTACACAATCAAGGTATCACGGACATTTAACTCAGTTTTAAAACTATAAACATATTTTAACTAGGTTTGTATTAGACCTTACAAATGTACACAATCAAGGTATCACAGACATTTAATTTCAGTTTTAACACTATAAACATATTTTAACTTGGTTTGTATTAGACCTTACAACTGTACACAGTCAAGGTATCACGGACATTTAACTCAGTTTTAACACTATACAAATATTTTAACTAGGTTTGTTTTAGACCTTACAACTTTACACAGTCAAGGTATCACGGACATTTAACTCAGTTTTAACATTATCAACATATTTTAACTTGGTTTGTATTAGACCTTACAACTGTAAACAATCAAGGTATCACGGACATTTAAATCAGTTTTAACACTATAAACATATTTTAACTAGGTTTGTTTTAGACCTTACAACTGTACACAGTCAAGGTATCACCGACATTTAACTCAGTTTTAACGTTATCAACATATTTTAACTTGGTTTGTATTAGATCTTACAACTGTACACAGACAAGGTATCACGGACATTTAACTCAGTTTTAACACTATAAACATATTTTAACTAGGTTTGTTTTAGACCTTACAACTGTACACAGTGAAGGTATCACGGACATTTAACTCAGTTCTAACGTTATCAACATATTTTAACTAGGTTTGTATTAGACCTTACAACTTTACACAGTCAAGGTATCACGGACATTTAACTCAGTTTTAAAGCTGTAAACATATTTTAACTAGGTTTGTATTAGACCTTACAACTTTGCACAGTGAAGCTATTACGGACATTTAGCTCAGTTTTAACACTATAAACATATTTTATATTTTAATTTGGTTTGTATTAGACCTTACAACTGTAAACATTCAAGGTATCACTGACATTTAAATCAGTTTTAACACTATAAACATATTTTAACTAGGTTTGTTTTAGACCTTACAACTGTACACATTGAAGGTGTCACGGACATTTAACTCAGTTTTAACGTTATCAACATATTTTAACTAGGTTTGTATTAGACCTTACAACTGTACACAGTCAAGGTATCACGGACATTTAACTCAGTTTTAAAG
Organism: Bathymodiolus septemdierum; assembly: GCA_963383655.1. NCBI lineage: Eukaryota > Metazoa > Mollusca > Bivalvia > Mytilida > Modiolidae > Bathymodiolus > Bathymodiolus septemdierum. The sequence goes on along the minus strand of OY726524.1, from coordinate 14,201,663 downwards.
CTGTAAACATAGTTTAACTAGGTTTGTATTAGACCTTACAACTTTGCACAGTGAAGCTATTACGGACATTTAACTCAGTTTTAACACTATAAACATATTTTATATTTTAATTTGGTTTGTATTAGACCTTACAACTGTAAACATTCAAGTATCACTGACATTTAAATCAGTTTTAACACTATACACATATTTTAACTAGGTTTGTATTAGACCTTACAACTGTACACATTCAAGGTATCACGGACATTTAACTCAGTTTTAACGCTATCAACATATTTTAACTTGGTTTGTATTAGACCTTACAACTGTACACAGTCAAGGTATCACCGACATTTAACTCAGTTTTAAAACTATAAACATATTTTAACTAGGTTTGTATTAGACCTTACAACTGTACACAGTCAAGGTATGACCGACATTTAACTCAGCTTTAAAACTATCAACATATTTTAACTTGGATTGTATTAGACCTTACAACTGTACACAGTCAAAGTATCACGGACATTTAACTCAGTTTTAACACAATAAACACATTTTAACTTGGTTTGTATTAGACCTTACAACTGTACACAGTCAAAGTATCACGGACATTTAACTCAGTTTTAACACTATAAACATATTTTAACTTGGTTTGTATTAGACCTTACAACTGTACACAGTCAAGGTATCACGGACATTTAACTCAGTTTTAACACTATAAACATATTTTAACTAGGTTTGTATTAGACCTTACAACTTTACACAGTCAGGGTATAACGGACATTTATCTCAGTTTTAACACTATTAACATATTTTAACTAGGTTTGTATTAGACCTTACAACTGTACACAATCAAGGTATCACGGACATTTAACTCAGTTTTAAAACTATAAACATATTTTAACTAGGTTTGTATTAGACCTTACAAATGTACACAATCAAGGTATCACAGACATTTAATTTCAGTTTTAACACTATAAACATATTTTAACTTGGTTTGTATTAGACCTTACAACTGTACACAGTCAAGGTATCACGGACATTTAACTCAGTTTTAACACTATACAAATATTTTAACTAGGTTTGTTTTAGACCTTACAACTTTACACAGTCAAGGTATCACGGACATTTAACTCAGTTTTAACATTATCAACATATTTTAACTTGGTTTGTATTAGACCTTACAACTGTAAACAATCAAGGTATCACGGACATTTAAATCAGTTTTAACACTATAAACATATTTTAACTAGGTTTGTTTTAGACCTTACAACTGTACACAGTCAAGGTATCACCGACATTTAACTCAGTTTTAACGTTATCAACATATTTTAACTTGGTTTGTATTAGATCTTACAACTGTACACAGACAAGGTATCACGGACATTTAACTCAGTTTTAACACTATAAACATATTTTAACTAGGTTTGTTTTAGACCTTACAACTGTACACAGTGAAGGTATCACGGACATTTAACTCAGTTCTAACGTTATCAACATATTTTAACTAGGTTTGTATTAGACCTTACAACTTTACACAGTCAAGGTATCACGGACATTTAACTCAGTTTTAAAGCTGTAAACATATTTTAACTAGGTTTGTATTAGACCTTACAACTTTGCACAGTGAAGCTATTACGGACATTTAGCTCAGTTTTAACACTATAAACATATTTTATATTTTAATTTGGTTTGTATTAGACCTTACAACTGTAAACATTCAAGGTATCACTGACATTTAAATCAGTTTTAACACTATAAACATATTTTAACTAGGTTTGTTTTAGACCTTACAACTGTACACATTGAAGGTGTCACGGACATTTAACTCAGTTTTAACGTTATCAACATATTTTAACTAGGTTTGTATTAGACCTTACAACTGTACACAGTCAAGGTATCACGGACATTTAACTCAGTTTTAAAGCTGTAAACATAGTTTAACTAGGTTTGTATTAGACCTTACAACTTTGCACAGTGAAGCTATTACGGACATTTAACTCAGTTTTAACACTATAAACATATTTTATATTTTAATTTGGTTTGTATTAGACCTTACAACTGTAAACATTCAAGTATCACTGACATTTAAATCAGTTTTAACACTATACACATATTTTAACTAGGTTTGTATTAGACCTTACAACTGTACACATTCAAGGTATCACGGACATTTAACTCAGTTTTAACACTATCAACATATTTTAACTTGGTTTGTATTAGACCTTACAACTGTACACAGTCAAGGTATCACCGACATTTAACTCAGTTTTAAAACTATAAACATATTTTAACTAGGTTTGTATTAGACCTTACAACTGTACACAGTCAAGGTATGACCGACATTTAACTCAGCTTTAAAACTATCAACATATTTTAACTTGGATTGTATTAGACCTTACAACTGTACACAGTCAAAGTATCACGGACATTTAACTCAGTTTTAACACAATAAACACATTTTAACTTGGTTTGTATTAGACCTTACAACTGTACACAGTCAAAGTATCACGGACATTTAACTCAGTTTTAACACAATAAACATATTTTAACTTGGTTTGTATTAGACCTTACAACTGTACACAGTCAAAGTATCACGGACATTTAACTCAGTTTTAACACAATAAACATATTTTAACTTGGTTTGTATTAGACCTTACAACTGTACACAGTCAAGGTATCACGGACATTTAACTCAGTTTTAAAACTATAAACATATTTTAACTAGGTTTGTATTAGACCTTACAACTGTACACAGTCAAAGTATCACGGACATTTAACTCAGTTTTAACACAATAAACATATTTTAACTTGGTTTGAATTAGACCTTACAACTGTACACAGTCAAAGTATCACGGACATTTAACTCAGTTTTAACACAATAAACATATTTTAACTTGGTTTGTATTAGACCTTACAACTGTACACAGTCAAGGTATCACGGACATTTAACTCAGTTTTAAAACTATAAACATATTTTAACTAGGTTTGTATTAGACCATACAACTGTACACAGTCAAGGTATCACGGACATTTAACTCAGTTTTAGCGCTGTAAACATATTTTAACTAGGTTTGTACTAAACCTTACAACTGTACACAGTCAAGGTATCACGGACATTTAACTCAGTTTTAACACTATACACATATTTTAACTAGGTTTGTATTAGACCTTATAACTGTACACAGTCAAGGTATCACGGACATTTAACTCAGTTTTAACACTATAAACATATTTTAACTTGGTTTGTATTAGACCATACAACTGTACACAGTCAAGGTATCACGGACATTTAACTCAGTTTTAACACTATAAACATATTTTAACTAGGTTTGTATTAGACCTTACAACTTTACACAGTCAGGGTATAACGGACATTTAACTCAGTTTTAACACTATTAACATATTTTAACTAGGTTTGTATTAGACCTTACAACTGTACACAATCAAGGTATCACGGACATTTAACTCAGTTTTAAAACTATAAACATATTTTAACTAGGTTTGTATTAGACCTTGCAAATGTACACAATCAAGGTATCACAGACATTTAATTTCAGTTTTAACACTATAAACATATTTTAACTTGGTTTGTATTAGACCTTACAACTGTACACAGTCAAGGTATCACGGACATTTAACTCAGTTTTAACACTATACAAATATTTTAACTAGGTTTGTTTTAGACCTTACAACTTTACACAGTCAAGGTATCACGGACATTTAACTCAGTTTTAACATTATCAACATATTTTAACTTGGTTTGTATTAGACCTTACAACTGTACACAATCAAGGTATCACGGACATTTAAATCAGTTTTAACACTATAAACATATTTTAACTAGGTTTGTTTTAGACCTTACAACTGTACACAGTCAAGGTATCACCGACATTTAACTCAGTTTTAACGTTATCAACATATTTTAACTTGGTTTGTATTAGATCTTACAACTGTACACAGACAAGGTATCACGGACATTTAACTCAGTTTTAACACTATAAACATATTTTAACTAGGTTTGTTTTAGACCTTACAACTGTACACAGTGAAGGTATCACGGACATTTAACTCAGTTCTAACGTTATCAACATATTTTAACTAGGTTTGTATTAGACCTTACAACTTTACACAGTCAAGGTATCACGGACATTTAACTCAGTTTTAAAGCTGTAAACATATTTTAACTAGGTTTGTATTAGACCTTACAACTTTGCACAGTGAAGCTATTACGGACATTTAGCTCAGTTTTAACACTATAAACATATTTTATATTTTAATTTGGTTTGTATTAGACCTTACAACTGTAAACATTCAAGTATCACTGACATTTAAATCAGTTTTAACACTATAAACATATTTTAACTAGGTTTGCATTAGACCTTACAACTGTACATAGTCAAGGTATCACGGACATTTAACTCAGTTTTAACGTTATAAACATATTTTAACTTGGTTTGTGTTAGACCTTACAACTGTACACAGTCAAGGTATCACGGACATTTAACTCAGTTTTATCATTATCAACATATTTTAACTAGGTTTGTATTAGACCTTACAACTTTACACAGTCAGGGTATAACGGACATTTAACTCAGTTTTAACACTATTAACATATTTTAACTAGGTTTGCATTAGACCTTACAACTGTACACAATCAAGGTATCACGGACATTTAACTCAGTTTTAAAACTATAAACATATTTTAACTAGGTTTGTATTAGACCTTTCAACTGTACACAATAGAGGTATCACAGACATTTAATTTCAGGTTTAACACTATAAACATATTTTAACTTGGTTTGTATTAGACCTTACAACTGTACACAATCAAGGTATCACGGACATTTAAATCAGTTTTAACACTATAAACATATTTTAACTAGGTTTGTTTTAGACCTTACAACTGTACACAGTCAAGGTATCACGGACATTTAACTCAGTTTTAACGTTATCAACATATTTTAACTTGGTTTGTATTAGATCTTACAACTGTACACAGACAAGGTATCACGGACATTTAACTCAGTTTTAACACTATAAACATATTTTAACTAGGTTTGTTTTAGACCTTACAACTGTACACAGTGAAGGTATCACGGACATTTAACTCAGTTTTAACGTTATCAACATATTTTAACTAGGTTTGTATTAGACCTTACAACTTTACACAGTCAAGGTATCACGGACATTTAACTCAGTTTTAAAGCTGTAAACATATTTTAACTAGGTTTGTATTAGACCTTACAACTTTGCACAGTGAAGCTATTACGGACATTTAGCTCAGTTTTAACACTATAAACATATTTTATATTTTAATTTGGTTTGTATTAGACCTTACAACTGTAAACATTCAAGTATCACTGACATTTAAATCAGTTTTAACACTATAAACATATTTTAACTAGGTTTGCATTAGACCTTACAACTGTACATAGTCAAGGTATCACGGACATTTAACTCAGTTTTAACGTTATAAACATATTTTAACTTGGTTTGTGTTAGACCTTACAACTGTACACAGTCAAGGTATCACGGACATTTAACTCAGTTTTATCATTATCAACATATTTTAACTAGGTTTGTATTAGACCTTACAACTTTACACAGTCAGGGTATAACGGACATTTAACTCAGTTTTAACATTATTAACATATTTTAACTAGGTTTGCATTAGACCTTACAACTGTACACAATCAAGGTATCACGGACATTTAACTCAGTTTTAAAACTATAAGCATATTTTAACTAGGTTTGTATTAGACCTTTCAACTGTACACAATAGAGGTATCACAGACATTTAATTTCAGGTTTAACACTATAAACATATTTTAACTTGGTTTGTATTAGACCTTACAACTGTACACAGTCAAGGTATCACGGACATTTAACTGAGTTTTAACACTATAAAAATATTTTAACTAGGTTTGTTTTAGACCTTACAACTTTACACAGTCAAGGTATCACGGACATTTAACTCAGTTTTAACGTTATCAACATATTTTAACTTGGTTTGTATTAGACCTTACAGCTGTACACAATCAAGGTATCACGGACATTTAACTCAGTTTTAACACTATAAACATATGTTAACTAGGTTTGTTTTAGACCTTACAACTGTACACAGTCAAGGTATCACCGACATTTAACTCAGTTTTAACGTTATCAACATATTTTAACTTGGTTTGTATTAGACCTTACAACTGTACACAGACAAGTTATCACGGACATTTAACTCAGTTTTAACACTATAAACATATTTTAACTAGGTTTGTTTTAGACCTTACAACTGTACACATTGAAGGTGTCACGGACATTTAACTCAGTTTTAACGTTATCAACATATTTTAACTAGGTTTGTATTATACCTTACAACTGTACACAGTCAAGGTATCACGGACATTTAACTCAGTTTTAAAGCTGTAAACATATTTTAACTAGGTTTGTATTAGACCTTACAACTTTGCACAGTGAAGCTATTACGGACATTTAACTCAGTTTTAACACTATAAACATATTTTATATTTTAATTTGGTTTGTATTAGACCTTACAACTGTAAACATTCAAGTATCACTGACATTTAAATCAGTTTTAACACTATACACATATTTTAACTAGGTTTGCATTAGACCTTACAACTGTACATAGTCAAGGTATCACGGACATTTAACTCAGTTTTAACGTTATCAACATATTTTAACTTGGTTTGTATTAGACCTTACAACTGTACACAGACAAGGTATCACGGACATTTAACTCAGTTTTAACACTATAAACATATTTTAACTAGGTTTGTTTTAGACCTTACAACTGTACACAGTGAAGGTATCACGGACATTTAACTCAGTTTTAGCGCTGTAAACATATTTTAACTAGGTTTGTACTAGACCTTACAACTGTAAACATTCAAGTATCACTGACATTTAAATCAGTTTTAACACTATACACATATTTTAACTAGGTTTGCATTAGACCTTACAACTGTACATAGTCAAGATATCACGGACATTTAACTCAGTTTTAACGTTATCAACATATTTTAACTTGGTTTGTATTAGACCTTACAACTGTACACAGACAAGGTATCACGGACATTTAACTCAGTTTTAACACTATAAACATATTTTAACTAGGTTTGTTTTAGACCTTACAACTGTACACAGTGAAGGTATCACGGACATTTAACTCAGTTTTAGCGCTGTAAACATATTTTAACTAGGTTTGTACTAGACCTTACAACTGTACACAGTCAAGGTATCACGGACATTTAACTCAGTTTTAAAGCTGTAAACATATTTTAACTAGGTTTGTATTAGACCTTACAACTTTGCACAGTGAAGCTATTACGGACATTTAACTCAGTTTTAACACTATAAACATATTTTATATTTTAATTTGGTTTGTATTAGACCTTACAACTGTACACATTCAAGTATCACTGACATTTAAATCAGTTTTAACACAATAAACATATTTTAACTAGGTTTGCATTAGACCTTACAACTGTACACAGTCAAGGTATCACGGACATTTATCTCAGTTTTAACGTTATCAACATATTTTAACTAGGTTTGTATTAGACCTTACAACTGTACACAGTCAAGGTATCACGGACATTTAACTCAGTTTTAAAGCTGTAAACATATTTTAACTAGGTTTGTATTAGAACTTACAACTTTGCACAGTGAAGCTATTACGGACATTTAACTCAGTTTTAACACTATAAGCATATTTTATATTTTAATTTGGTTTGTATTAGACCTTACAACTGTAAACATTCAAGTATCACTGACATTGAAATCAGTTTTAACACTATAAACACATTTTAACTAGGTTTGTATTAGACCTTACAACTGTACACAGTCAAGGTATCACGGACATTTATCTCAGTTTTAACACAATAAACATATTTTAACTAAGTTTGCATTAGACCTTACAACTGTACATAGTCAAGGTATCACGGACATTTAACTCAGTTTTAACGTTATAAACATATTTTAACTTGGTTTGTGTTAGACCTTACAACTGTACACAGTCAAGGTATCACGGACATTTAACTCAGTTTTAACACTATAAACATATTTTGACTTGGTTTGCATTAGACCTTACAACTGTACACAGACAAGGTATCACGGACATTTAACTCAGTTTTAACACTATAAACATATTTTAACTTGGTTTGCATTAGACCTTACAACTGTACACAGTGAAGGTATCGTGTATATTAAGATAAGTATGGTCATTTTCGAAATAAACCTTTTGTCAATTAAGTGTAATTCTACCGTATTCAGGATTTTATCTGAAACGTGATTATATTTAATTATTTTATAGATAAAGTTGGCTGCATTCCAAATCCATGTCAGAATAGCGGGCAGTGTAAGGCAGACAGTAACGGCAATTTTGAATCGTGCACGTGTACATCAACGAAATGTGGCATTGTTTGTCAATGCGTCCTTTTTTCTTCAACAGGCGCTTGCTTTTGTCCATGATAAGGTATATTAAGGATAATCAAATGTAAAGTTGATGATACTCATGTCACTAGTGCACAGGAACTGGTTTTCCTCCCAGAGCACTTGAGGTTAGCCCCGGTTGGGTTCGTGTTGCACGATCTTTAGTTTTCTGTGTAGTGTTTTGTAGATCCTTTGTAGTACTTTTTCCCTCCATTGTGATGTCTCTCCTTCTCTGACTGTCCTTTTTCCCTTATCCATTGTGATCTCTCTCCTTCTCTGTCCTTTTTCCCTTATCCATTGCGATGTCTCTCCTTCTCTGATTATCCCTTTTCCCTTATCCAATGTGATGTCTCTCCTTCTCTGATTGTCCTTTTCCCCTTATCCATTGTGATGTCTCTCCTTCTCTGATTGTCCCTTTTCCCTTATCCAATGTGATGTCTCTCCTTCTCTGATTGTCCCTTTTCCCTTATCCATTGTGATGTCTCTCCTTCTCTGATTGTCCTTTTTCCCTTATCCAATGTGATGTCTCTCCTTCTCTGATTGTCCTTTTTCCCTTATCCATTGTGATGTCTCTCCTTCTCTGATTGTCCCTTTTCCCTTATCCAATGTGATGTCTCTCCTTCTCTGATTGTCCCTTTTCCCTTATCCATTGTGATGTCTCTCCTTCTCTGATTGTCCTTTTTCCCTTATCCAATGTGATGTCTCTCCTTCTCTGATTGTCCTTTTCCCCTTATCCATTGTGATGTCTCTCCTTCTCTGATTTTCGTTTTTCCCTTATCCATTGTGATTTCTCTCCTTCTCTGATTGTCCCTTTTCCCTTATCCAATGTGATGTCTCTCCTTCTCTGATTGTCCTTTTTCCCTTATCCATTGTGATGTCTCTCCTTCTCTGATTGTCCCTTTTCCCTTATCCAATGTGATGTCTCTCCTTCTCTGATTGTCCTTTTTCCCTTATCCAATGTGATGTCTCTCCTTCTCTGATTGTCCCTTTTCCCTTATCCAATGTGATGTCTCTCCTTCTCTGATTGTCCTTTTTCCCTTATCCATTGTGATCTCTCTCCTTCTCTGTCCTTTTTCCCTTATCCATTGTGATGTCTCTCCTTCTCTGACTGTCCTTTTTCCCTTATCCATTGTGATCTCTCTCCTTCTCTGTCCTTTTTCCCTTATCCATTGTGATGTCTCTCCTTCTCTGATTGTCCCTTTTCCCTTATCCATTGTGATCTCTCTCCTTCTCTGTCCTTTTTCCCTTATCCATTGTGATGTCTCTCCTTCTCTGACTGTCCTTTTTCCCTTATCCATTGTGATCTCTCTCCTTCTCTGTCCTTTTTCCCTTATCCATTGTGATGTCTCTCCTTCTCTGATTGTCCCTTTTCCCTTATCCAATGTGATGTCTCTCCTTCTCTGATTGTCCTTTTTCCCTTATCCACTGTGATGTCTCTCCTTCTCTGATTTTCCTGTTTCCCTTATCCATTGTGATGTCTCTCCTTCTCTGATTTTACTGTTTCCCTTATCCATTGTGATGTCTCTTTTTTCTGATTGTACTTTTTCCCTTATCCATTGTGATGTCTCTCCTTCTCTGATTGTACTTTTTCCCTTATCCATTGTGATGTCTCTCCTTCTCTGATTGCCCTTTTTCCCTTATCCATTGTGGTGTCTCTCCTTCTCTGATTTTCCTTTCTGATTACCCCTTTGGTTTCTTACATTCCACAAGACGGACAATGTAGTCCCTGTTCTGACAGTTATTGATTAAATATTTCAAAATACCGCTGTTCGATTTATCTTACATACCCCTTTGATATATTCTTGATATGCTAATCGATACTTAATGTAAGATAACAGCAACAGCATGATAGAAGAAAAAAATTACGTAAAAGGTAAAAAGATTCATTGCCATTTTAGAAATTCATATGTCGCAGCGGTGAACTAGTTCGGGATGACGACGATAGATTACTTTTGCTTCAACCTAGGAGTAGCGTACCCTTGTTTAAGTAAACTTTCGTCAAACACTGAGCTCTGTTCATACAATAATTGAACTGAACACAAGCCCATTAGCACTGCTGGAATATTGTTACTAATGAAATAAGGGTAATAACAAAATTACCGAATTCCGAACAATCTAGCAAAGGGAAAGTCAAAACTCATAAGTATATAAACAGACAAAATCAGTCAACAACCGAAAAACTGTGAAAACCGTAATGACCCTGACTTGGTACAGGCATTTCTAAAGAAATGGTGGGTTGAATCAGATTTTAAAGCGCCAAACCTCCCCCTTTCATTACGGCTCAAAGCTTCGGGCTGTCACTATAACAATATTTACAACAAAGAGAAGTTGCCAATTGAAAAATTGAAATCATCACGTTTGCATTTTGGTTTAGTACAACAGGATGATAAATCTATCTTTAAGCTTTCTTACACATGATGGTGGTATCGTGGCTCAGACTTTTCTTACACATGATGGCGGTATCCTGAGTCAGACCTTTCTTACATATGATGGCGGTATCGTGGGTCAGACCTTTCTTACACATGATGGTGGTATCGTTGCTCAGAGTTTCTTACACATGATGATGGTATCGTGGCTAAGACTTTTCTTGCACATCATGGTGATATCGTGGCTCAGACTTTTCTTACACATGATGGTGGTATCGTGATTGAGATTTTCGTTACACATGATGGTGGTATTGTGGCTCAGATTTTCTTACCCATGATGGTGGTATCGTAGGTCAGACTTTTCTTACATATTATGGTGGTATCGTGGGTCAGGTTTTTCTTACACATGATGGTGGTATCGTGGCTGAGAATTCTTGCATTTGATAGTGTTATCGTGGCTCAGACTTTTCGTACCAATGATGGTGGTATCGTGGCTCAGACTTTTCTGACCCATAATGGTGGTATCATGTCTGAGACTTTTCTTGCACATGATGGTAGCATCGGGGCTCAGACTTTTCTTACACATGATGGTGGTATCGTGGCTCAGAGTTTTCTTACACATGATAATGGCATCGTGGCTCAGATTTTCTTCAAGATGATGGTGGTATTTGGCTCTGTGTTTTCTTACCCTGATGGTGGTATCATGGCTCACACTTTTCTTACACATGATAGTGGTATCGTGGCTCAGACTTTTCTTACACATGATAGTGGTATCGTGGCTCAGACTTTTCTTACCCAGATGGTGGTATCATGGCTCACACTTTTCTTACACAGGATGGTGATATCGGGGCTCACAGTTTTCTTACCCATGATGGTGGTATCGTGGCTCAGACTTTTCTTACACAGGATGGTGATATCGGGGCTCACAGTTTTCTTACCCATGATGGTGGTATCATGGCTCACACTTTTCTTACACAGGATGGTGATATCGGGGCTCAGACTTTTCTTACACATTATGGTGGTATCGTGGCTCAGACTTTTCTTACACATTATGGTGGTATCGTAGCGATGACTTTTCTTACAGATGATGGTGATATCGTAGCTCAGACTTCTCTTGCAGATGATGGTGGTATCGTGGCTGAGACTTTTCTTACACATGATGGTGGTGTCGAAGTTCAGACTTTTATTACACATGATAGTGGTATCGTGGCTCAGACTTTTCTTCCCCAGATGGTGGTATCATGGCTCACACTTTTCTTACACAGGATGGTGATATCGGGGCTCACAGTTTTCTTACACATGATGGTGGTATCGTGGCTGAGACTTTTCTTACCCATGATGGTGGTACCGTAGCTCAGACTTTTCTTACACATGATGGTGGTATCGTGGCTCAGACTTTTCTTACCCATGATGGTGGTATCGTGGCTGAGATTTTTCTTACCCATGATGGTGGTACCGTAGCTCAGACTTGTCTTACACATGATGGTGGTATCGTGGCTCAGACTTTTCTTACCCATGATGGTGGTATCGTGACTCAGACTTCTCTTGCAGAAGATGGTGGTATCGTAGTTCAGACTTTTCTTACACATGATGGTGGTATCGTTGATCAGACTTTTCTTACACATGATGGTGGTATCGTGGCTCAGACCTTTCTTACCCTGATGGTGGTATCATGGCTCACACTTTTCTTACACATGATGGTGGTATCGGGGCTCACACTTTTCTTACCCATGATGGTGGTATCGTGGCTCAGACTTTATTTACGCATTATGGTGGTATCATGGCTCAGACTTTTCTTACACATGATGGTGGTATAGTGGCTGACACTTTTCTGACCCATGATGGTGGTATCGTGGCTCAGACTTTTCTTACCCTGATGGTGGTATCATGGCTCACACTTTTCTTACACATGATAGTGGTATCGTGGCTGCGACTTTTCTTACACATGATAGTTGTATCGTGGCTCAGACTTTTCTTACCCTGATGGTGGTATCATGGCTCACACTTTTCTTACACAGGATGGTGATATCCGGGCTCACAATTTTCTTACCCATGATGGTGGTATCGTGGCTCAGACTTTTCTTACACGTTATGGTGGTATCGTGGTTCAGACTTTTCTTACACATGATGGTGGTATCGTGGCTCAGACTTTTCTTACACGTTATGGTGGTATCGTGGTTCAGACTTTTCTTACACATGATGGTGGTATCGTGGCTCAGACTTTTCTTACACGTTATGGTGGTATCGTGGTTCAGACTTTTCTTACACATGATGGTGGTATTGTGGCTGAGACTTTTCTTACACATTATGGTGGTATCGTGGCTCAGACTTTTCTTACACGTGATGGTGGTATCGTGGCTCAGACCTTTCTTACCCTGATGGTGGTATTGTGGCTGAGACTTTCTTACACATGATGGTGGTATCGTGGCTCAGACATTTCTTACACATGATGATGGTATCGTAGCTCAGACTTTTCTTACACATGATGATGGTATTGTGGCTCAGACTTTTCTTACACGTTATGGTGGTATCGTGGCTCAGACATTTCTTACACATGATGGTGGTATTGTGGCTCAGACTTTTCTTACACGTTATGGTGGTATCGTGGCTCAGACTTTTCTTACACATGATGATGGTATTGTGGCTCAGACTTTTCTTACACGTTATGGTGGTATCGTGGCTCAGACTTTTCTTACACATGATGGTGGTATCGTGGCTCAGACATTTCTTACACATGATGATGGTATTGTGGCTCAGACATTTCTTACACATGATGGTGGTATCGTAGCTCAGACTTTTCTTACACATGATGATGGTATTGTGGCTCAGACTTTTCTTACACATGATGGTGGTATCGTAGCTCAGACTTTTCTTACACGTTATGGTGGTATCGTGGCTCAGACTTTTCTTACACATGATGATGGTATTGTGGCTCAGACTTTTCTTACACATGATGGTGGTATCGTGGCTCAGACTTTTCTTACACGTTATGGTGGTATCGTGGCTCAGACATTTCTTACACATGATGGTGGTATCGTAGCTCAGACTTTTCTTACACATGATGGTGGTATCGTGGCTCAGACATTTCTTACACATGATGGTGGTATCGTAGCTCAGACTTTTCTTACACATGATGATGGTATTGTGGCTCAGACTTTTCTTACACATGATGGTGGTATCGTGGCTCAGACTTTTCTTACACGTTATGGTGGTATCGTGGCTCAGACATTTCTTACACATGATGGTGGTATCGTAGCTCAGACTTTTCTTACACATGATGATGGTATTGTGGCTCAGACTTTTCTTACACATGATGGTGGTATTGTGGCTCAGACTTTTCTTACACATGATGGTGGTGTCGAAGTTCAGACTTTTATTACACATGATAGCGGTATCGTAGCTCAGACTTTTCTTACCCATGATGGTGGTATCGTGGCTGAGACTTTTCTTACACATGATGGTGGTATGATGGCTGAGACTTTTCTTACACTTGATGGTGGTATCGTGGCTCAGACTTTTCTTATCCATGATGGTGGTATCGTGACTCAGACTTCTCTTGCAGAAGATGGTGGTATCGTAGTTCAGACTTTTCTTACCCATGATGGTGGTATCGTGGCTGAGACTTTTCTTACACATGATGGTGGTATGGTGGCTGAGACTTTTCTTACACTTGATGGTGGTATCGTGGCTCAGACTTTTCTTACCCATGATGGTGGTATCGTGACTCAGACTTCTCTTGCAGAAGATGGTGGTATCGTAGTTCAGACTTTTCTTACACATGATGGTGGTATCGTGGCTCAGACTTCTCTTGGAGATGGTGGTGGTATCGTGGCTGACACTTTTCTTACACATGATGGTGGTATCGTGGCTCAGACTTTTCATACACATGATAGTGGTATCGGGACTCAGACTTCTCTTGCAGATGATGGTGGTATCGTGGATTAGACTTTTCTTACATATGATAGTGATATCCTGGCTCAGACTTTTCTGACAGCTGATTTGTTGTTTGTCAGAATTCAATCTTAAACACTCATGCTATGTCAAGATTAGCGTATCAACAAAGCATTTTCGGAGCGTAATGCCTTTCAAAAAATTTTGAGCTATGGGTAATGGGTTTTAACGGCGATTTCAACCATATTTGAGCTATATCGAGGCGGTCAGTTTTATTGGTGGAGGAAACCGGAGTACCAGGAGAAAACCACCAACCTGTTGCAAGTCACTGACAAACTTTATCACATAATGTTGTATCGAGTACACCTCACCATGTGTGGAATTCGAACGCACAACTTTAGAGATGAAAGACTGATTGCACAGGTATTTGTAAATCCAACTACCATATGATCACGACCACGACAGTCCCTTTCCAGAAATGAACATAGGGTACATATTGTAATACGTTTTTGGTTTCGACGTTTGAATAAAATGTCTATTAATACTATTACGACATTGTTATTATTAACTTTCTTTTTTTTTCAGGTGGAAGGCCAAAGAAAGAAAATTCTCTGAAAATAAATATATGTTTTTCGTCATTTATATATTCTGATTATAACCGCCAACGCTCGCCATTTATTACCCCGAAGGTCAATGAAGGAATAGTATAATCGTAGATATAATTGGAAATCTCGTGTCTTTTTCTTGTGACATTTGATTTCAAGTTAATCCGATTCTATATCATAATATCTAAAAGCTGTGATTTGTAAATTCATTTCACTCGACTTTATTGTAAAACACATTTAAACCTGGAAGTACTAAAATAGATATTGATAAACTTTAGATTAATAACAATAGATAATAAATGTCAATCATACAATAGCTTGCTTTTTATTGGATTTTTGTTTGGAAATTCAAGCAATCAAAATCGACCTTACATTCGCACTTCGGTTAACTGCATTGTTGACATAAACAAAAAGGGACAGATGAAATTGAAGGCGGCTGATTGGTCACTATAGATTAAAAGTCAAAGAACTTATGGAGAATGTTGAATGTGACAATACTGCTCCTTAATAAATATAAAAATTTAATGACATAACAATTTTTGTTCTCAATATATCAATGGTGTCTATACAAATCACAACTTTTAAATAATATGATATTATAATAAAACAATATGACATATATCGGTCAATACATGTTTTTATCGCCCGATGAAAGAATATCGACCTCGGACGTCGTTCTCTATCGATATAGCTTTCATCGAGTTGATAAACATATGTGTTGTCCTCATCAAAAGGCAATAATTGTACAGTATTTTGTTTTTGTAGTTTTGTCGCCTTGTAAACCAATGACCGGAGAACATTTTGTTTGAGGTGAATTAGCACTTTATATAAAAGTGTATTTTTCATTTTTCTAAATTTTGGATTTATGAGTATTAAAATGAAAAAAAAATACCATACTATTAAAAATCAAATATCAAAATCGCAGAAAAAGGCAAAATCGATACCCAAACGCAAATAACATGGTCGCGGGATTAAACTAGGTTTAATGAAAAGATGCTTTCCACATGTGTGTAAAAACCAATGATACTAGAAGCTTTGCATGCAGATACAACAACATATTTGTCATGAATAGTATGACTTAACCCTGTCTGACATTGTGCCTAGCTCGACCTCTTCTCTCATTACCCATTTTCTGACTATTATTCAACATAATCCATTGTTATTTTAAGATTGTGGTTCCAGTTGACATGTTGTGGTTCTCTGAATTTAGGATTATAGGAAACGACGGGTTCCACTAGTGGAGCAGGAATTGCTTAACCTACCTGGGGCACCTGAGCTACTTCCGAATGATTGTGGTGTTCGTAATGCTAAATCTTTAGTTCTATATGGTTTTGTTCATCCTTTTCTCTTTTATCTTTTGACTATTGTATTATCTGTCCTCTCTGTATAACGGTTTCTGACTCCCAATTTGGTCCTTTTTTTTTCTTTTTTTGTTGGTACAAAATACAAATATATACAACATAATTTCATATAATTAACTACATTAACTAACTGTATTTTCCTGTTTATGCTTTATTTTACGCCTAGTTTTGACTCATTTTTTTCATATTTTCTAACAACAATTTTATAAAGTATGAGGAAACTAAGTTTGTCACTTAGTTCCATCTTTTTAGATTTTATATCTTTAAACAAATATCATATATATATATATTTTTAAACTTTATTTTTTATAACAATTTGGTATCTTCACACTCTCTTTTCTATAGTCACCCCGTTTATTTCAACAGACGAAACGGACTATATAAGTATATGAGAAGGCTCGGCTTACAATGTATAAAGCGGACAAAGGGACATTAATTTATTTATTCCAAGTTTCCCCAATACTTAATTTGCATTTTATTTACTTATTCATCATTAAATATTGAACCGAAAGACTTTTTCTAGTCACACACTTGAAGCAAATGGGAAATAAATTACTCATAGCGTCACGTTTTACGAAAATGATCTCATTGTCCCAGAAATACTTGTGGCTTTAAAATGCCGTGTTACAAAATAATTATAGCATATTTCTTTAGCAAACAAACAAAAAGTTGCTACACTATTTAAATCTTTGTATACAAATATTTTCTTTCGCCTATCTTGGTTTTCTTTTGATGGCCGCGACCATACCTAATCTCGTTTTGTTCGTGATGTACACGAGATTTGATCGACAAGTAGCTGTCGCTTATGGTAATGAGGGCAGAACGTCCTCTATAATAACATAATTAATTATATATTCTTTGGTGGTGTTATGTAATCATGTTAAGTCGTTCATCTCTCATAAATGTGCACCAACTCATACGTTAAAATGTAATATGATAGGTAATCAATCACTTAACTCGGATGTATAAATAATAGTGAAATACTTACAATAATCGTCTATCAAAACATTTGTTGCATTTTGTGCATAACGATTGCCATAGTTTGAAATGCTAAGTTTGTTCTTCTACCAGTGCAAGAAACCTCATGTTCCATCATATGCATGAGGATTTTAGTGGGTTCGTGTTGCTCAATGTTTAGTTTTCTGTGTAGGATTTTGTAGACCATTGTTTGTCCTTTTGTCCTTTTTATTTTGGCCATTGTACTGTCTGTCATTCTTCGATTTACTGTTTCTGACTACCCCTTTGGTATCTTTAAATTTGTCTTACAATGTAGAGTTTGATATCTTTAGGATTTTTACGCGTATTAAAGCATAGCATCACTGAAGCAAAAAGAATATATCAACGTATTGTTAGTTAATGTCACGGAGATCTGCTAGATCCATATCACAGTATCCATTTATTTAATTTCCTCCCATAACATAAATAGTACCCCCTTTTCTGAATATAGTGTTAAATTTGCATATGATTAAATAGAAAAGCCCAAAATTTGCAGGCCCCTCTCTAGAATAATATAACTGTGTATTTTTCAAATAATGATGCATTCTATCCTCAAATTTTCAATACCCAGTGCCGGATTTACCATTGTGCTTTGGTGGATTTTTGCTTATGGGGTGCAATTTTAAATTTGAAGGCGTTCTGTTTCGGAGCGATTCCAGACATAATGAGTTGATAGTATATGGCAGTGTGCCTCCTTCAGGGCCCAAGTAAGAGGCCTCATAACTTAACTAGCACAGGGCCTCATTTGTCCTAAATCTGGCACAGTCAATACCATATGTCATTAAGTGTCTTAAGGTCATTCTGATTCACTATGTTAACAACTTGATCTCATATCTTAGAATGTTGTTGAAGACGTGGTCTTGTATTCAACAGAGTTGAGGTGAGAGGTGATTGTATGAGATGTGGTCTTGTATTCAACTGAGTTGAGGTGAGAGGTGATTGTATGAGATGTGGTCTTGTATTCAACTGAGTTGAGGTGAGAGGTGATTGTATGAGATGTGGTCTTGTATTCAACTGAGTTGAGGTGAGAGGTGATTGTATGAGACGTGGTCTTGTATTCAACTGAGTTGAGGTGAGAGGTGATTGTATGAGATGTGGTCTTGTATTCAACTGAGTTGAGGTGAGAGGTGATAGTATGATTTATTGATATTGATGAAGTTGTTGATCAGCACTATTTTTTTTCAGAATTCAATTTTTCGTTTGTTTTTATTATTTGTCGTTAAATATACAACAAATTCAGCTGTAAATAAGTAAATTAGAGAAATAAATTTGACTGATGAAAGGCTATAGAGGAGTCATGTCAGATAAGAGGGAGTTTATATTGTTATCATCGCTTCATGTCTGTCTTGTCTAATATTACGCCGTAATAATTATGTAATAACTATGTTTATTTTCATTTTGCTAGCCAGCAAAATTAACTAATTTTAAACCCCAAAACTATGGATGATTAGACAAGAGGTCCATACATTATTTCATTATTGTTTCAACAGAGTTTAGCTTGTGAATAGTCTAACGTATTGTTGGACTGAGAACGCTAATTTAGCTCCGCCATTGTTTTCTTGAAGTGCTTGTACCAATGCCAGGGAAGTACTCGGCCATGCATGTATGTAAGTGGTATCGATTTTCCTTCTTTCTACGATTTTGTGATTGGAATTTCGAATTTTTACCGACAGTGGTATTTTTTGTTATTCATTTCATTGCATACGAAGAGCGTTCACACATCTACACAGACATTAGCTATAGGGTTATGTCAACATGTTCATCAAGGTAGGTAATCATGGTTTGAACAGCTTCACTGAATAAGGAAACAGTATATGTGACAGGTCACCAAAAAAAAAAAAACCAAAAAAAAAAACGACTGACTAGTTTAAAATAGTTCAAACTACACAGAAAAAAAAGAAATAAAAGCAATCATCACGGTGACCTAATCATATCTCTAATAGAACTATGTTTAAACCATTCCAGTACAAGTATAGCCAATATAACTTTACAAAGTACATGTGAACCTGACAATCATTACACCTTCCTTCCGCTATATTTAACAACTTTCTACTTTAAGATAAATCGAACATCGGTATTTTGAGATATTTAATCAATAACTGTCAAAACAGGGACTACATGTTCTGTCTTGTGGAATATAATAAGCCAAAGGGGTAATCAGAAAGGAAAATCAGAGAAGGATAGACGATACAATGGCCAATAGAAAAAAAGACCAAAGGTCAAACAATAACCTACAAAACACTACACAGAAATCTAATGATCGAGACACACGAACCCCACTAAACCAGGGGTGAACTCAGATGATCCGGAAACATTGAAACTGTTTGTAAGAAAATGAAGAAAAAAAATACCACACTGTCGAAACAGTCCCAAAATCCAATAAAAAAAACCGCATAAAGGAAAAAGCGATGCCCTTTAACACATGTGATTCGCGTCTGAAATTAGCATAGATTGATTCTTGCTTCATGTCAAATGAAGAGTAGTGCAAGATGTTCGAATAATTCATCGCATTTCAGTCCATAAACATTGTACTGGTGGCATTTCTAAGGGCTCACAGCTGTTCAGTTTATCCCAAATAGCGGCTATAGAATGCCACTCGATGTGTGTTGTCAACATATAATAACACGTGACCGTGGGCCATAGTGAATGTCCTGTTCCGATCGCGAGTGCGTCATGCTTCTTGCACCTCAAATACCCATTTGGTAGATTTCTATAGACTAACATATTTTTATTGTTTTTCTTGCCATGGAAGTAGTAACTAATTTTTAATGCATTTTGGTTTTTGAAAGATTCAATTCGTAATGGGGAAATTATGTCAAAAATAAGTTATTTCTAATGTAGCACTTTACAAGAAAGTTTGCATGTACATTACGGGTACTTTTAGAATGCTAGAAGGGCGAAGTACTATTTGAATATACATTAGTTAAATCACGCATGCTTCAGTTTGCGCTGATGACAAACTGGTAAGACTGTATCATATTTTATTAATTAATTTTATTTTATTAATTAATTTAATTTAATTTTTTTTAACTTTATTATTGGTCTTATCTTATATGAATTTATGAAGAAGAAATGTTTGTGTCATTTACACGTTTAAATTCGATTTGGGTACAATGTTTTGTTGTGCCTGACCAATCACAAGACCTGGATTTTGATTTGCATATGCCGTGACATTTTTCAGTAATCTATGATTTGAGTTGAGGTCTTAGCTGTTCGTTTAGCTGATGCTGGTTGATTTATTAACCATCACTGTTTAAATATTTCTAACGTATGATTACTGATTGGATTAGTGATGCGTATTTCAAATATTGGTTCCATTACCCGAGTCATTTGTAGTTGTACAGCGTCCAGCGGCAACTTTTCTTGCATGTTCTGGACGAGAACAAGTTAAAAGAATATCTAAACATACAGAAATGAACAAACAGAACAATGGTTTTTTACTGCCATGGGAAAAGTATGAATATTTGGGTAGGGATGAACAAATATTCAGCCCTCTATATGTTGTATTCGAAATCTCTAAATGAGGTCTTTAACATGGAGGGAGCATGATACGTTGCTCACTATGTGTCGTATTATTACCTGACACCCCCCATTGAACGTTTACTACACTTTCCGCCACCCTAGCACGCGCTGGGCAGCTATATGACGTAAACCCCGGGAACCGTTATCAGTACACCGACCGTATTAGTCACTGAAATACACACGTATATTCAAATTACGTTGACCATTGTATGAAATACATGTGATTGCGTAATTTCTTACATTGAGAACATTATTGCGAATAATACTTTTGAACATTAGATTGGAAAACAATATTTAGTTAAATCGTCCTGTTCAACGAAGAGACAAGTGATGCTCGGGATGGTATGTCTAAATTTGTGACGCCCTGGCTTTAACTGTCAGATGGCGGAGTGGCGTAAGCAAGCTATATGTGTTTACTAAACGCTAAAGAATACAGAAGGGGCAATCAGAAAAGATCAATCCAGAGAAACTGGCAACATAGGGTACACAAGACACAAGACGGAGGCAAACAAAACAAAAGCATAACACAATATTAGATAAATGGACTTCAATAATGCCCTTTCCTCATTTATGACTCATCACCGGGCTTGTAACTAGATTAACACGACGGGTGTCACTAGTGGAACAGGAACTTCCTACCCTTCCGGAGCACCTGCTTTCAACCTCGGTTTTTGGTGGGGTTCGTGTTACGCGATCTTTAGTTTTATATGCATGTTTTGTAGATCGTTGTTTGTCCTTTTGTACTTTTTCTTTTGGTCATTATGTTGTCTGTTCTTCTTCGATGTACGGATTCTGATTACCCCTTTGGTATCTTCTAACTCTTTTTCTTGGTGGCCAATCAAGATGGACACCATGTCATGACATATGCTATATTTTTATTACAATGTAAAATAGGAATGTTACCCCAGGTCACTGACTTGTGCTTATGCCGTCATTCAACTTTCTCCATAATCCATGTTGACTAAATTAATGTTATAATCGCTGGAAATGGGTTTTCAAAATGATGTGTATATGTTTATTAGCTTTCAAATTAATATGTGTGCTTGCTGTTTACCAATAAAAGTAAGAGAAAACCAAAAGGGCAACCACAAATGGACAATCCAGAGACACGAACAACTTTGGGTTCATGACACAAGACGGAGACAAACAAAGCAAAAAACACAACACCAAAAAAACCGGGTGTGAACCCATGTGTTCGGGAAGGGTAATCGGTTCTTACTTCATAAAAGACGTCCACCAACATTTATGTTTCATAAGTAGGTAGGTAGGATGGAATTTTGTTGGTTTTTCAGCATTCACAACAAAATAGGTTGTATTTGAAAAACAACCAGGATAAAATTAACAATTACATTTTTGGGTGTGGAGTTTTTGGGCGTATGCACATAAATAATTGATGAATAAATGATATTCTGCAATACCATGAAAAAAACAAAAACCAACATACTGTCGAAACCGTTCCAAAATTAAATATCAAAATCGTAAAAAGAGACAGAACCGATACATCCAACACACAAATACAGGACCGGTCATTTTCCTGGCTTGGTACAGGCATAGAGTGCCACATTAAGCAGGGAAACTACATTGTACTTGACATGTCCAAGCATAATACTATGCTATTTTTCTACATTTTTTTGGGGGGGTCTCCCGTTTTATATGAGCGTGCGACCTAATTTCCCCACCGTGTACCTGATATCGTTCTCGTATGCTAAATTTTCACATTCTGCAGATGCGGAGGAAATTCTTCTTCTTCTTCCAATACAGTGCAGTCCTCTAATTGAGTGTTTTCGCACTATTGTCCATAATGGGTGTGACAACAAAGGTGCACAACACAAATATATTTACAGGTGCAAGTTAAAAACAGTCTGATGATGCGATTAAGGGATGCTGCAGCTCAGTACACCCTGCTTGAAAGCATCTAGGGAGGTACTTTGCACTAATGGTTGTGGAAGGCTGTTCCATATCCTTGTGCTGTCTGAAAAGAAGGAGTGCCTGTATGTTGAAGGTCTGGTGTATGGGACAAGAAATCGGGTTATGTGACATCTAGCTACTGATGATGTTGTATGCAGCTCAAGCGGTGGTATTGCTACGAGGCCATTTACAATTCTGTACATCATAACAGCTTTACATCTTGTCCTTCTCTCGGATAATGGCTGCCACTGTTATGCAATTAGCATTGTTGTTACGCTACTTGTTTGTCGATATATTGAATGTATATAAAAACTAATTCACCAATCAGACCCTAGAATATCTACAACAGTAGTACTTTTTTAAAGAAATAAAAGCTCCTTTCGCTTTGTTGTATTTGAAAAATATCAAATGTAATGACATAAATAAGATTGTTAATTGAAGGTCTATAGATAAGGAATATCTTGATCCCTAATTTGGTTGCATTTAATTGGATTTTAATCCTTTATGGCGGTATTGATGCATGGGCTATAAATACTGAATTACTGGGAATGACGTTGCTATTTTTGGAGTAGGGGATGTCCCAAAGCATGGTATTTCACTGTAACATTTTATTCATCTCACGATATTCTGACAGAATATACAGGAACCATGTACGTTTAAAAAATATATTGTGTTGAACAAATTAAGCTTCAGACAAAATGGTCAGATCGACTCGAGAAAAAACCTACAAATTTAGCAGAAAATCTTAAAGAAATTAGTTAATGGTAATACTTCTGAAGCCAAACCTACTATGAATGGTCCTTTGATGTGCCTTCACAAATGATATGTCTGTTGCACTGATCTTATTTCAAAGATGTCCACAATCGCAGGGTATAGTTTAACATAGAACCACATTCTTATGGGAAAATACTAAAAAAAATAATAGACACAATTACATATGAATGAACATCTGGTTGTCATATTCATATTATTTACATTGGTGGAGATAACAAATCTAAGATGGCTGCCACTAAGAATACAGTTTGTCAGTCATGTTTCCATCCCATTGGACATGTTGTTTCCTTAGTAACTACTAACCTGATTAATAGTAAACTACATACACGTGATCATTGGATAATAATGTCATACATTTTATATTTTGATTATTTTGAAACCACTGAAGCAAACACATTTAGACTTCCTTTTCATAAACACTAAATGCATTTTCCTTAGATTTTTAATATTCTGTGACGATCATAATTCCTAGGCGGACGACATTGCCGGTTGTGGTTTACCATGACATCAAAATGTAGAATATGTATTTTTTGAGAAACTGCCATGTGGAATTACCGTTAAACATAAACTGTACATGTATGATCATTGGAGAGTCGCTTACACAAATGTTTCCTCTAATATTACTTAAACTACATTCTCTGAAACTACTGAAAGATTTTGAAAAGGGAAAAAATGTTTTAATTTATTTTCAACCTGAAGCGATTGGAACAATTAAAGCCAATTAACAGTAAAATAAAGTGTACCTCTATCTCCCCATTATATGTGTGTTTTAATACTGATTAACAATGGCTGAATATGACTTTATGGGAAAAGGTGAAAATATATTTAAATTTACAAATCAATTTAGTATGAAGTGATCATGAACAACGACAGGAGGATGGCATCGTGATTGTGTCAAATGGAACATATCCATGGTCATCTGTGACTTATAGCCATAACAGAACAAACAAAAATATTATATGAATTTAAAATTATTTTCTGAAACCACTAAAATAATTAATAACATGATTTTTTCTTTGATAGGCCTCTTCTTTTATCATTAAATAACCTCCAACATCTGACATGGAATAACCCTTCGGAAGCACCTCGGGGCAATCCTGGATTTTTCGGTGAGGTCGGTGTTGCTAATCTTTTTAGTTTCCAACAAGCATACTGAAAAAACATAAAAAGCAACCACCCGTGACATACAGCCTACTATTTGTATATACACATATTTTTTAATGTCGCTAAATTCCTGTCAATGTTTTAATCCCTTGGCTATATGTTCTATCTTAATAAGAAAAGGTCACCTACCCTGTGAAAAGTTGGGTAATTCGTATAGACTGAATCTTCATTCGTATACACCTTAGGTGAAAAATTAAGAATTCGATATGAAACCTTCTAAAATGGCTATAAATATCGCATCTGTAGACAATATCCTTTGTCCTTCAAATTTTACATCAATATGGAACATAACACTGAATTTCAATGGATACTTTCAAGGACACAATTTATTTAGAATTTAATATCCCCCGCATTGGTGCCTCTTCTATCATAAAGAATATGCCTGTATATCAATCAATGCATAATTATATGCATCGTGTTGGCTGTATATATTAAGGTGAGAGTATGCACAAATAAAAACATTTTTGAAACTAAAAAAGGATCACCAATTGCGATTCTGTAAGTAGGGATTTTTTTGTAAATTCAAGTATAATTTATATCATGTAAAGAAAACTTTAAGTCGTACAAAATGATTGCACAATGTTTACTGTTGTGTCGTACATTTTCTATCAATGTTCTTATCAATTATGTTTTGAAAGATGAAAAATCGAAATACTCAAATTGATAGCTTAGTGAGTTATTAAGTATGGCTCCACGATCATGAAAAAAAAAGGGGAAAACGTGATTTACCTTTTGTCCACAATTCTCTCAATATTTTGTTATATGACGTGTTTTGAGTAAAAATAAATGTATGTTCAAAGACAAGTGTTTATTTATGGACTGCTGTACTTTAAAATGATTGAGAAATTTTGTTGTTGCATATGCAAAATATAATATTTCACTTAGAAATTATCCTGGAGGTATAGAGCAGGAACTTTCTTTGGTAGTCTAATCTCAACGAGATTAGTTGTGTTGTGTCATTTGAGGACAGACTCCGTACTTTACTTTGGAATATCGTCGTGATAGGAATGATATGATCCAAGTATACAGGGCCCTACATGGTGTTGACGGCATCGATTGGATGAAGCTTTTCACATTGGCACCCTCAAATAGAACAAGAAGTCACTCATTGAAACTTTTCAGGAAACAGTGCAGGACATCACAAAGATTACATTCATTTTCTATAAGAGTGATAGATCAGTGGAATAACCTGTCACTCAACAGTTACCTCAACAACTTTGAAGGCTTTTAAGTCGGTTCTAAATGAAGAGGACTGGAACCATTTCAAGTTCATAAATTCATGTTAATTTGCACACACCTATGATAAGTTGCTGTGATATATTTATTACACGACGAGAATCCAAATATGTACATTTGTAAGAATAAGAAGAGGGCTTATTTTTCTACCCAAAGACAAAGGTAAAGTAGGACTTTTTATAACGAAACTGTCTCTTACTGTAACAGTATGCATATTACATCGTTACAAACTCGTGGTAGACTTTCCGCAGAGTAAAAATGGCACTCATCATCAATATACAGGAAATTAAAGACATTTAGAGGACTATCTCCGTTCCATAGCCAGATAATCTTGGAGGACTATGGTGTTTTACTACCTGTTGAAATGGTATGTTTATAATCTTTTTATTTTTATATCGCAAGATAAAGTTTTTTTAAAGTAACATTTAGTTAAATTTACATAATAAAAATAATTTCTGAAAAAAATACCAAATTTACAGGATTGGATTCACTACTGTATTTATGTTTTGTTAACAAAATATAATTTTGGTGTTTAGTGCCACTTTCAGCAATATTTTAGCTATATCAGAATATTTGGATGTGACTGAAAAGAAAATAAGGACATGTCAACAGTTACATTAACAGCTACATTTGTAGATATCCATTCTTCATGAGTCTGTACAAAACTTTACATAGAAAAAGGATGGATGCCCAGCATTGTGGTGCACTTGTAAAAACCTATAACATTTTTAAAATGCAAAAGTTAATGTTTATCAAAACTCAAAACATCTTTTAATGTCTTATAGGGATAAACACGTCATTGCTTGGAAATCTTTTGAAATTGGAGATGATATTTTATACACAAAAGATGATGTCAAGAAAATATGTCCAACTCCATCATCACTAGGACTCGTCATTCATGAATCACTCATTTTGCCATCAAAAGAAGAAGGGATAATGTCAAGAAAAAAAACAGAAAATGTTAATGAGGATCCCATAGGAAATGAAATTGTGACATCTGACCAACTAGTATATGCAATGCCAGGCACATTTTCCTACGCTCAACTCAGATGTACATTGTACTACAAATTTTATTTATTTTGTAAACAGAACAAGTGTGGACACAGAAATGTGCTGTCCAAAAGGCAAGTGTGGATGTCAATATTTCATATTATTAACTTTAAAAAAAAAAAAAATCCTGGACACAGGGTCCTGGATTTTTTTTAATAAAAAACTAATCCTGGATTATTATTTTTGCTTAAAATCCGGTCCTGTGTTTTTATTTCAAATTTTCATCATAGCCCCCCCTCCCCCTCCCAATGGATATGAAATTGTATCATTAATAATAAATTAATAAATAATAAATTAAGATTTTCTATTTAAAATAAATTTCATTTACAAAACCACTGATATTTGTTCGATTTTTAACGCTGATCTAAGCTTTAGTCGCAACAAATTTTTATTTTTCTCTTTAAACTGACGAAACTTAACATTTATTTAAACTCTAAAATTCACATATAAAATTCCCTCCCCCCCCCCCCATTTTTCCCTTTTTTCTTGTTTATCAACAATATTCCAGAATCAAACAAATGAATAAATATAACAGATTTCTTTTACATGCATCATTTTACCATGAAGAGTCAGTGTGTTTTAAATCCGTCATCCAATCAGGACGCTCATTATTCTTGTCCAAGATAAAAATACATCGCTAAAGTAAATTTAGCTGTGGTTTCAGAGTAGAAGATTTTTAGAAATCTAACATAAAATTTCCCCACTCGTAAATTTACATAGAAATTGGAGATATTTCGTCATAAAACTTCACACATGGTTTTGCTTATCACATTTCTTGAAGACAAACATAAAATTGTATTGCATTTATCAATATTGTATGAGTATTAACAGTTTTTTCAACACCGTATCTGTTTCTCGATACAGCCGCCCGATTACAGTGACCCGTGACCCAGATTAGCAGATCTCAGCAGATTTTCTGAATAAGGTTGTTTAACAATAGGAGATTAGAGTTTAATGATACTGTTTTTTTTTGGGGTCATTTGTCAGTATTAAAAGGAGGTGAGGAATTGATACAAGAGAGGTGGACTGGTGGAGGCCATGTATTTTTTGCTAATTATAACTTTAATTTATCTATAGTATATTTTCATTAAAAAAATCCTATTTTCTATATAATTTTTGTCAAAAGTGGCTTGACACCATGCACTATCTCCTTAAGCTTCCTATTCACTAATTCAGATTGCATTTTTTTCAAGACTTTCGTTACCGTCTTGAAACCCGAAGAAACAAACAGTAGAGTGAGTGATTGTTATTTAGCTCAAACTCAGCAATTTTCAGCTATACCATGGCGAGAGCAAATTAATTTTCAATGACATGATGTCCGTTTAGTTGCATTTTTATAGTATTAGTTCACTGAAACAACAGTCTGTGGATAGACATGTTGTCCCACACAGACACATTTTATATCCTGATTCCAAGCCAACCGATCTTTGCTCTTTATTCTTAATGCTGCGTGCTTAGCGCAGAAGCAACAAATTAAATACCAATTGTATGGTCTTTGGCTTAATTTACAAACAGTAGAAGAAGGGGATCTAGAATCAGCTATTCAGATAACAGAACTTGTCAGAAGTTGTTGAAGTTATATGAAGCATGTACATGTTTCTATGAACAAATAGACTGATTACATTATAGGAATTATTTTAATGTTAAAAAGAGGGGTCATTTGCATAATATGATATGAAAAACAATATACAACCCTCTGGCACATTGTGAAAAGTCATAAGATTGTAAATCCCTGTTGCTCTTCAAACAATGGCAACTTTCTTAACTTTTAGGTTCATATTTTTAATATAAATTATAATGTAACAAGTGTGGACACAGAAATGTGTTGTCCAAAAGGCAAGTGTGGATGTCAATATTTCATACTATTAACTTTGAAAAAAAAAAAAAAATCATGGACACAGGGGTCCTGGATTTTTTTAACAAAAAACTAATCCTGGATTATTATTTTTGCTTAAAGTCCGGTCCTGTGTTTTTATTTCAAATTTTCATCATAGCCCCCTCCCCCTCCCCCTCCCAAGGGATATACAATTGTATCATTAATAATAAATTAATAAATAATAAATTCAGATTTTCTATTTAAAATAAATCTCATTTACAAAACCACTGATATTTGTTCAATTTTTAATGCTGATTTAAGCTTTAGTCGCAACCAATTTTTATTTTTCTCTTTAAACTGTCGAAACATAACATTTATTTAACTGTAAAATTCACAAATAAAATTCCCCCCTTTTTTCCCTTTTTTCTTGTTTAAATCAATGATCAACAATATTCCAGAATCAAACAAATGAATAAATATAACATAGATTTCTTTTACATGCATCTTTTCACCATGCGGAGTCAGTGTGTTCGAAATCGGTCATCCAATCAGGACGCTCATTATTCTTGTCAAAGATAAACATACATCGCTAAAATTACCTGTGGGTGTTTCCCCACTTCAACTCGTAAATTTACATAGAAATCGGAGATATTTCGTCATAAAATTTCACACATGGTTTGGTCTATCATATTTCTTGAAGACAAACATGAAATTGTATTGTATTTATCAATATTTGATGAGTATGACCAGTTTTTTCAACACCGTATCTGTTTCTCGATACAGCCGCAACTTAAGCTCGTAAATTTACATAGAAATCGGAGATATTTCGTCATAAAACTTCACACATGGTTTTGTCTATCATATTTCTTGAAGACAAACATAAAATTTTATTGCATTTATCAATATTTTATGAGTATCAAAAGTTTTTTAAACACCGTATCTGTTTCTCGATACAGCCGCCCGATTACAGTGACCCGTGACCCACTTTAGCACGTTGGACCAGTTTTTTTCTTAATAGTGTTGTTTAATAATCAGGACAAGCACTCCATATTTATATTAGAAGTTTATAGTAAAATGTTACTACAACAAATCTTTAGTATCTAAAAAGTGACTTAAAATAATAGTCCTAGAATTATACAATAAACGTATAGTATTAGAATTGTACAATAAATGTATAGTACCAGAATTGTACAATAAATGTATAGTACTAGAATTGTACAATAAATGTATAGTACTAGAATTGTACAATAAATGTATAGTACTAGAATTGTACAATAAATGTATAGTACAAAATGTACTAGAATTGCACAATAAATGATTTGAATTGATTGATTTGATTTTTTGTGTTTTAACGCCACTTTCAACAATATTTCAGCTATTGTCATGGCGACCAGTTTTAGTGGTGGAGGAAGCCGGAGAGACCATGGGCAAGCAACTGGTAAACTTTATCACTTGCGGCTGCGAGTCGAGTGCACCATTTTTGTAATTTACAAAGCCGGGGGCGAATCCACGCTGTAATGGTGATAGGCTTGTATATCCAGCGACCTAACTCATTGGGCCACCCGGGCTCCCTGTATACAATAAATGTATAGTACTAGAATTGTACAATAAATACATAGTACAATAACTATTCTAGTACCATAATTGTATACTACCTGAAATAATTTACAATTGGAAAATTAGTAGATTTGATTTTAAAAATGATTGAGAAATTAATGCTAGAAAACAATTTTTGCTGTGTTCGAATTGCAGATTGATCAAACTCTGTGTTTTTGTTTCCATGGAAACCATGGACATTACACTACAAACGATTATTTTATATGTTTTAGACAAGTGTCTATTGAACAGATACAAACAAGCATCATTCACTTAGCACCCTGTTCACAGGAGATAATAGATAATGAAAATCCTATTTTTTTACGTTTTTTTTTTTTTGGGAAGATGGGAAATGAGGATGTTCGGTTGCCATGGTAACAATAATTGTTTTTCTTTCCATGACAACCATGGACATTATTTAAATTTTCATTGTTATCAGTTTAAGATTTGACATTTAGTTATGAAACCAGTAATATGGACATCTTTGTGACCAAAAGAAAATTTTATGATTGTAGTATGATATGAAATGCATTTAAAATGTTTTATGTTTGTTTCCATTGCAACCCTTCACATAATTTAAGGTTGAAAGTTTATTCTGTAGTTAGTTTGGTTACAAGTTATGTGAAAATGATAACATGAGTAAATACATTTTAGAGAAGTAGAACTATTTTGTAAAAATGTAGTTATATACTAATATATAGTCCATTTGAATGCTATAGACCATCTAAAACAAAAAAAATTAAAACTTCATTTTAATTTTTCTCTTCTTTTTTCTTCAAATATATATTTCAAATGTGTCTACGATCTCTGACAGTAACTTTCAGAATGCTTCATCCATAGATAAAAAAAAAGTTGCCCATTAGGTGTCTATGTTAAATATTTGCACTTATATGTGTAATTTCCAGTGGAGTAAGCATGCTTTAAAGAACAGCACTCGTACTGTAAACAAAAATAAAAACATGTGCTTGACATGCAAATTTCTATACATCATATTATTGACCATTTAAATATCAAATGGGCTTGCATGAATAGAGTTGTCCATTTAATTCAAAACACATGTATAAAGGTCATTGTCACTTGATCTTTCATTCTCATGGACACATTCTCTAGTTTAAATGTATATTGAAGAATGCATAGAGCTTGACTTGCATGCTTTTTATTCAAGCAAGAGGCACTGTTGGTTTTACTTTTAATGAAATAAACAAATGGAAATTTATGCAATTTTCTGTTATGAATTTGAGTTGGTTTGACTTTAATATAGTTTCTATATATGACTGAAAAAACATGCATAAAATGAAAGCAATGAAAACATTATTTATGAACTTTCAATAAGCGAAATACAAGTAACAATTTAGGCCTCAAAATTCCCCTCAAATTTCATTTCAAACTTTTAATCTTGGAATAAATAGAATTTGGATACAAATTTTAGATGTTGAAATGGAATTACTCTCCCCCTTTTTCGGCAAAACATAAGTAGCAATTATAGTAACTGTTACCCTCTTCATCTGTCTACATAATGCCACATTCTGGTAAATTAATAAACTTATTGTAGAAGTGCTTTGTACTATATAGAATAAAAAAAAATTTAAAGCGAAACAAAAATGAATATACCTCCACAGTCTGCACAGATCAAAACAATTTAAAAATGCATTTTATATTCTTTAACATTTATAAACACTTTTTAAACTTCATTCCATAGATGATAACACAATCCATCTATTTTGTAATAAGGAAGACCTTAATTGCTGATTTCTTTACATATCAATTGTAACTGGTTGATAATCGACTATTTGATCCAATCATCAATAATAATCTCTGAATGGTATTTAAAGTTCACCTCGATTTCACAATGCTATTTTCCATTGTTATTTCCAATCATCCTTTACATGTCATTTTTTTTTTATATTTAAATGACAAGTCACATGCCAAGTATATGTTCTTATTTTTGCTTACAGTTTTAGACTGTTCTTTCACTCCCCCAGAAATTACACATATAAAAACAATATTTCACATAGACACCTAATGGGCAACTTTTTTTTATCTATGGATGAGCAATTCTAAAAGTTACTGTCAGAGTTCGTAGAAACATATAAAATATATATGTGCAGAAAAAAGAAAAGAAAAACATTAAAATGGATTTTTAATTATTTTTTTTAGGTGGTCTATAGCATTCAAATGGACTATAGTATTTGCTGAAAAACCAAAAGTATGGGACAAAAAACGCTTTTTTCCAAAAATTCTAAAAGAGGTTACACATGATTATTTTTGATATGCTTTAGATAAGTGTCTATTGAACGGATACAAACAATCTTCATTCACCAATCTCTCTGTTCACAGGATATAATAGATAATGAAAATCCTGATTTTTTTGCGTTATTTTGAAGATGCGAAATGAGGCTGTTTGGTTGCCATGGTAACAGTAATTGGCAAACTTGTACTTTCTGTTCATATACGTTAATTTTTTGAAGAAATCTTCAATATTATTAGTATGTAATTATATTTTGATTTTTTTCAAATATTTTTTGAGAAATCTGTTTGGCAAAAGTGCAAATTTAGTGATTTTAAGACTGAAATAAAAGGGGTTTTATGATGTAGTTACTATTTTTATGAGTTTTCCATCAAAATGCAACATATGAACCATATAAACTCCAATTTTGCAACTATCAATAAATCACCCACTGCATGATCCTTAGGTGGAGCCATACTTAATAAGCATGATAAACGAATTATATGGTTCTGCAATATATTCTAGCGTAAAAAAATATTTAGATTTACCTAATAAAAATGAAAGATATGGACAAATTGCAATTAATATGTATAATGTTTGTCAACTGCTGGCTATATGTGTTTATTTTTAAATCATATTATGAACTCTAGTCATATTGTAATATTTACATTGCTTACTATATGCACATTTATAGGTAATTTGAACAAAATTCTTTTCATCATCTTAATCTCCAGGCAGAGCGCAGAGAGATGAAATTTCATTTAAACCAATGAAGAATCCCAAGTCATTTATACAAATCCCGAGAGAGAGAGAGAGAGAGAGAGAGAGAGAGAGAGAGAGAGAGAGAGAGAGAGAGAGAGAGAGAGATCCGGGTCCATGTATGTACTAGCAAATTTCCAAGGACTCAAACACATACACTGTTCAGTGCTTTCACAGGTGACAGATAGGGGTACCCTCTAGATTGGTGTTGTCAAGTTATTACACGAAAAGCCTGGCCGTGTACGATAGTAGGTAACGTGTTTGGGAAGTGCCACGCCTCTCTAGATTGGGGTTGTCAAGTTATTACACGAAAAGCCTGGCCGTGTACGATAGTAGGTAACGTGTTTGGGAAGTGTCACTCCTCTCTAGATTGGGGTTGTCAAGTTATTACACGGAAAGCCTGGCCGTGTACGATAGTAGGTAACGTGTTTGGGAAGTGCCACGCCTCTCTAGATTGGGGTTGTCAAGTTATTACATGGAAAGCCTGGCCGTGTACGATAGTAGGTAACGTGTTTGGGGAGTGCCACGCCCCTCTAGATTGGGGTTGTCAAGTTATTACATGGAAAGCCTGGCCGTGTACGATAGTAGGTAACGTGTTTGGGGAGTGCCACTCCTCTCTAGATTGGGGTTGTCAAGTTATTACATGGAAAGCCTGGCCGTGTACGATAGTAGGTAACGTGTTTGGGGGGTGCCACGCCCCTCTAGATTGGGGTTGTCAAGTTATTACATGGAAAGCCTGGCCGTGTACGATAGTAGGTAACGTGTTTGGGGAGTGCCACGCCCCTCTAGATTGGGGTTGTCAAGTTATTACATGGAAAGCCTGGCCGTGTACGATAGTAGGTAACGTGTTTGGGGGGTGCCACGCCCCTCTAGATTGGGGTTGTCAAGTTATTACATGGAAAGCCTGGCCGTGTACGATAGTAGGTAACGTGTTTGGGAAGTGCCACGCCTCTCTAGATTGGGGTTGTCAAGTTATTACATGGAAAGCCTGGCCGTGTACGATAGTAGGTAACGTGTTTGGGGAGTGCCACGCCCCTCTAGATTGGGGTTGTCAAGTTATTACATGGAAAGCCTGGCCGTGTACGATAGTAGGTAACGTGTTTGGGGAGTGCCACTCCTCTCTAGATTGGGGTTGTCAAGTTATTACATGGAAAGCCTGGCCGTGTACGATAGTAGGTAACGTGTTTGGGGAGTGCCACGCCCCTCTAGATTGGGGTTGTCAAGTTATTACATGGAAAGCCTGGCCGTGTACGATAGTAGGTAACGTGTTTGGGGGGTGCCACGCCCCTCTAGATTGGGGTTGTCAAGTTATTACATGGAAAGCCTGGCCGTGTACGATAGTAGGTAACGTGTTTGGGGAGTGCCACGCCCCTCTAGATTGGGGTTGTCAAGTTATTACATGGAAAGCCTGGCTGTGTACGATAGTAGTTAACGTGTTTGGGGAGTGCCACGCTCCCTGCACGCTATAGACCTCTTCTGTATATTTCGAGAAAAAAAAGAAGAAAACAAAGCACATTGTAGTCGCTCCAAAAGACAAAATGGCTCGTCGCTATCAAAATCTCCACACTTTTCATGTTGTCCCATCACTCCGTCATTGTTATAGTTATATATATATATTATATTTTAGAACTAGATTTCTTTTTATATAAGCAATTCAATATGTTTCGCTATTTTTTATATTCTAGCTTGACTTGCCACGCCCACCAGGAAATATAACGTTTGGAATTCCCGCACGTGAGTTATATTGCCCGGTGACGATTTCCGGTTTAAGCCAATCTATTGTAAACAGACGACAAAAGTAAAAACGTTCGCATCCTATGTTTAATTTTAATAATACCACATGTACTGTTAATGTTTATTATCAGAACTGTTAGATTACTTGAAATTACTTGCTGTTAGTCTCATTTAGTATGTCAACTTACACTTATTAATTTTTTTTTAGTTTTGATTAATTATTTTAATATTAGAATATATTAATATACAAACTATTCGATGTGACTGTGGTCAATATACAAGATCATTTTCCCTCGGTACCTTGAATTGCATGGATGTGTTATATTACCCTCCGTCTGGTATATAGCTGAAATATTGCTTGAACATCAATCAATCAATCAATCAATCAATCAATCAATCAATCAATCAATCAATCAATCAATCAATCAATCAAGCAAGCAAGCAAGCAAGCAAGCAAGCAAGCAAGCAATTGCTACAATCTAAATGTATTTAAAAACACATCAATAAATAACCTGAAATTATCTTACATAGCATCAATTATATCATAATATATAGGTCTAGATAATCGTTAGAGAAACCGAAGGGGAAATCAAGAATGGACAATCAAAAGAAACTGGAAATATTGGGTACACACACAAGACGAAGACAAACAATACAAACAACACAACACAATATGTGTTGGACCTCACTATACATAAACAAACAACATAACACAATATGTGGTGGACCTCACTATACATAAACAAACAACATAACACAATATGTGGTGGACCTCACTATACATAAACAAACAACATAACACAATATGTGGTGGACCTCACTATACATAAACAAACAACACAACACAATATGTGGTGGACCTCACTATACATAAACAAACAACACAACACAATATGTGGTGGACCTCACTATACGTAAACAAACAACACAACACAATATGTGGTGGACCTCACTATACGTAAACAAACAACACAACACAATATGTGGTGGATCTCACTATACATAAACAAACAACATAACACAATATGTGGTGGACCTCACTATACATAAACAAACAACATAACACAATATGTGGTGGACCTCACTATACATAAACAAACAACACAACACAATATGTGGTGGAACTCACTATACGTAAACAAACAACACAACACAATATGTGGTGGACCTCACTATGCGTAAACAAACAACACAACACAATATGTGGTGGACCTCACTATACATAAACAAACAACACAACACAATATGTGGTGGACCTCACTATACGTAAACAAACAACACAACACAATATGTGGTGGACCTCACTATACGTAAACAAACAACACAACACAATATGTGGTGGATCTCACTATACATAAACAAACAACATAACACAATATGTGGTGGACCTCACTATACATAAACAAACAACATAACACAATATGTGGTGGACCTCACTATACATAAACAAACAACACAACACAATATGTGGTGAACCTTACTATACATAAACAAACAACACAACCCAATATGTGGTGGAACTCACTATACATAAACAAACAACACAACACAATATGTGGTGGACCTCACTATACATAAACAAACAACACAACACAATATGTGGTGGAACTCACTATACATAAACAAACAACACAACACAATATGTGGTGGACCTCACTATACATAAACAAACAACATAACACAATATGTGGTGGACCTCACTATACATAAACAAACAACATAACACAATATGTGGTGGACTTCACTATACATAAACAAACAACACAACACAATATGTGGTGGAACTCACTATACGTAAACAAACAACACAACACAATATGTGGTGGACCTCACTATACGTAAACAAACAACACAACACAATATGTGGTGGACCTCACTATACATAAACAAACAACACAGCACAATATGTGGTGGACCTCACTATACATAAACAAACAACACAACACAATATGTGGTGGACCTCACTATACGTAAACAAACAACACAACACAATATGTGGTGGAACTCACTATACGTAAACAAACAACACAACACAATATGTGGTGGACCTCACTATACGTAAACAAACAACACAACACAATATGTGGTGGACCTCACTATACGTAAACAAACAACACAACACAATATATGGTGGACCTCACTATACATAAACAAACAACACAACACAATATGTGGTGGACATCACTTTACGTAGATAAACAACACAACACAATATGTGGTGGACCTCACTATACATAAACAAACAACACAACACAATATGTGGTGGACCTCACTATACGTAGATAAACAACACAACACAATATGTGGTGGACCTCACTATACATAAACAAACAACATAACACAATATGTGGTGGACCTCACTATACGTAAACAAACAACACAACACAATATGTGGTGGAACTCACTATACATAAACAAACAACACAACACAATATGTGGTGGACATCACTATACGTAAACAAACAACACAACACAATATGTGGTGGAACTCACTATACGTAAACAAACAACACAACACAATATGTGGTGGACATCACTATACGTAAGCAAACAACACAACACAATATGTGGTGGAACTCACTATGCATAAACAAACAACACAACACAATATGTGGTGGACCTCAATATACATAAACAAACAACACAACACAATATGTGGTGGAACTCACTATACGTAAACAAACAACACAACACAATATGTGGTGGACATCACTATACGTAAGCAAACAACACAACACAATATGTGGTGGAACTCACTATACATAAACAAACAACACAACACAATATGTGGTGGACCTCACTATGCATAAACAAACAACACAACACAATATGAGGTGGACCTCACTATACGTAAACAAACAATATGTGGTGGACATCACTATACATAAACAAACAACACAACACAATATGTGGTGGACATCACTATACGTAAATAAACAACACAACACAATATGTGGTGGACATCACTATACGTAAATAAACAACACAACACAATATGTGGTGGAACTCACTATACATAAACAAACAACATAACACAATATGTGGTGGAACTCACTATACATAAACAAACAACACAACACAATATGTGGTGGACCTCACTATACGTAAACAAACAACACAACACAATATGTGGTGGACCTCACTATACATAAACAAACAACACAACACAATATGTGGTGGACCTCACTATACATAAACAAACAACACATCACAATATGTGGTGGACCTCACTATACGTAAACAAACAACACAACACAATATGTGGTGGATCTCACTATACGTAAACAAACAACACAACACAATATGTGGTGGACATCACTATACGTAAACAAACAACACAACACAATATGTGGTGGACCTCACTATACGTAAACAAACAACACAACACAATATGTGGTGGAACTCACTATACATAAACAAACAACACAACACAATATGTGGTGGACCTCACTATGCATAAACAAACAACACAACACAATATGTGGTGGACCTCACTATGCATAAACAAACAACACAACACAATATGTGGTGGATCACACTATACGTAAACAAACAACACAACACAATATGTGGTGGAACTCACTATACATAAACAAACAACACAACACAATATGTGGTGGACCTCACTATGCATAAACAAACAACACAACACAATATGTGGTGGATCTCACTATACATAAACAAACAACACAACACAATATGTGGTGGAACTCACTATACGTAAACAAACAACACAACACAATATGTGGTGGACATTACTATACGTAAGCCAACAACACAACACAATATGTGGTGGAACTCACTATACATAAACAAACAACACAACACAATATGTGGTGGACCTCACTATGCATAAACAAACAACACAACACAATATGAGGTGGACCTCACTATACGTAAACAAACAATATGTGGTGGACATCACTATACATAAACAAACAACACAACACAATATGTGGTGGACATCACTATACGTAAATAAACAACACAACACAATATGTGGTGGACATCACTATACGTAAATAAACAACACAACACAATATGAGGTGGAACTCACTATACATAAACAAACAACATAACACAATATGTGGTGGAACTCACTATACATAAACAAACAACACAACACAATATGTAGTGGACCTCACTATACGTAAACAAACAACACAACACAATATGTGGTGGACCTCACTATACATAAACAAACAACACAACACAATATGTGGTGGACCTCACTATACATAAACAAACAACACATCACAATATGTGGTGGACCTCACTATACGTAAACAAACAACACAACACAATATGTGGTGGATCTCACTATACGTAAACAAACAACACAACACAATATGTGGTGGACATCACTATACGTAAACAAACAACACAACACAATATGTGGTGGACCTCACTATACGTAAACAAACAACACAACACAATATGTGGTGGAACTCACTATACATAAACAAACAACACAACACAATATGTGGTGGACCTCACTATGCATCAACAAACAACACAACACAATATGTGGTGGACCTCACTATGCATAAACAAACAACACAACACAATATGTGGTGGATCACACTATACGTAAACAAACAACACAACACAATATGTGGTGGAACTCACTATACATAAACAAACAACACAACACAATATGTGGTGGACCTCACTATGCATAAACAAACAACACAACACAATATGTGGTGGATCTCACTATACATAAACAAACAACACAACAAAATATGTGGTGGACCTCACTATACGTAAACAAACAGCACAACACAATATGTGGTGGACATCACTATACATAAACAAACAACACAACAGAATATGTGGTGGAACTCACTATGCGTAAACAAACAACACAACACAATATGTGGTGGAACTCACTATACGTAAACAAACAACACAACACAATATGTGGTGGAACTCACTATACGTAAACAAACAACACAACACAATATGTGGTGGAACTCACTATACATAAACAAACAACACAACACAATATGTGGTGGACATCACTATACGTAAATAAACAACACAACACAATATGTGGTGGAACTCACTATACATAAACAAACAACATAACACAATATGTGGTGGAACTCACTATACATAAACAAACAACACAACACAATATGTGGTGGACCTCACTATACATAAACAAACAACACAACACAATATGTGGTGGACCTCACTATACATAAACAAACAACACATCACAATATGTGGTGGACCTCACTATACGTAAACAAACAACACAACACAATATGTGGTGGACCTCACTATGCGTAAACAAACAACACAACACAATATGTGGTGGAACTCACTATACATAAACAAACAACACAACACCATATGTGGTGGACCTCACA
The DNA here is from genome assembly GCA_963383655.1 of Bathymodiolus septemdierum. Lineage (NCBI taxonomy): Eukaryota > Metazoa > Mollusca > Bivalvia > Mytilida > Modiolidae > Bathymodiolus > Bathymodiolus septemdierum. Next base: position 14,160,850 of record OY726524.1, on the reverse strand, counting down.
ATGCATAAACAAACAACACAACACAATATGTGGTGGACCTCACTATGCATAAACAAACAACACAACACAATATGTGGTGGATCTCACTATACATAAACAAACAACACAACACAATATGTGGTGGACCTCACTATACGTAAACAAACAACACAACACAATATGTGGTGGACATCACTATACATAAACAGACAACACAACACAATATGTGGTGGAACTCACTATGCGTAAACAAACAACACAACACAATATGTGGTGGAACTCACTATACGTAAACAAACAACACAACACAATATGTGGTGGAACTCACTATACGTAAACAAACAACACAACACAATATGTGGTGGAACTCACTATACGTAAACAAACAACACAAAACAATATGTGGTGGACATCACTATACATAAACAAACAATACAACACAATATGTGGTGGAACTCACTATACGTAAGCAAACAACACAACACAATATGGGGTGGACATCACTATACGTAAATAAACAACACAACACAATATGTGGTGGACATCACTATACGTAAATAAACAACACAACACAATATGTGGTGGAACTCACTATACGTAAACAAACAACACAACCCAATATGTGGTGGACATCACTATACGTAAATAAACAACACAACACAATATGTGGTGGATATCACTATACGTAAATAAACAACACAACACAAAATGTGGTGGACATCACTATACATAAACAAACAATATGTGGTGGACATCACTATACGTAAATAAACAACACAACACAATATGTGGTGGAACTCACTATACGTAAACAAACAACACAACACAATATGTGGTGGAACTCACTATACGTAAACAAACAACACAACACAATATGTGGTGGAACTCACTATACGTAAACAAACAACACAACACAATATGTGGTGGAACTCACTATACGTAAACAAACAACACAAAACAATATGTGGTGGACATCACTATACATAAACAAACAATACAACACAATATGTGGTGGAACTCACTATACGTAAGCAAACAACACAACACAATATGGGGTGGACATCACTATACGTAAATAAACAACACAACACAATATGTGGTGGACATCACTATACGTAAATAAACAACGCAACACAATATGTGGTGGAACTCACTATACGTAAACAAACAACACAACCCAATATGTGGTGGACATCACTATACGTAAATAAACAACACAACACAATATGTGGTGGACATCACTATACGTAAATAAACAACACAACACAAAATGTGGTGGACATCACTATACATAAACAAACAATATGTGGTGGACATCACTATACGTAAATAAACAACACAACACAATATGTGGTGGAACTCACTATACGTAAGCAAACAACACAACACAATATGTGGTGGACCTCACTATACATAAACAAACAACACAACACAATATGTGGTGGACATCACTATACGTAAATAAACAACACAACACAATATGTGGTGGACATCACTATACATAAACAAACAACACAACACAATATGTGGTGGACATCACTATGCATAAATAAACAACACAACACAATATGTGGTGGAACTCACTATACGTAAGCAAACAACACAACACAATATGTGGTGGACCTCACTATACATAAACAAACAACATAACACAATATGTGGTGGACCTCACTATACGTAAACAAACAACACAACACAATATGTGGTGGACATCACTATACATAAACAAACAACACAACACAATATGTGGTGGACATCACTATACGTAAATAAACAACACAACACAATATGTGGTGGACCTCACTATACGTAAACAAACAACACAACACAATATGTGGTGGACCTCACTATACGTAAACAAACAACACAACACAATATGTGGTGGACCTCACTATACATAAACAAACAACACAACACAATATGTGGTGGACATCACTATACGTAAACAAACAACACAACACAATATGTGGTGGACCTCACTCTACATAAACAAACAACACAACACAATATGTGGTGGACATCACTATACGTAAACAAACAACACAACACAATATGTGGTGGACATAACTATACGTAAACAAACAACACAACACAATATGTGGTGGACATCACTATACGTAAGCAAACAACACAACACAATATGTGGTGGACATCACTATACGCCAGCAAACACAAATAAAAAAAAACCGCGTAATTTAGATATGAGCCCTCCTGCAAACAACTGAGGGTAAAGACGAACCGGAAATTGTAACGGATATCACAACACGGAACTAATAACGTAAAGACACATAATAGGATAACACACAAAACTAAACAGATGCTCAACACGAACCTCACCAGTTCCTGCTTCTTAAACGATACCCGTCGTGTTACTCATATATGCAGTCAAGTCCAGTCAAAGCATAGGCAGTGATAGAACAAAGAAAAAAATCTACGTCAAAGTAAAAGATCCATTGTTATTTGAGATATGGATATTTCGTAATGGTCAACAAGTTCGTGATGACGACCGTATAATGTTCATAGCGATGACTTCAAGATAGGAGCAACGTAGTCTTGTTTGAGTAGCTTTTGCTTCTAAAGCGAGTATCCTCGTGTTATCAAGATAAAACAACCGAGACAAACCATTCCACAGAAGACAAAATTGCAATGAAATTTAAAAAAAGCACACAATTACTCCTCTTCTAAAATTAAAAAAAAATGTCCAAATGTCTAAAATTAGAATTGTATTTGGTCTTGCCTTTGCAAAATATTAATATTGTTGTATATTCATGGAATTTCAAACAAAAAAGAGATAGATTCGAACTCAAATTCGACTATTAACCATTGAAGTGTTGGGCTTACATGTGACCATTGTGGCTAGTGAGGCAGACACACCTATCCGACCTCTGTCGCTCTTTGCTATACATCTAAATGATCCTTATATAATTAGATTTATTTTGACCGAAACCATAACCCATGATCTTCCTAAGTCGCGGTGAACATGATAACTATAACACCATTCACCGGGCGGTTGTGAAAATTTTGTGTCACTCAGGTGTAAATATGGCTAAAAGAACAGAAACATGTTTAATTCTTACATGTCGGTATCTGTTTTAATAACACAGACTCACTACTATTGAAATTAAGCATATTTTGTTCCTCCTAAAAACTGCATACATCCTAACTAAATGACATGTTGATTACTGTTGAAATGCAGTACACTCTATAATTATTCGATTTAATTTGTTGTTATTACTTTTTATACTACCGATAAAGAAACTACTTTTTGTTTCTGTCTTTTGATATGAACTTTATCATATGGGACGTTTAAGATCCCATTAACCGGATTAATCCAGCTACTTTTTATGTCTGTTCCAAGCAAGGACATGAATTTCCTATGCCATATGTCATGGCCTTTTTGATGTCCAATAGTTTGAAGTGAGAGGCGCCTGTTCATTTGTTGATATTGCTGGAATTGTAAACCATTATGTTTTAAGTATCGTTTGATAATTAGCCGCTCGCTCGCTGATGAAGGTTATTCCAGAAACGCGTTGTACCTGATGAAGGTTATTCCAGAAACGTAACTGATGAAGGTTATTCCAAAAACGCGTTGTACCTGATGAAGGTTATTCCAGAAACGTACCTGATGAAGGTTATTCCAGAAACGTACCTGATGAAGGTTATTCCAGAAACGTACCTGATGAAGGTTATTCCAGAAACGTACCTGATGGAGGTTATTCCAGAAACGTAACTGATGAAGGTTATTCCAGAAACGTACCTGATGAAGGTTATTCCAGAAACGTACCTGATGAAGGTTATTCCAGAAACGTACCTGATGAAGGTTATTCCAGAAACGTAACTGATGAAGGTTATTCCAGAAACGTACCTGATGAAGGTTATTCCAGAAACGCGTCGTACCTGATGAAGGTTATTCCAGAAATGCGTCGTACCTGATGAAGGTTATTCCAGAAACGTACCTGATGAAGGTTATTCCAGAAACACGTCGTACCTGATGAAGGTTATTCCAGAAACGCGTTGTACCTGATGAAGGTTATTCCAGAAACACGTCGTACCTGATGAAGGTTATTTCAGAAACGTAACTGATGAAGGTTATTCCAGAAACGCGTTGTACCTGATGAAGGTTATTCCAGAAACGTAACTGATGAAGGTTATTCCAGATATGTGTTGTACCTGATGAAGGTTATTCCAGAAACGTAACTGATGAAGGTTATTCCAGAAACGCGTTGTACCTGATGAAGGTTATTCCAGAAACGTAACTGATGAATGTTATTCCATAAACGCGTTGTACCTGATGAAGGTTATTCCAGAAACGTAACTGATGAAGGTTATTCCAGAAACGCGTTGTACCTGATGAAGGTTATTCCAGAAACGTAACTGATGAAGGTTATTCCAGAAACGCGTTGTACCTGATGAAGGTTATTCCAGAAACGTAACTGATGAAGGTTATTCCAGAAACGTAACTGATGAAGGTTATTCCAGAAACGTAACTGATGAAGGTTATTCCAGAAACGCGTTGTACCTGATGAAGGTTATTCCAGAAACGCGTCGTACCTGATGAAGGTTATTCCAGAAACATACCTGATGAAGGTTATTCCAGAAACACGTCGTACCTGATGAAGGTTATTCCAGAAACGCGTTGTACCTGATGAAGGTTATTCCAGAAACACGTCGTACCTGATGAAGGTTATTCCAGAAACGCGTTGTACCTGATGAAGGTTATTCCAGAAACGTAACTGATGAAGGTTATTCCAGAAACGCGTTGTACCTGATGAAGGTTATTCCAGAAACGTAACTGATGAAGGTTATTCCATAAACGCGTTGTACCTGATGAAGGTTATTCCAGAAACGTAACTGATGAAGGTTATTCCAGAAACGCGTTGTGCGCACTAAATTTGATATCTATGTTTTGTTGTTCATTTTTATTGCTAATCGAGTTTTTAAGCAGCATTGTTTTACTGGAAGAAAAAAAAATATACATATTCTATGCACTTTCAACAATATTTCAGTTTTATCGTGGCAGTAAGTTTTATTAATGGAGGAAACCGGAAAACCACTGACCTGTCATAAGTCACAGACAAAGTGTGTCAACAAACAAAAACTAAACCAACCTATTATGTCCACAAATGATACCTTGCATTTATTGTTACTATTTACAGAGAGTATAATATGACACGTTGCCTGTCATGGATAATAGTTCTGTCGATTATAGCCATTGTGGGAAGTAGGGTGCGCATCGTACCAATACCATATTTCTACTCTTATCACGTTCGCCCACGTGGTGGCATGCAAGGGGAATTTGGACAAGGTAAGCAAATACTTAAAATACACAATTAAATGCTGCGAAAATCGTTCCTTTGTCTTTTGTTTTTTCTGTGTTTTTTATTTATTTATTTATTCATTTTTTCATTTATTGTTATTACTTGCTTTTTTGTTTTTGCTTGTTGTATTTTTTTTTTTTTAAATATTATGTTCATAAGATTGTACAATTACAATTTTAAACAAGGTACAGACAAGGTTCGACACTAGAAATGAAAGAACATAAAAATCAACTGGAACGTAATCTAAAAAAATTGGTGAACGTTTTGATAATATGGACGATATTATTCTTGAGAAATATGCATATGTAGCGAAGTATCTGTCAAAAATAACTTTTTCGCATTTTAAGAAAAAAATAATAAATATTCCTAATCATTACGTATATGTGGGTGATAATAAGGCGCATGAATGGAGAGTGTTAAACATTGATGCTTATTCTCCGGAATTACCTGATTGGTCCATCAGCATACCTTTGCTGTGGTTTATTTTATCGTAAAACCATCCAAAAAAAAAAAATATTTGTGAATTTTTTTATTACTTTATAAACAAATGTCGCTTAATGAGATTAATATTACAAGGATAACGAACATTTTTGTAAAGCATTGGTTTCGAATTAATTGAATCCTCTGTGTCTAATTTTTCTCTATATTTAATTTTAACCGTTTTTCATAAAAGTTTTGACCAAAAGATAAATCCATCCATCCGTTTCAATGACTGAAAAGTAGACCAAGCGACGTACGCTGAATATTCTTGTCCAATTCGTCTTAGGGGGGACAGGTAGGTATATTTAAATGTGGCAGTCGAAAAGAGAAATATATCGGGAGTGTAACGATATAATTGGGTCTGCGAGAGGATCACAAATAAGCGAAAAATATTGAGGCGAAGTGGGGAAGGGGAAAAGGGCAGATATTTATCTTGAAGTAAGGAAGAGGAGGGGGCATATATTTTTTGAATGAAACCTTTCAAAAGGTCACCAACAGTGACAAACAAATTGTAATTACTCACCGCGTTTCATCATACTGATGTTGTTTTGTCAGAATTAATTTACTGCAACTTTAGTATCCTTCATGTCACGTGTTTTGTCGATAAGCGAGTCAACAATAATTGTAAAAGAAATAAACATTGTACATTTTGCCAACATTTTGTATTGACAATCATTGATGGCGAAGGCCGGGGTTGCTCAATGAGTTAGGTAGTTGGATTATCTACTCATACAAGCCTATCACAAATACGGTGTGAGTTCGCGCCTGGCTTTGTAAATTGCAAAAATTACGACTCGCAGCCGCAAGTGATAATGCTTACCAGTTGCTTGTGGTTCTCTCTGAATACTCCGGCTTCTTCCACCACTAAAACTGGTCGCCATGATATAGCTGAAATATTGCTGAAATTGGCGTTAAACACCAAAAATCAAATAAAATCAATCTGTTCATGGCTTTCATTTTAAACATGCAATAGATGTTTTTTTTCAATGTTTCTATATTGAGTGTTAATTACAATACAGCTGATGTGCCTAGCTATACGGTACAGCTGATGTGCCTAGCTATACGGTACAGCTGATGTGCCTAGCTATACGGTACAGCCGATGTGCCTAGCTATACGGTACAGCCGATGTGCCTAGCTATACGGTACAGCTGATGTGCCTAGCTATACGATACAGCTGATGTGCCTAGTTATACGATACAGCTGATGTGCCTAGCTATACGGTACAGCTGATGTGCCTAGCTATACGGTACAGCTGATGTGCCTAGCTATGCGGTACAGCCGATGTGCCTAGCTATACGGTACAGCTGATGTGCCTAGCTATACAGTACAGCTGATGTGCCTAGCTATACGGTACAGTTGATGTGCCTAGCTATACGGTACAGCTGATGTGCCTAGCTATACGGTACAGCCGATGTGCCTAGCTATACGATACAGCCGATGTGCCTAGCTATACAGTACAGCCGATGTGCCTAGCTATACGATACAGCTGATGTGCCTAGCTATACGGTACAGCTGATGTGCCTAGCTATACGGTACAGCTGATGTGCCTAGCTATACGGTACAGCTGATGTGCCTAGCTATGCGGTACAGCCGATGTGCCTAGCTATACGGTACAGCTGATGTGCCTAGCTATACAGTACAGCTGATGTGCCTAGCTATACGGTACAGTTGATGTGCCTAGCTATACGGTACAGCTGATGTGCCTAGCTATACGGTACAGCCGATGTGCCTAGCTATACGATACAGCCGATGTGCCTAGCTATACAGTACAGCCGATGTGCCTAGCTATACGATACAGCTGATGTGCCTAGCTATATGGTACAGCCGATGTGCCTAGCTATAAGGTACAGTTGATGTGCCTAGCTATACGGTACAGCCGATGTGCCTAGTTATACGATACAGCTGATGTGCCTAGCTATATGGTACAGCTGATGTGCCTAACTATACGGTACAGCTGATGTGCCTAGCTATACGGTACAGCTGATGTGCCTAGCTATACAGTACAGCTGATGTGCCTAGCTATACGGTACAGTTGATGTGCCTAGCTATACGGTACAGCTGATGTGCCTAGCTATACGGTACAGCCGATGTGCCTAGCTATACGATACAGCCGATGTGCCTAGCTATACAGTACAGCCGATGTGCCTAGCTATACGATACAGCTGATGTGCCTAGCTATATGGTACAGCCGATGTGCCTAGCTATAAGGTACAGTTGATGTGCCTAGCTATACGGTACAGCCGATGTGCCTAGTTATACGATACAGCTGATGTGCCTAGCTATATGGTACAGCTGATGTGCCTAACTATACGGTACAGCTGATGTGCCTAGCTATACGGTACAGCCGATGTGCCTAGCTATACGATACAGCCGATGTGCCTAGCTATACGATACAGCTGATGTGCCTAGCTATACGGTACAGCCGATGTGCCTAGCTATACGGTACAGCCGATGTGCCTAGCTATACGGTACAGCCGATGTGCCTAGCTATACGGTACAGCCGATGTGCCTAGCTATACGGTACAGCCGATGTGCCTAGCTATACGGTTGATAAAATCGTAGATATCTAATTCTGTGCGCACGACGCATTTTTGAATAATCTTCATCATGTAAGCTCAGTCAAAAGGTTGGAAAGCCAAAGAATTTAAAAGTCTTTGTGAGCAAAATAACCAAAGGGCATAAGGGAACGACCATTTAACTTGAAGGGGGGGGGGGGGGGGGGGGTTATGGTTTTTTTTCTAAAAAAAAATATTCTGATTCCCAATGTTGCTGAAAAAAATATTCTGATTTTGGTGGAGGAAAAAAAAATAATCTGATTCAGAGTTTTTGTCATTTTTGTCATATAACCTAATATTGAATCCTGGGAAAAATATTATTCTAACCATAACCCCTCCCCCTGCAAGTTAAATGGTCGGTCCCTAAGCATGATATCCAAAATAGGCTAATGTCCACTATCTGTAAGGGAGGAGAGCCTTCTAGCTAAAATCAAGACGGTTGATAACGGATAGATCAAAAATCTGAAACAATTATTGTTTTATATTGTAATAATTATGTCACATATTATATTAAAGCAAAACATATCTCAACAGATATACTGTGCACACAAATCATGCAACAATTACATTTTTACATGCGGTAAATAGGAAGAACATTTTCATTTTAAGTCATTCATTTGGCTAATTATTCGTTATCAATGTCTAGCTGTTAATAGTCGTCAACAATTTGTCTAATAGAAACATTGCACATTCCCGATTTGATTGTAAAATTATACATTGTTATACAAGTTATCTCCATTGCGACGGACAAAATGGTACCCGGTCTGGCAAGAGCAATGAAAAAGACAAAAAACTTTGCGTATAATGCTCTGATAATTTGTAGATATTTGAACCTTGTAAAAAATCAGAAGATAATTGTATTGTTAATAGAAAATTCACAAGTCGTTTCAACAGATTACGGGGGAAGCGGGGGTGGGTATATGTTATCTTCTTTGAACTTTGCATCAAAGGTAACCCATTTGCCCGCCTTGAATAAAAAAATTCCGATAAAACATATAATTTTAGAATCATTGTCATAAATGTGCAAATGGTCTATTTGGAGCTAAAAATGCATTTTTCTCCCTTCCTTTTTCCGCGCAGTTTCAATTGTTGTATTGCAACTTCGTGATACAATATAAAGGCGATTCTATTTGATTGTACTTCACTCTAGTATAAAATTAAAAGAACTATTGAGCATACGCATTGCTACGTAAAGTTTGTTTTCTATAATATTCTAGTAACAGAAAGAAACAACCAACAATCACTTAAGTGTTTATATTTTAGTAAAATAACAAAAATTACTTAATGATAATATACAATTACAAAAATCAAATCTATTTTTCTATAATATTCTAGTAACAGAAAGAAACAACCAACAATCACTTAAGTGTTTATATTTTAGTAAAATAACAAAAATTACTTAATGATAATATACAATTACAAAAATCAAATCTATAACGTTTAAAACTGTCCTGAACTTTCAATTAAATCCCTTGGAATACTTGCCCCCTCCCTTTTCCAGACGTAGTTCGATTGCTCTTGTTCGAAATTGAATTCATGTTGAATTATAATATCCTTTAGTATCATTCACTTGACTTCACTGAAATAAATATATCAACTATAATGCTATATATTCCCACTGTTTTGTAAATCTCAAATTTCTGAATGACTGCTCTCAAATTCTCCAAAAATATAGATATGTACAAATATCTAGAACATTCAGGTGCATTTTTGTTTATTTGTCTATTCAAAAAAATATACAGAAACATCTAGAATATATTAACACACAACGTCAAATATTAAAACTTATAAACATTTTTTCTATTTTTTGCAACCTATTTGTACTGATGATGCAATATTACATGTATCTTTATCTTTGTCAACAAAAAATATTCTCCACGAATAAAATAATGCATCATATGTATTACATATACTTAACAGTATCAGTACCTTATAATTTAAAAAAAATATATTGTGAATAAAATGTTATATAATTAAAAGAGATAACGGATATATTAGTAAGAAGGTTCAAGGCGTAACGCTTTATAGCAGGATGCGCAATTTTGAGTACTGATGCAAGAATGTTTGAATACACCAAAGGGATAATCAGAAGCTGTAGATCGAAAAAGGACAAACATGATCTACAATACACTACACAGGAAAGCAAAGACTGAACATCCATAATCTCACTAAAATTCGGGGATTAAGTCAGGAGCAGAACGGTAATAATTTCCTGCTCCACTAGTGTCACCCGTCGTGTTACTGCTAAATGATATGAACATCATGTAATCTGAAAATCGTGTTGGACAACAGATTCGAAAATAAATGCATATAGCAAATTAAACATGAACACTATACAAACCAAATGAGAGTACACACGAACTGAACATCGTTTTACGAGGAAATGGTAGAGAACATTACAACACGGAACTAAAAAAAACATCAATGCATGTAATTTGAGATATACTTTGTGCATGGTACAATTTGATGTATAAATTAATGTTTTATATTGTTAATGACCTATTTCTGACAGATCCAGGAATATTTCCCTTCATTGACCCAGATCAGGAGCCACCACTGATAAATCCGATCGTGCCAACGATAGCAGTTATCGTTGTAATTGCTGCTGCTGTGCCGATGATGCAAGCAATGATGGTGCCACCACCGACTGCCACCACAACCATATCGACGACTGCCACTGTAGCCCCAACTACTACTACCACTGTCACAGCCCCTATAGGTACACACTTGGTTTGTTTGTGCCAGGCCAATTTGCTGGCGTGGGATAGTTTTTTGATTGATATATTTAGTATTGCGTATCGCCCAGGCCGACAACAAGATGAAAAACATATAAAAATTACATAGAAATGATAGAGGTATGGTGTCAACCAGGGAAACGACTTTTAACTCTCACTGGAAAAGTATGGATAGGAAAACAAATAGTCTTTTGTAACTGCATGCTACAATACGCGCACTCTTTTTCAAAAGAGATATTAAAAGTGCAGAAGCGGGGAACTCTTCACACACGCTAAATTTTTGTAAATAAAATAAATAATCTGGCCACCCGAAGTTGGAAAAAAATTCTGGCCTTTGCTTCATAGAAAAAAAAATCTGGCCTGAACTGAGTAAACAATGCTATAACCTGTCCTGCACTATGTGTCGAATGAATTTTCTGTCAAATATTCTTACCTGATTAATATTGCCAGGCCCCTTCAGAATAAAAAAAAAATGAGATAAAGAATGTGTGCCTTCTTTCACATTCTTGTTTCTTAGGCCAACTAAATTTTAAATAGATTTGAAACAAAGTAGTATTCATTTTTAATATAAAAAAAAACCTAATGTTTTAACATAATTACAAGTTGCGTATGCAGTGTCCTCTTACTGGGCCCCGCGAAATTTGCTGAATTATATAAGATTCTATATACGTCCTTGATTATACATATAATGCCGTTAAAAGACATTTACGGCGGTTTAGATCATAGATGGTAATATATATTTATTTTCCAGGTAAAGAGATCCTTGTTTAACGTTTCGCTAAGGGAAATTATTTTTAATCGTGGATTGAATGGAAAATAATGGAATGTAAATCGAAACGAAAATGATGTTACCTGTCAAGACTATAACGGAGCATGCGCACAATCTCTACCGAATGAGTTCAAATCTGAGTTCAATAGCATATGATTTACATTATTGTCCGGGTAGCAAGAATTATCGAAGACAGAATAAAATGACGTTTTCTCCTGAATTATACATCGTAGCTCTCAAAAAGTGAATGGTTGACGTTCTTTGTATATTTAATCTTTACATATATCAGAAATTTTTAGAAAACTGAAAATAATGATTTTGGCATTTCATATTACTTTAAGTTTTCACTTAAATCTAAGGTACCTATTGAGGTATCTTAAATATATAAAATGCAGCGACTTCGAAGCAATTAACAGCGAAAAATTGTCAATATCGTTGATATTCATTTAAATGGATATCGGATGGGTATATTGTCCGAAATATTTTTTATGGGCTCTAATTATTAATTAATTCATATCTCAACAGAAAATATATGTAACTTTTCCGGGGCAATTTACTTGATTTATTGCGTCAAAAATATCAATATTCGTTGTTGGAATCACAAGTCTTGTTTTTCAGATTAAAAATGTTCACGTACCTGTACATACATGCATAGTATCTTATGACAAGCATGCAATTCATGCTATGTAACATTTTCATTGATTCTTTGTACAGGTCTGCCCATATAAACTCATTTCAAAATTAAAAATTGTCACTACAATGTTTCACGTTAACCGGCATCGAATGCTAGAAGTTAGGAGGGCTATGAGAAGGGAACGTACCATTAGAGATAGAACTAATCTATTAGAAATATATGATGATTTGGAATTAATTGAAAGATTTAGATGTAATGAAACCTCAGTTTTTGCGGTAGCACATATATTGTCCCATTTTTTCTGTATTTCTTTAATGTCTATTTTTACGCAATTCCCGGCATTTACTGTGTTTGCAATTTCCTGGCATGCCCTATTTTTGTCCAACAATACGTAATAGTTCCCCCCCCCCCCCCCCCCCCCCACACTCCCGGGTCACATAAAAAAAACCAGTCATACCAACATAGCATCGTTCTCTCATTTTTGCTATCTACCGGTTTGTATTGGAAATTTAATATTACAAGTCCGCAACTTGCACGATGACAGCACTTTAACCTCAGTAAGTACGATTCCTGTGTAAATTAAATTCGTTTTAAATTTGGAGAAAAGACGAATTATTCATATTCGCAAATCATTTTTGGATGAAGACGGTGTTTGACACTATATTTTAAAAAGTTTGAATTAACATTCAAGTTCCAATGAAGCCACAGATTTTACAGGTTTTTATTTTTTTTTTTCTTTTTCTCTTTTGCGAATGTAACTTGCAAATACACCACAAAATGAGATCATTATACCTTAGGGAACGACCATTTAACTTGAAGGGGGGGAGAGGGGGGGGGGGAGTTTAGGGTTTTTTGTTTCGTTCAGAAACTTTTTTTTCGCACAACACAAGAGTTAGAATATTTTTTTTTTTTTCCAGAATTTAACATTAGGTTATATGACAAAAACTCTGAATCAGATTAGTTTTTTTTCCTCCACCAAAATCAGAATATATTTTTCAGCAACATTGGGAATCAGAATATTTTTTTAGAAAAAAACCATAATCCCTCCCCCCCCCCTTTTCAAGTTAAATGGTCGTCCCCTAAGGTAACATGATCTCAATTTGTGGTGTATTTTCATAATTTACTCTGTCATTTTTACGCACATGTTATATTATTTATTGGTATGTATTGTATAACTTTTGGAAATATTTATTTGTCAAAATAGCCGCACGTGTGTTAGGCCCAGACCACATATTGACGTCACTTGAACACCTCGGCACTGTGCCAGGTGTTCAAGCTTGAACCACCTCGGCACTGTGCCAAGTGTTCAAGTGACATCACTATTTGTCCTGGGCCTAAGACACGTGCGAATTCTTTTGACAAATAGGTATTTCCAAAATTTGAATACCTATTGATAACGATAGAACTAGTGTGTAAAACTTTTCTCTATCTGTCCAATTTGGCTTCCGTTTAGACATTTTTTTTATTTTCAACAGTCACGAATAGTAACATTCAAACACACCCGACCTTGAATGTTTACCCACACAAAGTAATAAAAGCGTGCATTACCCATCTATTGAAAAATTAAAGCGAAATTACCAAGGATGAGTAAATATAATATTAAACGGTAAATGGTGAAGAGTTCCGATAATTTGTACTTAAGGTTTCCTTAGTTAAGTCCAAACTTAAGTAGTTATGTGCATACTACTTAATATCATCACTTAACCAAGGGATTCCTTTGTGGAATTTTAGTTTAAGGCATACTTAGATTAAGATGTTTTATGCATACGAGCCCTGATCATTATCTTCATATATAGTCTCACAAACGAATGAGTTAAATGCAGTCAAAATTATATTAAGAGATCACCTGTACGACAAGGAAAAAGTGGTCTATTAAGACAGGTTAAATGGGGTTCAATTGATATGACATTTTCTATGACAGAACAGAAAAGGTGACATTTTAATACAGGTGATAATACAGGTGACAGCTAAAAAAAAGTTGACCACAGGGGTAGGTTTGGCTGTAGACAATTTAAGTTTTACTCACTGATCACTACGTTTTCTATGTAATTACTGTTTTATTCCCCTATTTTACGATTGACAGCTAACACGTATTGATCTATGTTCTGTTATAATCCACAGCTACAACTGGTCCTTGTCAGCCTAATCCCTGTTTAAATGGTGGACAGTGTCGGAGTAGTGGCGGTGTATTCGTTGGCTGTAACTGTATGCCGAACTTCTGTGGTACACTTTGTAACTGCCGTCTGTTTCAAACAGGGGCATGCATATGTCCATGAATATACTCAAATGGTATGGATTAGTAATATGAATATAATGTAATGCTTATTTAGATAATGTCTTGAAGTGAGTGACCTGGACAGGTGTGTCATTTCAACTGAATCTGAATAATTCTGTCATTTTTAATATGGGAAAATGTTATGTGCACTGGAAATACTAGGTGAATACTACGGTAATATATGTTTGGATAGATAAACATAAATACTACGGTAATATATGTTTGGATAGATAAACATAAATACTACGGTAATATCTGTTTGGATAGATAAACATAAATACTACGGTAATATATGTTTGGATAGATAAACATAAATACTACGGTAATATATGTTTGGATAGATAAACATAAATACTACGGTAATATATGTTTGGATAGATAAACATAAATACTACGGTAATATATGTTTGGATAGATAAACATAAATACTACGGTAATATATGTTTGGATAGATAAACATAAATACTACGGTAATATATGTTTGGATAGATAAACATAAATACTACGGTAATATATGTTTGGATAGATAAACATAAATACTACGGTAATATATGTTTGGATAGATAAACATAAATACTACGGTAATATATGTTTGGATAGATAAACATAAATTCAACGGTAATATATGTTTGGATAGATAAACATAAATACTACGGTTATATATGTTTGGATAGATAAACATAAATACTACGGTAATATATGTTTGGATAGATAAACATAAATACTACGGTAATATATGTTTGGATAGATAAACATAAATACTACGGTAATATATGTTTGGATAGATAAACATAAATACTACGGTAATATATGTTTGGATAGATAAACATAAATACTACGGTAATATATGTTTGGATAGATAAACATAAATACTACGGTAATATATGTTTGGATAGATAAACATAAATACTACGGTAATATATGTTTGGACAGATAAACATAAATACTACGGTAATATATGTTTGGATAGATAAACATAAATACTACGGTAATATATGTTTGGATAGATAAACATAAATACTACGGTAATATATGTTTGGATAGATAAACATAAATACTACGGTAATATATGTTTGGATAGATAAACATAAATACTACGGTAATATATGTTTGGATAGATAAACATAAATACTACGGTAATATATGTTTGGATAGATAAACATAAATACTACGGTAATATATGTTTGGATAGATAAACATAAATACTACGGTAATATATGTTTGGATAGATAAACATAAATACAACGGTAATATATGTTTGGATAGATAAACATAAATACTACGGTAATATATGTTTGGATAGATAAACATAAATACTACGGTAATATATGTTTGGATAGATAAACATAAATACTACGGCAATATATGTTTGGATAGATAAACATAAATAGACCAATAAACATGCCTACATTGTAGTATCACGTTAAACTTTAATTATTGATAAAATGAAGAAAACAAATATCACACAGTCGGAACAATTCCAAGATCCTATAGAAAATTGACAGAAAGAGCCAAATCGTTACCATTAATACACAGATACATGATCTCTTACTCTGGTACAGTGGCAGGGTTAAATACACAGATACATGATCTCTTACTCTGGTACAGTGGCAGGGTTAAATACACAGATACATGATCTCTTACTCTCCTCTGTTGGTACAGTGACAGGGTTAAATACACAGATACATGATCTCTTACTCTGGTACAGTGGCAGGGTTAAATACACAGATACATGATCTCTTACTCTGTTGGTACAGTGACAGGGTTAAATACACAGATACATGATCTCTTACTCTGGTACAGTGACAGGGTTAAATACACAGATACATGATCTCTTACTCTGGTACAGTGACAGGGTTAAATACACAGATACATGATCTCTTACTCTGGTACAGTGGCAGGGTTAAATACACAGATACATGATCTCTTACTCTGTTGGTACAGTAACAGGGTTAAATACACAGATACATGATCTCTTACTCTGTTGGTACAGTGACAGGGTTAAATACACAGATACATGATCTCTTACTCTGGTACAGTGACAGGGTTAAATACACAGATACATGATCTCTTACTCTGTTGGTACAGTGACAGGGTTAAATACACAGATACATGATCTCTTACTCTGGTACAGTGACAGGGTTAGATACACAGATACATGATCTCTTACTCTGGTACAGTGACAGGGTTAAATACACAGATACATGATCTCTTACTCTGGTACAGTGACAGGGTTAAATACACAGATACATGATCTCTTACTCTGTTGGTACAGTGACAGGGTTAAATACACAGATACATGATCTCTTACTCTCCTCTGTTGGAACAGTGACAGGGTTAAATACACAGATACATGATCTCTTACTCTGGTACAGTGACAGGGTTAAATACACAGATACATGATCTCTTACTCTGTTGGTACAGTGACAGGGTTAAATACACAGATACATGATCTCTTACTCTGTTGGTACAGTGACAGGGTTAAATACACAGATACATGATCTCTTGCTCTCCTCTGTTGGTACAGTGACAGGGTTAAATACACAGATACATGATCTCTTCCTCTGTTGGTACAGTGACAGGGTTAAATACACAGATACATGATCTCTTACTCTCCTCTGTTGGTACAGTGACAGGGTTAAATACACAGATACATGATCTCTTACTCTGGTACAGTGACAGGGTTAAATACACAGATACATGATCTCTTACTCTCCTCTGTTGGAACAGTGACAGGGTTAAATACACAGATACATGATCTCTTACTCTGGTACAGTGACAGGGTTAAATACACAGATACATGATCTCTTACTCTGTTGGTACAGTGACAGGGTTAAATACACAGATACATGATCTCTTACTCTGTTGGTACAGTGACAGGGTTAAATACACAGATACATGATCTCTTGCTCTCCTCTGTTGGTACAGTGACAGGGTTAAATACACAGATACATGATCTCTTCCTCTGTTGGTACAGTGACAGGGTTAAATACACAGATACATGATCTCTTACTCTCCTCTGTTGGTACAGTGACAGGGTTAAATACACAGATACATGATCTCTTACTCTGGTACAGTGACAGGGTTAAATACACAGATACATGATCTCTTACTCTCCTCTGTTGGTACAGTGACAGGGTTAAACTAGAATTATGGGTCCAAACTGACCTTAGCGAAATGATGCCGTCGAGTTCTGATTGATTTATTTAACATCAACTGAGCTGTATTTCAGTTGTATTCACGACAGCTAAAACCTGTTTTTCTCAACGCATTGTGGCAGACTTTCTTCGTCATTGTTTATCACAGTTAAGACTGAATGTGACTGAATGTGACTGGTCATTGCAGTCATTTTGACATCCAATAGTGTTAATCAGAAGTTTAGATTGACACAAGATAACAAGGATGTAATGGAGGGAGTCGGAAACAATTGCCCTGTAATGGTAATCCAACAAACAATGTTGTTCATTAATAGCTTCTGCAAGTTGCATATTACATTTTACCTGCAATGACCATGCTCTCTCTATTTGCGCTGGATCCCCTGTGTTGAAGAATGTGCCCTAGAGTGGAGGAACTAGGTTATATCACTATATGAAATGTGAAAGGGTAAATAACAGGCTTGTTCGATGTGGAAGACACAGATAAATGAAATACTATTATTCATGTCATTAGAGAAGACCTAACACGAAACATAGCAATATACATCGGCTGCATAATCTGCCAATGAAAACATTTAAGTTTGAAAGGTAATCTTATATCGATTGATATAATGGAATGAAAAGAACAACGTGATCTCCTACAAGTGCATGTTGGGCAGAAGGCAGCTTCTGCACCTTAAATTACCACCAACAGAGGTTAAGCACTCGTCTATAAAGTGTATGTAGAGTAAGATAGCACTACAACCAATACATTAAAAGCAAGCGATTTAGAAACTAAAAAAATGTCATTACATATAGTTGAAGCACTTCTTCGAATACTCAGTTAGACTTTGGAACTGTTCCAATGGTTGGGTATCTTTTGTTTTTCATTTTATTGAAAATTGTGCGTTGGTTTTTTTTAAATTTCCAGAGTTTTTATCAGCAAGCAATGGTCTACAAAACACTATACAGAACACTTAAGATTGAGCAACACGAACTGCTACTTAAAATGGACGATAAACTCGGGTGCTCCACTAACGGCACCCGTCATGTCTCCCACTTATAATCGACGATAAACTCGGGTGCTCCACTAACGGCACCCGTCATGTCTCCCACTTATAATCGACGATAAACTCGGGTGCTCCACTAACGGCACCCGTCATGTCTCCCACTTATAATCGACGATAAACTCGGGTGCTCCACCAACGGCACCCGTCATGTCTCCCACTTATAATCGACGATAAACTCGGGTGCTCCACTAACGGCACCCGTCATGTCTCCCACTTATAATCGACGATAAACTCGGGTGCTCCACTAACGGCACCCGTCATGTCTCCCACTTATAATCGACGATAAACTCGGGTGCTCCACTAACGGCACCCGTCATGTCTCCCACTTATAATCGACGATAAACTCGGGTGCTCCACTAACGGCACCCGTCATGTCTCCCACTTATAATCGACGATAAACTCGGGTGCTCCACTAACGGAACCCGTCATGTCTCCCACTTATAATCGACGATAAACTCGGGTGCTCCACTAACGGCACCCGTCATGTCTCCCACTTATAATCGACGATAAACTCGGGTGCTCCACTAACGGAACCCGTCATGTCTCCCACTTATAATCGACGATAAACTCGGGTGCTCCACTAACGGCACCCGTCATGTCTCCCACTTATAATCGACGATAAGCTCGGGTGCTCCACTAACGGCACCCGTCATGTCTCCCACTTATAATCGACGATAAACTCGGGTGCTCCACAAACGGCACCCGTCATGTCTCCCACTTATAATCGACGATAAACTCGGGTGCTCCACTAACGGCACCCGTCATGTCTCCCACTTATAATCGACGATAAACGCGGGTGCTCCACTAACGGCACCCGTCATGTCTCCCACTTATAATCGACGATAAACTCGGGTGCTCCACTAACGGCACCCGTCATGTCTCCCACTTATAATCGACGATAAACTCGGGTGCTCCACTAACGACACCCGTCATGTCTCCCACTTATAATCGACGATAAACTCGGGTGCTCCACTAACGGCACCCGTCATGTCTCCCACTTATAATCGACGATAAACTCGGGTGCTCCACTAACGGCACCCGTCATGTCTCCCACTTAAAGTCGACGATAAACTCGGGTGCTCCACTAGCAGCACCCTGTCATGTTACTCTTCAAAGACAAGAACATCATTGTAGCGTATATCACAACACAGAAATAAATAACATGAAAACATATATTTAAGCAAAATGAACAACACAAATCCCATTAATAACCGGTAGTAAATTAGGTTCCTGTCCTACTATAGCCAGTGGCGCCCATCGTTACTCTTCTTAAAATTCGATGAATGTCGTGAAAGTGGAAAGAATGACGAGATTACGATAACATATCATTAGTCATCCATCTGTGACGTAGATCATCTGTAACGTCTCTAAAGTCATAGTGGCGACCATAAACATCTACATTACCGCTACCATTTCCTTCCTTAGCAACAACCTCCAAATCAGTAATTTATGATAATAACCACAATGTTTTCAATATCGTATCAGCTGTAATATATATATATATGCTCCATGTGCAGTCTTGAATTTTTAAATACAAACCAAAAACAATAATTTTAATTTGTCAGATTAGTGGAGCAGGAACTGCCTACCCTTCCGGAGCAGCTGAGTTCATCCCCGATTCTTAGTGGGGTTCGTGTTACTCAATCTTTGTAGATTGTTGTGTGTCGTTTTGTACTTTTTCTTTTGGCCATTGCGGTGTGGTTTATTCTTCTTCGATATACGGATTCTGGTAACCCTTTTGGTATCTTCAAACTCTTCTTAATATTTTAATTGACATAAATTTCCGAATGCAAATACAATGTGTGCAATTTGTCGACGGTTTATTAAAACGTCATATTTTCATATATACATTGTACTATGTGTAATTTGTTTGTTCAAAAAGTAAAAAGTATACAGTTAATAATTATCAGTAGATATAAAGTATTTTATTTTAACATGATGTAATATTTCTACTAATTCTTTTTTTCCTTTTCCGTAGATTGATAAAGAAGACATTTGGTGAAATAAAACTATTCAATAAAATATAAAATGGTTGATTTCGTATGCCTTGGCTTTTTCTGTTGCCATTGGATGATCAATTTGTTTTTGCTTTATCGGTAATTTGTTACAGTTTCCTTTGATCTTTACTACCCGATAACTTTAGTAACAACGTTCAGTTGACCACCGACTCGTGATACTAGAAATTATCAGCTGTTGGTCATTTGCCATGCGCGGTCTAACGTGACGTCACTAAACCTTTCATTAAAAAAAAGGGTCAAAACACAACAAACAAATCACAAAGCTGCGTTAAAATTGTGAAATTACCGATAAGCAAATTATTAGTATTGTTTTTCGCAAGACGATGATTATCAGGTCCATATCAGATGAGCTCGATACCCCCATACCCGCCAGAAAAACGATTGAAGAGATTGTGTCAAGCCAGTCAACCCCCAAAACCCCCAGATAAACGACTGACATGACTGTGTCAAGCCATTCAATCCCCATACCCCCCAGATAAACGACTGAAGTAACTATGTCAAGACAGTCAACCCCCATACTTCCCAGATAAACAACTGAAGTATCTGTGTCAAGCCAGTCATCTCCCATATCCCCCCCCCCACAGATAGCGTGAATGTGTCAGGCCAGTCAACCCCCAAGCCCATCAGATAAACAACTGAAGTGACTGTGTCAAGCCAGTCAACCCCCATACCCCCAGATAAACGACTGAAGTGACATGTCAAGTAAGTCAACCCCCATACTTCCCAGATAAACGACTGAAGTGACTTTGTCAAGCCAGTCGTCTCCCATACCCCCCCCCCCCCCCTCCCACAGTTAAACGACTAAAGTGAATGTGTCAGGTCAGTCAACCCCGATACCCCCCAGATAAACGACTGATGTAACTGTGTCAAGCAAGTCAACCCCCATACCCGCCAGATAAACGACTGAAGTTACAGTGTCAAGCTAGTCAACTCCCATCCCCCCAGATAAACGACTGAAGTGTCTGTGTCAAGCCAGTCAACCTCCATACCCCCAGATAAACGACTGAAGTAACTGTGTCAAGCAAGTCAACCCCCATACCCGCCAGATAGACGACTGAAGTTACAGTGTCAAGCCAGTCAACTCCCATCCCCCCAGATAAACGACTGAAGTGTCTGTGTCAAGCCAGTCAACCTCCATACCCGCCAGATAAACGACTGAAGTTACAGTGTCAAGCCAGTCAACTCCCATACCCCCAGATAAACGACTGAAGTAACTGTGTCAAGCAAGTCAACCCCCATACCCGCCAGATAAACGACTGAAGTTACAGTGTCAAGCTAGTCAACTCCCATCCCCCCAGATAAACGACTGAAGTGTCTGTGTCAAGCCAGTCAACCTCCATACCCCCAGATAAACGACTGAAGTGACTGTGTCAAGCAAGTCAACCCCCATACCCGCCAGATAGACGACTGAAGTTACAGTGTCAAGCCAGTCAACTCCCATCCCCCCAGATAAACGACTGAAGTGTCTGTGTCAAGCCAGTCAACCTCCATACCCCCAGATAAACGACTGAAGTAACTGTGTCAAGCAAGTCAACCCCCATACCCGCCAGATAAACGACTGAAGTTACAGTGTCAAGCCAGTCAACTCCCATCCCCCCAGATAAACGACTGAAGTGTCTGTGTCAAGCCAGTCAACCTCCATACCCCCAGATAAACGACTGAAGTAACTGTGTCAAGCAAGTCAACCCCCATACCCGCCAGATAAACGACTGAAGTGACTGTGTCAAGCCAGTCAACCTCCATACCCCCAGATAAACGACTGAAGTAACTGTGTCAAGCAAGTCAACCCCCATACCCGCCAGATAAACGACTGAAGTTACAGTGTCAAGCCAGTCAACTCCCATCCCCCCAGATAAACGACTGAAGTGTCTGTGTCAAGCCAGTCAACCTCCATACCCCCAGATAAACGACTGAAGTGACTGTGTCAAGCCAGTCAACCTCCACAACTCCCCCCCCCCCTCTCCCAGATAAACGACTGAAGTGACTGTGTCGAGCCCATCCACCTTCATATCCCCCAGAGAAACGACTAAAGTGACTGTCAAGTCAGTCAACCCCTACACCCCCCAGATAAACGACTGAAGTGACTGTGTCAAGCCAGTCAACCCCTACACCCCCCAGATAAACGACTGAAGTGACTGTGTCAAAACTGTCAACCTCCATACCCCCCAGATAAATAACTAAATTGAATGTGTCAAGCCAGTCAACCCCCATACCCCCAGATAAACGATTGAAGTGACTGTGTCAAAACTATCAACCTCCATACCCCCCAGATAAATAACTAAAGTGAATGTGTCAAGCCAGTCAACCCCCATACCCCCCAGAAAAACGACTGAAGTGACTCTGTCAAGCCAGTCAACCTCATAACCCCTAGATAAACGACTGAAGTGACTGTGTCAAGCCAGTCAACCCCATATCCCCAGACAAACGACTGAAGTGACTGTGTCAAGTCAGTGTACCCCCATACCCCCCAGAAAAACCACTGAAATGACTGTGTCAAGCCATTCAACCCCCATACCCCCCAGATAACCGACTGAAGTGACTGTGTCAAGCCAGTCCACCCCCATACCCCCAGATAAGCGACTGAAGTGACTATGTCAAGTAAGTCAACCCCCATACTTCCCAGATAAACGACTGAAGTGACTTTGTCAAGGCAGTCGTCTCCCATACCCCCCCCCCCTCCCACAGTTAAACGACTAAAGTGAATGTGTCAAGCCAGTCAACCCCCATACCCCCCAGATAAACGATTCAGGTGACCGTGGCAAGCCAATCCACCCCATACCCCCCAGTCGAACGACTGAAGTGACTGTGTCAGGTCAGTCAACCCCGATACCCCCCAAATGAACGACTGAAGTAACTGTGTCAAGCAAGTCAACCCCCATACCCGCCAGATAAACGACTGAAGTTACAGTGTCAAGCCAGTCAACTCCCATCCTCCCCAGATAAACGACTGAAGTGTCTGTGTCAAGCCAGTCAACCTCCATACCCCCAGATAAACGACTGAAGTAACTGTGTTAAGCCAGTCAACCCTCATACCCCCAGATAAACGACTGAAGTGACTGTGTCAACCCAGTCAACCTCCATACCCCCAGATAAACGACTGAAGTGACTGTGTCAAGACAGTCAACCGCCATACCCCCCCCCCCCCCCCCCAGGTAAACGATTGAAGTGACTGTGTCAAGCCAGTCAACCTCCATACCCCCAGATAAACGACTGAAGTGACTGTGTCAAACCAGTCAACCTCATACCCCCAGATAAACGACAGAAGTGACTGTGTTAAGCCAGTGAACCCTCATACCCCCCAGATAAACGACTGAAGTGACTGTGTCAAGACAGCCAACCTCCATACCCCCAGATAAACGACTGAAGTGACTTTGTCAAGCCAGTCAACCTCATACCCCCAGATAAACGACTGAAGTGACTGTGAAGCCAGTCAACCCCCATACCCCCCAGATAAACGAGTGAAGTGACTGTGTCAAGCCAGTCATCCCCCATAGCCCCAGATAAACGACTGAAGTGACTGTGTCAAGCCAGTCAACCCCCAAACCCCCCAGAAAAAGGAGTGAAGTGACTGTGTCCTACCAGTCAACCCCCATACCCCCAGATAAACGACTGAAGTGACTCTGTCAAGCCAGTCAACCTCATAACCCCTAGATAAACGACTGAAGTGACTGTGTCAAGCCAGTCAACCCCATATCCCCAGATAAACGACTGAAGTGACTGTGTCAAGTCAGTGTACCCCCATACCCCCCAGACAAACCACTGAAGTGACTGTGTCAAGCCATTCAACCCCATACCCCCAGATAAACGACTGAAGTGACTGTGTCAAGCCAGTCAACTCCCATGCTCCCAGATAAACGACTGAAGTGACTGTGTCACGCCAGTCAAGCCCCAGACCCCCCAGATAAACGACTCAAGTGACTGTGCAAAGCCATTCAATTCATACCCCCAGATAAACGACAGAAGTGACTGTGTCAAGCCAGTCAACCCTCATACCCCCAGATAAAAGATTGAAGTGACAGTGTCAAGCCAGTCAATCCCCATACCCCCAGATAAACGACTGAAGTGACTGTGTCAAGCCAGTCAACCCCCATACCGCTAGATAAACGACTGAAGTGACTGTGTCAAACCAGTCAACCCACATACCCCCAAGATAATTAACTGAAGAGACTGTGTCAAGCTAGCCAATGTGTCAAGCCAGTCAATCCCCATACCCCAGATAAACGACTGAAGTGATTGTGTCAAGCCAGTCAATGTGTGAAGCCAGTCAACCCCTATACCACCCAGATAAACGACTAAAGTGACGGTGTCAAGCCAATCAACCTCATAAAACCCATATAAACGACTGAAGTGACTGTGTCAAGCCAGTCAACCCCATACCCCCCAGAAATACGACTGAAGAGACTGTGTCAAGCCAGTCAACCCCATACCCTCCAGAAATACGACTGAAGTGACTGTGTCAAGCCAGTCAATCCCCATACCCCCAAGATAAACGATTGAAGTGACTGTGTTAAGCCAGTCAACCCCATACCCCCCAGATAAACGATTGAAGTGACTGTGCAAAGCCAGTCAACTCATACCCCCAGATAAACGACAGAAGTGACTGTGTCAAGCCAGTCAACCCTCATACCCCCCAGATAAACGATTGAAGTGACTGTGTCAAGCCATTCAACCGCATACCCCCCAGATAAACGATTGAAGGGACTGTGTCAAGCCAGTCAACCGCATACCTCCCAGATAAACGACTGAAGTGGCTGTGTCAAGCCAGTTAACCCCATACCCCCCAGATAAAAGACTGAAGTGACTGTGTCAGGTCAGTCAACCCCAATACCCCCCAAATGAACGACTGAAGTAACTGTGTCAAGCAAGTCAACCCCCATACCCGCCAGATAAACGACTGAAGTTACAGTGTCAAGCCAGTCAACTCCCATCCCCCCCCAGATAAACGACTGAAGTGTCTGTGTCAAGCCAGTCAATCTCCATAACCCCAGATAAACGACTGAAGTGACTGTGTTAAGCCAGTCAACCCTCATACCCCCCAGATAAACGACTGAAGTGACTGTGTCAACCCAGTCAACCTCCATACCCCCAGATAAACGACTGAAGTGACTGTGTCAAGACAGTCAACCGCCATACCCCCCCCCCCCCAGGTAAACGATTGAAGTGACTGTGTCAAGCCAGTCAACCTCCATACCCCCAGATAAACGACTGAAGTGACTGTGTCAAACCAGTCAACCTCATACCCCCAGATAAACGACAGAAGTGACTGTGTTAAGCCAGTCAACCCTCATACCCCCCATATAAACGACTGAAGTGACTGTGTCAAGACAGCCAACCTCCATACCCCCAGATAAACGACTGAAGTGACTTTGTCAAGCCAGTCAACCTCATACCCCCAGATAAACGACTGAAGTGACTGTGAAGCCAGTCAACCCCCATACCCCCCAGATAAACGAGTGAAGTGACTGTGTCAAGCCAGTCATCCCCCATAGCCCCAGATAAACGACTGAAGTGACTGTGTCAAGCCAGTCAACCCCCAAACCCCCCAGAAAAAGGAGTGAAGTGACTGTGTCCTACCAGTCAACCCCCATACCCCCAGATAAACGACTGAAGTGACTCTGTCAAGCCAGTCAACCTCATAACCCCTAGATAAACGACTGAAGTGACTGTGTCAAGCCAGTCAACCCCATATCCCCAGATAAACGACTGAAGTGACTGTGTCAAGTCAGTGTACCCCCATACCCCCCAGACAAACCACTGAAGTGACTGTGTCAAGCCATTCAACCCCATACCCCCAGATAAACGACTGAAGTGACTGTGTCAAGCCAGTCAACTCCCATGCTCCCAGATAAACGACTGAAGTGACTGTGTTACGTCAGTCAAGCCCCAGACCCCCCAGATAAACGACTCAAGTGACTGTGCAAAGCCATTCAATTCATACCCCCAGATAAACGACAGAAGTGACTGTGTCAAGCCAGTCAACCCTCATACCCCCCAGATAAAAGATTGAAGTGACAGTGTCAAGCCAGTCAATCCCCATACCCCCAGATAAACGACTGAAGTGACTGTGTCAAGCCAGTCAACCCCCATACCCCCAGATAAACGACTGAAGTGACTGTGTCAAACCAGTCAACCCACATACCCCCAAGATAATTAACTGAAGAGACTGTGTCAAGCTAGCCAATGTGTCAAGCCAGTCAATCACCATACCCCAGATAAACGACTGAAGTGATTGTGTCAAGCCAGTCAATGTGTGAAGCCAGTCAACCCCCATACCACCCAGATAAACGACTAAAGTGACGGTGTCAAGCCAATCAACCTCATAAACCCCATATAAACGACTGAAGTGACTGTGTCAAGCCAGTCAACCCCATACCCCCCAGAAATACGACTGAAGAGACTGTGTCAAGCCAGTCAACCCCATACCCCCCAGAAATACGACTGAAGTGACTGTGTCAAGCCAGTCAATCCCCATACCCCCAAGATAAACGATTGAAGTGACTGTGTTAAGCCAGTCAACCCCATACCCCCCAGATAAACGATTGAAGTGACTGTGCAAAGCCAGTCAACTCATACCCCCAGATAAACGACAGAAGTGACTGTGTCAAGCCAGTCAACCCTCATACCCCCCAGATAAACGATTGAAGTGACTGTGTCAAGCCATTCAACCGCATACCCCCCAGATAAACGATTGAAGGGACTGTGTCAAGCCAGTCAACCGCATACCTCCCAGATAAACGACTGAAGTGGCTGTGTCAAGCCAGTTAACCCCATACCCCCCAGATAAACGACTGAAGTGATTGTGTCAAGCCAGTCAACCCCCATACCCCCAAGATAAACGATTGAAGTGACTGTGTCAAGCCAGTCAACCTCCGTACTCCCCAGAAATACGACTGAAGTGACTGTATCAAGCCAGTCAACCCCCATACCCTCAAGATAATCGACTGAAGTGACTGTGTCAAGCCAGTCAATGTGTCAAGGCAGTCAATCCCCATACCCCCAGATAAACGACTGAAGTGACTGTGTCAAGCCAGTCAACCCCAATACTCCCAGATAAACGATTGAAGTTACTGTGTCAATCCAGTCAACCTCCATACCCCCAGATAAACGACTGAAGTGACTGTGTCAAGCTAGTCAATCCCCATACCTCCAGATAAACGACTGAAGTGACTCTGTCCAGTCAGTCAACCTCCATACCCCCAGATAAACGACTGAAGTGACGGTGTCAAGCCAGTCAACACCCATACCCCCAGATAAACGACTGAAGTGACTGTGTCAAGTCAGTCAACCTCCATACCCCCAGATAAACGACTGAAGTGACTCTGTCAAGTCAGTCAACACCCATACCCCCAGATAAACGACTGAAGTGACTGTGTCAAGCCAGTCAACACCCATACACCCAGATAAACGACTGAAGTGACTCTGTCAAGCCAGTCAACACCCATACCCCCAGATAAACGACTGAAGTGACTGTTTCAAGCCAGTCAACACCCATTTCCCCAGATAAACGACTGAAATGACTGTCAAGCCAGTCAACTCCCATACCCCCAGATAAACGACTGAAGTGACTGTGTCAAGCCAGTCAACAACCAAACCCCCAGATAAACGACTGAAGTGACTGTGTCAAGCCAGGCAACCTCCATACCCCCAGATACTGTGTCAAGTCAGTCAACCTCCATGCCCCCAGATAAACGACTGAAGTGACTGTGTCAAGCCAGTCAACCTCCATACCCCCAGATAAACGACTGAAGTGACTGTGTCAAGTCATTCAACCTCCATGCCCCCAGATAAACGACTGAAGTGACTGTGTCAAGCCAGTCATCCTCCATACGCCCAGATAACCGACTGAAGTGACTGTGTCAAGCAAGTCAACCTCCATACCCCCAGAAAAAACGATTGAAGTGACTGTATCAAGCCAGTCAACACCCATACCCCCAGATAAACGACTGAAGTGACTTTGTCAAGCCAGTCAACCTCCATATCCCCAGATAAACGATTGAAGTGACTGTTTCAAGCCAGTCAACCTCCATACCCCAAGATAAACGACTGAAGTGACTGTGTGAAGCCAGTCAACACCATACTCCCCAGATAAACGACTGAAGTAACTGTTTCAAGCCATTCAAGCCCAATACCCCTCCCCCCAGATAAACAACTGAAGTGACTGTGTCAAGCCAGTTACCCCCCCCCCCCCAGATACACGACTGAAGCGACTGTGTCAAGCCCGTCAACCCCCAAACCCCCAGATAAAGGACTGAAGTGACTGTGTCAAGCCAGTCAACCTCCATACGCCAGATAAACGACTGAAGTGACTGTGTCAAGCAAGTCAACCCCCATTCCTCCAGATAAACGACTGAAGTGACTCTGTCAAGCCAGTCAACCTCCATACCCCCAGATAAACGATTGAAGTGACTGTGTCAAGCCAGTCAACCTCAATACCCCCAGATAAACGACTGAAGTGACTGTGTCAAGACAGTCAACTTCCATACACCAACATAAACGATTGAAGTGACTGTGTTAAACAAGTCAACCTCATACCCCCAGATAAACGACTGAAGTGACTGTGTCAAGACAGTAATCCTCCATACACCCAGATAAACGACTGAAGTGACTGTGTCAAGCCAGTCAACCCCATACCCCCCAGATAAACGACTGAAGTGACTGTGTCAAGTCAGTCAACCTCCATACCCCCAGATAAACGACTGAAGTGACTGTGTCAAGTCAGTCAACCTCCAAACCCCCCAGTTAAACGACTGAAGTGACTGTGTCAAGCCAGTCAACCCCCATACCCCCCAGAAAAACGACTGAAGTGTCTGTGTTAAGCCAGTCAACACCCATACCCCCAGATAAACGATTGAAGTGACTGTGTCAAGCCAGTCGACCTCCATACACCCACATAAACGACTGAAGTGACTGTGTCAAGCCAGTCAACCTCCATACCCCCAGATAAACGACTGAAGTGACTGTGTCAAGCCCGTCAACCCCAAAGCCCCAGATAAACGACTGAAGTGACTGTGTCAAGCCAGTCAACCTCCAACCCCCAGATAAACGACTGAAGTGACTGTGTCAAGCCAGTCAACCTCCATACCCCAGATAAACGATTGAAGTGACTGTGTCAAGCCAGTCAACACCCATACCCCCAGATAAACGACTGAAGTGACTGTGTCAAGCCAGTCAACCTCCATACCCCCAGATAAACGATTGAAGCGACTGTGTCAAGCCAGTCAACACCCATACCCCCCGATAAACGACTGAAGTGACTGTGTCAAGCCAGTCGATCTCCATACACCCACATAAACGACTGAAGTGACTGTGTCAAGCCAGTCAACCTCCATACCCCCAGATAAACGACTGAAGTGACTGTGTCAAGCCCGTCAACCCCAAACCCCCAGATAAACGACTGAAGTGACTGTGTCAAGCCAGTCAACCTCCAACCCCCAGATAAACGACTGAAGTGACTGTGTCAAGCCAGTCAACCTCCATACCCCAGATAAACGATTGAAGTGACTGTGTCAAGCCAGTCAACACCCATACCCCCAGATAAACGACTGAAGTGACTGTGTCAAGCCAGTCAACCCCCATACCCCCAGATAAACGACTGAAGTGACTCTGTCAAGCCAGTCAACCTCCATACCCCCAGATAAACGATTGAAGCGACTGTGTCAAGCCAGTCAACACCCATACCCCCCGATAAACGACTGAAGTGACTGTGTCAAGCCAGTCAACCTCCATACCCCCAGATAAACGATTGAAGTGACTGTGTCAAGCTAGTCAACCTCCATATCCCCAGATAAACGATTGAAGTGACTGTGTCAAGCCAGTCAACTTCCATACCCCAAGATAAACGACTGAAGTGACTGTGTGAAGACAGTCAACACCATACTCCCCAGATAAACGACTGAAGTGACTGTTTCAAGCCATTCAAGCCCAATACCCCTCCCCCAGATAAACAACTGAAGTGACTGTGTCAAGTCAGTTCCCCCCCCCCCAGATACACGACTGATGTGACTGTGTCAAGCCATTCGACTTCCATACTTCCATACCCCCAGATAAACGACTGAAGTGACTGTGCCAAGCCAGTCAAAGCATACCTTCCAGATAAACGACTGAAGTGACTGTGTCAAGCCAGTCAACCTCCATACCCCCAGATAAACGATTGAAGTGACTGTGTCAAGCCAGTCAACACCCATACCCCCAGATAAACGACTGAAGTGACTGTCAAGCCAGTCAACCCTCATACCCCCAGATAAACGACTGAAGTGACTCTGTCAAGCCAGTCAACCTCCATACCCCCAGATAAACGATTGAAGCGACTGTGTCAAGCCAGTCAACACCCATACCCCCGATAAATGACTGAAGTGACTGTGTCAAGCCAGTCAACCTCCATACCCCCAGATAAACGATTGAAGTGACTGTGTCAAGCCAGTCAACCTCCATACCCCCAGATAAACGATTGAAGTGACTGTGTCAAGCCAGTCAACCTCCATACCTCCAGATAAACGACTGAAGTGACTGTGTGAAGCCAGTCAACCTCATAGTCCCCAGATAAACGACTGAAGTGACTGTGTCAAAACAATCAACCTCCATACCCCCAGATAAACGACTGAAGTGACTGTGTCAAGCCAGTTAAACCCCATACCCCTCAGATAAACGACTGAAATGACTGTGTCAAGCCAGTTAAACCCCATACCCCCCAGATAAACGACTGAAGTGACTGTGTCAAGCCAGTCAACACCCATACCCCCAGATAAACGACTGAAGTGACTGTGTCAAGCCAGTCAACCCCATATCCCCCAGATAAACGACTGAAGTGACTGTGTCAAGCCAGTCAACACCCATACCCCCAGATAAACGACTGAAGTGACTGTGCCAAGCCAGTCAACACATACTCCTCAGATGAACAACACACAGTTAACACATACACAATGTACATATATTCATAAACACGGAACTGAATATACAAGGGTTACCGTATGATTTAACACTACCTTTGTGCATTATATCATTAAACTAAGGGGCAGATTGGGCGCATAAAAGTAGCTTAATCCTACCTTTATTATGGAAGTGTATGTACCAAGCCAGTCGACCCGTATCTTCGTGGTGGTTGAACGGAATCCAGTGTACACATGCATCTACTCAAAAGCACAAAGCAAAATATACAAGTGATAGCATTAGGCTTCTACTTTTAGCTTTCTATATGCCCTTTTAGATAAGATGGGATGATTGGCGTTTAAAACTGTTATTGAACTGTTATTGAAGTGTCTGAGCCAAGCTAACAGTAATGTATCATGTGTATAAGAGGGTGGATATATTTTCCGATTTTATTTTGGAATTGATCTGACGGTTCGGTATTTCTTGCTTTCCATTCCATTAGTTATAACCATCACAAACATAAGGCCAAAAAGGTCATACTTTTGGGAGCCAGTATCAAAATTTCCCATTGTAATGATTCCACCACGATTAAGTTGGTAGCATTTGTCGAACTCTGAAGGTTAAAAGACATGAGTCATATCGATTCAGAACGCAAATAGGACCATTTGCTGCTTCATATCAATGCAGCAGTATTTCAGCT
Organism: Bathymodiolus septemdierum; assembly: GCA_963383655.1. Lineage (NCBI taxonomy): Eukaryota > Metazoa > Mollusca > Bivalvia > Mytilida > Modiolidae > Bathymodiolus > Bathymodiolus septemdierum. Next base: position 14,128,316 of record OY726524.1, on the reverse strand, counting down.
ATATGCATTATGTAACGAGGACATATTTACTCTTTCAGAGAACTTGCAGTCACCCCTGATTTTGTGTTTGAGAACGTTTTGCTCACTCTTAGCTTTTCTGTGTAGTGTTTTGTAGATGACTGCTTATCTTTTCTGTGTAGTGTTTTGTAGATCATTGCTTATCTTTTCTGTGTAGTGTTTTGTAGATCATTGCTTATCTTTTCTGTGTAGTGTTTTGTAGATCATTGCTTGTCTTTTCTGTGTAGTGTTTTGTAAATCATTGCTTGTCTTTTCTGTGTAGTGTTTTGTAGATCACTGCTTGTCTTTTCTGTGTAGTGTTTTGTAGATCATTGCTTATCTTTTCTGTGTAGTGTTTTGTAGATCATTGCTTGTCTTTTCTGTGTAGTGTTTTGTAAATCATTGCTTGTCTTTTCTGTGTAGTGTTTTGTAGATCATTGCTTGTCTTTTCTGTGTAGTGTTTTGTAGATCATTGCTTGTCTTTTCTGTGTAGTGTTTTGTAGATCATTGCTTATCTTTTCTGTGTAGTGTTTTGTAGATCATTGCTTATCTTTTCTGTGTAGTGTTTTGTAGATCATTGCTTGTCTTTTCTGTGTAGTGCTTTGTAGATCACTGCTTGTCTTTTCTGTGTAGTGTTTTGTAGATCATTGCTTATCTTTTCTGTGTAGTGTTTTGTAGATCACTGCTTGTCTTTTCTGTGTAGTGTTTTGTAAATCATTGCTTGTCTTTTCTGTGTAGTGTTTTGTAGATCATTGCTTGTCTTTTCTGTGTAGTGTTTTGTAGATCATTGCTTATCTTTTCTGTGTAGTGTTTTGTAGATCATTGCTTGTCTTTTCTGTGTAGTGTTTTGTAGATCATTGCTTATCTTTTCTGTGTAGTGTTTTGTAGATCATTGCTTATCTTTTCTGTGTAGTGTTTTGTAGATCATTGCTTGTCTTTTCTGTGTAGTGTTTTGTAGATCACTGCTTGTCTTTTCTGTGTAGTGTTTTGTAGATCACTGCTTGTCTTTTCTGTGTAGTGTTTTGTAGATCATTGCTTATCTTTTCTGTGTAGTGTTTTGTAGATCATTGCTTGTCTTTTCTGTGTAGTGTTTTGTAAATCATTGCTTGTCTTTTCTGTGTAGTGTTTTGTAGATCATTGCTTGTCTTTTCTGTGTAGTGTTTTGTAGATCATTGCTTGTCTTTTCTGTGTAGTGTTTTGTAGATCACTGATTGACTTTTCTGTGTAGTGTTTTGTAGATCTTTACTTGTCTTTTCTGTGTAGTGTTTTGTAGATCACTGCTTGTCTTTTCTTTGTAGTGTTTTGTAGATCTTTGCTTGTCTTTTCTGTGTAGTGTTTTGTAAATCATTGCTTGTCTTTTCTGTGTAGTGGTTTGTAGATCACTGCTTGTCTTTTCTGTGTAGTGTTTTGTAGATCTTTGCTTGTCTTTTCTGTGTAGTGTTTTGTAAATCATTGCTTGTCTTTTCTGTGTAGTGGTTTGTAGATCACTGCTTGTCTTTTCTGTGTAGTGTTTTGTAGATCACTGCTTGTCTTTTCTGTGTAGTGTTTGGTAGATCATTGCTTGTCTTTTCTGTGTAGTGTTTTGTAGATCTTTGCTTGTCTTTTCTGTGTAGTGTTTTGTAGATCATTGCTTGTCTTTTCTGTGTAGTGTTTTGTAGATCATTGCTTGTCTTTTCTGTGTAGTGTTTTGTAGATCACTGCTTATCTTTTCTGTGTAGTGTTTTGTAGATCATTCTTGTCTTTTCTGTGTAGTGTTTTGTAGATCTTTGCTTGTCTTTTCTGTGTAGTGTTTTGTAAATCATTGCTTGTCTTTTCTGTATAGTGTTTTGTAGATCATTGCTTGTCTTTTCTGTGTAGTGTCTTGTAGATCACTGCTTGTATTTTCTGTGTAGTGTTTTGTAAATCATTGCTTGTCTTTTCTGTGTAATGTTTTGTAAATCATTGCTTGACTTTTCTGCGTAGTGTTTTGTAGATCGCTGCTTGTCTTTTCTGTGTAATGTTTTGTAAATCATTGCTTGTCTTTTCTGTGTAGTGTTTTGTAGATCATTGCTTGTCTTTTCTGTGTAGTGTTTTGTAGATCACTGCTTGTCTTTTCTGTGTAGTGTTTTGTAGATCATTGCTTGTCTTTTATGTATAGTGTTTTGTAGATCATTGCTTGTCTTTTCTGTGTAGTATTTTGTAGATCACTGCTTGTCTTTTCTGTGTAGTGTTTTGTAGATCACTGCTTGTCTTTTCTGTGTAGTGTTTTGTAGATCATTGCTTGTCTTTTCTGTGTAGTGTTTTGTAGATCATTGCTTGTCTTTTCTGTGTAGTGTTTTGTAGATCTTTGCTTGTCTTTTCTCTGTAGTGTTTTTTAAATCATTGCTTGTCTTTTCTGTGTAGTGTTTTGTAGATCATTGCTTGTCTTTTCTGTGTAGTGTTTTGTAGATCACTGCTTGTATTTTCTGTGTAGTGTTTTGTAGATCATTGCTTGTCTTTTCTGTGTAGTGTTTTGTAGATCATTGCTTATCTTTTCTGTGTAGTGTTTTGTAGATCATTGCTTGTCTTTTCTGTGTAGTGTTTTGTAGATCATTGCTTATCTTTTCTGTGTAGTGTTTTGTAGATCATTGCTTATCTTTTCTGTGTAGTGTTTTGTAGATCATTGCTTGTCTTTTCTGTGTAGTGTTTTGTAGATCACTGCTTGTCTTTTCTGTGTAGTGTTTTGTAGATCACTGCTTGTCTTTTCTGTGTAGTGTTTTGTAGATCATTGCTTATCTTTTCTGTGTAGTGTTTTGTAGATCATTGCTTGTCTTTTCTGTGTAGTGTTTTGTAAATCATTGCTTGTCTTTTCTGTGTAGTGTTTTGTAGATCATTGCTTGTCTTTTCTGTGTAGTGTTTTGTAGATCATTGCTTGTCTTTTCTGTGTAGTGTTTTGTAGATCACTGATTGACTTTTCTGTGTAGTGTTTTGTAGATCTTTACTTGTATTTTCTGTGTAGTGTTTTGTAGATCACTGCTTGTCTTTTCTTTGTAGTGTTTTGTAGATCTTTGCTTGTCTTTTCTGTGTAGTGTTTTGTAAATCATTGCTTGTCTTTTCTGTGTAGTGGTTTGTAGATCACTGCTTGTCTTTTCTGTGTAGTGTTTTGTAGATCTTTGCTTGTCTTTTCTGTGTAGTGTTTTGTAAATCATTGCTTGTCTTTTCTGTGTAGTGGTTTGTAGATCACTGCTTGTCTTTTCTGTGTAGTGTTTTGTAGATCACTGCTTGTCTTTTCTGTGTAGTGTTTTGTAGATCATTGCTTGTCTTTTCTGTGTAGTGTTTTGTAGATCTTTGCTTGTCTTTTCTGTGTAGTGTTTTGTAGATCATTGCTTGTCTTTTCTGTGTAGTGTTTTGTAGATCACTGCTTGTCTTTTCTGTGTAGTGTTTTGTAGATCACTGCTTGTCTTTTCTGTGTAGTGTTTTGTAGATCATTCTTGTCTTTTCTGTGTAGTGTTTTGTAGATCTTTGCTTGTCTTTTCTGTGTAGTGTTTTGTAAATCATTGCTTGTCTTTTCTGTATAGTGTTTTGTAGATCATTGCTTGTCTTTTCTGTGTAGTGTCTTGTAGATCACTGCTTGTATTTTCTGTGTAGTGTTTTGTAAATCATTGCTTGTCTTTTCTGTGTAATGTTTTGTAAATCATTGCTTGACTTTTCTGCGTAGTGTTTTGTAGATCGCTGCTTGTCTTTTCTGTGTAGTGTTTTGTAAATCATTGCTTGTCTTTTCTGTGTAGTGTTTTGTAGATCATTGCTTGTCTTTTCTGTGTAGTGTTTTGTAGATCACTGCTTGTCTTTTCTGTGTAGTGTTTTGTAGATAATTGCTTGTCTTTTATGTGTAGTGTTTTGTAGATCACTGCTTGTCTTTTCTGTGTAGTGTTTTGTAAATCATTGCTTGTCTTTTCTGTGTAGTGTTTTGTAGATCATTGCTTGTCTTTTCTGTGTAGTGTTTTGTAGATCTTTGCTTGTCTTTTCTGTGTAGTGTTTTGTAGATCTTTGCTTGTCTTTTCTGTGTAGTGTTTTGTAGATCATTGCTTGTCTTTTCTGTGTAGTATTTTGTAGATCACTGCTTGTCTTTTCTGTGTAGTGTTTTGTAGATCACTGCTTGTCTTTTCTGTGTAGTGTTTTGTAGATCATTGCTTGTCTTTTCTGTGTAGTGTTTTGTAGATCATTGCTTGTCTTTTCTGTGTAGTGTTTTGTAGATCTTTGCTTGTCTTTTCTCTGTAGTGTTTTTTAAATCATTGCTTGTCTTTTCTGTGTAGTGTTTTGTAGATCATTGCTTGTCTTTTCTGTGTAGTGTTTTGTAGATCACTGCTTGTATTTTCTGTGTAGTGTTTTGTAGATCATTGCTTGTCTTTTCTGTGTAGCGTTTTGTAGATCTTTGCTTGTCTTTTTTGTGTAGTGTTTTGTAAATCATTGCTTGTCTTTTCTGTGTAGTGTTTTGTAGATCATTGCTTGTCTTTTCTGTGTAGTGTTTTGTAAATCATTGCTTGTCTTTTCTGTGTAGAGTTTTGTAGATCACTGCTTATCTTTTCTGTGTAGTGTTTTGTAGATCATTGCTTGTCTTTTCTGTGTAGTGTTTTGTAGATCTTTGCTTGTATTTTCTGTGTAGTGTTTTGTAAATCATTGCTTGTCTTTTCTGTGTAGTGTTTTGTAGATCATTGCTTGTCTTTTCTGTGTAGTGTTTTGTAGATCTTTGCTTGTCTTTTCTGTGTAGTGTTTTGTAAATAATTGCTTGTCTTTTCCGTGTAGTGTTTTGTAGATCATTGCTTGTCTTTTCTGTGTAGTGTTTTGTAGATCATTGCTTGTCTTTTCTGTGTAGTGGTTTGTAGATCATTGCTTGTCTTTTCTGTGTTGTGTTTTGTAGATCACTGCTTGTCTTTTCTGTATAGTGTTTTGTAGATCATTGCTTGTCTTTTCTGTGTAACGTTTTGTAGATCTTTGCTTGTCTTTTCTGTGTAGTGTTTTGTAAATCATTGCTTGTCTTTTATGTGTAGTGTTTTGTAGATCATTGCTTGTCTTTTCTGTGTAATGTTTTGTAGATCATTTCTTGTCTTTTCTGTGTAGTGTTTTGTAGATCATTGCTTGTCTTTTGTGTCTTCTTTACATTTGGCCGTTGTATTGTCCGTCCTTCGAAATTGCACAAGATTGAGCAACACAAACCCCACTAAAAACCGGTCGTGAACTTATGTGCTCCGAAAGGGTAAGTAGTTCAAGCTGCTCCATTAGTCGTGTAATTAAGATCTCCTAGTCAATGAGTAATTATGCTCAGCTATATCATTGTGCTGAAAAATAAATAATGAAGTTTAAAATAAGTAGAACAAACGACAACTAAAAACAAACAATCATTTTAAGGAAAAAAAACAAAACAAGTCTACATTTGTTATTCATATGCTATAGATATAAAACTACTACTAGTATATTTATTAGATGCACTCACATAACGCGATATTGATCACCATTCAGTGACATTAGTGGTTGCTATGACAACTTATATTTACATCTATTAGTAAGTATATATAAGTTGCGTAACAGAAAACAAATTACGGATTATTGCATGTTGACGAATTTATATATTTTTTTCTTTTAGAGGATTTTCATATTGGGACATTTCTTTTACATAATAGGTAGTTTTTATATAGAAATATATTCCAAAAGACCAGAGAAATAGGACAGATGCATGTTTTTTTTCTCCAATTTTACTCATTTGTAAAAGAACTGAAAAATAATGTTCAAAATATGTATCACTCACTACTGGGCTGATGATACCCTCGGTTCTAGTCCACTAGCAGAATCTACAAACGTGGACATCAAATTTAATGAGCACAGCGCGTTTCTGAACGAAAAGATCATAAATATATTACATCTAACATTATGAGTCAATATAATACTTTAGTACATAGCATACGAAAATGCTGCATTTTGATTGGATAATCAGTGTGAACTATTTTTGAACAGTACAATTGACAACGGTAGACAACACCTATCGACGGGAACTGTACCAGTTTCAAACGATTTCCCGCGGGGACTATACCTGTGGCATAGATTTTTCCGTTTAATTTTTCTATATTTTTGTCGATATTTATCTTCCTTAAAATAGACTCGAGCTGTAGTCTGCTGTCAACATGGCCATGTTTGGCAATGCAAATATAATGTTACATTGTAAATTTTATTATTATTATTAAAATATTGAACTTGAGTGTGTTTTTCTTTTATGTCTGGAATGGGATGTCATGCACTAAATAAATTATTGTCTTCTCCATCGAGAACAGTTTTACTATAGTGTTGTCTGGTGAGGTATAGTGCACCCGCTGTTGGCTCAGGCACTAAAGATCAATTGTTGATTGTGCTGTTTTTGTAATCTGAATATTGGGCAAAATAACCGAAACTCCCGATCAAATGACTCGGGTTGAAAATGAAATCGTTGATGACTGTGATGAATCTAATCGATAAATTGTATTAATACTTACCCTTTGTTGTTCATAATACAAGCAACGAGCAACAGGAACGTAAGTCACGTGATGGGTATTGCATTGATGATGTAACACACAGTAATACAAGTTACACGTTCATGTGTACACGTACAAGTTCACGATCTCAAACTCTGAAAGCGGACTTCTGGTTTGATAAATTTAGAACTTGTTTTAATACAAGCAACATGTCATTCATTCTTAACATTCCTGAACTATGTCGTCTGAACTAATGTTAGTGTCTCTCCCGCCATAAAAAAAAAAATTTAATAAAAAAGAAACAACAGAAATGTAATTTTGATTAGATTGTTTCAAACCGGAATATAAATTTGTTGTTCATTTGTTAAAGCCTGAATGATTGTTCCAAAGTTCCATGGTAGCCATTTTTATACTAGACGGACAATCGTGATCTTGTGTTTGTAATATGTACACGTAAACGTATCAAGAACAGTCTCTAAAACGTTCGTGTCACGTCTATCAGGTACTTGAAGGTTATATGTTATCTCAAGTGAAATCTTTACAAGTTTATATGAGTACGTGTATATATATATATATATATGAGTACGTATGAGTACCAATACAAATACACATAGAAGTAAGCAATCTTCAACTTCTCTATTAACAGGTATTGTAGAGGGAAGTAGTTAGACATATATTATCAGTAGATCTTTTGCGAATATCTTTTATTTTTTGTGTTTCTGTTAAAAAAAGGAAACGCATTCACATATATGAATATATTTCTTAGCAGGTTCTTATTTTCCATTATACGTACAATTCAAAATATTCATTACACATGGTAGTAAACTAAAAAAATAAAAATAAAAAATAAAAATACCACACTGTTGGAACAGTTGCAAAACCCAGTAGAAATATTGTAGAAAGCCGCACAATCGATATCATGAACAGTACTTCAGCTATTATATTATGGTCGTTTTAATTACAAGAAATACAATTTAGAACTAGTGGATATCAACAGCCATGCATATTATTTTTTTGCTCATTAGTCCAATTCCAAACACCAAGGTGATTCCTTTATCTACCACCCTAAAGACGGTGAGCATTTGGTTTGTTCCACATAACCAAAGTACTCGTCTTTCTGATGAATTGTATCATACAACAAATAAACTAGACCATATTTGTATACATCGTGGTGCATGAAGCAGGTCGTTAACTTATATTGATAATTTTAATTCTATAAAATATATGAACTTACTGCCATACACTTTGAATACAGGACTGGGCACATGTTGTATCAAAAATGAAGATGAATCTTCCTCCGATATAAATACCATTAGGTGAATCTTTTATGTCCTTTAGGTGTATTACTTCCAAAGTCATTTGTCATACGATGTGACATTGAACGTACATAATGAAGACATAGCTCATTACAGAAATACGTTAGACATTTTTTTCCACAAAAATATTTTCATAGAATACGTTTGTCATCTTGCAGGGGCTCAGTTATATGTCTAAATCAATTATTCTCAGGTCGTAAATGACTGAAAAACAACATCATTCCAATAGAAATACAATTGCCAGTAGTGTTATATACATGTGTATCTAAATATTGAGCATAATCTACCACGCTTAGAATTATCACATTTGAATGGTGAACGAATTAGATGATTCATAAGGAAAAACAGATTAACACGTACACGTATCATTCTTGTGACCGCATAGCTTTGTGTACCAGACATAGGACTGATCGTAATGTGTATGTACCAGATATAGGACTGATCGTAATGTTTGTGTACCAGACATAGGACTGATCGTAATGTGTATGTACCAGACATAGGACTGATCGTAATGTTTGTGTACCAGACATAGGACTGATCGTAATGTTGGTGTACCAGACATAGGTCTGATCGTAATATTTGTGTACCAGATATAGGACTGATCATAATGTTTGTGTACCAGACATAGAACTGATCGTAATGTTTGTATACCAGACATAGGACTGATCGTAATGTTTGTGTACCAGACATAGGACTGATCGTAATGTTTGTATACCAAACATAGGACTGATCGTAATGTTTATGTACCAGATATAGGACTGATCGTAATGTTTGTATACCAGACATAGGACTGATCGTAATGTTTGTGTACCAGACATAGGACTGATCGTAATGTTTGTGTACCAGACATAGGACTGATCGTAATGCTTGTGTACCAGACATAGGACTGATCGTAATGTTTGTGTACCAGACATAGGACTGATCGTAATGTTTGTGTACCAGATATAGGACTGATCGTAATGTTTGTGTACCAAACATAGGACTGATCGTAATGTTTATGTACCAGATATAGGACTGATCGTAATGTTTGTGTACCAGACATAGGACTGATCGTAATGTTTGTGTACCAGACATAGGACTGATCGTAATGTTTGTGTACCAGATATAGGACTGATCGTAATGTTTGTGTACCAAACATAGGACTGATCGTAATGTTTATGTACCAGATATAGGACTGATCGTAATGTTTGTGTACCAGACATAGGACTGATCGTAATGTTTGTGTACCAGACATAGGACTGATCGTAATGTTTGTGTACCAGACATAGGACTGATCGTAATGTGTGTGTACCAGATATAGGACTGATCGTAATGTTTGTGTACCAGACATAGGACTGATCGTAATGTTTGTGTAGTCATGTGTTTTTAAAATATTATAAAATGTTTAACAACTATGAAAACGTAGATATCTAATCTAGTGCACACAACGTGTTTCTGTAGAAAACCTTCATCGGGTGCGCTCAAAATTAAAAGATTGTAAAGCGCAATAATGTAAAGTCTTTGGGAGCAATAAAACCGAAGCGCCTAAGCAGAATAATCATAATCAACTAAAGTGACTTATGTCTGAGAGTGGAGAATCTGAGTTTTACTAACGAGTTCTAATTAGATGGACACATATGAATGTTAGATACTATTCATATTAAAATTTGAGGAATATCTTTTTCAATATTTGTGTAAGCTATATCCTATAGCATCCAGAATCAGTTTAGTAGGAGCATTCAGAGAGAAATAACAAACTGACAGCTGAAAGGCTCGACCTTGTGCAGATGTCTGAAAACATTTACCACAGAAGGTGTGTATCGGAAGGAAGGCAAACTCTAAAGTAATAAATGTTAAATAAAACCGAATGGGCAAGCATTGCTAGATAAGCCAGTGAGACAGGCAACATTGGGCACAAGACACAGAACGAAAACAAACAAAACAGAAAAACACAAGACAACAAAAACAGAGGGTACCTAGTTGCTCGCGAAGGGTAAGTAATCCCTGTTTTTTAATGAGACACAGTTCGTGTTACTCATATAGTCAAGAACCTAAGGTGCAACACAGAACTGTTAAACGAACCGATCATTATATAGTGTTATCCGACCTCTAGGGAAATAATAAATACAGTGGTATACCCAAACGTTAAAGGAATCATACATATCATAGATATTGTTCTTGTAAATGCTGCCCATCGAACAATTTCCATATTTCTAGATAATTATAATTTTCTCGTTTAGTTGGGAAAATAAATATGATTGACTTAGAAAATCCTATCTTTTAACGCTATATCTCAAAAGTTCTGTTCAGATCTTTGGTAGTATAGTGAATAAAGTGGTTATTTTTGAATACCAAAAGTTAAATGTCACCAGCGACACCAACATCAAATGTCAAGGTTTCAGGAAACACACACACGAGCGTTGGCATGCTCAGATCCGTTCGTTATAACTATCATTACGTCCCTCCCTCAAGAAGTCTGACAGTCAAGATATAATGTAATACCCCGTAAATCGGGAAATTTTGGTGTAGGTTAATTTTGACCATTTTTCTCCAAAAGAGGGTTGTTTTATTTTGGTGTGTGAAATTTTTACCATTTTCGTTTCTAGTGTGTTTAATTTTGGCCACTTTTGGTTCACATGTGTTTAATTTTTTTGTCAGTTAATTCAGAACGTAAATGGAAGCGTTCTCATTTCAACCAGCGATACTACGTTTTTACTGTTACTTACCGGATATTTTGATGTCGTACTAAAAACCAAATCGATTATGGATAAATTATGATATTTATTAAAACTAGGAATTTAAATATTTAAACAGCATAAAGTAAAATGCATTTAATATAAAAACAACAAATAATAATTTCGCGCTGGTATTAATCATCGCTTTTACAGGTAAACAGTCTTATTATAACGGTCAGTACATGCCTAATAAATAAAACCGATAATTAAATTAAAAAAGACACTAATTACGTGTTTATTGATTTTTCTTTTTTCTATAGGTAATTGTCATTTTTATGATATTTGACATTTTATTGATTGAATAAATTTTTGTGGTATTGCATGGTTTTTATCAATGTACTTTATTTACCTGTAGTTTCTCTCTTGTCATCCAAGCCAACGATTTCACATCGTGAACACTTTTCAGTTTGACTTGTGTGTGTATATACATGTATAACGGTAATTGACAAAGTTTTACTTAGGAAAGAAGTAAGACAAAAAGGTACAGATTAGGGAATATAAATAAAAAAAGATATTAAGTCAGTGTTCAATTTTGGCGGTTAATTTTTGGAGTGTGACATATTTTGGTGTGTTTAATTTTGGCACTTCGTATTTAGGGCCCAAAATAGGCCAAAATAAAACCATGACCAAAATTTCCCGATTTACCGGGTAGAACAATTGTGAAACGTGACAATAAGCGCACCAATAATCTCTAAAAGTTCCATTAACGATACTTTGTTTTGTCACTGACGGTACTGTCTTCAAGTTGTCATCAAACTGTTTGCTTCACCACTGTGATAAACATACAAACTGGACATATTAAAAAGTAAAATGAACAAACCGTCGTTCCCTGATATTTTAATGATTTATCCTGTAACTATCGATGCCCATATTTGAAATTATTTTCATGTTACAATGTTTTACCGTCTCAAGACTTATAACCGCATTTAGCCAAACTATTGGAGCATAAACTGATTACCCTCCTGGAGCACACGAGGCCAGGATCCGCCTTAAGCCAACTGGGCTAATTGCTCCCAATTAGGCCTCGCGCTTAAGTGGCCTCACGCCGGAGTTATCTATTCTTGACTGTCCAATTACACACATCACCACACTGCAGATTATACAGAGAACAGCATCGGGCCCGCACTTCCTATGGCCGGCCCTGCCTGAGATCACTCCCGGTCACGATTCGCGGTTTGTGTTGCTCAAATCGTTTCCTTGTAGTATTTTTTATTAGCATTGTTTGTCTTTTTATATTTCTTTCTTTCGCCGATTGCATTGTCTGTTGATTAAGCGCTTTTGGTTACCCCTTTTAGCATCTTGAACATTGCTTACAATACAGTAGACATCTGTTTTTATAGTTTACAATATCATTTTAGCGAATAATTATGAAAAGAAAGTTTACATATAGGGATGGTAAACAATTCCACAAATATCGACGAAACGAGCACTGACCTTTCACCTCAAATCACGGAACATAAAGACATAGAACATTGGTTCTGGCTTGGAAGAGGCACAAGAATGAAATGGCCATTATTGAAAAGGTGTGAAATGTAGAAGAGCAATACAAGCGTTGGTCATCTACTTTAATTCTTACCTACATATGTAAGTGTAAGGTTAGATAATCTTTAATGTCCAGTTACATCCATATGCTTTTTTGCTAATAAAATTTCTGTATATTTTTGAATACGAACGTGGGAACAAGTAATATGAATGTAATCAAGATACTCCTCATTCAGGAAACGTTCAATCTGTGACTGTCATCCTAACGGGCATAATATGTCTAAATATCTGAATATATATCTGTAAATAAAAACAACATACGTACTCATTTGCTTTGCACTTTTATATATAAATAGAACACAATATATCAAACAAATAAGTGTGCCTTAAAGGATAGCGGATGGATATAACTGGTATGTTTTGTCTATTTTTGAATTCAACTAAGAAAATAAGATAACAAGCTCCAATACGCAGAGGAAATAAATTTATAATTTACTTTTACTTTACGGTATAATAACATAATGCAAACTTCTGTAATACAAAAACCGTGCAAATTAATATAAGCAGAACATATAGCTTATATAATGATTGTTTCTGTTCATTTGATTGCATTGTGTTCGAAATCAAGCCAATCAAAATGTCTGGTCATACGTATAACATAAATGATAAAAACTTGGGTTTCGTTATTCCTCAATTCCACGTCATTCTTTGCAAGATGATAACTATGCAGTACATGTTTGGATATAGTGCCAAAAGTACTTGTCATATAGTGTCATAAGTACTTGTCATATAGTGCCAAAAGTACTTGTCATATAGTGCCAAAGGTATTTGTCATATAGTGTCATAAGTACTTGTCATATAGTGCCAAAAGTACTTGTCATATAGTGCCAAAGGTACTTGTCATATAGTGTCATAAGTACTTGTCATATAGTGCCAAAAGTACTTGTCATATAGTGCCAAAAGTACTTGTCATATAGTGTCATAAGTACTTGTCATATAGTGCCAAAAGTACTTGTCATATAGTGCCAAAGGTATTTGTCATATAGTGTCATAAGTACTTGTCATATAGTGCCAAAAGTACTTGTCATATAGTGCCAAAGGTACTTGTCATATAGTGTCATAAGTACTTGTCATATAGTGCCAAAAGTACTTGTCATATAGTGCCAAAAGTACATTGTGCACTACACCTTTTTCCTAGATCAATAAGCGGCACATGTATAGATCAATCATACTATGTTGTATTTGACTAGACATCCATCATGGCATGTTGTTTGTAATTTTGTATATAAAAAATATGTTGTCTGTAACTTTGTATATAAAAACGATCTTATTTGCATTACCTAGACACACTTGCATATTCATTCCTGTTTAAAAGCATTCATACAGATATCATCTCGATCAATATTGGAGATGTGTGTCATTCATTACAATGATGAAAATGTATCCATGACAACGTAAAATGACAACTTTAATATTGAAGATTTTAAATATTAAAGGATATCGGAAGGATATTATTTGATATAGAACGAAGGATCAGAATATATTAGTTGTATTGTTGACTAAAGCATACCCCGTGAGTATTGTATTATGGGTAAAACTTGTGGCATATCATAAATGGTACTTACTGAAATAAATCAGTGTTGATGACATAATATTTAGCGTTTGCACTGCCTAGTTGTAGTAGATATGATTAGAGATAATTGGAGAAAAAACTTTAAAGACACTAAAGGAGTAATGAGTCGAGGAAGGACAGATAATACAATGATAGAATGAAAAAGGACAAACAACTATCTACAAAACACTACACAGGTTCGTGACAGAGAAATTGTCATATGCATATGACAAGTTTGAAGATACAAAGAGGGTAATCAGAGGTCGTAGGTCGAGGACAGACAGAAAATACAATGGCCAAAGGAAAAACGAAAAAAAAAAAGAATGAGGTTAAAATCACCAGATAGAAACTAAGGATTACAGATAGCCCTCCAAAATAAGTACCATTGATGACCTTACATTTCCAACCAATACATCACGTATGGTATGTCAATGGTGATCTATATATCATATTATTATGCTTTCTGTAAATTTCTTCTGTAATATAAGTTCATACGATATTTTGGCATATAACACAAAGAATTATATAGCGTTGATATACTATGCGAACATAGTACATCTACTATGCAAGCTTCACGTGGGGAAGGTTGGGTTTTCAGCTGTCTGTCAAGCTATTTTTAGCTAGTCCACGTGCAAGGGGGAGGATCCAATCTGTCAATCTATCATAGTCGTCTAAACGTTTTTTTAATATTTGTTATTATTGTTAATTAAATTTCAAACTTCAAAATCTTTATATTTTTAAAGCCTTAAATGAAACAAAGAATATTCTCACACTTTCAAGACTATCTGATCCAATATATTAGTCACCAATATCAGGACCTCCTTTATTGTAATAGTTCTCAATATATTTTGTCTACATATAACAGTCAGCATAATAATAATAATAATGTTGTGCTAGCAATGACTATGCCAATATAGTGGTTAGGGTTGAAGACATAGTGCACGACCCGAACATTATTGACTGAAAATATGACTTTGTTGTAGCAGCTCCTCCAGACCTATAGACATATAGATGCATTAGGGGGTATTAAGCAACTGATTATATTGATTGATTGATTATTTGATTGATTTATGCTTAATGTCAACATTAGCAGTAAATCAGCTATATCGTGGTGTTTAAAATTATCTGACAAAAAACTAATGCAATTAAGAAATAATACCATCGATTAAATTACCGGCTTCTTATAGTATATTTTATTCTGAGCACAATATACGTTAGGGATCGTCTCAAAATGTGACAGTTTTTTTCAAATGAAGTTAGTTTCATTTGACTCAGACCACCCACCCACCCCCTTCAAATGAAAGTGTGAAAAACAGAATACCGATGTATTATAAACCAAACTGCCCCTAAACATATAGGGCTTAGAACCATGTATTCTCCATATGCATGTCATGATAAAGGGTCTATCTATGAATCTTTTCAAAATCACAGACACTTGATTTCATCTAAGTGTACATATAATTCAACAAGCATACTGTACCAATAAAATGATATTTATAGATTAATATAGACATCTCTGTAATGTGCATTCTTATAATAAATGCAAAGATATGGAGCACTTATTTATTATTTGTGGAGCAGTGTATGCATCTTGTATACCAAGAAATCCATTTAAAGCTCTTTCTATACATGTGAACAATAATGAATGTGTATTTTTTAGGACATCTTCTTCTTTTCGTGTGTCCTGCTACCAAATAGTGTTGTCTGCACAAGGCGTTTTGTACAGGGCGCTGCCCAATCTCTACCCAGAGTTGTCTGTCCTTACGCTCTATCCAATCTCTGTCAACGCCTAAAATCCAAGAATCTTGTCAAAATCCGTTTATTAAAGGGTAACTTGATATAAACCGGTTATAATGACCCCATATATTGTAAAATATGGAAAGAATACCATATAACTAATATTTGAGACGCTTCTTTTTTTATTTTCAAACGAAGATAAGGGATTATTTTTTATACGGTGATCAGTCTTACAGCGCTGTTCTGGTTCCTTGTTGTAATATATAGCTTCTATAGTTGCTGAACATTACACTGGTAATATTTCATATAAAGGAAACCAGTTTAATACAAAGGTAGACTACTTTTTAGGCGTTGACAGAGATTGGAGAGAGTGTAGGACCGACAACTCTGGGTAGAGATTGGGCGCAATCATAACTACTCGGCCATTCTCGCTACCCTACAAATAACCTCGTATGTATTAGGCGTATAAATCGCACTAATTTTCACATGTCAGTTAAATGAAAGTTTGATAAAGTTATATTTTAAGCAATTTTCTATATTTTAATTATGTTCATGGATAAAAGTTAAAGTTTTAATTATCTTTGCATGATTAGAACTTACTTAGTATGTCTTCCATATTGGATTTGTGTGGAATATATTTGTATACGGCTTAACTTAACTTAGCTTCCGGCAAAAATTTAATAAAAAATTCGACTATCTAGGTTATTTGTAGGGTAGCAAAAATGGCCGAGTAGTTACGATTGAGATTGGGCGCTGCCATGTTTAATACTTAATCAATACAATAACAAAATATCGAAAGCGATCAATACAATCACAAACTACCGAAAGCTTATTTCTGCAACGTACACAAGAACAAAAACCCGCCATAAGCATCGTGGTATCTGTTGTTTACTCTATTTGGTTAAAACTTGTTTAATACATTATAGTATTATTTTAAATTTGACAACAGTAAACGTTCCAAGAATCGAAAACATTATTTTTTTTTAATTTGCAAAAGAAGACCGTTGCTTTTCATTGCGTATGCTATTTAGTTGTACCGCAAACAGGAAACCAGAGCTGTGTACATATACACCCATTACTTATTCAGTACTAAAGAAACGGTACAATATACAGACTCGAAAGAAATTAAAACGATGTTCCATTCAATTTTATGCCGTTTTTTAAGTGCATTTTTAAAGATTTATTGACAAATCTCAATGTGCGATTTTTTTTTTTTTTCTAAACGAGATACCTGAAAACCACCCACCTACCATGCGAAACTAACTTGGTTTGAAAAAAACTGTCATATTGTGCGACGATGCCTTATAAGTCACCGAAGAAAAATATCCCTATAGCATGCATAGTGTAATAAATTATGAAATGATTTTGATCTGGTCCTCCAACTAATCATTATTCATGTGTTTTCTTCAGACAAAATGGCATATGTGGTGCTTTGGACTTTATTAATGGCATGCATTGTACAAGTGGATAGCACGAAATATACAAAGGCGTCTGCTCGACAGGATGTACACGTGGTACCAGTACCCCATTTTGTTCCGTATGAAGTACATATTGGCGGTAGAAGTAGTTTTATGCAAGTTACACGTGACACAGACAATATCGGTAAATACATAGAGCTAAGTATTTCTTTTTAATATGTAATGTGGTATTCTCAGTTAATGGAAAAGACAGTATTATGCATGTCTCTTGATGCAAATAAAAATAAAACCTAGGATTTGTTTGGAAACAGTCGTGGTCATGTTTTTTTTATCTGTATTACCGCTGAAGATCCATTTACCAATTAGTGAAGCTTGCGATCCCATTAACTAGGTTAATGGGATTCCAGCCCTTCCGGAGCAGCTGTGTTCATCCCCGGTTTTTAGTGGGGTTAGTGTTACTTGATTTTTAGTTTTATGTGTAATGTTTCGTATATCGTTGTTTGTCCTCTCGTCCTTTTCCTTTTGGCCATTGTGTTGTCTGTCCTTTTTCGATTTATGAAGTCTTCTTAACCCAGCCATATTTGCTTGCATTTCTGAGGCCAGGTCCCTGATTTGCTTGCATTTCTGAGGCCAGGTCCCTGATTTGCTTGCATTTCTGAGGCCAGGTCCCTGATTTGCTTGCATTTCTGAGGCCAGGTCCCTGATTTGCATCAGTATTTGTGATGGTCTCTTTTATGTTTACCGATATAAGGTGATAAGTGAGTACTCGTTTTGTTGATATGAATGGAAACCTTGACCATTACTGTTTAACTTGACCATCACTGTTTAACTTGACTATCACTGTTTAGCTTGAGCATCACTGTTTAACTTGATCATCACTGTTTAACTTGACCATCACTGTTTAACTTGACCATCACTGTTTAACTTGACTATCACTGTTTAGCTTGAGCATCACTGTTTAACTTGACCATCACTGTTTAACTTGACCATCACTGTTTAACTTGACTATCACTGTTTAGCTTGAGCATCACTGTTTAACTTGACCATCACTGTTTAACTTGACCATCACTGTTTAACCATGAAAACCTTGACCATCACTGTTTAACCATGGATACCTTGACCTTCACTGTTTAACCATGGAAACCTTGACCATCACTGTTTAACCATTTTTGTCATTGAGTTCAACCATCAATCTTTAGTTCAGTGTAGTGCTTTGTAGATCGTTGTTTGTAGTTTTTATCATTTGTTGGCCATTATATGGTTATCACTTCTGATTACCCTTTGGTATGTTCAAGCTTGTACCACTCACTGTATATCTTATGTATGCCATGAACAATATAACAGGATACAAACAGAGTAAACATTAATACAATGTGATATATTATAATTCAGCGTTAAGTCTATCATTACGATAAATAAAGTAATATTCGGAAATACATACCAATATTGAACCGTATAACTTAGCGCTTCCCAGCGCGAAACACAACTCTGTCGATGTCAGCAAATAAATAAATATTTATATCTATAATGAAAGGTAAACATATCTATGATTGATGAATAGGATGTACACATATGGTAATATTATAGTAATAAAAATGTAGATATCAAATTAGACAAAGACAATGTTTTGTTTTAACTTTCAGACATTTTAATGTAACCAAGGACGGATATACGGTTATTAAAGTAACGAATCACCCGATTGGTCAGCTCTAGAGTTATCGTAAACAATCACTTCAGCGTCACACTTTACTACGGAATTGCGTTATATATTTAATCGTGACAGGTAACAGTTCAATAGGTTTGGATGAGGTGCCAGAATTTATATTATAGTTAACAAAATTCAATAACCAGTATATATATAGTCAGATCCTATATGGTACAACGGGTTATATGGTTACATGTATTCACTTCCTATTTCAATAAATGTTTGTCCCCATGTTTTTTTTCTAACTACTACCGTACGACAGGACCCAGATATTATTGGAGAAGCAAGATAGAATTTAACTACACCCCCAAAAAAAACACGTCCAAAACGAGTCGGTCATGCTGTGCTGAATGATATTTCCACGAATGGTGCGAAATTACGCAACGGTTTATGGACAGGTAACTTTAATCTCATTCGGCTCATTCAGTTCCTTCAAATGAATGAAGGTACATGTTTTATCAAATAACAAAGCTCGATTTCAAATTACAGTACGAAGTAAATATGATAAAATATACAAAAGGATCTTTGCCTGACAATGGGCTATTCATAATATTTTATATTTAATGTTGTTTTATTATAATTATCAAAGGTTTGACAGATGATCCTTTGTCATCTCTAATTCAACTTTTAATACCTCTGCTGTTTCTTCTTTCGTTAATGATGATGATGATCCCACAGCCTACCCCGACTACCGCCACACCACTGGTCACTAGTAAGTACACCACCGACCACTACTGTCACACCACCGGTCACTACCGCCACACCACTGGTCACTAGTAAGTACACCACCGACCACTACTGTCACACCACCGGTCACTACTGCCACACCACTGGTCACTAGTAAGTACACCACCGACCACTACCGCCACACCACTGGTCACTAGTAAGTACACCACCGACCACTACTGCCACACCACTGGTCACTAGTAAGTACACCACCGACCACTACTGCCACACCACTGGTCACTAGTAAGTACACCACCGACCACTACCACCACACCACTGGTCACTAGTAAGTACACAACCGACCACTACTGCCACACCACTGGTCACTAGTAAGTACACCACCGACCACTACTGCCACACCACTGGTCACTAGTAAGTACACCACCGACCACTACCGCCACACCACTGGTCACTAGTAAGTACACCACCGACCACTACTGCCACACCACTGGTCACTAGTAAGTACACCACCGACCATTACCGCCACACCACTGGTCACTAGTAAGTACACCACCGACCACTACTGCCACACCACTGGTCACTAGTAAGTACACCACCGACCACTACTGCCACACCACTGGTCACTAGTAAGTACACCACCGACCACTACCGCCACACCACTGGTCACTAGTAAGTACACCACCGACCACTACCGCCACACCACTGGTCACTAGTAAGTACACCACCGACCACTACTGCCACACCACTGGTCACTAGTAAGTACACCACCGACCACTACCGCCACACCACTGGTCACTAGTAAGTACACCACCGACCACTACTGTCACACCACCGATCACTACTGCCACACCATCGATCACTAGTAAGTACACCACCGATCACTACTGTCACACCATCGATCACTAGTAAGTACACCACCGATCACTACTGTCACACCATCGGTCACTACTGCCACACCATCGATCACTAGTAAGTACACCACCAACCACTACTGTCACACCACCGGTCACTAGTAAGTACACCACCGACCACTACTGTCACACCACCGACCACTACTGTCACACCACCAGTCACTACTGTCACACCACCGGTCACTACTGCCACACCACTGGTCACTAGTAAGTACACCACCGACCACTACTGTCACACCACCGGTCACTACTGCCACACCATCGATCACTAGTAAGTACACCACCGACCACTACTGTCACACCACCGGTCACTACTGCCACACCACTGGTCACTAGTAAGTACACCACCGATCACTACTGTCACACCACCGGTCACTACTGCCACACCATCGATCACTAGTAAGTACACCACCGATCACTACTGTCACACCACCGGTCACTACTGCCACACCATTGATCACTAGTAAGTACACCACCGACCACTACTGTCACACCATCGATCACTAGTAAGTACACCACCGATCACTACTGTCACACCACTGGTCACTAGTAAGTACACCACCGACCACTACTGTCACACCACCGGTCACTACTGCCACACCATCGATCACTAGTAAGTACACCACCGACCACTACTGTCACACCACCGGTCACTACTACCACACCATCGATCACTAGTAAGTACACCACCGACCACTACTGTCACACCACCGGTCACTACTGCCACACCACTGGTCACTAGTAGGTACACCACCGATCACTACTGTCACACCACCGGTCACTACTGCCACACCATCGATCACTAGTAAGTACACCACCGATCACTACTGTCACACCACCGGTCACTACTGCCACACCATCGATCACTAGTAAGTACACCACCGACCACTACTGTCACACCATCGATCACTAGTAAGTACACCACCGACCACTACTGTCACACCACCAGTCACTACTGTCACACCATCGATCACTAGTAAGTACACCACCGACCACTACTGTCACACCATCGATCACTAGTAAGTACACCACCGACCACTACTGTCACACCACCAATCACTACTGTCACACCATCGATCACTAGTAAGTACACCATCGGTCACTACTGTCACACCATCGATCACTTGTAGGTACATCACATACCACTACTGTCATACCATCGATCACTAGTAATTACAACACCGACCACTACTGTCACACCACCGGTCATTACTGTCACACCATCGATCACTAGTAAGTACACCACCAACCACTACTGTCACACCACCAGTCACTACTGCCACACCATTGATCACTAGTAAGCACACCACATACCACTACTGTCATACCATCGATCACTAGTAATTACAACATCGACCACTACTATCACACCACTGGTCACTACTGTCACACCACTGGTCACTAGTAAGTACACCACCGACCACTACTGTCACAGCACCAGTCACTACTGCCACACCACTGGTCACTAGTAAGTACACCACCGACCACTACTGTCACACCACCGGTCACTACTGCCACACCACTGGTCACTAGTAAGTACACCACCGACCACTACTGTCACACCACCGACCACTACTGCCACACCACTGGTCACTAGTAAGTACACCACCGACCACTACTGTCGAACCACCGGTCACTACTGCCACACCACTGGTCACTAGTAAGTACACCACCGACCACTACTGTCACACCACCGGTCACTACTGCCACACCATCGATCACTAGTAAGTACACCACCGACCACTACTGTCACACCACCGGTCACTACTGCCACACCATCGATCACTAGTAAGTACACCACCGATCACTACTGTCACACCACCGGTCACTACTGCCACACCATTGATCACTAGTAAGTACACCACCGACCACTACTGTCACACCATCGATCACTAGTAAGTACACCACCGATCACTACTGTCACACCACTGGTCACTAGTAAGTACACCACCGACCACTACTGTCACACCACCGGTCACTACAGCCACACCATCGATCACTAGTAAGTACACCACCGACCACTACTGTCACACCACCGGTCACTACTGCCACACCATCGATCACTAGTAAGTACACCACCGACCACTACTGTCACACCACCGGTCACTACTGCCACACCACTGGTCACTAGTAGGTACACCACCGATCACTACTGTCACACCACCGGTCACTACTGCCACACTATCGATCACTAGTAAGTACACCACCGATCACTACTGTCACACCACCGGTCACTACTGCCACACCATCGATCACTAGTAAGTACACCACCGACCACTACTGTCACACCATCGATCACTAGTAAGTACACCACCGACCACTACTGTCACACCACCAGTCACTACTGTCACACCATCGATCACTAGTAAGTACACCACCGACCACTACTGTCACACCATCGATCACTAGTAAGTACACCACCGACCACTACTGTCACACCACCAGTCACTACTGTCACACCATCGATCACTAGTAAGTACACCATCGGTCACTACTGTCACACCATCGATCACTTGTAGGTACATCACATACCACTACTGTCATACCATCGATCACTAGTAATTACAACACCGACCACTACTGTCACACCACCGGTCATTACTGTCACACCATCGATCACTAGTAAGTACACCACCAACCACTACTGTCACACCACCAGTCACTACTGCAACACCATTGATCACTAGTAAGCACACCACATACCACTACGGTCATACCATCGATCACTAGTAATTACAACATCGACCACTACTATCACACCACCGGTCACTACTGTCACACCACTGGTCACTAGTAAGTACACCACCGACCACTACTGTCACAGCACCAGTCACTACTGCCACACCACTGGTCACTAGTAAGTACACCACCGACCACTACTGTCACACCACCGGTCACTACTGCCACACCACTGGTCACTAGTAAGTACACCACCGACCACTACTGTCACACCACCGACCACTACTGCCACACCACTGGTCACTAGTAAGTACACCACCGACCACTACTGTCGAACCACCGGTCACTACTGCCACATCACTGGTCACTAGTAAGTACACCACCGACCACTACTGTCACACCACCGGTCACTACTGCCACACCATCGATCACTAGTAAGTACACCACCGACCACTACTGTCACACCACCGGTCACTACTGCCACACCACTGGTCACTAGTAAGTACACCACCGATCACTATTGTCACACCACCGGTCACTACTGCCACACCATCGATCACTAGTAAGTACACCACCGACCACTACTGTCACACCATCGATCACTAGTAAGTACACCACCGACCACTACTGTCACACCACTGCTCACTAGTAAGTACACCACCGACCACTACTGTCACACCACCGGTCACTACTGCCACACCATCGATCACTAGTAAGTACACCACCGACCACTACTGTCACACCACCGGTCACTACTGCCACACCATCGATCACTAGTAAGTACACCACCGACCACTACTGTCACACCACCGGTCACTACTGCCACACCACTGGTCACTAGTAAGTACACCACCGATCACTACTGTCACACCACCAGTCACTACTGTCACACCATCGAGCACAAGTCAGTACACCACCGACCACTACTGTCACACCATCGATCACTAGTAAGTACACCACCGACCACTACTGTCACACCATCGATCACTAGTAAGTACACCACCGTCCACTACTGTCACACCATCGATCAATAGTAAGTACACCACCGACCACTACTGTCACACCACCAGTCACTACTGTCACACCATCTCTCACTAGTAAGTGCACCATCGGTCACTACTGTCACACCATCGATCACTAGTAAGTACACCACCGACCACTACTGTCACACCACCAGTCACTACTGCCACACCATCGATCACTAGTAAGCACACCACATACCACTTCTGTCATACCATCGATCACTAGTAATTACAACACAGATCACTACTGTCACACCACAGGTCACTAATAAATACACCACACACCACTACTGCCACACCTTCGATCACTAGTAAGTACACCACATACCACTACTGTCAGACCACCGCTCACTATTAAATACACCACACACCACTACTGTCACACCACTGGTCACTACTGTCACACCACCAGTCACTACTGTCACACCACCGGTCACTACTGCAATACCACTGGTCATTACCGCCACACCATCGATCACTAGTAAATACACCACCGACCACCACTGTCACAACACCGGTCAATATTAAATACAACACCGACCACTACTGTCACACCACCGGTCATTACTGCCACACCATCGATCACTAGTAAGTACCCCACGACCACAACTGTCACACCACCGGTCACTACTGCCACACCATCGATCACTAATACGTACACCTCCGAACACTACTGTCACACCACCGGTCACTACTGCCACACCATCGATCACTAGTAAGTACACCACCGACCACTACTGTCACACCATCGATCACTAGTAAGTACACCACCGACCACTACTGTCACACCACCGGTCACTACTGCCACACCACTGGTCACTAGTAAGTACACCACCGATCACTGTTGTCACACCACCGGTCACTACTGCCACACCATCGATCACTAGTAAGTACACCACCGACCACTACTGTCACACCATCGATCACTAGTAAGTACACCACCGACCACTACTGTCACACCACTGCTCACTAGTAAGTACACCACCGACCACTACTGTCACACCACCGGTCACTACTGCCACACCATCGATCACTAGTAAGTACACCACCGACCACTACTGTCACACCACCGGTCACTACTGCCACACCATCGATCACTAGTAAGTACACCACCGACCACTACTGTCACACCACCGGTCACTACTGCCACACCACTGGTCACTAGTAAGTACACCACCGATCACTACTGTCACACCACCAGTCACTACTGTCACACCATCGAGCACAAGTCAGTACACCACCGACCACTACTGTCACACCATCGATCACTAGTAAGTACACCACCGACCACTACTGTCACACCATCGATCACTAGTAAGTACACCACCGTCCACTACTGTCACACCATCGATCAATAGTAAGTACACCACCGACCACTACTGTCACAACACCAGTCACTACTGTCACACCATCTCTCACTAGTAAGTGCACCATCGGTCACTACTGTCACACCATCGATCACTAGTAAGTACACCACCGACCACTACTGTCACACCACCAGTCACTACTGCCACACCATCGATCACTAGTAAGCACACCACATACCACTACTGTCATACCATCGATCACTAGTAATTACAACACAGATCACTACTGTCACACCACAGGTCACTAATAAATACACCACACACCACTACTGCCACACCTTCGATCACTAGTAAGTACACCACATACCACTACTGTCAGACCACCGCTCACTATTAAATACACCACACACCACTACTGTCACACCACTGGTCACTACTGTCACACCACCAGTCACTACTGTCACACCACCGGTCACTACTGCAATACCACTGGTCATTACCGCCACACCATCGATCACTAGTAAATACACCACCGACCACCACTGTCACAACACCGGTCAATATTAAATACAACACCGACCACTACTGTCACACCACCGGTCATTACTGCCACACCATCGATCACTAGTAAGTACCCCACGACCACAACTGTCACACCACCGGTCACTACTGCCACACCATCGATCACTAATACGTACACCTCCGAACACTACTGTCACACCACCGGTCACTACTGCCACACCATCGATCACTAGTAAGTACACCACCGACCACTACTGTCACACCATCGATCACTAGTAAGTACACCACCGACCACTACTGTCACACCATCGGTCACCACTGCCACACCATCGATCACTAGTAAGTACACCACCGACCACTACTGCCACACCATCGATCACTGGTAAGTACACCACCGAACACTACAGTCAAACCACCGGTTACTACTGCCACACCATCGATCACTAGTCAGTACACCACCGACCACTACTGTCACACCATCGATCACTAGTAAGTACACCACCGAACACTACTGTCACACCACCGGTCACTACTGCCACACCATCGATCACTAGTAAGTACATCACATACCACTACTGTCACACCATCGATCACTAGTAAGTACACCATCGACCACAACTGTCACACCATCGACCACTACTGTCACACCATCGATTACTAGTAAGTACACCACCGACCACAACTGTCACACCACCGGGCATTACTGCCACATCTTCTATCACTAGTAAGTACACCACCGACCACTACTGTCACACCACCGGTCACTACTGCCACACCATCGATCACTAGTAAGTACACCACCGATCACTACTGTCACACCACCGGTCACTACTGCCACACCATCGATCACTAGTAAGTACACCACCGACCACTACTGTCACACCACCAGTCACTACTGCCACACCATCGATCACTAGTAAGCACACCACATACCACTACTGTCATACCATCGATCACTAGTAATTACAACACCGACCACTACTGTCACACCACCGGTCACTACTGCCACACCATCGATCACTAGTAAGCACACCACATACCACTACTGTCATACCATCGATCACTAGTAATTACAACACCGATCACTACTGTCACACCACAGGTCACTAATAAATACACCACACACCACTACTGCCACACCATCGATCACTAGTAAGTACAGCACATACCACTACTGTCAGACACCGCTGACTATTAAATACACCACACACCACTACTGTCACACCACTGGTCACTACTGTCACACCACCAGTCACTACTGTCACACCACCGGTCACTACTGCAATACCACTGATCATTACCGCCACACCATCGATCACTAGTAAATACACCACCGACCACCACTGTCACACCACCGGTCATTACTGCCACACCATCGATCACTAGTAAGTACCCCACGACCACAACTGTCACACCACCGGTCACTACTGCCACACCATCGATCACTAATACGTACACCTCCGAACACTACTGTCACACCACCGGTAACTACTGCCACACCATCGATCACTAGTAAGTACACCACCGACCACTACTGTCACACCATCGATCACTAGTAAGTACACCACCGACCACTACTGTCACACCATCGGACACTACTGCCACACCATCGATCACTGGTAAATACACCACCGAACACTACAGTCACACCACCGGTCACTACTGCCACACCATCGATCACTAGTAAGTACACCACCGACCAATACTGTCACACCACCGGTCACTACTGCCACACCATCGATCATTAGTAAGTACATCACCGAACACTACTGTCACACCACCGGTCACTACTGCCACACCATCGATCACTAGTAAGTACACCACCGACCACTACTGTCACACCACCGACCACTACTGCCACACCATCGATCACTAGTCAGTACACCACCGAACACTACTGTCTCACCACCGGTCACTACTGCCACACCATCGATCACTAGTAAGTACATCACATAACACTACTGTCACACCATCGATCACTAGTAAGTACACCACCGACCACTACTGTCACACCACCGGGCATTGCTGCCACACCTTCTATCAGTAGTAAGTACACCACCGACCACTACTGTCACACCACCGGTCACTACTGCCACAACATCGATCACTAGTAAGTACACCACCGATCACTACTGTCACACCACCGGTCACTACTGCCACACCATCGATCACTAGTAAGTACACCACCGACCACTACTGTCACACCATCGATCACTAGTAAGTACACCACCGACCACTACTGTCACACCACCAGTCACTACTGTCACACCATCGATCACTAGTAAGTACAACACCGACCACTACTGTCACACCACCAGTCACTACTGCCACACCATCGATCACTTGTAAGTACATCATATACCACTACTGTCATACCATCGATCACTAGTAATTACAACACCGACCACTACAGTCACACCACCGGTCATTACTGTCACACCATCGATCACTAGTAAGTACACCACCAACCACTACTGTCATACCATCGATCACTAGTAATTACAACACCGACCACTACTGTCACACCACCAGTCACTACTGCTACACCATCGATCACTAGTAAGCACACCACCGACCACTACTGTCACACCACCAGTCACTACTGCCACACCATCGATCACTTGTAAGTACATCATATACCACTACTGTCATACCATCTATCACTAGTAATTACAACACCGACCACTACTGTCACACCACCGGTCACTACTGCCACACCATCGATCACTAGTAAGTACACCACCGGTCACTACTGTCACACCATCGATCACTAGTAAGTACACCACCGACCACTACTGTCACACCACCAGTCACTACTGCCACACCATCGATCACTAGTAAGTACACCACCGACCACTACAGTCACACCATCGATCACTAGTAAGTACACCACCGACCACTACTGTCACACCACCAGTCACTACTGTCACACCATCGATCACTAGTAAGTACAACACCGACCACTACTGTCACACCACCAGTCACTACTACCACACCATCGATCACTTGTAAGTACATCATATACCACTACTGTCATACCATCGATCACTAGTAATTACAACACCGACCACTACTGTCACACCACCGGTCATTACTGTCACACCATCGATCACTAGTAAGTACACCACCAACCACTACTGTCATACCATCGATCACTAGTAATTACAACACCGACCACTACTGTCACACCACCAGTCACTACTGCCACACCATCGATCACTAGTAAGCACACCACCGACCACTACTGTCACACCACCAGTCACTACTGCCACACCATCGATCACTAGTAAGCACACCACATACCACTACTGTCATACCATCGATCACTAGTAATTACAACATCGACCACTACTGTTACACCACCGGTCATTACTGTCACACCACCGGTTATTACTGTCACACCATCGATCACTAGTAAGTACACCACCAACCACTACTGTCACACCACCGGTCACTACTGCCACACTATCGATCACTAGTAAGTACACCACCGATCACTACTGTCACACCATCGATCACTAGTAAGTACACCACCGACCACTACTGTCACACCACCAGTCACTACTGCCACACCATCGATCACTAGTAAGCACACCACATACCACTATTGTCATACCATCGATCACTAGTAATTACAACACCGACCACTACTTTCACACCACTGGTCACTACTGCCACACCATCGATCATTAGTAAGCACACCACATAGCACTACTGTCATACCATCGATCACTAGTAATTACAACTCCGATCACTACTGTCACACCACAGGTCACTAATAAATACACCACACACCACTGCTGCCACACCTTCGATCATTAGTAAGTACAGCACATACCACTACTGTCAGACACCGGTCACTATTAAATACACCACACACCACTACTGTCACACCACTGGTCACTACTGCCACACCACTAGTCACTACTGTCACACCACCGGTCACTACTGCAATACCACTGGTCATTACCGCCACACCATCGATCACTAGTAAATACACCACCGACCACCACTGTCACACCACCGGTCAATATTAAATACAACACCGACCACTACTGTCACACCACCAGTCACTACTGCCACACCATCGATCACTAGTAAGTACACCACCGACCACTACTGTCACACCATCGATCACTAGTAAGTACACCACCGACCACTACTGTCACACCACCAGTCACTACTGTCACACCATCGATCACTAGTAAGTACAACACCGACCACTACTGTCACACCACCAGTCACTACTGCCACACCATCGATCACTAGTAAGTACACCACCGACCACTACTGTCACACCACCAGTCACTACTGTCATACCATCGATCACTAGTAATTACAACACCGACCACTACAGTCACACCACCGGTCATTACTGTCACACCATCGATCACTAGTAAGTACACCACCAACCACTACTGTCATACCATGGATCACTAGTAATTACAACACCGACCACTACTGTCACACCACCAGTCACTACTGCCACACCATCGATCACTAGTAAGCACACCACCGACCACTACTGTCACACCACCAGTCACTACTGCCACACCATCGATCACTAGTAATTACACCACATACCACTACTGTCACACCATCGATCACTAGTAAGTACACCACCGACCACTACTGTTACACCACCAGTCACTACTGCCACACCATCGATCACTTGTAAGTACATCATATACCACTACTGTCATACCATCGATCACTAGTAATTACAACACCGACCACTACAGTCACACCACCGGTCATTACTGTCACACCATCGATCACTAGTAAGTACACCACCAACCACTACTGTCATACCATCGATCACTAGTAATTACAACACCGACCACTACTGTCACACCACCAGTCACTACTGCCACACCATCGATCACTAGTAAGCACACCACCGACCACTACTGTCACACCACCAGTCACTACTGCCACACCATCGATCACTAGTAATTACACCACATACCACTACTGTCACACCATCGATCACTAGTAAGTACACCACCGACCACTACTGTCACACCACCAGTCACTACTGCCACACCATCGATCACTTGTAAGCACATCATATACCACTACTGTCATACCATCGATCACTAGTAATTACAACACCGACCACTACTGTCACACCACCGGTCACTACTGCCACACCATCGATCACTAGTAAGTACACCACCGGTCACTACTGTCACACCATCGATCACTAGTAAGTACACCACCGACCACTACTGTCACACCACCAGTCACTACTGCCACACCATCGATCACTAGTAAGTACACCACCGACCACTACTGTCACACCATCGATCACTAGTAAGTACACCACCGACCACTACTGCCACACCACCAGTCACTACTGTCACACCATCGATCACTAGTAAGTACAACACCGACCACTACTGTCACACCACCAGTCACTACTGCCACACCATCGATCACTTGTAAGTACATCATATACCACTACTGTCATACCATCGATCACTAGTAATTACAACACCGACCACTACAGTCACACCACCGGTCATTACTTTTACACCATCGATCACTAGTAAGTACACCACCAACCACTACTGTCATACCATCGATCACTAGTAATTACAACACCGACCACTACTGTCACACCACCAGTCACTACTGCCACACCATCGATCACTAGTAAGCACACCACCGATCACTACTGTCACACCACCAGTCACTACTGCCACACCATCGATCACTAGTAATTACACCACATACCACTACTGTCACACCATCGATCACTAGTAAGTACACCACCGACCACTACTTTCACACCACCAGTCACTACTGCCACACCATCGATCACTTGTAAGTACATCATATACCACTACTGTCATACCATCGATCACTAGTAATTACAACACCGACCACTACTGTCACACCACCGGTCACTACTGCCACACCATCGATCACTAGTAAGTACACCACCGGTCACTACTGTCACACCATCGATCACTAGTAAGTACACCACCGACCACTACTGTCACACCGCCAGTCACTACTGCCACACCATCGATCACTAGTAAGTACACCACCTACCACTACTGTCACACCATCGATCACTAGTAAGTACACCACCGACCACTACTGTCACACCACCAGTCACTACTGTCACACCATCGATCACTAGTAAGTACAACACCGACCACTACTGTCACACCACCAGTCACTACTGCCACACCATCGATCACTTGTAAGTACACCACATACCACTACTGTCACACCACCAGTCACTACTGTCACACCATCGATCACTAGTAATTACAACTCCGATCACTACTGTCACACCACAGGTCACTAATAAATACACCACACACCACTACTGCCACACCTTCGATCATTAGTAAGTACACCACATACCACTACTGTCAGACACCGCTCACTATTAAATACACCACACACCACTACTGTCACACCACTGGTCACTACTGCCACACCACTAGTCACTACTGTCACACCACCGGTCACTACTGCAATACCACTGGTCATTACCGCCACACCATCGATCACTAGTAAATACACCACCGACCACCACTGTCACACCACCGGTCAATATTAAATACAACACCGACAACTACTGTCACACCACCGGTCACTACTGCCACACCATCGATCACTAGTAAGTACACCACCGACCACTACTGTCACACCATCGATCACTAGTAAGTACACCACCGACCACTACTGTCACACCACCAGTCACTACTGTCACACCATCGATCACTAGTAAGTACAACACCGACCACTACTGTCACAACACCAGTCACTACTGCCACACCATCGATCACTAGTAAGTACACCACCGACCACTACTGTCACACCACCAGTCACTACTGTCATACCATCGATCACTAGTAATTACAACACCGACCACTACTGTCACACCACCGGTCATTACTGTCACACCATCGATCACTAGTAAGTACACCACCAACCACTACTGTCATACCATCGATCACTAGTAATTACAACACCGACCACTACTGTCACACCACCAGTCACTACTGCCACACCATCGATCACTAGTAAGCACACCACCGACCACTACTGTCACACCACCAGTCACTACTGCCACACCATCGATCACTAGTAATTACACCACATACCACTACTGTCACACCATCGATCACTAGTAAGTACACCACCGACCACTACTGTCACACCACCAGTCACTACTGCCACACCATCGATCACTTGTAAGTACATCATATACCACTACTGTCATACCATCGATCACTAGTAATTACAACACCGACCACTACAGTCACACCACCGGTCATTACTGTCACACCATCGATCACTAGTAAGTACACCACCAACCACTACTGTCATACCATCGATCACTAGTAATTACAACACCGACCATTACTGTCACACCACCAGTCACTACTGCCACACCATCGATCACTAGTAAGCACACCACCGATCACTACTGTCACACCACCAGTCACTACTGTCACACCATCGATCACTAGTAATTACACCACATACCACTACTGTCACACCATCGATCACTAGTAAGTACACCACCGACCACTACTTTCACACCACCAGTCACTACTGCCACACCATCGATCACTTGTAAGTACATCATATACCACTACTGTCATACCATCGATCACTAGTAATTACAACACCGACCACTACTGTCACACCACCGGTCACTACTGCCACACCATCGATCACTAGTAAGTACACCACCGGTCACTACTGTCACACCATCGATCACTAGTAAGTACACCACCGACCACTACTGTCACACCGCCAGTCACTACTGCCACACCATCGATCACTAGTAAGTACACCACCGACCACTACTGTCACACCATCGATCACTAGTAAGTACACCACCGACCACTACTGTCACACCACCAGTCACTACTGTCACACCATCGATTACTAGTAAGAACAACACCGACCACTACTGTCACACCACCAGTCACTACTGCCACACCATCGATCACTTGTAAGTACATCATATACCACTACTGTCATACCATCGAACACTAGTAATTACAACACCGACCACTACTGTCACACCACCAGTCACTACTGCCACACCATCGATCACTTGTAAGTACATCATATACCACTACTGTCATACCATCGATCACTAGTAATTACAACACCGACCACTACTGTCAAACCACCAGTCACTACTGCCACACCATCGATCACTAGTAAGCACACCACCGATCACTACTGTCACACCACCAGTCACTACTGCCACACCATCGATCACTAGTAAGCACACCACATACCACTACTGTCATACCATCGATCACTAGTAATTACAACATCGACCACTACTGTTACACCACCGGTCATTACTGTCACACCACCGGTTATTACTGTCACACCATCGATCACTAGTAAGTACACCACCAACCACTACTGTCACACCACCGGTCACTACTGCCACACTATCGATCACTAGTAAGTACACCACCGATCACTACTGTCACACCATCGATCACTAGTAAGTACAACACCGACCACTACTGTCACACCACCAGTCACTACTGCCACACCATCGATCACTAGTAAGTACACCACCGACCACTACTGTCACACCACCAGTCACTACTGTCATACCATCGATCACTAGTAATTACAACACCGACCACTACAGTCACACCACCGGTCATTACTGTCACACCATCGATCACTAGTAAGTACACCACCAACCACTACTGTCATACCATGGATCACTAGTAATTACAACACCGACCACTACTGTCACACCACCAGTCACTACTGCCACACCATCGATCACTAGTAAGCACACCACCGACCACTACTGTCACACCACCAGTCACTACTGCCACACCATCGATCACTAGTAATTACACCACATACCACTACTGTCACACCATCGATCACTAGTAAGTACACCACCGACCACTACTGTCACACCACCAGTCACTACTGCCACACCATCGATCACTTGTAAGTACATCATATACCACTACTGTCATACCATCGATCACTAGTAATTACAACACCGACCACTACAGTCACACCACCGGTCATTACTGTCACACCATCGATCACTAGTAAGTACACCACCAACCACTACTGTCATACCATCGATCACTAGTAATTACAACACCGACCACTACTGTCACACCACCAGTCACTACTGCCACACCATCGATCACTAGTAAGCACACCACCGACCACTACTGTCACACCACCAGTCACTACTGCCACACCATCGATCACTAGTAATTACACCACATACCACTACTGTCACACCATCGATCACTAGTAAGTACACCACCGACCACTACTGTCACACCACCAGTCACTACTGCCACACCATCGATCACTTGTAAGCACATCATATACCACTACTGTCATACCATCGATCACTAGTAATTACAACACCGACCACTACTGTCACACCACCGGTCACTACTGCCACACCATCGATCACTAGTAAGTACACCACCGGTCACTACTGTCACACCATCGATCACTAGTAAGTACACCACCGACCACTACTGTCACACCACCAGTCACTACTGCCACACCATCGATCACTAGTAAGTACACCACCGACCACTACTGTCACACCATCGATCACTAGTAAGTACACCACCGACCACTACTGCCACACCACCAGTCACTACTGTCACACCATCGATCACTAGTAAGTACAACACCGACCACTACTGTCACACCACCAGTCACTACTGCCACACCATCGATCACTTGTAAGTACATCATATACCACTACTGTCATACCATCGATCACTAGTAATTACAACACCGACCACTACAGTCACACCACCGGTCATTACTTTTACACCATCGATCACTAGTAAGTACACCACCAACCACTACTGTCATACCATCGATCACTAGTAATTACAACACCGACCACTACTGTCACACCACCAGTCACTACTGCCACACCATCGATCACTAGTAAGCACACCACCGATCACTACTGTCACACCACCAGTCACTACTGCCACACCATCGATCACTAGTAATTACACCACATACCACTACTGTCACACCATCGATCACTAGTAAGTACACCACCGACCACTACTTTCACACCACCAGTCACTACTGCCACACCATCGATCACTTGTAAGTACATCATATACCACTACTGTCATACCATCGATCACTAGTAATTACAACACCGACCACTACTGTCACACCACCGGTCACTACTGCCACACCATCGATCACTAGTAAGTACACCACCGGTCACTACTGTCACACCATCGATCACTAGTAAGTACACCACCGACCACTACTGTCACACCGCCAGTCACTACTGCCACACCATCGATCACTAGTAAGTACACCACCTACCACTACTGTCACACCATCGATCACTAGTAAGTACACCACCGACCACTACTGTCACACCACCAGTCACTACTGTCACACCATCGATCACTAGTAAGTACAACACCGACCACTACTGTCACACCACCAGTCACTACTGCCACACCATCGATCACTTGTAAGTACACCACATACCACTACTGTCACACCACCAGTCACTACTGTCACACCATCGATCACTAGTAATTACAACTCCGATCACTACTGTCACACCACAGGTCACTAATAAATACACCACACACCACTACTGCCACACTTTCGATCATTAGTAAGTACACCACATACCACTACTGTCAGACACCGCTCACTATTAAATACACCACACACCACTACTGTCACACCACTGGTCACTACTGCCACACCACTAGTCACTACTGTCACACCACCGGTCACTACTGCAATACCACTGGTCATTACCGCCACACCATCGATCACTAGTAAATACACCACCGACCACCACTGTCACACCACCGGTCAATATTAAATACAACACCGACCACTACTGTCACACCACCGGTCACTACTGCCACACCATCGATCACTAGTAAGTACACCACCGACCACTACTGTCACACCATCGATCACTAGTAAGTACACCACCGACCACTACTGTCACACCACCAGTCACTACTGTCACACCATCGATCACTAGTAAGTACAACACCGACCACTACTGTCACAACACCAGTCACTACTGCCACACCATCGATCACTAGTAAGTACACCACCGACCACTACTGTCACACCACCAGTCACTACTGTCATACCATCGATCACTAGTAATTACAACACCGACCACTACTGTCACACCACCGGTCATTACTGTCACACCATCGATCACTAGTAAGTACACCACCAACCACTACTGTCATACCATCGATCACTAGTAATTACAACACCGACCACTACTGTCACACCACCAGTCACTACTGCCACACCATCGATCACTAGTAAGCACACCACCGACCACTACTGTCACACCACCAGTCACTACTGCCACACCATCGATCACTAGTAATTACACCACATACCACTACTGTCACACCATCGATCACTAGTAAGTACACCACCGACCACTACTGTCACACCACCAGTCACTACTGCCACACCATCGATCACTTGTAAGTACATCATATACCACTACTGTCATACCATCGATCACTAGTAATTACAACACCGACCACTACAGTCACACCACCGGTCATTACTGTCACACCATCGATCACTAGTAAGTACACCACCAACCACTACTGTCATACCATCGATCACTAGTAATTACAACACCGACCATTACTGTCACACCACCAGTCACTACTGCCACACCATCGATCACTAGTAAGCACACCACCGATCACTACTGTCACACCACCAGTCACTACTGTCACACCATCGATCACTAGTAATTACACCACATACCACTACTGTCACACCATCGATCACTAGTAAGTACACCACCGACCACTACTTTCACACCACCAGTCACTACTGCCACACCATCGATCACTTGTAAGTACATCATATACCACTACTGTCATACCATCGATCACTAGTAATTACAACACCGACCACTACTGTCACACCACCGGTCACTACTGCCACACCATCGATCACTAGTAAGTACACCACCGGTCACTACTGTCACACCATCGATCACTAGTAAGTACACCACCGACCACTACTGTCACACCGCCAGTCACTACTGCCACACCATCGATCACTAGTAAGTACACCACCGACCACTACTGTCACACCATCGATCACTAGTAAGTACACCACCGACCACTACTGTCACACCACCAGTCACTACTGTCACACCATCGATTACTAGTAAGTACAACACCGACCACTACTGTCACACCACCAGTCACTACTGCCACACCATCGATCACTTGTAAGTACATCATATACCACTACTGTCATACCATCGATCACTAGTAATTACAACACCGACCACTACTGTCACACCACCAGTCACTACTGCCACACCATCGATCACTTGTAAGTACATCATATACCACTACTGTCATACCATCGATCACTAGTAATTACAACACCGACCACTACTGTCAAACCACCAGTCACTACTGCCACACCATCGATCACTAGTAAGCACACCACCGACCACTACTGTCACACCACCAGTCACTACTGCCACACCATCGATCACTAGTAAGCACACCACATACCACTACTGTCATACCATCGATCACTAGTAATTACAACATCGACCACTACTGTTACACCACCGGTCATTACTGTCACACCACCGGTTATTACTGTCACACCATCGATCACTAGTAAGTACACCACCAACCACTACTGTCACACCACCGGTCACTACTGCCACACTATCGATCACTAGTAAGTACACCACCGATCACTACTGTCACACCATCGATCACTAGTAAGTACACCACCGACCACTACTGGCACACCACCAGTCACTACTGCCACACCATCGATCACTAGTAAGCACACCACATACCACTATTGTCATACCATCGATCACTAGTAATTACAACACCGACCACTACTGTCACACCACTGGTCACTACTGCCACACCATCGATCATTAGTAAGCACACCACATACCACTACTGTCATACCATCGATCACTAATAATTACAACTCCGATCACTACTGTCACACCACAGGTCACTAATAAATACACCACACACCACTACTGCCACACCTTCGATCACTAGTAAGTACACCACATACCACTACTGTCAGACACCGCTCACTATTAAATACACCACACACCACTACTGTCACACCACTGGTCACTACTGCCACACCACTAGTCACTACTGTCACACCACCGGTCATTACTGCAATACCACTGGTCATTACCGCCACACCATCGATCACTAGTAAATACACCACCGACCACCACTGTCACACCACCGGTCAATATTAAATACAACACCGACCACTACTGTCACACCACCGGTCATTACTGCCACACCATCGATCACTAGTAAGTACCCCACGACCACAACTGTCACACCACCGGTCACTACTGCCACACCATCGATCACTAATACGTACACCACCGAACACTACTGTCACACCGCTGGTCACTACTGCCACACCATCGATCACTAGTAAGTACACCACATACCACTACTTTCATACCATCGATCACTAGTAAGTACACCACATACCACTACTGTCACACCATCGATCACTAGTAAGTACACCATCGACCACTACTGTCACACCACCGGTCACTACTGCCACACCACCTGTCACTACTATCACACCACCGGTCACTACTGACATACCACTGGTCACTACCGCCACACCATCGATCATTAGTAAGTACACCACCGACCACTACTGTCACATCACTGGTCACTAGTAAGTACGCCACACACCACTATTGTCACACCACCGGTAACTAGTAAGTAGGCCACACACCACTACTGTCACACCACCGGTTACTAGTAAGTACACCACCGACCACTACTGTCATATCACCGGCCACTACTAAGGACACCACCAACCGCTATTGTCACACCACAGGTCACTATTAAGTACACCACACACCACTACTGTCACACCACCGGTCACTAGTAAGTACACTACATACCACTAATGTCACCCCACCGGTCACTAGTAAGTACACCACATACCATTAATGCCACCCCACCTGTCACTAGTAAGAACACTATCACCCACTACTGTCACACCACAAGTTATATATATATATATAGTAAGTACAACACACACCACTACTGTCACACCACCGATCACTAGTAAGTACACCACCGGTCACCAGTAAGCATACCACCTACTAATACTGTCACACCACCCACCGCTCACTAGTAAGTACACCACTGGTCATTACTGTCACACCACCGGCCACTATTAAGTACAACACCAACCATTACTGTCACACCACCGGTCACTATTAAGTACACCACACACCACCGGTCACTATTAATCACACCACACACCACTACTGTCACACCACCGATCACTGGTAAGTACACCACACACCACTACTGTCACACCATCGATCACTAGTAAGTACACCACACACCACTACTGTCACACCACCGGTCACTAGTAAGTACACCACACACCACTACTGTCACACCATCGATCACTAGTAAGTACACCACACACCACTACTGTCACACCACCGGTCACTAGTAAGTACACCACACACCACTACTGTCACACCATCGATCACTAGTAAGTACACCACACACCACTACTGTCACACCACCGGTCACTAGTAAGTACACCACACACCACTACTGTCACACCATCGATCATTAGTAAGTACACCACACACCACTACTGTCACACCACCGGTCACTATTAAGTACACCACACACCACTACTGTCACACCATCGATCACTAGTAAGTACACCACACACCACTACTGTCACACCACCGGTCACTATTAAGTACACCACACACCACTACTGTCACACCATCGATCACTAGTAAGTACACCACACACCACTACTGTCACACCACCGGTCACTATTAAGTACACCACACACCACTACTGTCACACCATCGATCATTAGTAAGTACACCACACACCACTACTGTCACACCACCGGTCACTATTAAGTACACCACACACCACTACTGTCACACCATCGATCACTAGTAAGTACACCACACACCACTACTGTCACACCACCGGTCACTATTAAGTACACCACACACCACTACTGTCACACCATCGATCACTAGTAAGTACACCACACACCACTACTGTCACACCACCGGTCACTATTAAGTACACCACACACCACTACTGTCACACCATCGATCACTAGTAAGTACACCACACACCACTACTGTCACACCACCGGTCACTATTAAGTACACCACCGACCACTACTGTCACACCATCGATCACTAGTAAGTTCAACACACACCACTACTGTCACACCATCGATCACTAGTACGTACACCATCGACCACTACTGCTACACCACCGCTCACTAGTAAGTACACCACCGGTTTCTACATGTCACCCCACCGGTCACAATTATTACACTAGCTGTCATTAGGAAATATACCACATACCACTGCTGTCAAACCACCGGTCTTTAGTACGTATACCACCGACCGCTAGTCAGCACACTTTTTGTCACTAGTACAATTCATGGATATTCATACATTTTGTTTTTTTTAATAACCTGCATTACTATGGGGTAAAAGTAACAGTTATGTTTCATATTATTTTGATATTGCAACCGTCAAAATATATCTAGTTAAATTAACCGATTCTAATATCTGTACTTGTGACACATGCACATGTACATAACTGTTTACTGCTCACGATTGCAAAATACTTATCATTTGTAATATGTTGTGCTTACTTTCTAGAGCACTATGCCTTACTCAGATATAACATAGTGCACGTTACATAATGTCCAACATCGAACGTGAGGATAATTTTAAATTTTACTCTTACACACTTTCCAGATACATGTAAAATTGGCCATCAATGGTAGAAATAATTACTCACAGTGTTTCATTAAAGTGTGTTTTGACACATTGAAGTTTGACAATGGTATCTCCATCGTGTCCGGTGTTTGGACGAAGAAATTACTATTGTATCCTATTTTTTTACGACTGCAAATAATTAAGTACAGTCGTTGTTGTTGTTTAATTATGATTGTTAATTTCCGGAAATGTCCATTACCTAATCAAAACCAAAACTACGTTATATTACATACAATGGAGTAGGTTTTCTATGACAAAACCAGAAAACATGTCTTATTGACAGTCTTAAGTGAATGTTTTCTTTAAATTGATTTTTATATATGTAATTAGATCGTTTGTTGTTGATGGTTGTGTTGTTTTACGCCACATTCAACAATATTTCAGCTTTATCGTGGCAGTCAGTTTTATTGGTGGAGGAAGCCGGGGGACCCAAAGAAAACCACCGACCTGTCGCAAGTCACTGACATACTTTATCACATAGTGTTGTATCGAGTACACCTCGCCATGAATAGGGTTCGAACTCACGACGTTAGTGGTGGTAGGTACTGATTGCAAAGGTAGTGTAACATAACAAATACGAACTGGTAGGTTATGAACTGGTCGTTTATTCATGTATATGTTATATTTCCAGTTACCTCCCTTTAGGAAACATCAGAATGATGATGAATTGACTACGTCAGCCAGTCAGCACGAGCGTTTTCGTGCCGCAAGTGGATTGTCCTTCGGTATATTTTCATCGGCAATAATTGTAAATATCTGATTGCTATTACACTGTATAGACACATGTACAGAATGTCAACGAATTCATGACAATGGTGGATAATTACCTTGAGATGAATGTATTTACCTTGTGGTAGCTAAATACATACGATTATATAGTTCTGTGAGAAGCCCATTTTTATGTTTTACTTATTACAGCAGCAGCAGGTCCTTGTGTGCCAAATCCATGTTTAAATGGAGGATTGTGTCAGAGTGTTAATGGAGTATTTCAGAGCTGTAATTGCATGCCAGGTTTTTGTGGCACGACGTGCGAATGTGTATTGAATGCGGTAACAAATAGCTGCATATGTCCACCAGGTACATGTTTTAGATATATGATGCTGAAAACATATAAAACCTTCTAAAATACTAAGGCATGTGTAACCGAGTGCTGATGGTCTTGCTTTCTGATCAAAAGCTTAGCACCGATAATTGTCAATGCTCTCCGACAGTTACATAATGCTTTTCAATACCATGATTTAAGTTTGTGCTTTAGTCAAGAATAATTTAAAACCATGCTTCAAAAAGTTATAAATAGTGAGTGAGTGATTGTTGCTTAACGCCAGCTCAGTAATTGTTCAGCTATCGCAAGGCGGGGAAAGGCAAATTTTCAATGAGATAATGATGAGGTTCGCTTTGCATTAGACCAACACGTTTTTTTGTGTTTTTTTTATATTATTAACTCACTGAAACACCTGTCCGCGTGCGGATAAGCATTTCGCTCCACTCGAGCAGATTATCATGATTCAGAGCCAACCAGTCTTTGTTATTTTTCCTTAATGCTGCGTGCTTAGCGGAGAAGCAACAAATTTCAAATTCATAGTCTTTTGCTTGACCCGATCGGGCTTCGAACACACGATCTTCCGCACTCGAGATGGGCACGTTAATCATTGCACAATGATGCGGTTATATAATTACATTTTTGCTTCTGCCTATATAAAAAATTTATCTCATGATAATTTGTTGAAAATTGTGATTTCAAATGAAATATATGACAGAAAAAAATAGTGACGAATACTTTTTTGCTTTATATTTAGGTAATAAATGTTAGTTGTCCAGTAATTTACATTCATTGGAAATGTAATATCGGTCAATCAATCTATTCACACCATACTAGCCTTCTATACAAAGGTTGGACAAATTCGAAATAGCAATCAAGAATGAACAATATAGAAACACTGTCAACATTGGGCACACAATAAACAGAACGAAGACAAATAACTCAAAACACACAATACAAAAAACTCAACAGATTAGCAGCACGGATCCCACAAAAAAACCTAAGCAGATTAGCAGCACGAACCCCACAAAAAACCCAAGCAGATTAGCAGCACGGACCTCACAAAAGAAACTAAACAAATTAGCAGGACTGAACCCACAAAAAAAAACTAAGTAGATTTGCAGCACGGACCGCACAAACAAAACTCAACAGATTAGCAGCACGGACCCCACAAAAAAACCTAAACAGATTAGAGCACGAACCTCACAAAAAACTAAAGAGATTAGCAGCACGGACCCCACAAAAAAAACTCAACAGATTAGCAGCACGGACCCCACAAAAAAACTCAACAGATTAGCAGCATTGACCTCACAAAAAAAAACAATCAGATTAGCAGCACGGACCCCACAAAAAAACTAAGTAGATTAGCAGCACGGATCCCACAAAAAAACTCAACAGATTAGCAGCACGGACCCCACAAAAAAACTCAACAGATTAGCAGCACGGATCCCACAAAAAAACTCAACAGATTAGCAGCACTGACCCCACAAAAAAACTCGACAGATTAGCAGCACGGACCTCACAAAAAAAAACTAAGTAGATTAGCAGCACGGACCCCACAAAAAACCTAAGCAGATTAGCAGCACGGATCCCACAAAAATCTAAACAGATTAGCAGGACGGACCCCACAAAAAACTAAACAGATTAGCAGCACGGACCCCACAAAAAAACTAAACAGATTAGCAGGACGGACCCCACAAAAAACTAAACAGATTAGCAGCACGGACCCCACAAAAAAACTAAACAGATTAGCAGCACGGACCCCACAAAAAAACTAAACAGATTAGCAGCACGAACCCCACAAAAAACCAAACAGATTAGCAGCACGGACCCCACAAAAAACTCAACAGATTAGCAGCACGAACCCCACAAAAAAACTCAACAAATTAGCAGCACGGACCCCACAAAAAAAACTCAACAGATTAGCAGCACGGACCCCACAAAAAACTCAACAGATTAGCAGCACGAACCCCACAAAAAACTAAACAGATTAGCAGCATGGACCCAACAAAAAAACTAAGTAGATTAGCAGCACGGACCCCACAAAAAACCTAAGCAGATTAGCAGCACGGATCCCACAAAAATCTAAACAGATTAGCAGCACGAACCCCACAAAAAACTAAACAGATTAGCAGCACGGACCCCACAAAAAACTAAACAGATTAGCAGCACGAACCCCACAAAAAAACTCAACAGATTAGCAGCACGGACCCCACAAAAAAAATTCAACAGATTAGCAGCACAGACCCCACAAAGAAAAACTAAGTAGATTAGCAGCACGGATCCCACAAAAATCTAAACAG
Organism: Bathymodiolus septemdierum; assembly: GCA_963383655.1. Classification (NCBI taxonomy): domain Eukaryota; kingdom Metazoa; phylum Mollusca; class Bivalvia; order Mytilida; family Modiolidae; genus Bathymodiolus; species Bathymodiolus septemdierum. The sequence goes on along the minus strand of OY726524.1, from coordinate 14,083,533 downwards.
ATTAGCAACACGGACCCCACAAAGAAAGACTAAACAGATTAGCAGCACGGACCCCACAAAAAAAATAAACAGATTAGCAGCACGAACCCCACAAAAAACTCAACAGATTAGCAGCACTGACCCCACAAAAAAAACTAAGTAGATTAGCAGCACGGACCCCACACAAAAAGCTCAACAGATTAGCAGCACGGATCCCACAAAAACCTAAGCAGGTTAGCAGCACGGATCCCACAAAAATCTAAACAGATTAGCAGCACGGACCCCACAAAAAAACTACAGATTAGCAGCACTGACCCCACAAAAAAAAACTAAGTAGATTAGCAGCACGGAACCCACACAAAAAACTAAACAGATTAGCAGCACGAACCCCACAAAAAACTCAACAGATTAGCAGCACGGACCCCACAAAAAAACTCAACAGATTAGCAGCACGGATCCCACAAAAAAACTCAACAGATTAGCAGCACTGACCCCACAAAAAAACTCGACAGATTAGCAGCACGGACCTCACAAAAAAAAACTAAGTAGATTAGCAGCACGGACCCCACAAAAAACCTAAGCAGATTAGCAGCACGGATCCCACAAAAATCTAAACAGATTAGCAGGACGGACCCCACAAAAAACTAAACAGATTAGCAGCACGGACCCCACAAAAAAACTAAACAGATTAGCAGCACGGACCCCACAAAAAAACTAAACAGATTAGCAGCACGAACCCCACAAAAAACTAAACAGATTAGCAGCACGGACCCCACAAAAAACTCAACAGATTAGCAGCACGAACCCCACAAAAAAACTCAACAGATTAGCAGCACGGACCCCACAAAAAAAACTCAACAGATTAGCAGCACGGACCCCACAAAAAACTCAACAGATTAGCAGCACGAACCCCACAAAAAGCTAAACAGATTAGCAGCATGGACCCCACAAAAAAACTAAGTAGATTAGCAGCACGGACCCCACAAAAAACCTAAGCAGATTAGCAGCACGGATCCCACAAAAATCTAAACAGATTAGCAGCATGAACCCCACAAAAAACTAAACAGATTAGCAGCACGGACCCCACAAAAAACTAAACAGATTAGCAGCACGAACCCCACAAAAAAACTCAACAGATTAGCAGCACGGACCCCACAAAAAAAATTCAACAGATTAGCAGCACGGACCCCACAAAGAAAAACTAAGTAGATTAGCAGCACGGATCCCACAAAAATCTAAACAGATTAGCAACACGGACCCCACAAAGAAAGACTAAACAGATTAGCAGCACGGACCCCACAAAAAAAATAAACAGATTAGCAGCACGAACCCCACAAAAAACTAAACAGATTAGCAGCACTGACCCCACAAAAAAACCTAAGCAGATTAGCAGCACGGAACCCACAAAAAAAAATAAACAGATTAGCAGCACGAACCCCACAAAAAACTCAACAGATTAGCAGCACTGACCCCACAAAAAAAACTAAGTAGATTAGCAGCACGGACCCCACACAAAAAGCTCAACAGATTAGCAGCACGGATCCCACAAAAACCTAAGCAGGTTAGCAGCACGGATCCCACAAAAATCTAAACAGATTAGCAGCACGGACCCCACAAAAAAACTACAGATTAGCAGCACTGACCCCACAAAAAAAACTAAGTAGATTAGCAGCACGGAACCCACACAAAAAACTAAACAGATTAGCAGCACGAACCCCACAAAAAACTCAACAGATTAGCAGCACTGACCCCACAAAAAAAACTAAGTAGATTAGCAGCACGGACCCCACACAAAAAACTAAACAGATTAGCAGCACGGATCCCACAAAAACCTAAGCAGATTAGCAGCACGGATCTCACAAAAATCTAAACAGATTAGCAGCACGGACCCCACAAAAAACTCAACAGATTAGCAGCACGGATCCCACAAAAAAGCTAAACAGATTAGCAGCACGGATCCCACAAAAGCCTAAGCAGATTAGCAGCACGGATCCCACACAAATCTAAACAGATTAGCAGCACGGACCCCACAAAAAACTAAACAGATTAGCAGCACGGATCCCACAAAAACCTGAGCAGATTAGCAGCACGGATTTCACAAAAAACTCAACAGATTAGCAGCACGGACCCCACAAAAAAACTAAACAGATTAGCAGCACGGACCCCACAAGAAAACTCAACAGATTAGCAGCACGGACCCCACAAGAAAAACTAAGTAGATTAGCAGCACGGACCCCACACAAAAAACTCAACAGATTAGCAACACGGACACCACAAAAAAATTAACAGATTAGCAGCACTGACCTTACAAAAACACTCGACAGATTAGCAGCACGAACCCCACAAAAAAACTCAACAGATTAGCAGCACGGACCCCACAAAAAAAACTCAACAGATTAGCAGCACGGACCCCACAAAAAACTCAACAGATTAGCAGCACGAACCCCACAAAAAACTAAACAGATTAGCAGCATGGACCCCACAAAAAAACTAAGTAGATTAGCAGCACGGACCCCACAAAAAACCTAAGCAGATTAGCAGCACGGATCCCACAAAAATCTAAACAGATTAGCAGCACGAACCCCACAAAAAACTAAACAGATTAGCAGCACGGACCCCACAAAAAACTAAACAGATTAGCAGCACGAACCCCACAAAAAAACTCAACAGATTAGCAGCACGGACCCCACAAAAAAAATTCAACAGATTAGCAGCACGGACCCCACAAAGAAAAACTAAGTAGATTAGCAGCACGGATCCCACAAAAATCTAAACAGATTAGCAACACGGACCCCACAAAGAAAGACTAAACAGATTAGCAGCACGGACCCCACAAAAAAAATAAACAGATTAGCAGCACGAACCCCACAAAAAACTAAACAGATTAGCAGCACTGACCCCACAAAAAAACCTAAGCAGATTAGCAGCACGGAACCCACAAAAAAAAATAAACAGATTAGCAGCACGAACCCCACAAAAAACTCAACAGATTAGCAGCACTGACCCCACAAAAAAAACTAAGTAGATTAGCAGCACGGACCCCACACAAAAAGCTCAACAGATTAGCAGCACGGATCCCACAAAAACCTAAGCAGGTTAGCAGCACGGATCCCACAAAAATCTAAACAGATTAGCAGCACGGACCCCACAAAAAAACTACAGATTAGCAGCACTGACCCCACAAAAAAAACTAAGTAGATTAGCAGCACGGAACCCACACAAAAAACTAAACAGATTAGCAGCACGAACCCCACAAAAAACTCAACAGATTAGCAGCACTGACCCCACAAAAAAAACTAAGTAGATTAGCAGCACGGACCCCACACAAAAAACTAAACAGATTAGCAGCACGGATCCCACAAAAACCTAAGCAGATTAGCAGCACGGATCTCACAAAAATCTAAACAGATTAGCAGCACGGACCCCACAAAAAACTCAACAGATTAGCAGCACGGATCCCACAAAAAAGCTAAACAGATTAGCAGCACGGATCCCACAAAAGCCTAAGCAGATTAGCAGCACGGATCCCACACAAATCTAAACAGATTAGCAGCACGGACCCCACAAAAAACTAAACAGATTAGCAGCACGGATCCCACAAAAACCTGAGCAGATTAGCAGCACGGATTTCACAAAAAACTCAACAGATTAGCAGCACGGACCCCACAAAAAAACTAAACAGATTAGCAGCACGGACCCCACAAGAAAACTCAACAGATTAGCAGCACGGACCCCACAAGAAAAACTAAGTAGATTAGCAGCACGGACCCCACACAAAAAACTCAACAGATTAGCAACACGGACACCACAAAAAATTTAACAGATTAGCAGCACTGACCTTACAAAAACACTCGACAGATTAGCAGCACGGACCCCAAAAAAAAGCTCAACAGATTAGCAGCACGGACCCCACAAAAAAGCTCAACAGATTAGCAGCACGGACCCCACAAAAAAACTCAACAGATTAGCAGTACGGACCCTATAAAAAAACTCAACAAGGGTAAACACTTTCCTATATCTGCTAAGACTTCCGCCGTGTTACTCACATAGTTAAGTGTAGTAGAAGTGTTGTCGGTGATAGAAGACAGAAACACTATATAACATTACGTTTGAAAATTAAACCAAACAGTGTTAGAATTACATCTTTGAGCTGACAAATGTTTGTTCTTCCCTCTGCGGGATTTGAACTCACACCATTGATGCACTGCAGCACCAATCGTTTAGCCTTATATCCAGCGCCCTAGACCAATCGGCCACATCCGCTATATAAAAATATAGCTTTAATAGCCAAAGTGTTATTTTGTCTCGTAAGGAAAATCTAGAGATAGACATAAGACATGTGTCTAAGCGTGTGTAGATGGTACATATATACTTAATATGATAATTTGACAGCAATCTAACTCAGCAATGTTTAATACATTGTATAGGTTGATGAAGAATTCATCATACAGTCACAGGAAATAAAGTGTATTATACAACATCTAAGCAGGTGACAACATACAATATATATTTATATATATATATAACATGGCTATAGTGACATAGATGTAGTGATCACGATTTTTGTTATATTTATATATATATAACATGGCTATAGTGACATCGATGTAGTGATCACGATTTTTGTTATATTTATTACATATTTGTCGTTAATAATGAGTAAGCTTATTAATGTTGATAAAAGTGTATGGACTAGTGGTAGTATCTTAGTTTATCTACTAAATATACATATCTTAATATTGTCTTTTTAGGATAAAGAAAGTGAAAGAGGAAGAAAAGTCAATTACTCTCGGATTTCATATATTTCATTGATATTATTCGACGGACAATATAAATGGCACCAAGTTACTTAATCAAGAATGGTATGCACATATACTACTTTGTACATTGTCGGAAAATAGAATAAGCGCATTATTACATTGTGGAAAAATTGAATAAATACATGATAACATTGTCGAAAAATATAATAAATTCATGATTGCATTGTCGAAAAATATAATAAATACATGATTGCATTGTCGAAAAATATAATAAATACATGATTGCATTGTCGAAAAATATAATAAATACATGATTGCATTGTCGAAAAATATAATAAATACATGATTGCATTGTCGAAAAATTGAATAAATTCATGATTGCATTGTCGAAAAATATAATAAATACATGATAACATTGTCGAAAAATTGAATAAAAGCATGATTTGCTAATATGGAACATGATACTCAAGGCAACGTGTTTTATAAAAAAATATCTCTTCTTCTCGAGGATAATTTTGCTTCGTTTCATACTTTATTTATTTGAAAGGCATAACACAACATGAAACCCATAACAGGAACCCATGCACAACTATTTGTATGCAGTCATAAAAGCATTAGAGCTTTGGTATGTAAAAAGTAGCTACATTTGACGCAACGACGCACTTGCGTGCACAAACAAATCAGCAAAAAAAAAAAGATATAATAATGTTTTATTTTGTAGCAAGATAAGCAAATAAACCTCTAAATTAACTAATAAACCTGTATATTAACTAATAAACCTGTATATTAACTAATAAACATCTATATTAACTAATAAACCTCTATGTTAACTAATAAACCTGTATATTAACTAATAAACCTGTATATTAACTAATAAACCTCTATGTTAACTAATAAACCTCTATGTTAACTAATAAACCTCTATATTAACTAATAAACCTTTATATTAACTAATAAACCTCTATGTTAACTAATAAACCTCTATGTTAACTAATAAACCTCTATATTAACTAATAAACCTGTATATTAACTAATAAACCTCTATATTAACTAATAAACCTGTATATTAACTAATAAACCTCTATATTAACTAATAAACCTCTATATTAACTAATAAACCTCTATATTAACTAATAAACCTCTATATTAACTAATAAACCTCTATATTAACTAATAAACCTCTATATTAACTAATAAACCTCTATATTAACTAATACACCTCTATATTAACTAATAAACCTCTATATTAACTAATAAACCTCTATATCAACTAATACACCTCTATATTAACTAATACACCTCTATATTAACTAATACACCTCTATATTAACTAATAACCCTCTATATTAACTAATAAACCTCTATATTAACTAATAAACCTCTATATTAACTGATAAACCTCTATATTAACTAATAAACCTCTATGTTAACTAATAAACCTCTATATTAACTAATAAACCTGTATATTAACTAATAAACCTGTATATTAACTAATAAACCTCTATTTTAACTAATAAACCTCTATATTAACTAATAAACCTCTATATTAACTAATAAACCTCTATATTAACTAATAAACCTCTATATTAACTAATACACCTCTATATTAATTAATAAACCTCTATATTAACTAATAAACCTCTATATTAACTAATAAACCTCTATATTAACTAATAAACCTCTATATTAACTAATAAACCTCTATATTAACTAATAAACCTCTATATTAACTAATAAACCTCTATATTAACTAATACACCTCTATATTAACTAATAAACCTATATATTAACTAATAAACCTGTATATTAACTAATAAACCTGTATATTAACTAATAAACCTCTATATTAACTAATAAACCTCTATATTAACTAATAAACCTGTATATTAACTAATAAACCTATATATTAACTAATAAACCTGTATATTAACTAATAAACCTGTATCTTAACTAATAAACCTGTATATTAACTAATAAACCTGTATATTAACTAATAAACCTCTATATTAACTAATAAACCTCTATATTAACTAATAAACCTCTATATTAACTAATACACCTCTATATTAACTAATAAACCTATATATTAACTAATAAACCTGTATATTAACTAATAAACCTGTATATTAACTAATAAACCTGTATCTTAACTAATAAACCTGTATATTAACTAATAAACCTGTATATTAACTAATAAACCTCTATATTAACTAATAGACCTCTATATTAACTAATAAACCTCTATTTTAACTAATAAACCTCTATATTAACTAATAAACCTCTATATTAACTAATAAACCTCTATTTTAACTAATAAACCTCTATATTAACTAATAAACCTCTATATTAACTAATAAACCTCTATATTAACTAATAAACCTCTATATTAACTAATAAACCTCTATATTAACTAATAAAACCTCTATATTAACTAATAAACCTCTATATTAACTAATAAATCTCTATATTAACTAATACACCTCTATATTAACTAATAAACCTCTATATTAACTAATAAACCTCTATATTAACTAATAAACCTGTATATTAACTAATAAACCTGTATATTAACTAATAAACCTGTATATTAACTAATAAACCTCTATATTAACTAATACACCTCTATATTAACTAATAAACCTATATATTAACTAATAAACCTGTATATTAACTAATAAACCTGTATATTAACTAATAAACCTGTATCTTAACTAATAAACCTGTATATTAACTAATAAACCTGTATATTAACTAATAAACCTCTATATTAACTAATAGACCTCTATATTAACTAATAAACCTCTATTTTAACTAATAAACCTCTATATTAACTAATAAACCTCTATATTAACTAATAAACCTCTATTTTAACTAATAAACCTCTATATTAACTAATAAACCTCTATATTAACTAATAAACCTCTATATTAACTAATAAACCTCTATATTAACTAATAAACCTCTATATTAACTAATAAAACCTCTATATTAACTAATAAACCTCTATATTAACTAATAAATCTCTATATTAACTAATACACCTCTATATTAACTAATAAACCTCTATATTAATTAATACACCTCTATATTAACTAATAAACCTCTATATTAACTAATACACCTCTATATTAACTAATAAACCTCTATATTAACTAATACACCTCTATATTAACTAATAAACCTCTATATTAACTAATAAACCTCTATATTAACTAATTGTACGAGTATTATTCAAATGCTGTAAATCTGTGCAGTCATAAGGAAATGTTCTATTAAGTGGCTTAAAACACTTTTTAGCTTCGGTGTTAAATTACAAATGATGCTGTTTATTGCTCTTCTCTTGTTTTATTTGACAGTAAGACTAGTAGAGACAAGACTTTTGTATCTACTCCCTTAAACGATTGATCAAACATTCATAACTACAGTCAAGCCTGTATTAAGAGGTCATGACCTTTGGGACAAAGAAAAAGTGGCTTATAAGACAGGTGACCTCTTAGAAGAGGTTCAATCCATATCACAGGGCATGAAAAGGGTTACCTTTTAATACAGGTTACTGCTTAATAGAGGTGACCACATGAACAGGTTTGACTGTATATAAAACGACACGAATTACTGAGTTATCATATAGCTAGTCAACAGACAGCCACTCATCTTCTTAATGCTATGCCCAAAACGTCAAAGACGAAATCGGTTACTTTAATGCTTTCGTCTCACCACAAAAAGGACATTGCCAGAAACAAACACATTGCAAAAGGATACAATCGAAGTATTGATTCTATGCAGTCGTCAAAATATTGCAATTCTGGAGCATAGCAAAGACAAAACTAATTCCATGGAAATTTTGCGAGTGATCGAGTGAGCGATTGTTGTTAATCTCCAATTCAGCAATTTTTCAGCTATATCATGGCGAGAACAAGTTAATTTTCCATGAGATGATGATGATGTCCGCTTTGTATTAGACCAACACGCTGAGTTGGATTTTAATAGTGCTAGCTCACTGATACAACAGTCCGCGGGCAGACATGTGGCTCCACTCGGACACATTATTCTGATTCCGAGCCAACCAATATTTGCTCTTTCTCCTTAATGCTGCGTGCTTAGCGGAGAAGCAACAAATACCATTTTCATAGTCCTTGGTTTGACCTGACCGGGGCTCGAACTCACAATCTACCGCACTCGAGATGAGCACGTTAACCATTGCACAATGATGCGGTTATATAATTACATTTTTGCTTGAGCCTTATATAAAAAAATGATCCAATGATAATTTGTTGAAAATTGTGATTTCAAATGAGCAAGCTAGCCACTGTGCCACCGATGCGACAATGTTGCGTCATGTGTCCAAACACGACAAAATACTACAGTATCAACTGAATAACACAGTCTTCAATTCAGTAAAATAATAAACTAGATCTACAGAACAAGATAATCGAAATTAGCGGTGAAATGTTAAAACATTGTAAGAGCGTGTAATGACTCTGAATACCTTGCTTCAATTGGCGATGAAGCAACTGATGCTTCAACACATGAACAAGTCTCCTTTGTGTAAGGTTTGTAGAATAAGTTGGTGGTAAAGTCACACTTCGTGAGGATCTTCTTCTTTTTTTTTGAGGGCAAGCGAAACTATCGGTGAATATCATGCTCAGCTGTTTTAACTAGTCTTTAGAATTTCTTGATAACCGCGGTGACATTCGTAATTTATGTGATGACCCATTGCAAGGCAATATTTTTAGACCAGGTGACATTCGTAATATCTGTGATGGCCCATTGCAAGGCAATATATTTTAGACCCGGTGACATTCGTAAGGTATGTGATGGCCCATTGCAAGGAAATACATTTTAGACCCGTTGATATTCGTAACGTACAGTGTATGTGATGGCCCATTGTAAGGCAATACATCTTAGACCCGGTGACATGCGTAACGTATGTGATGGCCCATTGCAAGGCAATATATCTTAGACCCGGTGACATCCGTAACGCATGTGATGGCCCATTGCAAGGCAATATATTTTAGACCCGGTTACATTTGTAATGTCTGTGATGGCCCATTGCAAGGCAATATATCTTAGACCCGGTGACATTCGTAACGTATGGGATGGCCCATTGCAAGGCAATATATTTTTAGACTCGGTGACATTCGTAATGTCTGTGATGCCCATTGCAAGGCAATATTCTTAGACCTGGTGACATTCGTAACGTATGGGATGGCCCATTGCAAAACAATATATCTTAGACCCGTTGATATTCGTAACGTATGGGATGGCCCATTGCAAGGCAATACATTTTAGACCCGGTGACATTCGTAATGTCTGTGATGGCCCATTGCAAGGCAATATATTTTAGACCCGGTGACATTCGTAACGCATGGGATGGCCCATTGCAAAACAATATATTTTAGACCCGGTGACATTCGTAACGCATGGGATGGCCCATTGCAAGGCAATATATTTTAGACCCGGTGACATTCATAATGTCTGTGACGGTCGATTTCAAGGCAATATATTCTAGACCCGGTGACATTCGTAATGTCTGTGATGGCCCATTGCAATGCAATATTTTTAGACCCGGTGACATTTGTAATGTCTGTGATGGACCATTGCAAAGCAATATTTTTAAACCCGGTGACATTCGTAGTGTTTGTTGCACATTCCTTACTACCTTTTAATTAACCTAGATGATTTGTTGTTGATAAACACCTTCTCGGGATGGCTATGCGTGAATTACTGCTTATTTTGTGCTCAACAACAACCATTTTACATTCAAGGAGTGTGTCATTGTCCAGACAAGAGGCCCACCATTGTGCTTCGTCCACAGAACGAGTTGTGTATTTATTCGTCATACTCAACTATTGAACGTGAACGTGAACGTGAACGTGCAAAACAAATGTTATTTAATTTATCAATAAAAAAAAGGTAACGGAAACCTTTACTGATACCTCAATAGTAGTTCCGAAAAGGATGTGGCTTAATAACTTTATTAGGCTAATGTGAAAGGTGTTATTATGATAGGGGTGTGGCTTATTAGCTTTATTAGGCTAATGTGAAAAGTGTTATTATGACACTGTCATAATAAAGCAACAGTTTATTTCAACCAATTTATTATGACAAAAAATAACCCAATTGCAGGATAAATATATTTATTGACCATACTTCCAATGAACAGGGGATGCCATTATTCTGTTATTGTCTTCTACTGAGGAAACTGTTTTCATTTAGTGTTTGCAGGTGAGGTACAGTGCCAGAGCCAACGGTGAGGGTACTATACATCACGCAGTTCCCGTGTTGACAATTTACCACCATTTAATTTAGTGGTATGACCATTGCAATAAATAACAACGATTCTAAGATGAATTAGAAATTGTTAATCACATTTGCTGATTATTGATATATCTTAACCTAAATATATAATACCTTTTACATATAATTTTATGTAGACTATGTTTGACTAGAAACATGCACACTCATTGATCTTAAAAACAAATATCAACGTTGCTTCATTCCAAATGCATATTAAACATGTCGATTTGCAATGCATGTGCAGTGATGCAGGGGCGGATCCAGGATTTCAAGTTAGGGGGCGGACTTGAAAAAATTGCGCCGAGCGGAGGGAGGCACGAACATTTTTGGGGTATTTCGTGTGGAAAATCCCGATTTTACGCCAAAAAAAATCATATTTTTTCCAATTTTAGGGGGATCCGCCCCTGTGATGTACCTTAATATATATGTGTCTCCTAAAATGTTATGGTTATGTAGACAGGACGTTGATAGATTACACATGAGGAATATAGTTGACAATTTATTTTCCACCGACAAAATAACATCCGACCTATGTTTTGCGCAGTTTTGTTTTCAACTTGTGAAATTTGTTAACGAGTTTAAGAAATGTTGACTACAGTATAAACATGCTGTATTCCTCCATATTGTTCTTTATATTTAATTACCATGCAATTTCATTGTCACTGTTTATTTTCCACACAGCATTAAAGAGTTTTTCATTCGGAGTAGAATTTGGCCCTACCAAACATTTGTTCCAACATACAATTCCCCATCTTCGATCTCTGAAAATGTAATACATTCTTTGCAAGAGTTGTCTTTCTTTTATCGGTATCTTGATATAATTTCCTTTTGGGGGATTATTCAAATATGCAGTTTTTATGGCAAGAAATTACATTTTTGCTAAGACCACTCACAATGTATCAGATAACTTAGGGTTGAAGTTAAATTGAAAACATAAAACTGCCAAGCAATTTCCACTGTGACGTTTTCGTATAAACTATATAAAAACACTTACCCGTTTGGATTTGGGAATGATCCAACAGAGTGGTATTTATTCCACAAAAAGGACTGAACTCTTACGGGAATTTGAATATCGAAAAGTTGGTTGATTATTTGGTATTATTTTTTACTGGAAGACGTTTGTTCTTGTCCTAAATTTAACTTTGTGAAATACGACATTCCCCATCTTAATTTAAATAATTATGAGCTTGACGATTATGTTGATCGTATATATCCCATTGAACTTGGAATAAAGGATACCACACATACAGCCAGTTCTGCTTCATACCTTCACCTACATCTAGAAATTGACAGTGACAGCCGGTTTAGAATCATACTTTTCGACAAAAAGTTATTTCCATTGTGAACTTTTCATTTATATGTAGCAACATTCCAGCAGTACCTGCATAATGATTATATCTCTCTCATTTGATACAATAGTTTAGAGCTTCAGGTTCCTATCATGATTTCCCTGATAGAGGGTTGCTTCTAACAAGGAAGCTACTGAACCAAGGGTTCCTAGTGGTTAAGTTGAAATCATCACTTCAAAAGTTGTATGGTTGCCACCGTTACGGAATATCTTTGTCACAGATGACCACGGATATATTTGGGATTCCGTAATTTAATTCCTGTCCTTTCCTCATTCATGACTTATCACCGAGTTTGTAGCGAGAGTAATGGGTGCCACTAGTGGAGTATGAACTGTAATTTTGATTCAGACATTCCTGACTATTTCTATAGTTATATTATATAGAGCAATTCTTCACATGTAAATGAATTTCGGCTCTGTCTATCTTATTTACATTTGCTTTAATTAAAACCATGTTTTTAATTACAACATACACATTTAATAAGTCGAAAGTTAATTTCCTTCAATCATTGCTAACATTTACCGATGTTCGCTATTATACTTAGGCCGTTTGGATTACTTCTCGCAAAGACTTTAAAATTATTTGGCTTTCAAATCGTTTGACAAGACAATGAATGTGACTGGGCGTAATTGTGTGGGGTTTTCTAGAAGCGAGTACTGTGCATTGAATTATATATCTATGTTTTTATGACAAGGACAGCACATTATTTACAACATCATAAAGTCTGTTTATTCTAGGTGAGTCTGTCATACGATATGTAGTGTAGAAGTCTAATCTACTGATACTTGACTGTTCAGGACAAATTTAGTGAAAATGAATACAAATGAATATTCATTAAGTCTTTCTGTATACTTTTGTCTTATTTGGTACAGTGTTTACCTTTTCTGTATTAGGAATTGACGAATGCTAAGCCTTAAGCTGATCACGTGTTCTCGGTTCTTTTATATGTAAATCAAGTGATGTCCGATGTTTTCGTGTTTTTTTGTGAGTGTTATAATTTATATTTATAATATGTTGTTATTGTGTTTGTATCCAGATTGTACCTTTATCTGAAACCGCATCGAGCGCTGTATATCCGCTAGGCACACAGCTTTAAGGAGTAAGAGCTAACTTGGCTTGGAATCAGGATAATGTGTCCAAGTGCAGTGCCGTTTTATAAAACCCCAGCTAAACGTATTGGTCTAGTACAAAGAGGTCATCATCATATCATCTAATCATATACTGTGTTGTCCTCATGATATAGCTGAAGAATTGTTGGCATTAAACTACAATTACTGATTATATTTGTATTATTGTTGTTTTATTTGTATCAAGATCATTTCTTTATTTAGATATTCCATTGATTTGTGTGATTTAGATTTAAGGAATATGTTCAATTTTTGAACCGGTTATACGATATAGCCTTGTTTGGGGGCGGCTTACGCTTATTAAACCGCGAAGTGGCTTATGAAAAGCGTTAACTGTTCCAAACCAGGTTATGCAAGCATAACCTTTTCGAAAATTATATCAAAGCATATTTCTTATAACCAAGGTTATCAAGTATTACCAATATTGTTCCAGGTAGACCAGCCAATCAGATAGTAGTATTCACATCAAATCAATTTATATTTCAATAAATAAAAAATGCAAACGGTATTGACAATAGACTGTAGGTATTCTAATGAAACCATATAATCATATATTTATTTTATTTATGTTAATACATCTGTGAGAAAAGTAAGCAAACATATACAATGTATATATTTAAATTGTGTATTCCGAATACGTACATTACATTTTATTATAACTACATTATATGACATTGCCATGGTCAAATGTAATATAGACTCACGCTATGGTGTACAAATTGCTGGTGTCATGTAGTGTTTAATACATCATTCCGTTACTGTGTAATGTTTTATCTACATTTAGCTATATCGAATCGTCATGGTCATATGTAATTTAGGACCAAGCTATTGTTTATACATGACGGTTCTCATTGTATTTAATACATTTTCCCACGACTCTATCGTGTTATAATCATACTATATCACACTACTATGATCAAATGTAATATAGAACAACACTATCGTGTATGCAGGATAGCTATCATAGTTTCCAATACTTAGCCAGACAAATTGACAACATCCATTACTATCTATAAACAGTCAAATTTTCCATTACTTGTAATTATTTTCGTCCACATCTTTGTCAACAAATATGGGAAACTATTACATACTCTTTTATGACACCTTGTCAGTGGATTATCATCGATGTTATCGTCTTAAGCTGCCGTGACACATTATCAGTGGATTATCGTGAATGGTATTTACTTAAGTTCCTGTGACACATTGTCAGTGGATTATCGTGAATGTTATTTACTTAAAATCCTGTGTCACCAATTAAGTCAGTATATTTTCGTGGACATCTTTGATTTAAGCTCCCGCGGCACATTCTCACATGTCATTGGATTATCCTGGATGCTATTGACGTAATATGCTCCTGCAACCGTAGATTAACTCGGCTGTTATTGATGGATGCTCCTCAGGCACCTTGTCAGTGGATTATAATCAATGTGATTGACTTTTCATGATCTATAGTACGATTCACCTTAGGACTTGCTGGTTCAAGACTCGTCTTCCTCACTTAGCGATGGCATTGAATATATTTTTGATCTGTCTAAAACGATAAACCTTTGCGTCAGGGCTGGGGTAAATGCAGACATCCATTCCTCTACCTCAAGTTTGTTTCTGACCTCAAATGTCACCTTGTTCCCTTCAACGTTATCAGCAACTATAGTTATTTCTTTTGTATTGCTCCCAGTGACTTGACAATGTTTTAAACTCATGTACACTGAAGAATTAGTAAACTTCTGATCTTTAACAATCACAGCATAATGTTCAAATCGACTTCTGTACACTCTAACACACACTGGAGTTGTAAATGTCCTATTGTTGAATCTCTGGACCATCAGTAAGTTCCCACCTTTCACTTCTAGTCCCTCAACATTTTTGTGCGTGTTTCCATTGTTGCCAATTTTTCTCAGAGAAAGAACCATTTTTGTCAATTTCGTTAAAATGAGATACGGCTAGCTGTGTAACTTTAAACAAATGTGAAATTTTACGTTGATAGACATTCTTCTTATATAGCCATATGTATAACAACACTGTCATAATTTATTTCATTGGATATATTTCAAATCTAGTTAACCAATCACGGAATAGCATAGTGAGGTTACTAAGATCTATTAAAAGATAAATACAGTTATTGACAGTGATTAACCTATCGTGAAACAATTATATCTTTGATACAACATGACGTTAATAGATGATAATTATATACTAAATACATAATTAATTCTAACTTTATCCATATTTTGACATTCCTGACAAAGGTTTACGCTAGGTTTGTTTTCCTTCATTTAATCACTGTATGTAATTGTCCGAGGTCTGTAATATGAAATACGGTTAATACTGTTGATTTAGTGAAATATAGCAATGTAATACTCCTACTCAATAAGCGTATTTGTTCTGGCCATGAATCGGGATTCAATCATGTATTCTCAGAGTCTGGATAGGTCAGTTGTAAAGGTGGTTGACTTCTTACCACAAACCCATCACCATTGATGTGGATTCGAGCCTTGTTACTTATCTCCGGTGTTTCCAGACATATACCCAAGGCAGGAGTTGCAGCGGACCGGTCGCTTTGTCTGTCTAGATTCGTCTCCTCCAATGAGTTTTGTACATGTTATCATCATATAACACTTTGCAATGGTAAAGCAGAAATGCAAATGTAATATATATACACAGCACATCAGTAGAACATACAATATACTAAATATACACAGCACATCAGTAGAACATGCAATGTAATATATATACACATCACATCAGTAGAACATACAATATACTAAATATACACATCACATCAGTAGAACATACAATATACTAAAGTTGTTACTATGCATGTACAAACCTGTAATCCGTGTGTGAGTAAGGCATAAAGCTGAGATGTAATAAGTTGTTACTATGCATGTACAAACCTGTAATCTGTGTGTGGGTAAGGCATAAAGCTGAGTTGTAATAAGTTGTTACTATGCATGTACAAACCTGTAATCTGTGTGTGGGTAAGGCATAAAGCTGAGATGTAATAAGTTGTTACTATGCATGTACAAACCTGTAATCCGTGTGTGGGTAAGGCATAAAGCTGAGATGTAATAAGTTGTTACTATGCATGTACAAACCTGTAATCCGTGTGTGAGTAAGGCATAAAGCTGAGATGTAATAAGTTGTTACTATGCATGTACAAACCTGTAATCCGTGTGTGAGTAAGGCATAAAGCTGAGATGTAATAAGTTGTTACTATGCATGTACAAACCTGTAATCCGTGTGTGAGTAAGGCATAAAGCTGAGTTGTAATAAGTTGTTACTATGCATGTACAAACCTGTAATCCGTGTGTGAGTAAGGCATAAAGCTGAGATGTAATAAGTTGTTACTATGCATGTACAAACCTGTAATCCGTGTGTGAGTAAGGCATAAAGCTGAGATGTAATAAGTTGTTACTATGCATGTACAAACCTGTAATCCGTGTGTGAGTAAGGCATAAAGCTGAGTTGTAATAAGTTGTTACTATGCATGTACAAACCTGTAATCCGTGTGTGAGTAAGGCATAAAGCTGAGATGTAATAAGTTGTTACTATGCATGTACAAACCTGTAATCCGTGTGTGAGTAAGGCATAAAGCTGAGATGTAATAAGTTGTTACTATGCATGTACAAACCTGTAATCCGTGTGTGAGTAAGGCATAAAGCTGAGTTGTAATAAGTTGTTACTATGCATGTACAAACCTGTAATCCGTGTGTGAGTAAGGCATAAAGCTAAGATGTAATAAGTTGTTACTATGCATGTACAAACATGTAATCCGTGTGTGAGTAAGGCATAAAGCTGAGATGTAATAAGTTGTTACTATGCATGTACAAACCTGTAATCTGTGTGTGGGTAAGGCATAAAGCTGAGATGTAATAAGTTGTTACTATGCATGTACAAACCTGTAATCCGTGTGTGGGTAAGGCATAAAGCTGAGTTGTAATAAGTTGTTACTATGCATGTACAAACCTGTAATCCGTGTGTGGGTAAGGCATAAAGCTAAGATGTAATAAGTTGTTACTATGCATGTACAAACCTGTAATCCGTGTGTGGGTAAGGCATAAAGCTGAGTTGTAATAAGTTGTTACTATGCATGTACAAACCTGTAATCTGTGTGTGGGTAAGGCATAAAGCTGAGATGTAATAAGTTGTTACTATGCATGTACAAACCTGTAATCCGTGTGTGAGTAAGGCATAAAGCTGAGATGTAATAAGTTGTTACTATGCATGTACAAACCTGTAATCCGTGTGTGAGTAAGGCATAAAGCTGAGATGTAATAAGTTGTTACTATGCATGTACAAACCTGTAATCCGTGTGTGGGTAAGGCATAAAGCTAAGATGTAATAAGTTGTTACTATGCATGTACAAACCTGTAATCCGTGTGTGGGTAAGGCATAAAGCTGAGATGTAATAAGTTGTTACTATGCATGTACAAACCTGTAATCCGTGTGTGAGTAAGGCATAAAGCTAAGATGTAATAAGTTGTTACTATGCATGTACAAACCTGTAATCCGTGTGTGGGTAAGGCATAAAGCTGAGATGTAATAAGTTGTTACTATGCATGTACAAACCTGTAATCCGTGTGTGGGTAAGGCATAAAGCTGAGTTGTAATAAGTTGTTACTATGCATGTACAAACCTGTAATCTGTGTGTGGGTAAGGCATAAAGCTGAGTTGTAATAAGTTGTTACTATGCATGTACAAACCTGTAATCCGTGTGTGGGTAAGGCATAAAGCTAAGATGTAATAAGTTGTTACTATGCATGTACAAACCTGTAATCCGTGTGTGAGTAAGGCATAAAGCTAAGATGTAATAAGTTGTTACTATGCATGTACAAACCTGTAATCCGTGTGTGGGTAAGGCATAAAGCTAAGATGTAATAAGTTGTTACTATGCATGTACAAACCTGTAATCCGTGTGTGAGTAAGGCATAAAGCTGAGATGTAATAAGTTGTTACTATGCATGTACAAACCTGTAATCCGTGTGTGAGTAAGGCATAAAGCTGAGATGTAATAAGTTGTTACTATGCATGTACAAACCTGTAATCCGTGTGTGAGTAAGGCATAAAGCTAAGATGTAATAAGTTGTTACTATGCATGTACAAACCTGTAATCCGTGTGTGAGTAAGGCATAAAGCTGAGATGTAATAAGTTGTTACTATGCATGTACAAACCTGTAATCTGTGTGTGGGTAAGGCATAAAGCTAAGATGTAATAAGTTGTTACTATGCATGTACAAACCTGTAATCCGTGTGTGAGTAAGGCATAAAGCTAAGATGTAATAAGTTGTTACTATGCATGTACAAACCTGTAATCCGTGTGTGGGTAAGGCATAAAGCTAAGATGTAATAAGTTGTTACTATGCATGTACAAACCTGTAATCTGTGTGTGGGTAAGGCATAAAGCTGAGTTGTAATAAGTTGTTACTATGCATGTACAAACCTGTAATCCGTGTGTGAGTAAGGCATAAAGCTGAGATGTAATAAGTTGTTACTATGCATGTACAAACCTGTAATCCGTGTGTGGGTAAGGCATAAAGCTGAGATGTAATAAGTTGTTACTATGCATGTACAAACCTGTAATCTGTGTGTGGGTAAGGCATAAAGCTAAGATGTAATAAGTTGTTACTATGCATGTACAAACCTGTAATCTGTGTGTGGGTAAGGCATAAAGCTAAGATGTAATAAGTTGTTACTATGCATGTACAAACCTGTAATCCGTGTGTGGGTAAGACATAAAGCTGAGATGTAATAAGTTGTTACTATGCATGTACAAACCTGTAATCTGTGTGTGGGTAAGGCATAAAGCTGAGATGTAATAAGTTGTTACTATGCATGTACAAACCTGTAATCCGTGTGTGAGTAAGGCATAAAGCTGAGATGTAATAAGTTGTTACTATGCATGTACAAACCTGTAATCCGTGTGTGGGTAAGGCATAAAGCTGAGATGTAATAAGTTGTTACTATGCATGTACAAACCTGTAATCCGTGTGTGGGTAAGGCATAAAGCTGAGATGTAATAAGTTGTTACTATGCATGTACAAACCTGTAATCCGTGTGTGGGTAAGGCATAAAGCTGAGATGTAATAAGTTGTTACTATGCATGTACAAACCTGTAATCCGTGTGTGGGTAAGGCATAAAGCTGAGATGTAATAAGTTGTTACTATGCATGTACAAACCTGTAATCCGTGTGTGAGTAAGGCATAAAGCTGAGATGTAATAAGTTGTTACTATGCATGTACAATCCTGTAATCCGTGTGTGAGTAAGGCATAAAGCTAAGATGTAATAAGTTGTTACTATGCATGTACAAACCTGTAATCCGTGTGTGAGTAAGGCATAAAGCTGAGATGTAATAAGTTGTTACTATGCATGTACAAACCTGTAATCCGTGTGTGAGTAAGGCATAAAGCTGAGATGTAATAAGTTGTTACTATGCATGTACAAACCTGTAATCCGTGTGTGAGTAAGGCATAAAGCTGAGATGTAATAAGTTGTTACTATGCATGTACAATCCTGTAATCCGTGTGTGAGTAAGGCATAAAGCTGAGATGTAATAAGTTGTTACTATGCATGTACAAACCTGTAATCCGTGTGTGAGTAAGGCATAAAGCTAAGATGTAATAAGTTGTTACTATGCATGTACAAACCTGTAATCCGTGTGTGGGTAAGACATAAAGCTGAGATGTAATAAGTTGTTACTATGCATGTACAAACCTGTAATCCGTGTGTGGGTAAGACATAAAGCTGAGATGTAATAAGTTGTTACTATGCATGTACAAACCTGTAATCCGTGTGTGGGTAAGGCATAAAGCTGAGATGTAATAAGTTGTTACTATGCATGTACAAACCTGTAATCCGTGTGTGAGTAAGGCATAAAGCTGAGATGTAATAAGTTGTTACTATGCATGTACAAACCTGTAATCCGTGTGTGGGTAAGGCATAAAGCTAAGATGTAATAAGTTGTTACTATGCATGTACAAACCTGTAATCCGTGTGTGAGTAAGGCATAAAGCTGAGATGTAATAAGTTGTTACTATGCATGTACAAACCTGTAATCCGTGTGTGAGTAAGGCATAAAGCTAAGATGTAATAAGTTGTTACTATGCATGTACAAACCTGTAATCCGTGTGTGGGTAAGGCATAAAGCTAAGATGTAATAAGTTGTTACTATGCATGTACAAACCTGTAATCCGTGTGTGAGTAAGGCATAAAGCTAAGATGTAATAAGTTGTTACTATGCATGTACAAACCTGTAATCCGTGTGTGGGTAAGGCATAAAGCTAAGATGTAATAAGTTGTTACTATGCATGTACAAACCTGTAATCCGTGTGTGAGTAAGGCATAAAGCTGAGATGTAATAAGTTGTTACTATGCATGTACAAACTTGTAATCCGTGTGTGAGTAAGGCATAAAGCTGAGATGTAATAAGTTGTTACTATGCATGTACAAACCTGTAATCCGTGTGTGGGTAAGGCATAAAGCTGAGATGTAATAAGTTGTTACTATGCATGTACAAACCTGTAATCCGTGTGTGAGTAAGGCATAAAGCTGAGATGTAATAAGTTGTTACTATGCATGTACAAACCTGTAATCCGTGTGTGAGTAAGGCATAAAGCTGAGATGTAATAAGTTGTTACTATGCATGTACAAACCTGTAATCCGTGTGTGGGTAAGGCATAAAGCTGAGATGTAATAAGTTGTTACTATGCATGTACAAACCTGTAATCCGTGTGTGAGTAAGGCATAAAGCTGAGATGTAATAAGTTGTTACTATGCATGTACAAACCTGTAATCCGTGTGTGAGTAAGGCATAAAGCTGAGATGTAATAAGTTGTTACTATGCATGTACAAACCTGTAATCCGTGTGTGAGTAAGGCATAAAGCTAAGTTGTAATAAGTTGTTACTATGCATGTACAAACCTGTAATCCGTGTGTGAGTAAGGCATAAAGCTGAGATGTAATAAGTTGTTACTATGCATGTACAAACCTGTAATCCGTGTGTGAGTAAGGCATAAAGCTGAGATGTAATAAGTTGTTACTATGCATGTACAAACCTGTAATCCGTGTGTGAGTAAGGCATAAAGCTGAGTTGTAATAAGTTGTTACTATGCATGTACAAACCTGTAATCCGTGTGTGAGTAAGGCATAAAGCTGAGATGTAATAAGTTGTTACTATGCATGTACAAACCTGTAATCCGTGTGTGAGTAAGGCATAAAGCTAAGATGTAATAAGTTGTTACTATGCATGTACAAACCTGTAATCCGTGTGTGAGTAAGGCATAAAGCTGAGATGTAATAAGTTGTTACTATGCATGTACAAACCTGTAATCTGTGTGTGGGTAAGGCATAAAGCTGAGATGTAATAAGTTGTTACTATGCATGTACAAACCTGTAATCTGTGTGTGAGTAAGGCATAAAGCTAAGATGTAATAAGTTGTTACTATGCATGTACAAACCTGTAATCCGTGTGTGAGTAAGGCATAAAGCTAAGATGTAATAAGTTGTTACTATGCATGTACAAACCTGTAATCCGTGTGTGAGTAAGGCATAAAGCTGAGATGTAATAAGTTGTTACTATGCATGTACAAACCTGTAATCTGTGTGTGGGTAAGGCATAAAGCTGAGATGTAATAAGTTGTTACTATGCATGTACAAACCTGTAATCCGTGTGTGGGTAAGGCATAAAGCTGAGATGTAATAAGTTGTTACTATGCATGTACAAACCTGTAATCCGTGTGTGGGTAAGGCATAAAGCTAAGATGTAATAAGTTGTTACTATGCATGTACAAACCTGTAATCCGTGTGTGAGTAAGGCATAAAGCTGAGATGTAATAAGTTGTTACTATGCATGTACAAACCTGTAATCCGTGTGTGGGTAAGGCATAAAGCTGAGATGTAATAAGTTGTTACTATGCATGTACAAACCTGTAATCCGTGTGTGAGTAAGGCATAAAGCTGAGATGTAATAAGTTGTTACTATGCATGTACAAACCTGTAATCCGTGTGTGGGTAAGGCATAAAGCTGAGATGTAATAAGTTGTTACTATGCATGTACAAACCTGTAATCCGTGTGTGGGTAAGGCATAAAGCTAAGATGTAATAAGTTGTTACTATGCATGTACAAACCTGTAATCCGTGTGTGGGTAAGGCATAAAGCTGAGATGTAATAAGTTGTTACTATGCATGTACAAACCTGTAATCCGTGTGTGGGTAAGGCATAAAGCTGAGATGTAATAAGTTGTTACTATGCATGTACAAACCTGTAATCCGTGTGTGAGTAAGGCATAAAGCTGAGATGTAATAAGTTGTTACTATGCATGTACAAACCTGTAATCCGTGTGTGAGTAAGGCATAAAGCTGAGATGTAATAAGTTGTTACTATGCATGTACAAACCTGTAATCCGTGTGTGAGTAAGGCATAAAGCTGAGATGTAATAAGTTGTTACTATGCATGTACAAACCTGTAATCCGTGTGTGGGTAAGACATAAAGCTGAGATGTAATAAGTTGTTACTATGCATGTACAAACCTGTAATCCGTGTGTGAGTAAGGCATAAAGCTGAGATGTAATAAGTTGTTACTATGCATGTACAAACCTGTAATCCGTGTGTGGGTAAGGCATAAAGCTAAGATGTAATAAGTTGTTACTATGCATGTACAAACCTGTAATCCGTGTGTGAGTAAGGCATAAAGCTAAGATGTAATAAGTTGTTACTATGCATGTACAAACCTGTAATCCGTGTGTGAGTAAGGCATAAAGCTGAGATGTAATAAGTTGTTACTATGCATGTACAAACCTGTAATCCGTGTGTGGGTAAGGCATAAAGCTAAGATGTAATAAGTTGTTACTATGCATGTACAAACCTGTAATCCGTGTGTGAGTAAGGCATAAAGCTGAGATGTAATAAGTTGTTACTATGCATGTACAAACCTGTAATCCGTGTGTGGGTAAGGCATAAAGCTAAGATGTAATAAGTTGTTACTATGCATGTACAAACCTGTAATCCGTGTGTGAGTAAGGCATAAAGCTAAGATGTAATAAGTTGTTACTATGCATGTACAAACCTGTAATCCGTGTGTGAGTAAGGCATAAAGCTGAGATGTAATAAGTTGTTACTATGCATGTACAAACCTGTAATCCGTGTGTGGGTAAGGCATAAAGCTAAGATGTAATAAGTTGTTACTATGCATGTACAAACCTGTAATCCGTGTGTGAGTAAGGCATAAAGCTGAGATGTAATAAGTTGTTACTATGCATGTACAAACCTGTAATCCGTGTGTGAGTAAGGCATAAAGCTGAGATGTAATAAGTTGTTACTATGCATGTACAAACCTGTAATCCGTGTGTGGGTAAGGCATAAAGCTAAGATGTAATAAGTTGTTACTATGCATGTACAAACCTGTAATCCGTGTGTGGGTAAGGCATAAAGCTAAGATGTAATAAGTTGTTACTATGCATGTACAAACCTGTAATCCGTGTGTGGGTAAGGCATAAAGCTGAGATGTAATAAGTTGTTACTATGCATGTACAAACCTGTAATCTGTGTGTGGGTAAGGCATAAAGCTAAGATGTAATAAGTTGTTACTATGCATGTACAAACCTGTAATCCGTGTGTGAGTAAGGCATAAAGCTGAGATGTAATAAGTTGTTACTATGCATGTACATACCTGTAATCCGTGTGTGAGTAAGGCATAAAGCTGAGATGTAATAAGTTGTTACTATGCATGTGCAAACCTGTAATCCGTGTGTGAGTAAGGCATAAAGCTGAGATGTAATAAGTTGTTACTATGCATGTACAAACCTGTAATCCGTGTGTGGGTAAGGCATAAAGCTAAGATGTAATAAGTTGTTACTATGCATGTACAAACCTGTAATCCGTGTGTGGGTAAGGCATAAAGCTAAGATGTAATAAGTTGTTACTATGCATGTACAAACCTGTAATCCGTGTGTGGGTAAGGCATAAAGCTGAGATGTAATAAGTTGTTACTATGCATGTACAAACTTGTAATCCGTGTGTGGGTAAGGCATAAAGCTGAGATGTAATAAGTTGTTACTATGCATGTACAAACCTGTAATCTGTGTGTGGGTAAGGCATAAAGCTAAGATGTAATAAGTTGTTACTATGCATGTACAAACCTGTAATCCGTGTGTGGGTAAGGCATAAAGCTAAGATGTAATAAGTTGTTACTATGCATGTACAAACCTGTAATCCGTGTGTGAGTAAGGCATAAAGCTGAGATGTAATAAGTTGTTACTATGCATGTACAAACCTGTAATCCGTGTGTGAGTAAGGCATAAAGCTGAGATGTAATAAGTTGTTACTATGCATGTACAAACCTGTAATCCGTGTGTGAGTAAGGCATAAAGCTGAGATGTAATAAGTTGTTACTATGCATGTACAAACCTGTAATCCGTGTGTGAGTAAGGCATAAAGCTAAGATGTAATAAGTTGTTACTATGCATGTACAAACCTGTAATCCGTGTGTGAGTAAGGCATAAAGCTGAGATGTAATAAGTTGTTACTATGCATGTACAAACCTGTAATCCGTGTGTGGGTAAGGCATAAAGCTGAGATGTAATAAGTTGTTACTATGCATGTACAAACCTGTAATCTGTGTGTGGGTAAGGCATAAAGCTGAGTTGTAATAAGTTGTTACTATGCATGTACAAACCTGTAATCCGTGTGTGAGTAAGGCATAAAGCTGAGATGTAATAAGTTGTTACTATGCATGTACAAACCTGTAATCCGTGTGTGAGTAAGGCATAAAGCTAAGATGTAATAAGTTGTTACTATGCATGTACAAACCTGTAATCCGTGTGTGGGTAAGGCATAAAGCTGAGATGTAATAAGTTGTTACTATGCATGTACAAACCTGTAATCCGTGTGTGAGTAAGGCATAAAGCTGAGATGTAATAAGTTGTTACTATGCATGTACAAACCTGTAATCTGTGTGTGGGTAAGGCATAAAGCTAAGATGTAATAAGTTGTTACTATGCATGTACAATCCTGTAATCCGTGTGTGGGTAAGACATAAAGCTGAGATGTAATAAGTTGTTACTATGCATGTACAAACCTGTAATCCGTGTGTGAGTAAGGCATAAAGCTGAGATGTAATAAGTTGTTACTATGCATGTACAAACCTGTAATCCGTGTGTGAGTAAGGCATAAAGCTAAGATGTAATAAGTTGTTACAATGCATGTACAAACTTGTAATCCGTGTGTGGGTAAGGCATAAAGCTAAGATGTAATAAGTTGTTACTATGCATGTACAAACTTGTAATCCGTGTGTGAGTAAGGCATAAAGCTAAGATGTAATAAGTTGTTACTATGCATGTACAAACCTGTAATCTGTGTGTGAGTAAGGCATAAAGCTGAGATGTAATAAGTTGTTACTATGCATGTACAAACCTGTAATCCGTGTGTGAGTAAGGCATAAAGCTAAGATGTAATAAGTTGTTACTATGCATGTACAAACTTGTAATCCGTGTGTGAGTAAGGCATAAAGCTAAGATGTAATAAGTTGTTACTATGCATGTACAAACCTGTAATCCGTGTGTGAGTAAGGCATAAAGCTGAGTTGTAATAAGTTGTTACTATGCATGTACAAACCTGTAATCCGTGTGTGGGTAAGGCATAAAGCTAAGATGTAATAAGTTGTTACTATGCATGTACAAACCTGTAATCCGTGTGTGGGTAAGGCATAAAGCTGAGATGTAATAAGTTGTTACTATGCATGTACAAACCTGTAATCCGTGTGTGGGTAAGACATAAAGCTGAGATGTAATAAGTTGTTACTATGCATGTACAAACTTGTAATCCGTGTGTGGGTAAGGCATAAAGCTGAGTTGTAATAAGTTGTTACTATGCATGTACAAACTTGTAATCCGTGTGTGGGTAAGGCATAAAGCTGAGTTGTAATAAGTTGTTACTATGCATGTACAAACCTGTAATCCGTGTGTGGGTAAGGCATAAAGCTGAGTTGTAATAAGTTGTTACTATGCATGTACAAACCTGTAATCCGTGTGTGAGTAAGGCATAAAGCTGAGTTGTAATAAGTTGTTACTATGCATGTACAAACCTGTAATCCGTGTGTGAGTAAGGCATAAAGCTGAGATGTAATAAGTTGTTACTATGCATGTACAAACTTGTAATCCGTGTGTGGGTAAGGCATAAAGCTGAGTTGTAATAAGTTGTTACTATGCATGTACAAACCTGTAATCCGTGTGTGAGTAAGGCATAAAGCTAAGATGTAATAAGTTGTTACTATGCATGTACAAACCTGTAATCCGTGTGTGAGTAAGGCATAAAGCTGAGATGTAATAAGTTGTTACTATGCATGTACAAACCTGTAATCTGTGTGTGAGTAAGGCATAAAGCTGAGATGTAATAAGTTGTTACTATGCATGTACAAACCTGTAATCCGTGTGTGGGTAAGGCATAAAGCTGAGATGTAATAAGTTGTTACTATGCATGTACAATCCTGTAATCCGTGTGTGAGTAAGGCATAAAGCTGAGTTGTAATAAGTTGTTACTATGCATGTACAAACCTGTAATCCGTGTGTGGGTAAGGCATAAAGCTGAGATGTAATAAGTTGTTACTATGCATGTACAAACCTGTAATCCGTGTGTGGGTAAGGCATAAAGCTGAGATGTAATAAGTTGTTACTATGCATGTACAAACCTGTAATCCGTGTGTGGGTAAGGCATAAAGCTGAGATGTAATAAGTTGTTACTATGCATGTACAAACCTGTAATCCGTGTGTGGGTAAGGCATAAAGCTGAGTTGTAATAAGTTGTTACTATGCATGTACAAACCTGTAATCCGTGTGTGGGTAAGGCATAAAGCTAAGATGTAATAAGTTGTTACTATGCATGTACAAACCTGTAATCCGTGTGTGGGTAAGGCATAAAGCTGAGTTGTAATAAGTTGTTACTATGCATGTACAAACCTGTAATCCGTGTGTGGGTAAGGCATAAAGCTGAGTTGTAATAAGTTGTTACTATGCATGTACAAACATGTAATCCGTGTGTGAGTAAGGCATAAAGCTAAGATGTAATAAGTTGTTACTATGCATGTACAAACCTGTAATCCGTGTGTGGGTAAGGCATAAAGCTGAGATGTAATAAGTTGTTACTATGCATGTACAAACCTGTAATCTGTGTGTGGGTAAGGCATAAAGCTGAGTTGTAATAAGTTGTTACT
Source organism: Bathymodiolus septemdierum (assembly GCA_963383655.1). Taxonomy (NCBI): domain Eukaryota; kingdom Metazoa; phylum Mollusca; class Bivalvia; order Mytilida; family Modiolidae; genus Bathymodiolus; species Bathymodiolus septemdierum. The sequence goes on along the minus strand of OY726524.1, from coordinate 14,055,818 downwards.
ATGCATGTACAAACCTGTAATCCGTGTGTGAGTAAGGCATAAAGCTGAGATGTAATAAGTTGTTACTATGCATGTACAAACCTGTAATCTGTGTGTGGGTAAGGCATAAAGCTGAGATGTAATAAGTTGTTACTATGCATGTACAAACCTGTAATCCGTGTGTGAGTAAGGCATAAAGCTGAGATGTAATAAGTTGTTACTATGCATGTACAAACCTGTAATCCGTGTGTGGGTAAGGCATAAAGCTGAGATGTAATAAGTTGTTACTATGCATGTACAAACCTGTAATCCGTGTGTGGGTAAGGCATAAAGCTGAGATGTAATAAGTTGTTACTATGCATGTACAAACCTGTAATCCGTGTGTGAGTAAGGCATAAAGCTGAGATGTAATAAGTTGTTACTATGCATGTACAAACCTGTAATCCGTGTGTGGGTAAGGCATAAAGCTAAGATGTAATAAGTTGTTACTATGCATGTACAAACCTGTAATCTGTGTGTGGGTAAGGCATAAAGCTGAGATGTAATAAGTTGTTACTATGCATGTACAAACCTGTAATCCGTGTGTGGGTAAGGCATAAAGCTGAGATGTAATAAGTTGTTACTATGCATGTACAAACCTGTAATCCGTGTGTGAGTAAGGCATAAAGCTGAGATGTAATAAGTTGTTACTATGCATGTACAAACCTGTAATCCGTGTGTGAGTAAGGCATAAAGCTGAGATGTAATAAGTTGTTACTATGCATGTACAAACCTGTAATCTGTGTGTGGGTAAGGCATAAAGCTGAGATGTAATAAGTTGTTACTATGCATGTACAATCCTGTAATCTGTGTGTGAGTAAGGCATAAAGCTGAGATGTAATAAGTTGTTACTATGCATGTACAAACCTGTAATCCGTGTGTGGGTAAGGCATAAAGCTGAGATGTAATAAGTTGTTACTATGCATGTACAAACCTGTAATCCGTGTGTGAGTAAGACATAAAGCTAAGATGTAATAAGTTGTTACTATGCATGTACAAACTTGTAATCTGTGTGTGGGTAAGGCATAAAGCTGAGATGTAATAAGTTGTTACTATGCATGTACAAACCTGTAATCCGTGTGTGAGTAAGGCATAAAGCTAAGATGTAATAAGTTGTTACTATGCATGTACAAACCTGTAATCCGTGTGTGGGTAAGGCATAAAGCTAAGATGTAATAAGTTGTTACTATGCATGTACAAACTTGTAATCCGTGTGTGGGTAAGGCATAAAGCTGAGATGTAATAAGTTGTTACTATGCATGTACAAACCTGTAATCCGTGTGTGAGTAAGGCATAAAGCTAAGATGTAATAAGTTGTTACTATGCATGTACAAACCTGTAATCCGTGTGTGGGTAAGGCATAAAGCTAAGATGTAATAAGTTGTTACTATGCATGTACAAACCTGTAATCCGTGTGTGAGTAAGGCATAAAGCTGAGATGTAATAAGTTGTTACTATGCATGTACAAACCTGTAATCTGTGTGTGGGTAAGGCATAAAGCTGAGATGTAATAAGTTGTTACTATGCATGTACAATCCTGTAATCTGTGTGTGAGTAAGGCATAAAGCTGAGATGTAATAAGTTGTTACTATGCATGTACAAACCTGTAATCTGTGTGTGGGTAAGGCATAAAGCTGAGATGTAATAAGTTGTTACTATGCATGTACAAACCTGTAATCCGTGTGTGGGTAAGGCATAAAGCTGAGATGTAATAAGTTGTTACTATGCATGTACAAACCTGTAATCCGTGTGTGGGTAAGGCATAAAGCTGAGATGTAATAAGTTGTTACTATGCATGTACAAACCTGTAATCTGTGTGTGGGTAAGGCATAAAGCTGAGATGTAATAAGTTGTTACTATGCATGTACAAACCTGTAATCTGTGTGTGGGTAAGGCATAAAGCTGAGATGTAATAAGTTGTTACTATGCATGTACAAACCTGTAATCCGTGTGTGGGTAAGGCATAAAGCTGAGATGTAATAAGTTGTTACTATGCATGTACAAACCTGTAATCCGTGTGTGAGTAAGGCATAAAGCTGAGATGTAATAAGTTGTTACTATGCATGTACAAACCTGTAATCTGTGTGTGGGTAAGGCATAAAGCTGAGATGTAATAAGTTGTTACTATGCATGTACAAACCTGTAATCCGTGTGTGGGTAAGGCATAAAGCTGAGATGTAATAAGTTGTTACTATGCATGTACAATCCTGTAATCTGTGTGTGAGTAAGGCATAAAGCTGAGATGTAATAAGTTGTTACTATGCATGTACAAACCTGTAATCTGTGTGTGAGTAAGGCATAAAGCTAAGATGTAATAAGTTGTTACTATGCATGTACAAACCTGTAATCTGTGTGTGAGTAAGGCATAAAGCTAAGATGTAATAAGTTGTTACTATGCATGTACAAACCTGTAATCTGTGTGTGAGTAAGGCATAAAGCTGAGATGTAATAAGTTGTTACTATGCATGTACAAACCTGTAATCCGTGTGTGGGTAAGGCATAAAGCTAAGATGTAATAAGTTGTTACTATGCATGTACAAACCTGTAATCCGTGTGTGGGTAAGGCATAAAGCTAAGATGTAATAAGTTGTTACTATGCATGTACAAACCTGTAATCCGTGTGTGGGTAAGGCATAAAGCTGAGATGTAATAAGTTGTTACTATGCATGTACAATCCTGTAATCTGTGTGTGAGTAAGGCATAAAGCTGAGATGTAATAAGTTGTTACTATGCATGTACAAACCTGTAATCTGTGTGTGGGTAAGGCATAAAGCTGAGATGTAATAAGTTGTTACTATGCATGTACAATCCTGTAATCTGTGTGTGAGTAAGGCATAAAGCTGAGATGTAATAAGTTGTTACTATGCATGTACAAACCTGTAATCCGTGTGTGAGTAAGGCATAAAGCTGAGATGTAATAAGTTGTTACTATGCATGTACAAACCTGTAATCTGTGTGTGAGTAAGGCATAAAGCTGAGATGTAATAAGTTGTTACTATGCATGTACAAACCTGTAATCCGTGTGTGAGTAAGGCATAAAGCTGAGATGTAATAAGTTGTTACTATGCATGTACAAACCTGTAATCCGTGTGTGAGTAAGGCATAAAGCTAAGATGTAATAAGTTGTTACTATGCATGTACAAACCTGTAATCTGTGTGTGAGTAAGGCATAAAGCTGAGATGTAATAAGTTGTTACTATGCATGTACAAACCTGTAATCTGTGTGTGAGTAAGGCATAAAGCTGAGATGTAATAAGTTGTTACTATGCATGTACAAACCTGTAATCTGTGTGTGAGTAAGGCATAAAGCTAAGATGTAATAAGTTGTTACTATGCATGTACAAACCTGTAATCTGTGTGTGGGTAAGGCATAAAGCTAAGATGTAATAAGTTGTTACTATGCATGTACAAACCTGTAATCCGTGTGTGAGTAAGGCATAAAGCTAAGATGTAATAAGTTGTTACTATGCATGTACAAACCTGTAATCTGTGTGTGAGTAAGGCATAAAGCTGAGATGTAATAAGTTGTTACTATGCATGTACAAACCTGTAATCTGTGTGTGAGTAAGGCATAAAGCTAAGATGTAATAAGTTGTTACTATGCATGTACAAACCTGTAATCCGTGTGTGAGTAAGGCATAAAGCTAAGATGTAATAAGTTGTTACTATGCATGTACAAACCTGTAATCTGTGTGTGGGTAAGGCATAAAGCTAAGATGTAATAAGTTGTTACTATGCATGTACAAACCTGTAATCTGTGTGTGAGTAAGGCATAAAGCTAAGATGTAATAAGTTGTTACTATGCATGTACAAACCTGTAATCCGTGTGTGGGTAAGGCATAAAGCTAAGATGTAATAAGTTGTTACTATGCATGTACAAACCTGTAATCTGTGTGTGAGTAAGGCATAAAGCTGAGATGTAATAAGTTGTTACTATGCATGTACAAACCTGTAATCCGTGTGTGAGTAAGGCATAAAGCTGAGATGTAATAAGTTGTTACTATGCATGTACAAACCTGTAATCTGTGTGTGAGTAAGGCATAAAGCTGAGATGTAATAAGTTATTACTATGCATGTACAAACCTGTAATCCGTGTGTGAGTAAGGCATAAAGCTGAGATGTAATAAGTTGTTACTATGCATGTACAAACCTGTAATCCGTGTGTGGGTAAGGCATAAAGCTGAGATGTAATAAGTTGTTACTATGCATGTACAAACCTGTAATCCGTGTGTGAGTAAGGCATAAAGCTAAGATGTAATAAGTTGTTACTATGCATGTACAAACCTGTAATCCGTGTGTGAGTAAGGCATAAAGCTGAGATGTAATAAGTTGTTACTATGCATGTACAAACCTGTAATCTGTGTGTGGGTAAGGCATAAAGCTGAGATGTAATAAGTTGTTACTATGCATGTACAAACCTGTAATCCGTGTGTGGGTAAGGCATAAAGCTAAGATGTAATAAGTTGTTACTATGCATGTACAAACCTGTAATCCGTGTGTGGGTAAGGCATAAAGCTGAGATGTAATAAGTTGTTACTATGCATGTACAATCCTGTAATCTGTGTGTGAGTAAGGCATAAAGCTGAGATGTAATAAGTTGTTACTATGCATGTACAAACCTGTAATCTGTGTGTGAGTAAGGCATAAAGCTAAGATGTAATAAGTTGTTACTATGCATGTACAAACCTGTAATCCGTGTGTGGGTAAGGCATAAAGCTGAGATGTAATAAGTTGTTACTATGCATGTACAAACCTGTAATCCGTGTGTGAGTAAGGCATAAAGCTAAGATGTAATAAGTTGTTACTATGCATGTACAAACATGTAATCCGTGTGTGAGTAAGGCATAAAGCTAAGATGTAATAAGTTGTTACTATGCATGTACAAACCTGTAATCCGTGTGTGAGTAAGGCATAAAGCTAAGATGTAATAAGTTGTTACTATGCATGTACAAACCTGTAATCCGTGTGTGGGTAAGGCATAAAGCTGAGATGTAATAAGTTGTTACTATGCATGTACAAACCTGTAATCTGTGTGTGAGTAAGGCATAAAGCTAAGATGTAATAAGTTGTTACTATGCATGTACAAACCTGTAATCTGTGTGTGAGTAAGGCATAAAGCTAAGATGTAATAAGTTGTTACTATGCATGTACAAACCTGTAATCTGTGTGTGGGTAAGGCATAAAGCTAAGATGTAATAAGTTGTTACTATGCATGTACAAACATGTAATCCGTGTGTGAGTAAGGCATAAAGCTGAGATGTAATAAGTTGTTACTATGCATGTACAAACCTGTAATCCGTGTGTGGGTAAGGCATAAAGCTGAGATGTAATAAGTTGTTACTATGCATGTACAAACCTGTAATCTGTGTGTGGGTAAGGCATAAAGCTGAGATGTAATAAGTTGTTACTATGCATGTACAAACCTGTAATCCGTGTGTGAGTAAGGCATAAAGCTAAGATGTAATAAGTTGTTACAATGCATGTACAAACCTGTAATCCGTGTGTGAGTAAGGCATAAAGCTAAGATGTAATAAGTTGTTACTATGCATGTACAAACCTGTAATCCGTGTGTGAGTAAGGCATAAAGCTGAGATGTAATAAGTTGTTACTATGCATGTACAAACCTGTAATCTGTGTGTGGGTAAGGCATAAAGCTGAGATGTAATAAGTTGTTA